>OX465297.1:26573611-27773611 GCA_949987735.1 Leucophora obtusa
TCTTTCGGCGTAGACGTTCGCTAAGACGGGATTTTTGGAAATTCCTACCGGAACGGGCAAAAAGGGGGGAAAGTCTCCCCCTTGACGGCCTGCCAAAACCCCTTTGGCTAGAAAGCTGAAATTTTAGATATGTGTTAGGGGCTAACTTTTCTAGAAAGTACTTTCAATAATTTTGGACAGGGACGTTGTAAAAATGGGGGTTAAAAAGGGGAAAAGAGCCCCCCTTGACGGCCTGCCCAAACCGCTGGAGGTAGGAAGTTGAAATTTGGTATAAAGGTTCCTCCACTATCGTAGACATCCACCAAGACGGGATTTTTTTGAAATTTTACCTTTACCAAAAGAAGTACCTTTTTCCAAAAAAGTACCTTCTTCCAAAAAAAGTACCTTTTTACAAAAAAAAGCACCATTTTTCAAAAAAAGTTCCTTTTTCCAAAAAAGTACCTTTTTCCAAAAAAAGTTCCTTTTTCCACAAAAAGTACCTTTTTCCAAAAAAGTACCTTTTTCCAAAAAAGTACCTTTTTCAAAAAAAGTACCTTTTTCCAAAAAAAGTACCTTTTTCCAAAAAAGTACCTTTTTCAAAAAAAAGTACTTCTGTGTAGGCGTCCGCTTAGACGGAATTTTTGAAATTCCTATCGGGAGGGAGATAAGGGGAAAGTATTCTCCTTGACGGCCTGCCCAATCCCTTCTGGCCAACCTAAAATTTTAAATATGTATTCCCTGGAGTAGGACTAACTCACCGGCAACGTAATTTTCTATTTTGGAACAGAAACATAGTAAAAATGTGGGTTGAGAGGAAAAAATGTCCCCAATAATGGCCTGCCCAAACCGCTGAGGCAATGAAGTTGAAATTTGGTATGAATGTTCCTCATACATTGGCATAATGGACTTATTTTTAAATTGAAAAAATTCAACTTTGAATTGAATTGAACTCATAAAAATTATTCAAAACTGTCTTCAAAATAGATCGTTCAGCGTTTACTTGGGTAAAACCTGTTCACAACAAGTTAATATCATTGCAGGATGTCCACAAGGTTCTTGCCTGTCGCCAGTTCTTTACAACATCTTTACTGCTGACATTCCAAGATTTTCCAATTGCATTACGTCTATATTTGCAGATGATACATCAATTCTTAGTTGTGATATTTATTCAGCTGATATTATTACAAACTTGCAGTCTGCTCTTACTGGGTTGAGTTATTATTTTAATAAATGGAAGATTTTGGTTAACCCTGAAAAAACGCAGGCTATTTTACAAGAAAACGAGTCTTGTTTTATACCCCAGAGTTTACCTCGTTTTATGAACCATGATATTCCATGGGAAAACAACGTCAAATACTTGGGCGTTATGCTTGATGCAAAGCCTAATTTTAATAATCAAATTCCCTATGTAGTGGACAAAATTAACAAAATTATTAGAATAATATACCCAATTATAAACAGAAAGTCGGAAATGAACATAGACAATAAAAAAAACTCATCATCAAATCTATATTCCACCCCATAATGTTTTACTGTGCTCCAGTTTGGTACACGTCTGCAAAATGGCATATAAAAAAACTCCAAGTAGCACAAAATAAGCTACTTAAAATGATATTTAAACTACCATGTCACTATTCCACCCGACGCCTACATAGTATCGCTGGCTTCGAACTCGTTCTGGATAAAATCGAAAGACTCTAAATTTTAATGGAAGATGCCAACTCTCACAACATGTACATTAGAGCGTACCACCTTACAGGCAAAAAAAAAAAAAAGTGCGCCGTACACACTCCAATATGAAGGATTTTTGCAAGGTTTCAAAAAAAAATTTTTATTTTTTTTGCAGAACGTAGGGGTCGCCATTTTACATTCTTCGTTATATCTTTGGTATTTACAATCGGATCTTAAAGTATGATACATCGATGTTTTTCTCTCGAGGAGACCAGTGTTTTGCTTTAAGGACATTTTTACCTCAAGTATCCCGTTCTAGTAGTTACCCACCAGATCTCAGTTGATACCACCCTAATGTACACCCTTATGCCAGATAATTAAAGCTCGCAAAAAATCATTAAACTTTTGCTAAGGAAGTTTTTCGCTAAACCCAGTAGAAATTTTTTTTTATATATTGGTTGCCGAACGTAGGGTTCGCCTTTTTAAATATTTTTTAATTGGATTTTTACTATATAGCAAAACACTGGTCTCCTCGAGGCAAAAAAATCGATATATCACACTTTCAAATCCGATTTTAAATGCCAAAGCTATAACAAAAAATTAAAAAAGGCGACCCCTACGGTCGGCAAAAAAAAAATAATTTTTTTTTTTGAAATTGCCTTCCAAAAATACATCATATTGGAGGGTGTACGGCGAACTTTTTTTTTTGAGGTACGGTCTAGTGTACATATCAATGAACTCATCTCATCATAATTTTATCTACTTTATTTTTTTTTCTCATTTTTATCTTATACCTCTACCATAAAGGTTTTTGTAAATTTTTTCCTTCCGTTTAATAATAATGTACATAAATTTCATAAATTAAAAAATATATTTATATATCTAAGTAGAAAAGGAAGGAAGTTCCTAAACTCTTTGCTTCTAAGTCAAATGTAAATAATATAAATATTATAAGAAATAAATTGAATTGAATTTTGATATCACCCATATACATTTTTGAAAGTTATTTTAAAGCACATACTTTCATACTTTCGAAACAGAAAAAGAGCACTTATTGCTCCATTGTAACAAAGTTGTTCGTATTTGAAGACAGTGTTATAATCCAAACTAAATTAAATAAAACTTCAAGAATTGGTGTATATTAAATACTTTTTATTTTTATATTTTTTTTTAATTACACACTAAATTTTAATAAAATATTAAATATGTAGGTGGTTAGATATTGATGCAAGAGAAAAAGAAAGAACAAATTAAAATTAGCATAGCATTTGTTAAAACAATTTATGTTTTATTGATAAAAGTAGCATCATGATAATTTTAAATTGTTTTTTTTTTAATAATTTTGGGAAATTAAGACAAACAATACAAATGAAAAAAAGAGCGTTACTCCATCCTCATTATCAAATGTAATTCAATTCCACAGAATATACTTCATTTGCTGCAAAATGTTTTCAAAGGGAGATTTTTGCGACATTCGCTCCATTGTTGAAAATATAGGGCAACAAAATATGTAGTTTTTAAAATTTATTTTAAATTATTTTAAAAAAGTTGGTAATCGAATAAGTTGATGGTTTTATGGCCATATATCCTTACCTAGTGTCAACAAATGCAATGAAATTTGCAAAGAAATCTGAAAATAACACACAAAGCAACAACAAAGAAAATAATTTTGTTGTTGCTTTGTGTGTAATTCGTAAATTTTATGGCATTTTCTATTGCATTTGAAGACACTAGGTTATTCAAAATTAGATGGCATAAATGAGATAAAACTGCAGTTAATGAAAATTGTCATCGTTTAGTTATTTGAAAATTGTATGAAAAATTCTCTAACAATATTCATTTAAGTTGAGAATACGGATGAAAACTAAAAACCATTATTTCATCCGATTACTATTGGCAAAAGCAATTTGTTTTTATTAATTCAAAACCCTTAAGTTTCACATTTAATTAGAATTTTTGTATTAAATTTTACCAATGACTTTACAAATAATGAGTATACACAATAAATATTTCAAAAAATAGCAAAAACTATATTAGTATTTATTTTATATTTAAGCTTTGAATTGTTTTTTCTTTATTAAATAGTTACTTTGTTTATAATTGATTACAGAGATTTGTATATAAACAATCATCATCATCAAAAAAAACTTAGGACTTAAATTTATAAATTTTAAATCATTGTATATATTTTGTTTTATTTAATTTTAGTAACCGCAAAGTGCAGCTGTAAAACAATTGTTGTTTAATATTTTGCATTCAATAAACTACTATAATTAATCTGTTTATTGTAGTTAATAGTTGTTGGATGATATTTTTAATTGTTTCATTGATAAATAGACAGACATATAAATTATTTAGTTATTTTAAAATTAAAGTTTTTTAATTTAGATTAAGCATTTAAAGTTATTTTTTTAAAAATACTTTTCGTTTTCTTCGACTCTAATTTAAGATAAAAAGTTAAGTGGGGTTGATAATGTATTGCAAAAATTTACTTTTATTTTTGTTTGATACTGAAGCTCTTCTACTACTTTGAAAATGTTTAAATTTACTTTTAGAAAAAGTTTTAATTTTTCACTGATTTAAGCAGTTTTTTTATTTTTATTTTTATTAGCATTTGCATTTGATTTTGCTTCTTTTTTATCGTCCTTTTTGGCTGTATTATTTGTTTGTTTGTCTTTTTCATCCTGTAAGAAGTTTCATTTGAAAGAAAATTAAAAATAAAAAATTAACATTTTTTGTATAAATTGAAATTAAGATAGAAATAATTATATTAAGGTTAATAATGAAAAATAAATACTCGTAATAATGAAAAATAAATACTCGTAATAATAAAAAAAATCAGTCGTTATATAACGGCTTTTTATTATAACCACACCTTCACCTAACAATTTTCACGGGTGATCTTGAATGACTACCGGCTAAACTTAAAATTATTTTAACCCCCTAACCGGCATTAAATTAAATTTTTTGTGAAGAATTTTTTTTGTATACGGTTTGGAAGCGAGAGTCAAAAATAAAATTTCGAAAAACAAATATTTTAAAACAAACAAAATTTCAAAAATCTTAAAACATATTTAGGTGCATATTCCTAGTTGTGACTGTCATAAGACTATTTTTAAGACTGAAAGTAACAACTTTCCATACAAAACAACAATAAAATTCAAATTTTATTTGTCGATCTTATGATCGTGTCGATACCAGGTCTTAATTATTTTGAAGTTTTCATACAAAAAATTTAATAAATATAATTTATTGTGACTTTGTAGCAACAAACACAAGGGTAATGCAGTCATAACTAAGAGTCAAAGACTTTTCGTAGGAATAGACACGTTAAATTGACTAAAACAATTGATAATGATCTCAAAGTAAGATTAAAGCTTAAGCTTTAAAAAAAATTCCTTACTTTGGTCCAAGGATTTAACTTGAAAACGATTGGCCCTATTTTTGAGATTCACTCAACCTATTTTGGCCCATATCGCCTCAAGTAGGCAACAATGAAAAATATTGTAGAAGAACTTATTGTTTATTTTTCGTGGATACACATGGTATATATTTTCATTGCAAAATAGCGTAGGCCGGTTAGAGGGTTAAGTAAGCTAAAAAATTATTGAAGGTTACTTTCGTTTGATCCCAAATTGACGAATTAGTTTCGAATTAAGGCCGAAAATGGCCCATTTTCATTAGGCATTTATTTATTCAAAAGAATATTTAGATACAAAAATTTGACTTCGTTGGACATTATTAACAAACTTTGAACTAGGACCTAATTTGACCCATAAATTTGGACGAAATACAATACCTGGTTTTTATAAACTACAACATATGTGATGAGTAGGGCAAGGAATTCTAAAAATACAATTGTTCAGGATAGCAAAAAATTCACTCTATTACGAGTATACATTTTTTAAGCCAATATACCTTCTAGAATATCATTTAAAAATGGCAACTTACTCTTACCACAAATGTAAATATGTATCTTTCGTAATAATACTACTTATAATATAATTTTATAATACCAGTAGATCCGTTATGAGACAAAAGAGAAAACATTCAATTACTTCCTGTATTGTCACATATCACATTTTTCCCAGGTTGGCTTTGAAATTATTTTAATTACTTCATGTACCTAAAATTTGGTAACACCAAACAATAAATTTTATCCATGCAAAAAAAAATATATACGGGCATGTTGTGTATTTCACTTTTGGGCAAGGTTGGTTACCGTTATCGTTATAATACCGTTATCGCTAAAATACCGTTTCAAATTAAATACCGTTACCGTTAATAATACCTCTAAAAAGAATTCCAAATACCGTTATTGTTACCGATACCGTTATTTTTATGAGTAGTTTCCGGTATTTTACCGCTATTTATTAATTTATATAAAAATGATAATTTTTAAACTTTTTATTTTATAATCTTGAGTTTTTTTTCCAAAAAAAATTTATAGATAATAATTTTACTTATTAAAACCACCAACATCGAATTTATAGCTTATAATAAGTGCTTTTAACACGAAAAATTAAAAATAGTCTTCACACATTTTTGTTTTTATATGTTTTTAACGTAATTTATTATACCGGTACGTACCGGTATTACTGTTTCGATAACGGTATACCGTTACCGAAACAGTCTTAAATACCGTTACCTTTACCGTTACCGAAACTAACAAAATACAATACCGTTACCGTTACCCTTACCGTTATTCGTTTCGGTAACCAACCTTGCTTTTGGGTGAAAGTGAAAATTTCATAAATTTTTTTTCTCAATTTAATTGGGATTGATTTAAAATTTAAGTGAATTACGATTGTGCGTAGCTCATTTTATGGAAAAAAGTAAAAATCGAATCAAATAAAATTTTGGAACACAGTGGATTAAGGCCTTAAATTTCGTGTTCGTTAACTTACTACAGGTTACTACAGCTGGAAAAATTCAATACAAAAAGTAAACAAAACTTTCCAATTGTAGTAAAAGTAGTAAGAAATTCGAGTAAACGAACACACTGTCAATTTCACTGCTATTTGAAATCACTTCGAAATGCAGAACACAGCCGATATATGTTACCTTCTCCGAGAAATGGGGTCTAGTGTGTGAAAATGAAGTTTTGAGAAGAACGCATTTAAAGTTTCATAACGCATTATCACTTTGAACACACCTTCAGTTGGGAGATGCGATTTGGTATGGTTAATCTAAATCATTTCATCTTAACACATTTCATCTTATTCTACACCCTTTTAGGTACCAGAATACACTCTTAAAAATTTGCAAGAAAAAGAAGAAGATTTAGAAACTCTCATCATACAACTGTCACATTATTCTCTCTTTCTTCTTTATGTTTACTGAGTAGTTGTGTTAACGAACGCCATCCAGTAAAAATTTTTACAAATTATTCAGTAATCGAATCGACGTATTGGCACTATTAAAATTTGCAATTAACAACTTTTGCAAGACAAAAATTTTGCATTTGGTAGTGGGTATTCAGGTTTCTGGAATATTATTGTTGTTGTTTGTTGTTGTGTGGGCATTACCACATTCATCAGTTTTCTGCAATAAGAAAATTATGTGTTTTTCATCAGAAAACCGATTAATGGGGTGAAACAACAGCTAAAATCTAATATGACAATATCATATTAGAAATTGGACTTGTGGTAGAACAATATTCTAACTAAATAAATGAAAATATAGTAGGTAAGTCCGAAAAAACAATTTTCGTATTTTTCAATGCAAAAATTAAAATAATTTTTACCACGGCCATTCACATGCAAATATTGTTTTTTGTGATGCATATATTGGTACTCAAAGGGTACTTTTGTGTAAAATTGTTGCTTTTCAAAAAGTGTTGATTTATGACTGGATTTTACCAAATCAGACAGTTCATATACAGAAGTACAAAATTCTCATCCCGTTGAATTTTTATCTTTTTAATTTATGAATTTTTATTTTTTTGATTCGGTTTGTGTGATCCGATCATCATTTTCTTATTGGAGACAACTGGGGTGGTGCCCACGAAACAATTGTATTGTCTATCATGAAAGTGGTCAACCTTTTTGAAACAGGAAATAAAATCGAATATGACAATATCATTATAGAATTTGGACTTGAGGTTGAACAATAATCTTATTAAAATATAAAAATATAGAAAGTCGGAAAAAACAACTTTTGTATTTTTTAATGCAAAAATTAAAATAATTTTGGATAAATTAAATAGGTTGGTGAAGAAACTTATGCCAAGATCGCCAATATTTTTGAGCATTAATACTGACAGAGTTTTATGACATTAAGGCCCGATTACTGAATGCAAAGTTAGCTACTAACTGGGACTTTAACTGACACGTTTGTTGTTTCCCATATAAAATTTGAATTTAACTGTAGGCTAAATTTTAACTGAACATTCAGTAATCGGGCCTAAATAAATCTCGGCTGGACAAATTGTTGAAGAGTACACATTGGGTAGGGCTTTATAATTCTAGTTTTACCTAGTTAGTTATAGTTTTAGTTCTCTTTTAAATAGAGCGCAATATCTATTGCAGGATCAAAAATTTGCACTTGGTAGTGGGAAATTGTCAGCTAACCGCAGTTGATATTCAAATAACATTGCTTTTATTTAAGCATTCTACATGCTTTTAGCGTAATAGTATTAAGTTAAAATCTGGGCATAAAAAATGAGAAACGATGTGCTGTCATAGAAATGGAAAAATAAGCTCTTTTGAAGATACTCGAATTTATTGAGCCCAACCTCCAAAAGAATGCTGTTTCCTTTTTCCAAACTACGAGCTATTTGGGAAATTTTAATTGGTTTGTCGGGCGATACTGTTTGGAAACATTGGCTTTACTATCCATTACATAAAATAACTGGCCAGGAAGCTGCGCAAAAGCTGCTAAACGCAAGCTTCGTCGTCCATTTCATAATATCAAGTTTTGAAAAAAAAAATTTGTTTTTGAGGAGTTTTTGGCATCAAGTGTTTCTTAGTGTTGATATCTGGAACTTTCTAAATTTTAATGTTTTACGCACAACGTTAGATTTACTTCGATACACATAGGTTTCCGAACATTGCACGTGCCGTGTCACTTCGCAGTTAAAAGTGATTAGAACAGATCTGATAAGCCTCTACATTGCGTTGGCTTATTATTAGAGTATTTTTGTGATTGGAATGGACTACATGTAATGTAAAAATACCCTTCATCATTCCGAAACCCGCTTCTCGATACCTTGTATTGTATCTGCGATATCCAGTATCGACCTTGATGTACTTGCTATTTTTGTATATAAAACTAAAAACTGTAAATCTTCTTTGTCGTTTTTCTCATTAACGACTTTTGACATAATAATCAAACCAATATGCTGGTAATTTATGGCTTAGTGTTCATTTTTGGGTCCTTATGCTTTGCGCGTTACAAGCTTTCTTTCACTCATTAGGTCTTGTTGAACATTTTGTCCATTTTGTCTCTTGTTTAAAAAAATTACCAAATATATACAAAAGTTACCACCAATGCTAAAATTACTTTTATACGTATTTTCTGTAATCAAATAATTTTTATTTAAGTTAATGCAGACTTCTGAATTCGATAATAAATTTGTTTGTAGGTATGAAAAATATTGTTAATAATGACTAGGGCAAGGAATTTCATGTACATGCATGTTTTTTCCCGATATTCAAAAACAAATATATCCTAAATACTTATCCGAATCATCAAATTTAGAACAAAATTGCATTGATTTGTAGTTGCATATTTTGACAAATATGCATGTTTTAGCATATTTTGACTTTAAATGCATATTTGGTGCCTTTTTATTGCATATTTTGTGCTCTTTAATGCATATTTTTAGTGTATAGGGGCAATTTATAATTTGTAAAAATATAAAAAATTTATACGTTTTGTGTGTTCAATCAAAATATTTATTTTTTTCATTATTTTTAAAAATAAAACTTTGAGGTTTATGTCTATTTGCAAAATAATTAATTTATATATATTTTTATATTTTAAAATGCGTAATTTTTTCAAAAAATAATCGTTTTTAGTGGATATTTTTTATGTTTTTAATGCATAGTTTTCTTTTTTAGCCGCATTCTTTAGGCGCACATTTTCGATTTTTAAGTGCATGAAATTCCTTGCCCTAAAAATGAATAAACTAGAATTAATAAATTTCTAATTTATAAATTTCAAATTTATTGTTAATGTTTTTAAAATTAAAAAAGTAATATAACTTTGAATCTTATTCATTTTTTTTGGTTACATTTTGATCGTAGTTTAAAGTGGGTTAGGGATGTCCAACGATGTGTTAGCATTAAAATTCAACAATTCGTAATTACACACAGAAAAAAAGACGGGGAATAATACTTAAGAGCAGTCAATTTTACAATTTTCTAGTAAACTGTGTAAACTTTTTTGTAAAATATGTACAAGGACTTGTAAAATATACAAGTCAAAAATAAATAAATATAATTATATATATTTTACAAAAAAATTTTAAAACTAACTTGGAACTTATGCAGTTGTATAATTACATAGCATTTAGGTAATGTTCCCCATGCATTTTTTTCTGTGTTTTAAAAAATGATATTAGGAAAACGTAAATTTTAAAGGTTAAAATAAGTACATAAAATGTAAAATGTGAGTATATATATAAAAGAGTTTAAGTTAAAACTTACAGTAAGAAAATATTTTGAATTTATTAAAAAGTGTAAAAACAAAATAAACTCTCTCTCTCCTACCCATACGTTTTATTCTAAATTTTCCTTAAATCCTTAATGCTCTCTGTATATTTACATATGCAACTATATGGAAAACTACACGAATTGTGCCTTAAATTGATGATGAAAGTTCAAAAAAAATCAGAAATCTTTTTTTTTTGCTAAGTGTGTTGTAACTTCGTAAAGTTTGCTAGTTTCTTTATCACACAAATTTCATCAAAATTAAGGAGATTAACTTGAAATACATTCCTTTTAAAAATGTGTAAAAAAATTTATATGCTGGGCATTAATCGGACAACTTAATAAACGATGGTATTTCTAAGTTTAGTTTATTTTCTAGTTCTCATCAATTTTCATTCTCCGATTTTTTTATATTTTATTAAAATTTTTAATAATGTAAGGCTTTTGAATGTCCGATAGCACTAGCACTTTTAAATTTAATAAAAATGTTTTAACTTGAATAGTTGTACTCCTTTTGCCCGAATATAGTGAATTAAATTTAATACAAATTGTATTCAAGCCAAGAAACTGGAAAATAATGCTGAAATTTATAGGAAAGTGAATTTGGGTTCTGTTTAATCGATGGCTATCTGCCACAAATTATGTTTTGTAATATTTTCCAAATCTGAAATCCTCTATTTGGACTAATGCCTGAGCAAATACCTCTCCACGGTCAACTATATTTGAACATATTTTTTTCAGTAAATAGTGTATATAAAAAATAAAATACTTGCTAAATAAGTGTTCAAGTTACCTTAGCCTTAATAGCGGCAGCCTCTTTTTTTAAATACTCCTCGCGTGCAGCCTCATACATGGCCACAAACTTATCACGTTGCACTTTGAATTGAGCAAAAAGTTCATCATCTTTATTGCCTTTAAGACGATTTTCGATATCGACTTTCTTTTCATATTCCCCGCGTATCTCATCATTAACCCAGGGCTTATCGATGGGATATTGATTGATAAGATTCTTCAAAGTCTTAATAGTACTCTTGCCCTTTACAACCTTTTTATTCAATTTACCTTTTTTGTTAATTTTTCCAGCTCCACCAATTGGTGGACCATTGAAGGGAACTGGGGGCATACCGCGTGCCATGCGTGGTGGTAACATGGGCGGCATTGGTGGTGGCATAGGACCATTACCACGTCGCATAAAAGGTGGTGGTATTGGAGCACCCATTGGTGGCAATGGTCCTCTACGACCCATCGGTGGAATCATAGGTTGAAAACCTAAAGGTGGAGGTATTTGAGGACCCATTAGATCCAAACCACCGCGAGGACCACCCATGGGACCCATTAAACGATTACTTCTACGGGGATTACCCATAGGTTGAAAATTGCGTCCTACGCCATTAAAACGGGAATTACCTCCTCCACCTTGATTTTTGTTTTTCCATCCACCACCATTTGGTTGATTACCTTGTGCTTGTTGCTGTTTATTTCTCTGTTTGTTTTTGTTATTCTTCTTTTTTTGTGTTGCACCGCCGCCGCCATTTGCCGAATTCTTATTAGCGACAGCTCTATTACCTGTCGCATTATTTCCTGTGTTCGGTGGTGTAGGTAAATTAAAATCGAAATATCCGGGATTGTCCGGTATTTGACTGACATTAAACATTGGATTATTGAAACTTTGCATCATCGGTGGTTTCAAGGGTGGTTTCTTATATGGCATTTGTCGTTGTTGATTGACTCTGCCATTTTGTTGAAAATTTTTTTTGGATACCATTTTTTAACCTTCAATAGGGTTTTCTTGTAAATCAATTTTTTTTATGTATCTATATAAATATTTGCTTTGTGTAAAATTAATAGGTGGATTACAGTTTGATAAAAGGTTGTATTAACGTTAGATATTTGTTTTTACTACTTGATATTTTTTTTTCTTATTTTTTACACAAAATTGTGATACTTTTTCTTTAATCACCAAAAACCAAAATGTCTGCTCGATGAAAAAAAAATGCAATTAGATAATTCTGCTGAATAGAAAAGGGTTGTATCTTAAAGTACTTTTTTTTGGTGGAATGAAACAGCCTACGGGTGAAACGGAATGAACAATAATATTGTTATGCCGGAAAATTAATCAGAACTAGATCGACAGACTACGAACCACAGATTAATACACAGATATGTTAAGCTGCCTACACACTAGGGAACATACTTAAAAAAAGAGAGCATTTTTTGTGAATGTGTGAGTGCGTTTGTGTGTGTGTGCGTGTTGAGAGCGTGCATTTCGTGTTTACAAAATTTTTTGATATTTTTTGTTCCCTCAACCATGTTCCCTAGTGTGTAGGCAGCTTTACCAATGACAGGTGTCAAAAAAGTATTCTCGAACAGTATGGTTTTGTTTACATGAAAGTCATGTCAAGAGGGAGATAACAATATAAAATCTCTATACATTTTGTATTGCGCATTTTTGCCCCTTTTTAGATTATTGTGCTTTATCTTTTGCCCAAATCAGCTGATTCCTATCTGGTATAATCTGTGCACAGAACATACCCACGAATCAAATTAGATAAAAGAGCGATTAATTTCACAGTGCTATAGTGAAAATGCATTCGATAAACGTCCCATCACACAAAAAATAAGCAGCGTAAAATGACAAAATAACAGGGTTCGTTATAGGGTTGCCAGATGCCAAAAGTCCAGCAACTGGATAATGGAAAAAATTCACCTGGATTTTAAAAAAATAACTAGATAATTTAAAAATGCAATTATAGTTCGAAAAACTAAAATTTTATTTAAAAATATTTTTTTTTGAATGGGGGAATATTTAGTTGATCTCTTATTTTTAAGTAAATGAATGTTCTTTTTAGTTTGACTCTAGATCAAAAATTAATATCACTTTCTGTTTAAATTATTTTCAAAGCAAAGAAAGATGATACAATTTTTACAAGTAAATTACAAAGAATAAAAACATATTTGAAAGAATTCGATAAGACCAGCAATACAGAATACGTATTTTCGGCTTTCGCTACAAAGCCATCATCAGTGTATTTCGTCTTGTGTGGGCTAGAGATGAGCGATCCGGTGATTTTTGAATAACGCTACTACCAGTGATCGTGATTTTCAAATCACCGTTCTTTTAAACAGTGACCGTGATCACGGGTTTGTAATAGAGATGGGCGATCCGGCGATTTTTAGTAACATTGTTCTCAGTGAATGTGATTTGCAAATCGTTGTACTTTTAAACTGTGATCGTAATCACGGTTTTTCTATGGAAAAGACTGCGATTTTTTGATAAATAAACGAAATAATATTTATGGCGAGTTTTTAAGATGTCAGTTAAACTTGGTTTAGTTAAACCGAAAACGAATTTTGTCAGCCATTTCAAAGTTTATTAACAAAAACTTGCCGGAAAAACTTTTTCTTGAGTATAATTTATTTTTTTATTGAAATAAAATAAAATAAACCACATTTTAAAAGCAGTATTCCAGTTACAAACTGCGTTAAACTAAGTTTAAAGATTATTCACTTCCTAAAAACCGGGCCTTAAAAGAAGAATAGTTGCGACCGGTAACAAAGACATGATAGAAGGAGACATTTTATTCAGAAGAGTGTGAAAGCAAGTCACTGCTATTGAAAAAAAAAACATGTATTACTGTGCACAATGAAGTTTGCAAGAAAGAATAGTACAAAAATATTAAAAGAACGACATTCCGAGTAACTGCGACTTGAAATATTTGATCACTGCCGTTACCAGTGATTTATCAATAACTGTGATTAAATCACCGGTATGAAAATATCGCTCATCTCTAGTGTGGGCTAATATTTTAATGTTGTCTACTTATGTGACTGCTGAAAGAAAATCTAATTTCGTATCAACAACTCAACTTAGACTAACATCAACGAAATTTAACAATGCTATTTTTATCCTTTGTTATTATATATTTTTAATAAAAAAAATAACTTAAATGAATGTTATTTTTAGTTTGACTCAAGATCATAAATTAATATCACTTTCTGTTTAAATTATTTTTCAAATCAAAGAAAGATGATACAATTTTTACAAGTAAATTACAAAGAATAAAAATTATTGAAAAATTCGATAAGACCAGCAAGGCAGAATGCGCATTTTCGGCTTTCGCTACAAAGCCATCATCAGTGCCTTTCGCCTTTGAGTGGGTTAATATTTGATAGTCGTCTACTTATATGACTGTTGAAAGCAAATCGAGTTTGTTATCAACAATTCAACTTAGACTAACATCAACGAAATTTAACAATGCTATTTTTATCCTTTTGTTATTATTACTCTTTTTTGCTTTGAACCTTAATTCTTAAGATATCTCAGCTGATTCTATTCAACTCTGTGTATGATAAACACAGATGTTTGAATTACAACGAACCGTTAAATTTAAATTTAAATGTATGTTATTAAATTATATTTTTTGCACCGTGTCAATGTGTTTAAGATGAATGGGGGAAATGTTTTTAGTTGATCTGTTATTTAAAGTAAATGAATGTTATTTTTAGTTTGACTCAAGATCATAATATAATTTAATAACATACATTTAAATTTAAATTTAACGGTTCGTTGTAATTCAAACATCTGTGTTTATCATACACAGAGTTGAATAGAATCAGCTGAGATATCTTAAGAATTAAGGTTCAAAGCAAAAAAGAGTAATAATAACAAAAGGATAAAAATAGCATTGTTAAATTTCGTTGATGTTAGTCTAAGTTGAGTTGTTGATAACAAACTCGATTTGCTTTCAACAGTCATATAAGTAGACGACTATCAAATATTAACCCACTCAAAGGCGAAAGGCACTGATGATGGCTTTGTATCGAAAGCCGAAAATGCGCATTCTGCCTTGCTGGTCTTATCGAATTTTTCAATAATTTTTATTCTTTGTAATTTACTTGTAAAAATTGTATCATCTTTCTTTGATTTGAAAAATAATTTAAACAGAAAGTGATATTAATTTATGATCTTGAGTCAAACTAAAAATAACATTCATTTACTTTAAATAACAGATCAACTAAAAACATTTCCCCCATTCAAAAAAATAACATAAAAAACAAGGAAACGTAACAATCAAAATTCAGTCTTACGTCATATTACATACATATATATTAATTTAATTCACATAAAAAAGTATAATTATTTTTTTCCCACATATAGTTTGTGTTTTTGTTTATAGAATTTGCTAACTCTTTTGCTTTAGTTGTAAGCAAAAATGTTTTAAAATGTTTGCAAGTTTCTTCAAAATTTATTCTTATTAAAATTTCAGCCTTTATTAGGTCGAAGGAAATTCTATTTCTTCTTGTGAGTATAGATTATTTAAAATACTACAAGTTCTTTCACAAAAAGCATTGAAAATTGGCATGGAAAAACAGACGAGATCAATTTATATAGATTTTGTACTTTATTTTTATCGCATTTTTGAAAAAAGTGGACCAGATCTTATCAATTGGAATATCTTTCGCAAATTATCAAAGGTTTCTCGCAGGCAGCAGAAGTCAGTGTACAACATGTCGTTGTCAATTAAATTTGATATTTCTAAAACTCTTGGAAGCTGTAATAAGTTTAGCAAACTATTTCTTTCGATTGTAACAAGCGTATAATTACTTCATCGTACTTGAAATTTGGAGTCAAAATTGTAAACGGTTCTCCAGTTATTACGTTTTTATGCATTGGAGATACAATAAAATTTTCTGAGTGTTTTTTTTTAAGAATATATCAATAGTAACAAATATAAACTAAACAAGAATTGTAAAAAATTAAAAAAAAGGTTTTTTAAATTAGTATATTTTTCTGCAAAATTTAGCACTCGCTTTTGAAAAATTAGTAGAATGTTTGCTGAAATCAGCAGCGAGAATTAGTAAAAAAAATCCGTAATTTGTAATAAGAGAATAGCAAAAATGATTACTAAAAAAAATTGTACTAAAAATCAGTATAAAAATAGTAAAGTTCGATTGGAAACTGTTTACAAATTTTTTTACTAACTTTTTTATCTGAGTGTAGTTAAAATAACTACAACCGCATTACTACACAAATAACTGTCATGTAGTAACTGCAGAACTTTTCTGAGTGTAAGTAAACGAACAAGCTTATAATAAAATAACATTTAATTGATAGGTACTTTTTGGAAAATTGTGCAAACTTTGGTGGAAACAGGTCAATTTTCTTCAATTTTTGACAAAATAATCAATTTTCATTAAATGTTCTGGAAAAGAGTCGCTCCCCTCACAAAACCCGAATTATCTTTTTTCAATCATTTTTTTGTCTTTATTTATACCTATGTATGTATTATATTACAAAAATAGCTTTTGACATTTCCAAATCAAAAAAAAATTTTTAAATAATATAAAAAACAGCCATTATTGCATTTCTATTAAATTTATGGGTCATATTCTGTTCCAGCTTAAAGTGGGCTAATAATATCCGGCGGAACTAAAATTCCGTATCTAAATAAATTAAAATAATGTAGAAACGGTAATGACATATCATTATTTTCAGGACTACCAGTAATGATACCGGCTTACTTTCTGCATTATTTTAAAATATATGATAATGAGTTAACTAGTTACTTTTTCCATTAATTAAAATCAAAAAATAATGCGCTACCAATAATCACTTTTTTATCATTGGTAGCATTCGGCAGAGAAACCTTAAACTGATACCGGTGACTTGTAGCGCTTTGTGATTACTTACTCTGCTGAACGAAGTTTTCTTTGTTTTGTTTTTAAATACATTTTTTCTACATTTTCCTTTGATTTTTTAAATTTTTTGTTTTTGAATTATATTTGTATGTTTTTATTTGTCAATCATACAAAACAAAAAGTTTTTAAAAACAACAACAACAAATGTATCATTATTTGATCCAAAGTCGCAAACATTTTTTACGCTACCAAAATATGACAGCGCTACCTGAGCGCTCAGACTGAGCGGTTAGTGATCAGGTCGTTCAGCAGATAGTTGCACAACTGTTGTAGAACTGTTGACTGTCAAATTGTATCTGCCGAACGCACCCATTATCTCATAAAATAATGTTCTAGATTTTTTTTGAAAATTTTTTTGAGATCTATTTTTAGACTCAATATTTTTTTAACATTGGCAAGGATATATGTATGTTAGAGCGACTCACCTTATATGGGCAGAAAAAAAGTAAAAAATGCCCCCTAAAAATAAATCTTGGTTTGTTTTATGAGGATTCCCAAAATATTTCGGGTCTAGCAATGAGATCTCACGAGCTGCACCATTTTTAAAAAAAGGCCTTTTTTTAGTTTTTGTAAGAATTTTGCATTTTAGCTGAAGATAACATATGGGTATCATATGAAAGGTTTTTTGAGGCGCATCCAGCTGTATATATAACATGTTCAAGCACGTCCTGACATGTCCTATTTTCAAGGATAAGCTATAAGAAAAAATACTTTTTGATTCTTTTGCACAGAGATGTTTGTGATTTAAATGTCAAACTGAAATATCCTCATCTATAGTCGATTTAAGTGAACACGATTTTTCGCGTTTTATATAAAATGCAATGTGGTCGAAACAATATGTGCGTTCCCGTACGTTACCGCGGGTACCCGCGGGAACCCAAAACAGCCTAAACAACAACAATTTACACGCAATTTTGAGTACGGGAACGCCTTTGGGCTAGTTTGTGTAACTTCGGTAAAGTACGGGAACAGACATAATATGTTCTAAATAGGGCAATATGGATACCAATGATTTTCTTTTGATAAGTGGATATAATTTGGAATTTTCTACATTTAATACATTTTTCACGATTCTGTGGACAAAATTTTGATAAAATTTTTGAGTGACCCCAATTCAATAAAAAAATTTTATGAAATTTTGTTAGGTTTATTATTAAATAAAATAATTTATTGAAATACGCGTGTCCGTAATTTTTTAAGAAAAATCTAAATATAGGCTGACCCTTCCACCAAAAAAGCGCGTGTTGGATTTTTTCTGTTGAATTCTTATCAACTAGATACTGAATTCAAATGCAGATTGCAGTAACTCAAATATTTTAACAAAATTTGGTCCAGAGTATCGTGCAAAATGTATGAAATTTGCAAAATTCCAAACTATATCGACTTAGCGATGATTTACTTGTCAAAAGAAAAGTTTTGGCATCCATATTGCCCTATTTATAACATATCGTTTCCACCAGATAGAATTTCTGATAAAACGCGAAAAATCGCGAATTTCTAAAAAATTTGAAACACGTATTCTCTTAAATCGACTACAGATTATGATATGTAACTTTGACATTATAATCACAAACATCTCCGTATAAAAGAGTCAAAAATTTGTTTTTTTACAGAATATCCTTGAAAATAGGACATGTCAGGATATGCTTGCATATGTTACATATATCGCTGAACGCGCCTCAAAAAAACCTTTCATATTTCATTTCATCATACTGAGTAAATTGTCTTCAGCTAAAATGGAAAATTCTTACAAAAACTAAAAAATACCTTTTTTAAAAATGGTCCAGCTCGTGAGATCTCATTGCTAGACCCGAAATATTTTGGGAATCATCATAAAACAAACCAAGGTTTATTTTGAGGGGGCACATCGTTTTGATATACTTCCAGGAAAAATCTAAAAATTTCAAAAATTTCACATTTGACCTTGATAAACGTTTTCGTAGTTTTACAAAATTTTTATAAAACAATCTCTTGTATCAGAATTAAAAGAAATCGGAAGTGATTTTGTTACAGCTAGCTAAACACACAAAAATTAATACTATTATATAAATTGTTGGCCAACATCACACTTTTCTCTAAAATTTTCAAATTTAAAACGCCGTCACTGTCAAGTTAAAAGAGGGATATATGTAATTTTCAGTAAATTTATTCTCTAAAGTGAATTTAATAAACCCCTAAGCGTTGACGACTTTTTTATATTTTGTTGAACAAAATTTTAAAAAACTCAAAACTAGAGTATATAACATTGTAAATTTTTGAAAGAAATATTTTATTTTTTACGATTTTCATAATTTATCTCATTTTAACCCTAAAATTGCAATTACTACAATATTTTCCAACCGATTTTGGATTTTTATACATTACCAGAAAGATAATTTAGTCTAGATTATGATTCTATTACCATTTTTTAAAAATACGGTTATTAAAGAGCCAGTATTTTGATAGCCAAAAAAGTGATTTTTTCGCCTTGTAAATCGTATTTCAAACTTCAGGACCCATGCGGCACGTGTTCCCGTTATCCGATCATTTTAATATTTTGCATGGTGTATTTTTATCCCAAAAGGCACATTTCAGCAAAAGGGGTTTGCTGAAAATCAGTGACCTTATTTTTACCAAAAAAAAAAAAAAAATAGTAAATTCAGCAAAAGTTTTGCTAACACTTAGTCGATTGCAAATGAAAACAATTCTTCCTAAAATCAATAAAACTTTTTGCGAATATAAGTAGACTGAAAAAAAATCAAAAAATTTGTAGGAAAATTATACTTTAGTTAGTTATTTGCTGAAAATTCAAATCTAGGAATTGTGTAGAGTTGTTTTTTTAAATTATCATTTCCCTTGTCTGTACTACATACAGAAAAGCTGCGACATCAACAACTTGTCTATCTGGTTGTCGTCCACGCTATAAATGCGTTTATCAGCACAATTTTCGTAGTAAAATAAATTAGTAAAACACTAGTTCAAAATTAGTTTAGTGCTGAAAAAATATAAATAAAACTTTTGCTGAAAACGGGATTTCAGCAAAAAAATTGCTGAAAAGTAATATACAAGACGTTTTAATTTTTCTACTAACTTATTTTTTTGGGTGTATATTATATGGGCCTTGAGAAATCTTTTTGTATAGTTTCGAAATTCTCCCAACTTTGACATGTATTCGAATAAAATTTAGCAAAAAATTCTATAAATTTAAAAACAATATGTGAAATATGGATGGAATAGCAAGAGGAGACATGACACCTACCATACAGCCTAAAATTTAAAAATGCTCTATCTCGACTCCATTATAACCTTTTTTGCAATGTATCAAATATGTGCGGGATAAGACACCTCCATACAACCCAAAATTTAAAAAATCTTTTAACTACGCTGAAACCCCCTTTTAGAAGAAAATTCGGCCCCAAGGTTTATAATAAGCTAGATAAGATGAGGGAACGTGGCATTTCCCATAGACCCCCAATTTTAAAAATAGCTGCTGTTGAACCTATTTGAA
This sequence comes from Leucophora obtusa, assembly GCA_949987735.1. Taxonomy (NCBI): domain Eukaryota; kingdom Metazoa; phylum Arthropoda; class Insecta; order Diptera; family Anthomyiidae; genus Leucophora; species Leucophora obtusa. The sequence continues at coordinate 26,594,102 of OX465297.1, forward strand.
AAAATTTGAAACCACGGGTAATAAAAAAAACATTTCACCGAATTGTGTCAAATAAGGGTGGGATAGGACGAAGGGGAATGGACATTACTTTGATTTGATTTCAAATAAAGTATACAGCATAAAAGGCGTTATAAAGTCCAACGAAGTGGACCGGATCTAGTGCTGGTAAAAATATGAGAAGTGGGTATCGAGCACATATTTGTCTTTGTTTTTGAGTACTTGATACTTAAAACTACTACTCGGTATTTTCAGAGTTGAAAATATATAAAAATGTGACTCCGCTAAAATGTTTATCATAAAACTACAACTTCGCTTATAGAAAAAATCCAAAGTAAAATATTTAAAAGAATACATATGTACGTATATTAAAAACTATGAAAAACATAATAGAGGTTTTCATATAAACTCGTAAAGTCCTTGTAAATCTTGTATAAATACAAATGTGCTAATTCATAAACAAAATGTATTTGGTATTTGAAGCTTGCTATAGTTAAAGTACATATTTCGCTTAATAAGGAGTTATTAGAAATCTTGATTCATAATCGTATTTTAACTATAAATTAATTTTTCGATTTGATACTGGCAACACTATTGTTTATTTTCTCTCTTCTCCCAAATAAGTCGTAAGTGATTTACAAATTTAGTAAACGATTGACTCGGTAATCGGAAGTGAAAACTTTATTTCCTTAAATTAGAGAACTAATGATGTGCTAAGATAAATTTAAAAGCCATTAAAAATATTTTTTTTTATTTATAAAGCAAATCAATGGAAATGTGTGTAAAAAAGTAATTTTTTAGAACATATTATTCAAAGCATACAAAAGTAATCGAATTTCGAATAATGTTTTGACAGTCTACACATCACTATTGTTTTGTTTTTCTTTTTAATTTTATTTTTACATTTTTTTTGAAATTTTTTCGAAAAAGGTCATTGGCTACGCAATTGTTGTAGTTTTTTTCAGTTTGATGGATGCAAGTTGTTGGAAGCCACACATTCTAGGGATGGGATGGCTTTAATAAATCATTTCATGGCTGAAAATGAAATAATTAGCAATTAAATGGTGGCTTCCTCACTCCAAACTTTATAAAAGGTTTAAAGTTAGTGAGTACCAACTATAAACCTTTATTATTTTCTTCATTATTAAGTAAATATGAATACTGTTTTTCACAAATTAGCTTAAAATCCTGCAATAAGACTGTTGTAAAAGTTTATGAATTAGACCAAAACAAAATGAATAGTTGGTAAAAATGTTAAAATAAAAAATATGCTTATAAATTTAAATGTTGATTCAACCAAGCATTTTCATAGAATTTTATTAAACAATAACAATTCCGTTAAAACTACTGGGTAGTATCGAATATCCAAATTAAACATATTTACTAGTATCGAGTAATAAAAAGTAACCGAATTTACCAGAACTAACAGGATCAGCTAGTCATCAATAAACCCAACAACTTGTCTATCTGGTTGTCGTCCACGCTATAAATGCGTTTATCAGCACAATTTTCGTAGTAAAATAAATTAGTAAAACACTAGTTCAAAATTAGTTTAGTGCTGAAAAAATATAAATAAAACTTTTGCTGAAAACGGGATTTCAGCAAAAAAATTGCTGAAAAGTAATATACAAGACGTTTAAATTTTTCTACTAACTTATTTTTTTGGGTGTATATTATATGGGCCTTGAGAAATCTTTTTGTATAGTTTCGAAATTCTCCCAACTTTGACATGTATTCGAATAAAATTTAGCAAAAAATTCTATAAATTTAAAAACAATATGTGAAATATGGATGGAATAGCAAGAGGAGACATGACACCTACCATACAGCCTAAAATTTAAAAATGCTCTATCTCGACTCCATTATAACCTTTTTTGCAATGTATCAAATATGTGCGGGATAAGACACCTCCATACAACCCAAAATTTAAAAAATCTTTTAACTACGCTGAAACCCCCTTTTAGAAGAAAATTCGGCCCCAAGGTTTATAATAAGCTAGATAAGATGAGGGAACGTGGCATTTCCCATAGACCCCCAATTTTAAAAATAGCTGCTGTTGAACCTATTTGAAAAAATTTGAAACCACGGGTAATAAAAAAAACATTTCACCGAATTGTGTCAAATAAGGGTGGGATAGGACGAAGGGGAATGGACATTACTTTGATTTGATTTCAAATAAAGTATACAGCATAAAAGGCGTTATAAAGTCCAACGAAGTGGACCGGATCTAGTGCTGGTAAAAATATGAGAAGTGGGTATCGAGCACATATTTGTCTTTGTTTTTGAGTACTTGATACTTAAAACTACTACTCGGTATTTTCAGAGTTGAAAATATATAAAAATGTGACTCCGCTAAAATGTTTATCATAAAACTACAACTTCGCTTATAGAAAAAATCCAAAGTAAAATATTTAAAAGAATACATATGTACGTATATTAAAAACTATGAAAAACATAATAGAGGTTTTCATATAAACTCGTAAAGTCCTTGTAAATCTTGTATAAATACAAACAAAATGAATAGTTGGTAAAAATGTTAAAATAAAAAATATGCTTATAAATTTAAATGTTGATTCAACCAAGCATTTTCATAGAATTTTATTAAACAATAACAATTCCGTTAAAACTACCGGGTAGTATCGAATATCCAAATTAAACATATTTACTAGTATCGAGTAATAAAAAGTAACCGAATTTACCAGAACTAACAGGATCAGCTAGTCATCAATAAACCCAGTTTTGAAAATGTTGTTAGTTACTTTTTTGCATATATTGTAATCTGACAATACTTAATTGAATATCCTCTTATACTGAATTTAGACTGAGCAAAAACTATCTTGCTTTTGAATCTTCCTAGTTTTTACTTGTCAAATTGCTTAGGGTTCTATAAATCGACTTTTGACTGATCGATTAATCGACTTTTTTTTATGAAAATTTTCGGCTTTTTGAAAATCGACTTTCTTGTGATGCAAAAGTCGAAAAGTCGACTGTTTTACATATTACCATATGGCTTAAAAGTAAATTTTGTTTTTGATGATATAACACAATAGAAAAAAAATAAGCAAGTATTGCTAATTCTATTGGAAAACAAAACAGTGGAATATGACATAAAAAACTCTAAAATGTCTACGACACACAGTGGTTTTAAACTGACGGAAGTGGTAATACATACACAACTTCTAACATAGGGGTTACACGATCAATTTTTTCCTTTCAAGTTTTAATACACTCACACTTTTTTACTAACACACTCACATTTTAAAAATTGAACAGCAACTTGATATCAATTTTTGCTTTCAAGTTTTGAGAAAACTTGACGGTCAAGTTTTAAACAGCTGATCAAATTTCTTGTAAATTTGTTGTTCTTTTTACAAATATTGTGCCGCAATAAAACACGATTGATAAAATACGGAATGTGAATATTTCGGTATATCGACGAAATGATTTAAAAATAAAGATAAATAAAAAACCAATTTCTGCTGACATGAAAATGTCTGTGGAAGATGTGAAGAAAAAAATAAAATCTTTTCGAACAGCCTACAGTGCGGAAACAGCCCCCAGAGGCGAGCAATTTTAGTTCTTTCCTTGACGACGGCATCTTGAAAGCAAAATTGACTATCAAGTTGCATGCAGCCTACGTCACAACTTCAAGTTCAACTGAATTTGACAAGCAGTATGTGTTATCAACTTGAAAGCAAAATCTTGATCATGTAACCTCACTGTAAACTAATGGTCCGATTTAGACAAAGTTTATAGAATATTATAGAGTAGGAATAAGGCTTTTGGAAAAAGTTGTAGTCACCCTGTTTTATTAATAGGGCACCTATTTTACACCTCGAGTGTAAACAAGCTTTCGGAACCTTTGGCTTCTTAAATTGTTGGTTGATTTCAATGACTTCAGACTTTTTGAATTATACTTAGGGCGAGAAACTTTTTGCCCATGTAACCATGGTTAATTTCAGTAGGATAGAATATTATTGGCATTTAACTAAGTTTAACTTATAACAAAAAGTTTATAGAAATAACAGTTTTTTCTTTCTGTGTTTTGTCTACTAATATTGAGATAACTTTTTTGCTAATATGAGAAGGGTAGTTGTTGTATTTGAAATAAAATCAAGCACGTTATATATATATATTTGTTCCTTTTACTCCTGCAAGGAGCATAGGGCCGTTAATTAGGTTTTATTATTTAATATTTATTAAATATCTCTAATTATTCTTAAATTATAAATTATTGATGATGCACGATGGTTGACGATGTACGATGGTTATCGAATGATCCTTTTACTTTTTAGTCTGATTCGTGCTACCAGACCATACCATTATGAAATGTCGTAACTGCATGGTTACTTGGATACAACAATTCTCCCACACTTAAATAGAACTTATAAATTTACTACCATTAGTCCACTATATAGTCCTTTAAATACTGCGGTGGTTTACGTTGTCGTTGTGTTGGTCGGTTGGGCTGCTGATTTTGTTCTGATTCCTCACTCTGTGCTCCATTGTCCGTGGCTTCCTGTGATACTGTTGGATTTTCGGAAGGATTAGTCAATGCGCTGTTGCCCGGTAAGTTTACTGTGGAGTTCGGTATTAAAATTGGTTGATAATGTATTTGTTGATCACTTCCTTGGGTTTCATTCTGCGTACTCGAATATGGTTGCTGTCTAATTGTTGCATCCATAGTTCCAACATTGGAGAGGCGAAGTTGGTCTATATGCCTTTTAAAGATGAATCCATTATCGAGCTTAATAATGTAATGAAGAAGACCTAACTTCTTTAGAACAATACCAAGTTTCCATGATGGCTTATTTAGAGTATAATATCGGGCTTGCAATCGGTCTCCCTCACATAATTGCCTGGTTGTTCCCTGAGATGTCGATGGTTTACCTAATTGTGAAGGTTTTAATACATTTAATCTTGTTCTTATTTGTCTCCCCAAGTACATCTCTGACGGAGTTTCACCATTACGAAGTGGCGTTGCCCTGTATTTGAACAAGATTTCCATTATTTTCTTCGAAATCGCTGACGTATCGTTGGCCATTGCTGCTAAACGTTGCTTTAGCGTCTGAACGTTCCTCTCAGCCAACCCATTCGTTGTTGGATGGCCTGGAGCTATAAATTTTTGGAAAATAGCACAATTGTTGTAAAACTTCGTGAACTCTTCGCTTTTGAAAACGGTGGCATTGCCAGAAACCATGACGTCAGGATATCCATTCCTTGAGAAGATATTCTGTAAAATTTCAATTGTTGAGGCTGATGTTGGCGCAGATGCAGTCACTCCCACTTCTGCCCATTTTGATTTTTAATCAATAACAACTAGAAAATGGTGTCCCTGATATGGGCCTGCAAAGTCGATATGTATGCGCTGCCAATTATGTTCTGGTTCCTCCCACGGATGAAGCACTGCCTTTGGAGGACTTTTCATTACAGATGCACATGCAGCACAGGAACGTACGTAGTTTTCAATGTCCTTATCAATGGACCCCCAATATACATATCGTCTTGCCAGTTGTTTCATTTTAGTTATACCAATGTGTGTACGGTGTAGTTCTTCCAATACAGATGCTTGTAATGATTTTGGTACAATTACTCTTTTACCCTTGAACAAAATATCGCAGTCAATCGTGTACTCCGAATCGACATTTGAAAATCGTAAATCTCTCAAAATTTTAGCAAGAGTAGCATCCTTACTAGTTTCCTCTCGAATGGAATTGAAATTTAATTTGTTCGAACTGATTTGATCAATAGTTGATACACAAATAGAATGAACTTCACGATCTATAAAAACAGTTGTATTCGTACCTGGATTTATAGGTGCTCTCGACAGACAATCGGCATTGATATTTTCCTCACTTCTCTTTGTAATGACTTCATAGTTGTAACCAGTCAAAAATGCAGAGGCAATTTCGAATTTTGATGAAAAATACGGGATAGTGGTTGATTGTCCGTTACCAGGTTGAAAAATCGGCCAAAAACGTATTGATGAAAATGTTGAACGGCATAAATTATGGATAAAGCTTCGCGATCCAATTGGAAATAATTTTGTTCTGCCGGAGTTAAAGACCTTGACGCGAAAGCAATAGGTCTCTCTTCTCCATCGATAAGATGTGACAAAACTCCCACTATTCCCGTGGGACTAGCATCACACGCAAGTTGCACTGGCAGCTCTGGATTAAATGGATTAATCGCTAGCGATTTCAGTTTTCAATTTATTAAATGATTTTTGACAGTCATTTGTCCAATTAAATTTTGATGTTTTCCGTAATAATCGTCGTAGCGGTGTTGTAATTGTAGAAGCATTCGGTATAAACCTTGCATAGTACGTTAACATACCAAGAAAACAACGAACTTCATCCATGCACACAGGCTGTGGCATTTCCAAAATAGCCTTTACTTTTGAAGAAGATTTTTTTACTTTGTTGAACTGAATTGTATGGCCCAAGAATTCGATTCGATTTTCAAAAAATTTACATTATGAAACGTTTAAGTGAAGGTCGTATTTTTGAAGTTGAATTAAACACGCTTTTAAATTCGCCTTGCACTCAGCCTTAGATTTACCGTGTACCACGATATCATCAAAATATGATTGTGTTTTAGGGACTTCACGCAAAATTTGGCCAATTATTCGGTTGAATTCAGCTGGAGCACTTTTAATACCAAAAGACAGTCGGTTCATCCGATAAGTTCCTTTGTGTGTTGAAATAGTTTGGATTTTGCTCGAATTTTCATCGACTGAAACATGCAAATATGCCTTGTACAGATCCAAACAACAGAAGTATTTTGAGTCCCTCAGACTATTAAAAATATCATCCATTTTCCTTACAGGGTAATGTGCATTCACGAGTTTTTGATTAACACCAACTTTGTAGTCAACGCACAGGCGGACTCCTCCATCCGCTTTCGGAATGACCACTAATGGCGAACCCCAATCACTACTATCAGTTTTCGTTATAATACCTGCCATTTCAAGATCTTCAAGTTCTTCATTAACGCGTTCGCTTAGCTTAGAGCATATGGAATTTGTCGCTCCTTAGTGTATACTGGAGTAGCATTATCGCGTAACTTCAACGAAACTTTATAGTTTGGGATGCACCCTATTTTCTGTTCAAAAACGGGATACGTACACTCAAAAAAAAAAGTCAGTAAAGTCAGCAAAAAATGTTGCTGTGTCAGCAAATTTTTAGTCAGGAGCGTGCTTGCAAAAAAGTTGGTAATTTCAACAAAAGGTGTTTGCTGAAAATCAGCGAGCTGATTTTTACCAAAGAAATAGTAATCTCAGCAAAAGTTTTGCTAACACTTAGTCAATTTCAAATGAAAAAAATCCTTGCTAAAATCACTAAACTTTTTGCTGAATATTAGTAGACTGAAAAAAACTCAAAAAACTTGTAGCGAAATTTTACTTTAGTTAATTTATTTGCTGAAAATTTAAATATAGAATATGTGCAAGTAGTTTTTCTTTTTTTGTCATTTCCGTTTCCAGACAAGCTGCGACATCTACATCTTGTCTATCTGGTTGTCGTCCACCTATGAATGCGGTTATCAACACAATTTTTGTAGCAAAATAAATTAGTAAAACATTAGTTCAAAATTAGTTTAGTGCTAAAAAAATATAACTAAAATTTTTGCTGAAAACGGAATTTCAGCAAAAAAAATGCTAAAAACTAGTACCCTTGATATACAAGACGTTTTACTAATTTTTCTACTAACTTATTTTTTTGAGTGTATATAATACTGTTATGTAAAATACTGTTTAGACAAAATACTGGCCAAAAAAACTTTAAAAATCCTGCTTTTCATAATACTGTTTTGCAAAATACTGGATTTCACAATACTGTTTTGCAAAATTCTGTGAAATAAAAATGCTGGTTTACAAAATTTATTTTAAACAATTATTTTAATTTTTGCAGTAAAAAATAAAAAAATTGTTTTTTCGGACTTTCTATATTTTCATATTATTAGTTAGAATATTCTTCCACCTCAAGTCCAAATTCTAATATGATATTGTCATATTAGATTTTTATTTGTTGTTTCAAAAAGGGGTTGATCATTTTCATGATAAACAATACAATTGTTTCGTAGACATCACTCTACTCTTCAGTTGTCCGCAATAAGAAAATGATAACTTTCTTACTCAAACCGAGACATTACATAAGGTACAAAAAACCAACGGGATGAGAATTTTGTACTTTCGTATATGAACTGTCTGATACGAAACAATTATATTGTCTATCATGAAAATGATCAACCCCTTTTTGAAACAACAAATAAAAATCTAATATGACAATATCATATTAGAATTTGGACTTGAGGTGGAAGAATATTCTAACTAAATATATGAAAATTTATTTTATTAAAAATAACTTCAAAAGTATATAATTTTCAAAAATTAACAACAACATTTAACAAAAAATTAATTTCAATGCATTTTATAAACTTAAATTAGTACAAGATTTTTTGCAATTCGCTTTAGGTAGCCTGTATGGCTTAATTCACACCTTTTTCTTATAACTCTTTTAATGTTTATGTACGCTTTTCTTTAAATTTATGTAACGTCTTTCTCCATTCGCGCATTTTGAAATGGTATTTACAGCTACCACGACCTCTTTACCCAACTGCCTGATAAGGTAGTATAATCCTGACTTTCTACGCCCAACAACAGCCTGCTAAGCTTCCACACTATTTTAAGTTCTTGGGTAGGATTTCTTACTGCCATCGTAAACCGACCAAAAGGTTCCAGGATACTTTGGGTGATATGAGCCCTTGACGTTGTTTTTTTTAAACCACTCGCACAGTTTAAGAAAATCTTCATATTAAAATTTTTGTAAAAATAAAGCAAAAAAGCGCGCGCGTTTTTGCTTTATTTTTACAAAAATTTTCGCCGCTCAGTAAAACAGGATTTTGCAAAACAGTATTTTGTAAAACAGTATTACGAAAAGCAGGATTTTGAAAACAGGATTTTGTTATACACAGGATTTCGACCCGAACCCTTCAAAAACACTTGGAAATTCTGACATTAATTCATGTACATTGTCAGATTCATCGATAGAATTTGTCACGATTACGTTTAAATTAGTTTCATCCAATTCTTCCAGCTTAATTCCAAGTCGTCGAATCCAAACTCGGCCTAACAATGCCGCATAGCCATCTGGAACCACAATGAGATAATCAGTTATCGCCGTTTTGTTGAACTTAACATTGACTCGTGCTTTACCAACTAAAAATTTTATAATGACTATAACAAGAAAACTTTCTGTGTACCGGAGTTAATTTCGTATCCAACTTTAACTCATTAAATTGACTCTTCGGCAAAAATGTATATGCAGAGCCAGAATCTTCTTCGAGTCGAAATTCTTTACCTTCAATACAAATATTTGCGTAATATCGATCCGAATATGAATCATCTATTCTGTAGATTCCGTATTGATAATCGTCTTCTTGAATTTGATTTGTAGAGTTTCCCCGTGCTTTGGGTCTACCCTTCGGACCGGCATTAGGACCATCCGCCAAAAGTGAGGTTACGCAGACTTTTGCTACATGACCATTTTTGTTGCACATGTTGCACTTTAATTTTGATTTATTAGTGTAACAATCGTTCGCAAAATGATTATTTTTGCCACACCGAAGGCATAGGCCAGCAATACCTAATTCCTTATAATCAATTTTTGATGATTTCCGTTGTGGTTTATTAAAACGTGTTGATGGTTTCTTATTAGCCGATATCTTGTTTACCTCTGGCGTGTTAATTTTAGCAGAATTTGTTGTTAACTCTTTAGCGTCAGCCTTAGCAGCTTCCAATGCCAACGCTTTCGAAATTATTTCGTCAAACTTTGAAGTACTGGACTGTAGCAGTTGTTCTCGAATGTTGTTGTTATGGATACCTCTAATAAATTGTGCTCTTAAAAATACCTCGGCTATAGAAACGTTACACGAACACGGTGATATGAATTCACATTCATTTATCTCCATACGTAATGTAGCAACAATTTCGGCTATGGATTGTGTTTCGCTCTGGTATTTTAATAAAAACTTGTGCTGGGCCGGTATTACCATTCATCAGGACCATGGGAGACCCCTGCCTTAATGTCTATGAGTTTTGTGCTACATTTTATGTTTAAAACCACTGTGCGATGATAAAAAACAAATAAAAATTTTATTTTATATGCTCATTATAACAATAAGCTAAAAAATATGATTTTTTGCTATTTAGAAATTTTCATATAAAAAGTCGATTAACGAAAAAAGTCGAAAAGTCGACTTTTTATTGCAACTATATAACCCTAACATTGCTCAGCCTAATACTACATTTATACTTGAGCAAAAACCACCAAGTTTTTGTACAAAGCTAGTTTTTGTTTGTTTTTTGCCGCAGTTACCCAAACTATCCAAAAGCCGTTCCCGTACTGCGTGCAAATTGTTTTTGTTTGGGCTGTTTTGGGTTCCCGCGGGAACCCGCAGTAACGTACGGGAACGCACATTTTAACGCACTGTTCAATCTTTTATTAACACTAGTTGACATCATCAGGATATTATAATTGTTGAAGTCATTGGTTCTATGGCTTTTGATTTATATTCTTAATTGTTAATTTTTGATAAAGAAAAAAAAAAAAATCAAAAAATAACTTTTATTATTTTTGAAAAAATAAAAATCGTGTTTGGATTGTTTTTGTTTGAATTAAAAATAAAAATCAAACAGAGCAAATAAACAGAAAATTAAAAATATTCAAACAAGAAATAATTGTAAAACAATCAGTTTTTTGAATAAAAGTTATAATTGTTACGTCCCTGATTTTTTTATATAATGTTTTATTATAGTTGATCCCTATAATTAAAAATACATTTTTTCAAGTCTTTGGTACATCAACATAAAGAAAAACATCACTAGGATTAATTTTGGCCAATTCATCAAGTATTTCTTCATGAATTTTATTTTCAGGATTTAATTTTGCGTATTTCCAACATTCTAAGGCATTATAATTTTGACCTCTTTTTAAATTAATTAATGCCAAATATGCCCATGTATATGGCATATACGTGTTGTATTTCGTACTAAGGGCAAAATATTTTTCAGCCTCATCTAATTGACCGAGCTGAAATAAAATGAAATAAATAAATAAATAAATAAATAAATAAATAAATAAATAAATAAATAAATAAATAAATAAATAAATAAATAAATAAATAAATAAATAAATAAATAAATAAATAAATAAATAAATAAATAAATAAATAAATAAATAAATAAATAAATAAATAAATAAATAAATAAATAAATAAATAAATAAATAAATAAATAAATAAATAAATAAATAAATAAATAAATAAATAAATAAATAAATAAATAAATAAATAAATAAATAAATAAATAAATAAATAAATAAATAAATAAATAAATAAATAAATAAATAAATAAATAAATAAATAAATAAATAAATAAATAAATAAATAAATAAATAAATAAATAAATAAATAAATAAATAAATAAATAAATAAATAAAATAAAGTGCCAATCTAAGTGGTCAAGATTTCCATTGAAATCTCGCGATTTAAAACAGATGTGAACGCAGTATAAGGCTTACATGATAACAAGCCTTCCCTTTACCGATGGCAGCTGCAATACAATTGACCTGGTCGTCGCAGCAATGAAGAAATGCTTTGCCAGCTTCTTTATATTGCCTTTTTTCCATCATGCGATAAGCAAATCTTAGAATACCCAATTGATAATGACGGTATGTATCCAAGTTAATATTAACAATAGAATTATAATGTTTCATTGATTCGTCGCTGATGGGATTGTGAAGATATTCCAAATTTCCATTCACTTGAAATAAAGTAGCACTCTAAATAAAAAATATAGAATATCAATTAAAATAACACCAAAATATGTAATAAAAAATTACAACTTGCCATATTTAACGGATTTAAAAGTTTCTCAACAGGAAAATATTTAATAGCAACTTTGTTATCAAAGTTGTTACTAAAAATCTTAAATGTATTAAATATGCAATATTTTTCAACTTCCATACATTCATTGGAAATTTCATCAAAAACCCATTCGGCAAAATCGTATAACCCCATACGCAACAATTGCTCCATTACTTTAATGTAGTTTTGACCTTTGACGGACTTTAGATCAAGTTTATATGGCATATAAATTTCCCAGCGACTTTCGGGTATGTCTTCTAATTTAACAAATATATTGCCATAGAGATTTTCACATTTCCAACGTGTAAAAGACATCCCAGGTTTATAATTATGTTTCTTATAGAGACAATATAAAATAATCCATCCAGTTAAAGATTTTGGACAGTAATGTGTACAGTATTCTGTTAAAGATTTTATCAGATTTTCTTCAGCAATTTCTGCTTGTTCGGTGCATTGCAGTTCTAATTTGTAGTTTAGATAAATGTTTATGAAATCTCTAAAATAAAAAAAATGTATGAAGATTTTATAATTTTGTATTAGCTGGGATCGAATCATTACACACAAAATGTTATTTATCTAAATTATCTAATTAAAGATTTGTTTAAAATAATACTTATTATATCGTCAAAAAGATAAGGTCACTTATATTTTGTTCTGTTTCTGCAAAAATACAAAGAGTATTGAAATAGTACCGTTACCTAAAAAACTTGTTGCTCAAAACTTTTTTAAATATAAAATATTTGATTACATTTTTTTACCGTTAGTTCAATTTATAAATCAAAATATTAATAATTTGCATTTTGAAATGCGTCAAAATGATAATAAATGATATAAATCCAATACAATAACATACCTTGATTTTTTTTTCAATTTATACATTGACTATTTTTATTTATTGTTTTATAAATGCTATTGGGCATAGATTTGATCAACTTTTCTAGTGTTTCTAGCCTTATATCCCGCCAAATTTCCACTTTTAGCTCTGTCACCGAATTATACTGAGGGTTTTCAACATAAATTTGCCGCTCTAGCAGTCTCCACATGTTCTCCATAATATTTAGATCTGGCGAACGTGCCGGCCATTCCATATCCGACACTCCATGTTCCTCAAACCAGGTCATAGTTGATCTGTTTACGTGGATTAGAGCTTTGTCTTGCGGGTAAATAAATTTCTTTCGCGATGTACGGCCAGGTATGACAACAAATGATTTGAGAGCACTCGCTGGTACTCCAAACCAGGGACGTGCGGTGAAGTTTTTAATTGCGTGTTCTCCGCAAATATTTGAGAACAGTGCAAATCTATAGTAATAGGAAAATTACACAAGTGCAAAAATTACAACCATACTTGCATATCAGGGAATTCAATGATAAAAGGTAAATAAAATTAAAAAATTTTTCCTTTAATTCTGTGTTCATTTCTATTTTTAAATCCCGAGATTTCAATGGAAATCTCTACTGGAATTCTTGACCGTTTACATTTGCACTTTATGACAGTACCGAGATTTCGATTTGGCAACTGCATTTTTTTTTGTAAACAAAGTACCATAAAAAAATAACCTCGTATTAAAAATATTTCTAAAAACCATTTTATTCATTGGCGCAGTACAATTTACATTATTTTTCAAAATTTTGATGGAAGAAAGAAATGCACGCAGAACTGTATTATATGAAAGTCTACACATTTGTGAGATTTTCATGAGATTTCTGGGATTTCATTTGAATCTCCGGATTTCACATGAGATTTTCATTGAAATCTCGGGATTTGGGTGGAGATGTAAATGCAACTTAAAATGACATTTACCTCCTGTTTTTATATAGCGAGCGGAATAATTCCGCCACAGGAATGACTGCATTTTTTTATTGTAACAAAAACAAAATACACACATTCCTCTGGAGGAATATTTCCTTTCGCTTTAGAAAAACAGGAGATCAGTAATTGCTTGTCGAGAATATTGTAAATTTCCTAAGTTTTTCTCTGTTTCTACCAGAGTAGGAAAATAAACTGTACACAACATGTAGGGTAGGGTACGGCTAAGGAACACATACCGTATCTATCGTTTTAGCGGTTGTGTGTTTGTACACAAACCGAATGCGGTACTCTACGATTGTCTGATGAACGCAAACGCTACGATTATTTACTGTACTTTCAACACATATTCACACCCCAAAGCGTACCGAATTCGGGTTGTGTGTATAAACACAAACACTAATGGGAGAGAATAGCGTATGTGTTTTCTACGCAAGCAATATGCTTGTGTACTGTGTTCGCGATTTGTGGTACGCAACCCTAAAAGTACGGTTCGTTAGAGTTTATTTTCCTACTCTGGTTTCTACCGTTTTTTTCGTGTTTGTAACGATTTTTAATAATTTTTAGCGATTTTCCGTTCGAACAAACTTTGTTTACAAATTATATTTTTTACTCTCTCTAATATTTTTTGTTTCATTTCATCAAGCAAGTGTCATACGGGTTTAAATAAGTCTATTCTTGGTTTCTTCCAAGACCAATTCCATATCGTTATAGATGGGGTGCCGTTTTTTTATTCTTCTTTTCATTTGTTTTTATTGTTTTGTTTTATTTTTTACCTTCTATTTTTTATGCTTTTTAATTTATTATTTTTACATTGTCATTGGTGTCTATTCCTACGAAAAGTCTGTGGCTCTTAGTTATGACTGTATTCCCCATGTATTTGTTGTAGCAAAGTCTTAATAAATTATACAGTAATTTTGACTTAGCTGCACAACCAACTTTTGCAAAAATTTTTGTGCAGGTAAGCCAAAAACGCAGCTAAGTCAAATTGTTTACCTGCCTTAATGTGCAGTTATACCAATACAGACTGAAAACAAACAAAACAAATGAAGCTAACCCCCCAATTCCACATGCAAGTGCAAGTTCGAAAAACTCCATACACTCACACTTTTTCACTAATACTATCACACTTATACGACTTGCGGCTCAACTTGCAAGTAAATTTTGAAGACAGTGGATTTTTGATACTTGCGGCAAATGAAATGACAGAATAAAGAAAACAGTGTTGCCTAGTATTGTTTTCTATTAATTTACTAGTATTTGGTAAAGTAAAAGTTGTAATGCAACTGATTTTGTATTTATTTGTAAAAAAAGTTGACAACACATTTATTTTATGTGTGCTTTTTTTCCTAGAATTGAAAAACAACGCAAAACAGAAGAGGCAGCTAACGGTGATCTTTTTTATGAAAATAATGTAAAACTGCCAAAATATGAGGCAGTTCTCTTAAATGCGCAGGTACAAAAAGTGCACTTAAAGAAGACAATTGCGTACATAATTTTGTAAAATAGAAACGAAACCAAAATTTTGTGCAGTTATAGCATATGTGCACTTAAGAAAAAGGCAGTTAAATCAAAACTACTGTATTTATTCAAATTTTTGTTTGAAAACTTCAAAAAAATTAAGACATGCTATCGATACAATCATAACATTGACAAATAAAATTTTAATTTTTTGAATTTTATTGTTGTTTTTTATGAAAAGTTATGACTCTGTCTTAAAAATAGGCTTAAGACGGTCACAATGATTCACAAGTAGGAATAGGCACCATTATCTACAGTTTGTCAAGTAATTGTTTGCATAGGAAAATTTTTTTAAATAATTTTAATTGATAAGCGAAAAATGAAAATAATTTAATATTTTTTAAAAATTTTTTTCGCAAACTTTATTTTTTGATTAATTTTTAACTAACTTACTTAGCAAAAACTGTGATTTAAAAAAAGAAATAAAGACCAAACGAAATTAGAAAAATAATGGCTTATAAAATAGTGTCAAAAAATTCTTTGCAAAATGATATTAAACACTTGTTTAAATTAAAAAAATCTTTATGTTTGGCAAAAATCAAATATTTTTTTTCGTCGTTTGTGTTTGAAATTTGTGTGGTATTCGGAAAATTAAATTTTCATAACAAAAGGGAGATCTTTCAAAATGCCAGGCAAACGAACTGATTCAAATCTAATTCAATTGGTATACTATCATTATGAAAAAGGAAAATCTGCAAGAGAATTATCTGAAATGTTTTCAATAAAGGTGAGAACTATTTACAATATTATTAGCCGTGCTGAAAATGAAGGAAGGCTCGATTTAAAGCCGACAACAGGCAGAAAAAAGAAGCTAACACGCCGTGATGAAAACAAAATAATCAAAACTATTGAAAAACACCCCCACACAAGTACAAGAATGTTAGCCCAAGAGTTGAAAGATGACTGTGGGGTGAAGGTGTCCCATGAAACTGTTCGACAAGTTCTTAAAAAACACAAGTATTCATCAAGAGTCGCCAGAAAAAAGCCATTACTCTCTGCGCAGAATGTAGAAAAAAGGCTAACTTTCGCTACAGAGCATATTTCTCGTCCCATTGAGTACTGGGATAACGTGATTTTTTGTGATGAAACGAAAGTAATGCTGTACTATCACGATGGACCCCATAAAGTTTGGAGAAAACCACTCACTGGCCTTCAAAATAAAAATATTATCCCTACCGTAAAATTTGGGAAATTATCGGTAATGGTATGGGGATGCATATCAAGCAAAGGCGTTGGGGAGATAAGAATTTTAGAAGAAATAATGACTAAAGAGGTATACCTGGATATTTTAAAAGAAGAATTAACCACCAGTGCTAAAAACTTTGGATTTTTTGATCCCGAAAATAACCAAAAGCTTAAATACAAACTATATCAAGATAACGACCCTAAACATAAGTCATATTTATGCAGAACCTGGTTGCTGTACAACTGCAGTAAAGTCATAGATACTCCAGCCCAAAGTCCAGATATAAATCCCATAGAAAATTTGTGGACTCATTTGAAGAAAAAGGTTGCAAAAAGATCTCCCAAAAATAAAAATGATTTAATTAAATTTATTAAAGAAGAATGGCGAAATATTCCAAAGGAATATGATATTCCAAAGCTAATTGGTTCAATGCAGAGACGATTGCAAGCTGTAGTTGCTGCTCATGGTGGACACACAAAGTATTAGGTGGTACAAGTTTATTGTTGTGCTGTGTGACGCAACTACTTTAAATTTATTAAATTTTGCAAACAATTTCTTGACACTGTTGTATGTGAATTGTTGGTTTTCTTTTTATATTATTTAGTCATTTTGTGTTGATATCATAATTTTTTGTTTGTTTCTAGTTATAAACTAATTAATAAACCTAAATAAATAAAAAAATATATAAAAATACTTGGATCTGTTTTTGTTATTGGTTCATAAAGTGAAATTATTTGAAATATTTTTCTTGTGCAAAGAATTTCTTGACAAACTGTATTTTTACATTACAAAAAGTACGATTTTTAATGAAATTTTTAAAAATTCAAAACCTGAAATTCATAAAATTTAAAAGCTATCGTTTGAAATTCAAGAGATATCAAATAAAATTAAAACGTAAAAACTACCAAAGAGAGCCAAAAAAATTCCAATTGCAATTAAAAAATATCTAAATAAAAAAAGCTCAAAAAATACCAAATTAAATAAATTTATTTATGTAATTTCAATTGATATTTTTTAATTGCATTTTGTATGTTTTGAATTAAAATTTATATTTTTTAATTCATTTGGTATTTTTGAATTGCAATGATATTTTTAAATTTCATTTTGATTTTTAATTGATATAGGTATATATTTTTTTAATTTCAATTGGTATTTTTTTTAGTAGCAAATTTCAATTTTGAATTGATATTTTTTGTATATTAAACGGTATTGGTATTTTTTTATTTCATTTAGACCTTTTTTAATAACAATTTGTATTTTTTTTTTAAATTTTATTTGTGTTTGTTTATTCCGGATTTTGTTTTAATTTCAATATTTGAATTTGAAATATTTTTTTAATTTCAAATGGTATTTTTTGAATTTCAAGTTATTTTTTCATTTAAAATTGTTAGTTACAAATTACAAAAGCTGTTCTTTGATTTTAATGTATATTTTATTAATTTCATTAAGAAATTGCAATTTTTTAATTGCAATTTCTTTTGAGTTTGATTTTCATTTTAAAATTAATATTGTTATTTTTTGGATAACAAGTAGTGATTTATTATTTTTAAGTTTTTTTCAGTTACAATAGAAAAGAGATGGAAAATTATGAAGTTAATTTTTTTTTAATGTTTTCTTTTATTTAATTCTTAGGTATTTAGCATCTACTTATCCGCAAAATGAAAAATTTTAATGAATGTTGTGAATTTAATTAAAAAATTAATAACAAATTAATAGCATCTCTGCAATGAGGCAATACTAATTTGTTTGCAGTTTTGATTTCCTATATTCAGGGCTAATTTTGAAGTCAGATTTTTTCTTAGATTTTACTTACTAAGGCTTCTATTCAAAAAAATGTTTTGAATTTTATTACAGTTTAATAAAACAAATTAACATACAAAACAACAACAAAAATCATTCAATTAGCCTCTAATAAGACAAAAAGTTTTTTGTGAATAACCATGTAAGACTATAAATTATTCACTGATTCATAAAATGAATACATTTTTATATGAATTGATTCAAAAAACAAATATTTCTTCCAAGTTCCTAGCTGTATTTATTTACTAATGGGCAGTTGTTTTCATCGCACAATATGTTTTTGTATGGATGCGTGTTTTCTCTGCAACATTGTGAGTTTTTTTTAGTGTTTCAAAACTAACTATAACATATTTAAACTATGTTGCTCAACATATATTTTTTCCTAGCAGGACTGTGCTGCTAATTCTATTGAACGCCTTTTTCTTTTGCTTGTTACTACTACTAGCACAGTAGTAATAACATTTATTTTCGTAGGAATCTTGAACATCGTGTAATTATAAAAAATACGTCACAACAGTACACAATCTACTTAATATTATAGAACCCTGGGAAATTTTATAAAAATTTTAAATTTACAAAAATATGAAATATTTTTAAGGTGTGCAGAGAACACCTCCGCACATTAGAGGGAACATCACTGCTCCAAACTATTCATTCTTGAGCTAAATGCACCCCAAACCATTAGACAACCGCCATCGAAATTTCTCTTTGAGAAATACATGGGTTCCTTTCTCAAATTTCGGCAATAGTCTCCTAAACGATTTGGGCCATGAAGATTAAATTTTTTTCATAAGAAAAAACAATTTTCAAAACAAAAAATGCAAGTTCGTTAAAAAAATATCGAAGTTCGTACCTGATGCCAGTTAGTTGATATGTGTTTTTTTTTCGCAATTTCCAGCCGTTTTATTTTATGGTTCGCATTCAAACACGGAGCTTTCTTCAATTTAAGATGAATGGGGGAATATTTAGTTGATCTCTTATTTTTAAGTAAATGAATGTTCTTTTTAGTTTGACTCTAGATCATAAATTAATATCACTTTCTGTTTAAATTATTTTCAAATCAAAGAAAGATGATACAATTTTTACAAGTAAATTACAAAGAATAAAAATATATTTGAAAGAATTCGATAAGACCAGCAAATACGTATTCTGTATTGCTGGTCTTATCGAATTCTTTCAAATATATTTTTATTCTTTGTAATTTACTTGTAAAAATTGTATCATCTTTCTTTGATTTGAAAATAATTTAAACAGAAAGTGATATTAATTTATGATCTAGAGTCAAACTAAAAAGAACATTCATTTCTTTAATTTAGCTCGGATAATGTGGGGCTGTGCTTTAATTGCTCTCAAAACCGTACTTGTTGACGCATTGAGGCCCAATTCCATTTTTATCATATTAGCGCTTCGTACAGTGTTTGAAGCCATTCTGGAAACTTGACGAATTTCACGCACTTAAAGGACTTTGGTCGACCAGAGCTTTTAGTTTTAGAATAATTTTCGCGATCTTTTAAATAATTTTGCACTTCACAAAGCGAACGACCCAATTTTCCTGCAATTTCTAGTTTTCCCAATTGCTGGCCAAAAAATGCGTCAATCTGACCCTTTTCAATTTCAGACAAAGCTTTTCCTTGTCCCATTTTTCTCAAATTGAATATTGCGAAAAAAGAACAAACGTTAACGATTACAGATTTATTAGCACTGACCTTATTATTTTGAAGCATTTAAAAGTTAACGTTATTGATATTTTGATTTATAATTTGAACTAACGGTAAATAAATAAGAGCAAATGATGTTAATATCAACAACTCTTGAGCAACAATTTTTTTAAGTAACGGTACTATTCAATACTCTTTGTATTTTTGCAGAAACAGAACAAAATGAAAGTAACCTTAACTTTTTGACGAGCACTATTTAATTGAGTCAGTTAAATATTTGAAACTTTTAATTGTTTCAATTAAAAGCATCGAATATTAAGTAATTATACCGGCATTTGCGTGATAGGTGCAAAATAAATTAAAATATAATTAGTACACTCAAAAAAGTTTGACAGCTACTACATTACCGTTGCTTGTGGAGTAATCAATAGTTTTTATTAACTGTAATTACAGTTTTTTTTCAATGAAAAAAAAATACAGAACAACTGTTACGACATTTATTTAAGAAAACAACAAACGAAAAGTTTTGTAATTTCGTAACAGTTGTATAAATCAGTTAATTATAGTATCATAATAAACAACTACCAAACAGTATTTTTATAGTAAATAGTTGTTGTTAGTTATTTAAAAAATAAAAAATTTCGTTGAATTTTAAAAATTCCTATTTAGTTTATATTTGTTATTATTGATATATTCCTAGTTTGCAAATAAAATCAGAAACTTGTATCTCCAAAGCATAATAACTGGAATTTTTACTTTAAATTTTAAATAGGCTGAAGTAATTACACATATTTTTGTAATCGAAAGAAAAATCATTGTGGTTTTTATTAAAATATGCTTTTATGATACCAAGAGAATTAACTGTAAAAAACAGTAGCTTTTACCCATTTCGTCAGTTGTTTAAAAAAATTTTAGTACAAATTTTTTGATTTTACGACATTGCTGGTTATTTTTAATAACAGTTACTAGATGACAGTTGTTATTTATTTTTAAATAGTTAAACATAACAATTATAGTTATTTTAAATGTTAAATATCTTTGTCGCGTTTTTTAACTGCATACCTATTACGTTTTTGAACTGTTATTTTCAGTAGATTTGATCGACAAACTTTTTTGAGTATATTATCAATTTTGTAATTGAAACTGTTTTGTAATTTTTTGTGTGTACGGTATAATTTAACCCATATTTTACCAAACATTGAATCCGTGGTTCGATTTTATTGAAATTTGTAATTTAATATGACTTATTTTCGAAAAACAAAAATCGAAATCTCTGGTTTCATTGGCATTGGACGTGTCCTTACTCTGAGTCTCCATTAGCTATGAGATTCTGTTAATATAGCTGTTATGAGAGTCACAAATAAAATCTAATACTTTTGTGGTGGAGAATATTAATGTTAAGAAATTGCATTATTAGTTTTTTCTTGCCGGAGTCAGTCGCAAATGAATGTCTTTTATTTCCCAGTCATTAATTGGTTGTATATTTTTACTTTCATAAATAAAAAGAATATTACATTTTAAGTTCTAATAATGCAAATTACTTCACAATTACACTGTTTTTATATATTTTCTTTGTTTTTTTTTATAAGCTTTGTATGTTTTGTTGGTGATGCCATTAAGCAGTAAAAAAATATGGCATCGACTGAGATGTTATAAAATAGTTTTCTTAACATCTGCTTTAACGACTATGTTAACACAGAAAAAACGTAAATCATAACATTAAAATGAGTGGTCTACACTTAACATTAACATGATGTTAGTGGCCATGTTAACTAACTTATGTCTCGTGTAGACTACAAGTTAGACACTTTGGAAAAATGTGTTAACTTTTTACGCATTTAAAAAAGCGGATTTTGAGCAGGGTTGGCAGGCAATCCCGCTAAAATACCGTTATCGATTCAAAAAACTTTCAACTGACTACCGTTACCCCTAAAATACCGTTACCGAAATACCCGGAAACCGTTATCCTTAAAATACCGTTACCGAAATAACTGAGATACCGTTATCCTTAAAATACCGATACCGAAATAAATGAAATATCAATACCCCTAAAATACCGTTACCGAAACAAATGAAATACCGCTATCCCTAAAATACCGTTACCGATATTTTTAATTTTCTGGTTTTCGTAATTTCACGTGATTATTGAGTACTTTTTGAACATTAAGTTGATAAATTGGTTCTGCTTTTAATCTCGTTTTTTTTTTGTAAAAAAAATTGCGGGATACATCTAAATAACTGACTACCGTTACCCTTAAAAAACCGCTACCGATATAACTGAAATACCGTTAACCTTGAAATACCGTTACCGAAATAACCGAAATATCGTTATCTTTAAAATACCGTTACCGAAATAACTCAAATACCGTTATCCTTAAAATACCGATACCGAAATAAAGGAAACAGCGTTACCCTTAAAATACCGTTGCCGAAATAACCTAAAATATCGTTACCCTAACAATAACCCCAGGAAAAAAAAGAGAGGAAAAGAAGTAGTAGAAGCATAACAACAGTTGAATAGGGAGTAGTGATAACTTGTGGTTTTCACTGATGAATTTAACAGTGGCTTGTCATAGGAGGGAAGTTGTTCTTTTTTGAAACAAATTATGTATATTTGAACCAATGAAAAGGAAATTCATTTTTACTTGTTTTTATTTTAATTTAATTTAAAAAAAAATATCATGCATCGTGTGGGGTTTGAACCCACACTCGTTGGCATTTCAAGCAGACGCTCTACCCCCTATACTATGGCTTGTTATAACTTATATCTGACTTTTAGCAGTCTTGTTCAGTAAATTGTTATATTATTAAAAAATTAAAAAAAAAATTTAAATCGTTTCAAAAATTAATTTTTGAGTGTACCAAAATAGAAAAAAATAAAAATTTTACAGTGAAAACTACAAAAAATTATTAATTGTGTAAAAAAAGTTCCAAAAAATTTTTTTTCCACCTGGTGGGATTCGAACCCGCAACCCTCTGATTTCTGTGCCAGCACGTTCCTACACTCAGCAAAGTTCTGCAGTTACTACATGACAGTTATTTGTGTAGTAATGCGGTTGTAGTTATTTTAACTACAATTGTAGTTAATTTACTTGGAGCAAAATTTTTCAATGTTTTTGACAGTTATTTTTTTAAACAAACTACAAAAACTACTATATTGTAGTAACATTTATTTTATGCAGTTATTTTGAATTTTTTTTGGTCCTAGACCCACCTTATAGTATACCGATCGGCTCAGAATTTTTTTTTATTTCGATTTAACGATGTCCGTCTGTCCGTCCGTCTGTCTGTCTGTCCATGCATTCTAGTGCGCACTCTACAGTTCGCAAATATTAAGATATTTTGATGAAACTTGGTACACCGACCTATGTCAGCCCAAGGACGAAGCCTATTAATTTTGGTTAACACCGGTCCATGATCCGGTCCCAAGGACGACGCCTATTGATTTTGGTTAAAATCGCTCCATGTTTAGACCTAAGTTTAGACGAAGCCTGTTGATTTTGGTGAACATCGGTCTATGTTTAGACCTAGTGCCCATATAAAGGTCCTACCAAAATTATATTGTTTATACGCTGCAGGTCGCAAATATTAAGATATTGTGATGAAATTTGGTACACAGACCTATGTTGGCCCAAGGACGAAGCCTATTAATTTTGGTTTACACCGGTCCATGTTTAGACCTAGTGCCCATATAAGGGTCCCCCCAAAATTATATTGTTTATACGCTGCTGGTCGCAAATATTAAGATTTTTTGATAAAATTTGGTACACCGACCTATATCAGCCCAAGGACAAAGCCTATTGATTTTGGTTAACAACGGTCCATGTTTAGACCTAGTGCCCATATAAGGGTCCCCCCAAAATTATATTGTTTATACGCTGCAGTTCGGAAATATTAAGATGTTTTGATGAAATTTGGTACACAGACCTATGTTGGTCCAAGAACGAAGCCTATTGATTTTGGTGAACATCGGTCCATGTTTAGACCTAGTGCCCATATAAGGGTCCCCCCAAAATTGGCTTGGTTACAAACTGCAGATCGCAAATATTAAGATATTTTAATGAAATTTGATGCGCTGACTCACATTATAGAAAATTTTGACACAAGCCCCTTTTAACCCATTCGAATTTCGGATCCAAACATTAGTTGGCTTTTACCCAGACTGGTGTAGGGTATTGTATAGTCGGCATGCCCGACTTTAACCTTTTTACTCGTTTAAAATAAAAAATATTGAGAGAGTTGCAATGCCATTGGTGGAACTTATATTTTCTTTAATCAAGACGCAGTGGAAGCCAAAAAGAAATAAATTGAATCCAGAAATCATTTCTGATAGTATTAGAGTCAAATATAATTTTGATGTGAATTGTCAAGAATTTTATGAATATTTAAAAAAAATAAAATTTTATTCTTTGTAATTTACTTGTGAAAATAATTAAATTTGAAAAATAATTTAAACAGAAAGGGATATTAATTTATGATCTAAAAATCGAACTAAAAAACATTCATTTATTTGAAAAAATGTGACAGTAATATGTTGATTCAAATTGGAAGAAATTATAAAAATGTATGCAAAAAATTTGTTAATCGTTGTTTAAATTAAACCTAAAAAAAGTTGTTTTTTGTTTTGTTTATTCAGGTACTATTTACTAACTTTAAGTTTTTATCTTTTTTGTGAAGTTTTTTTTTAATCAAGTCCCAGTAGGAGCCAGAAAAAAAATTAATCCAGAAACTATTTCTAGTTATGTATATTTCTGATATTATAAGAATCAAGTAAAATGTTGATATGAATTTTCAAGAGTTTTTTTGAATACTTTTATACAAATTTAAATTGGAAGCATTGAAAAACATTCCTGAAACCCTTTACAAATCGTATCAAGAAATTATGGAAATGTATATTCCTGAAAATGTATGCAATGGATTGGTTATTCGTTATGGTTTTTTTCTGTTTTTTATGTACCACTAATTTAAAGTTTAGATTGATTTTTTTGTTTTTTGTGAATTTTTTTAGTGGGAATAAAAATTTTTATATTTATAAAATAAATTTTTATTTGTATATTTCATCGCGTTGTTGATTTTTGTAAAATTAATTTATTTAAAAAAATCGTCCTCTTTTTTAAGAGGTTGACGTCCTCTTTTTCTCAAAATGGAAATGGCAAGGTGACGAATCATGGATCTATGCAATCCTGAAACTAAACAGCAGTCGAATGTATGGGTGTTTCATGATGAACGAAATCCAACAAAAGTTGTTCGCTCTCGAAGCAATTCGAATTCGCCTGTTTTTTTAGAAAAACTGGTCATTTGACTAATATTTAACAAATTTTTAGTTAAAACACACAATACTAAAAATCCTCAGTACTTCAACTAATTTTGTGTGTTAATTATTAAAATTATTTATAACTAATTTTTAAGAACCCATTCGTTAAATTTTATACAATTTATTGTTAAAATATAATATTTTCATGTTTCTGTTATTACCCTGTATATGGCGCCACCAATGTATCCGAAGATTTAAAGATAGCGCTATTTCTTTCCCTCCCGATTTTTTAAATCGCCCATATCTGGAAAATTAAGAGAGATAGAGCAAAATTGACGAAAATTTCGACTACCCGTAACCATATAATCCCCCTGTTCCCCTTTTAACTTCAGAATAAAAAATTCTAAAGTTAAACATTTAGAATATTTATGGTGTTCTGGGATTTTTAAACAGAACAATTTATTCTTTTTACTTTCGTTTTATTTCGTCAACAAAAACCTTGTCGAAAGTAAATAGAATATACTTTTTTCCTAATACATAAAAACTTATTTGTCAACAAAAAACACATTTTCGATTTTTGGTTTGGAATATTCTTTATTAAATGCGATCAAAATTTTGAAATTTGCACAACAGGTTTGTTTTTTTCGAATCTTATATAAATATTCCATACAAATTTAAGCATTTATAACAATTTTAAGTAGATATAAATTTAGCTTCTTAAAAATTAAGTAGTTATAAGAATGCTGCCAAGTCTTGAGAATTCTTGGCTTTTCTCTTTCAAATGTAAACAAAAATATTTGTAATAGAATTTTTTGACATTTTAGTATTTTAAAATTGACAAAATATTAAAAACAACAAATGCTAACAAATTAATTATGTGGTTGTTAGTAAAGGAAGAGCATGCCACTCAAGATAATTGCTCTATTTCGCGTTCCGGGCAAGCCCCTATACGAAAACAGATTTCGTCCAAAGGTGGCCCCAAATGTTTAAATATTATTTGTTTACAAAAAATAAAAACAAGTCACTTAAGTACGGAGAGTCGTTTTTTTTACAAGTAGTTATAGATATAGATATAAAACTCGAAAAAACAAACCTAATAATTACTACTAAAAAATCCAATTTTAAAAACACTCCAGAATTCTTAATTTTTCCTGAAAATTGTTCTTTTTTTGGCAGTAAGAACAAGTACAAGTAAAAAAATCTCATATTTGCTTTGTATGCAATTTTTTTAAAGAAAACAACATTTCACATTGAAAGAAAAAAAATTATTTAATTTTTAGAATACTATACGGCCACTTTTATTAAGTTTTAATCTAATAAAACACTAAAAAGCCATAATATTTTCAACTTTTTCCCAATATTCAAGATGGCACTTCTTGTATTTGTTAAGGGTTAACGTTTTCCTTAACTAAGTGCAATTCCCAATACTATCAATATCTTTCTCAAAAAATACCCAATTTAGTTTCGGAAGATTATTATACTTTTTTTCTTTTGTTTTTAATAAACATAAATGTGAACTTGTTAATACATATTGTTAAGTGTTTTTATTTGTGTTTAATGAACAAAACATTAATAACTTCATTTATTTTTATTACCCAATAAAAAATCTCAAAAACGGAAACTTTGCCGAAAGGCACCTCTTACTTTATTTTATCTCCTGGATGACAGTGCTGCCACTGCGAACCAAAAAAAAGGTATCAACTTTATTGGCTTAATAATTGAATAAGGTAAAAGCAATATTCAAAAATTTTATAAAATTGATTATTTTAAAACAAATCCTTTAATTTTATTAGTATTTGCGAACACAACGGTCGACAGCAAATGATGAAAACCTCAAAAAAAAATGTGGTAGCACCCAAGTACTAAAAAGGTGGCACCTTTCCCAACTAATAAAACTCATTGTGAATGAAAATAGGAATTTATTCATAATCAAAGAAAATTATTCTTTTTGGGAGAAGCTTTTTTGAAAGTTTTTTCTATTTGCAATTTTATTCTATTTAAATTTTGTTCTTTATTGGGAACATAGACGAATATCCCAGCGAAAGGGGTTATCTCTATTCAAAGGGGGTCAAGGAAAATTATTTCCAAATGCCAACCTCACCCACAGTCCACCTTGGACATGGTGTCCCCTGTTAACGCTGACGAGGCTCTGACGACCGAGTATGGGCGGTATAACCCGGTTCCCACGGCAATCGGACTATGTGCCGGAACGATTCGGATGTATTCGAATCTTCGAATTTATCCGAGCAAGGATTGCCACTCCGGCTTTAAATGAGAATTATTAACTACAAATTCTCATTTTAAAGCCGTTACAACAACAACAATATCTTTATCCAAAAATGGAGCTTGGCGGGGCCTTGGACCCTTGGAAATTTTTAATAAACATTTCCACTTCATAAAATGGCCCAATGTCTCGAAAGCTAAGCGAGATAGAGCAAAACGGCTCCCTCGGAGTGACCTTACATACTCTTAGATCGAGGAGGGTCCCGAGACCCTAAATTTAAACAAAATTTATGACTCAGTATAATTACAAATAAAAATGTAGTTTTACTAATTTCTTACTTAAATTTAGATTTGTTAAATTTAACAAAAGAATTTATTAAAACCAACAAATTTTATTTTAAACCAAAAAACAGGAATAAATTTTGTTAAAGTAACAAATTTTTCTGTTCAGCCAAGAGATTTATTATTTTGAGTGTACATAATACTTACGTGGTTAATTGCCTCTTAATATCTTTTTCGTCAAAAGGTTTTTCTAAATATTCTTTAGCTAGTAAAAAATTTTGTCTCTCCATATCATATAAGAAAATGTAGAAGTTTAACACTGCATTATTTGTATATTCATCACGTATTTTTTCCATAAAAAATTCGGCCATTTCCAAGTTTCCAACTTCATACATATATTTGGCCATACTCATGCGTAATATAGTTATATTTTGGTTGTTTACCGTACTAACACCACATTTTTCTATACCATTTTTACTACATTTCTTTATAGACTCGGAAATTTTGTTTACCAACTCTCGATAAACGGTTGTCATTAAATTCTAAAATAATACATTTGAAAATCTGTTTGCAAAATTCAATATTTTTGAGCCGGTATGACACTTGCTAGTTTCTAGTTTATCTTTGCCATTAATGCAAATAAGTATTAAAGCATTTCCTAAAATCAAATAACGTTCAGTCAAAAATTCTGTTAGTACATTTTATATAGCCAGTCATACAATATGGCACATTTAGCTAGCTGTAACAAAGTTACTTCCGATTTTTTTGAATTTTGATACAAAAGATTGTTTTACCGAAAATGTTGTAAAACTTCGACAACGTTAACCCTTTCTTTACCAAGGTCAAAGGTGAAATTTTTAAAAATTTTCGATTTTGCCTGAAAGTATATCAAAACATTGTGTTGTTTCTTGCGGAATTTGGTGAAAACTGTCGAAATAACTATGTTAAGACCAAATTTTGTATGTATATAGTTATAAAAAATTATAAATTAACCGTTATATACATACACATGGGTTGAAAATTACCCCAAATTTTTTAAATTGAAAAAAGTGCCATTTGACATAAAAATCGACATAAAAACTTTTCAAAAATTACCCATTTTGTTATGTTAAATAACGCTGGTTGGCTTCAAAATTTATATTGATTCTACCAACGAGCATAGAATCTCAAGAGATTACAAGATACCCAACCCCTGTTAACCACACTTTTGCTGGGTCTGGCGGAGATTTGAAGAAATTTAACAGTGGCTGAGAGTCTTATTATTCCGGTTAAATATTAATAAATTGTTTAATAATTTTATAAAATTAATTAATTAAATTAATTTCACAACAAAATTAGCAAAAAAATAAAATTAAAACGTGTTGACATTGCAAAAAATTTTATTATCAATTTCTTTAGTGCAGGGACAGACCTAGTCAAAACACGCGAGCCACATGCATAGAGCCTCATTCTACATATTCCTTGGTGGATGACCCTTGAAAAAGTCTAAATAAATGCAAACTCAATATTTATGGTTTCAACAGAGATTTTTATTTTCCAAACTTTATGAAACGCTCATTTTAGGCTTGGCCCTACTTTAACAGATTGTTAAATTGTTCGAATTATGCATACGGTTTTTGCCAAAGTAGATTAGAAACGTTTAATTAAACTGTTTAGAAACTTTACGCATTTGGCTGTACATTTTTAAGCGCCTAAGGCCCGATTACTGAATGTCCGTCTAACTGAGACTTTAACTGATACAGTTGTTGTTTCCTATATAAAATTTGAATTTAACTGTCGGCTAAATTTTAACTGTGAACATTCAGTAAACTGGCCTAACATAAACTCGCAGAAAAAAGCAAGTTCCAAATTAGCTTTACAATTTCCTACTAAAATATAAGTATTTTTTATACAATTTTACCAGACATGTATATCGTTTACAAGACTTGTATATATATTAAAAAAAATTACATATTTTACTAGAAATTTGTAAAAATAATTTGGAAATTATGTAGTTGTATAATTACATAACTCTTAGATAATATCCCCCGGTTTTTTTATTAATTATAATTATAAAACAAAATAAAGAAATAATTTAACCCATATTTTCCTGAATTAAGAAATCGTGTGAATTTTTTACGAAAATTGGTATGGTCAAAGACCCAAGTAAGTTTTTTTGCATTTTCTATTATAGCACCGCGCCCTCTAGAGGAGATATTTGCAACCAAAGTCCAAACGTTGATCCAGATTTTTCAAAATTATATTTTTAATTTGTTCTCTGAATTAAAATCTATGTAAATAATCAAGATTTTATAAAAAAAATTAATACTTTATTTTTATGAAATTATTTCTTATTTTTTGTGTTATGATTTTTTGAACCTCTGTTAAATCACACTCTTCTTAATTTGTATCGAAAAATGTTGCCATAAGAATTACACATGTCTGCAAAGGCTAACATTTTTCGATACAAAATGTCAATCTTCGAAAGAGCGAGTTGAAAACCGCCTGGTTATATCAAATACCATTTAGAAAATATCGATTCTTGAACAAAATTGCTTTAATACGGGAGAAGGAAAGAACAAGTAAATTTAATGTAAATTAATAAATAAATTATAGTTCAGCTTTAGTAAATTATGACAAACGATTCCAAATATGTTATATATTCTAAGTTTTTTTACTCCTCTCCTTATTTTTTGTTTCATCATTGTTCTATCATAATCTTGGATAAAGCTTTAATTTCTACTGTAAAAAGATATTTTATGTGATTCTATCCTATTTATTTTTTGTGTGTATTGTTGAACTCTTTACACACATTACTTCCCAATAAGGAAATTTATGCATCCGTCATTACTATTGTAGAAAAATTTTAAAACTAGCAATTGTCATATAGTCTTCGGGGATTTTTTACCGTAAATTCAATATTTGTTTTTGTTGGTATTCTCACGTTAAAATCACATGCTATTAACTTCATTATTTTATTAGTCATATTACCCAATTGTGAACAAAAGAATTCTTTGTCATCATCCATTGCCTTAATATTATTCTTTATTGTATGATCTAAAATTTCTTGAACTAAATCATCAAATGCTCTGTAATTATTACCACATTTTGCTTTTAAAGTCATTTTAGCAGTGCTCGAATATTCTGCCATAGAACATTGCCCAAATTTATCTAGTTTTAACTCATTTATTGAGAATTCTGCCATATCTTGGGTAGGATTTGTAATTGGTTTATTTAAACAGATTTGCAGAACAGCAAAAGGAACTTTTTCTTCCAGTATTAATTGCTCCTCCGAATCAAATGATATTTTGCCTTTCTTTTTACTATTGCCACGTTTTGGAGTTTCTTTTGGCGTGGGCAAATTATGTGGTTTATAGCCAGGTGGCCTTAATTCAATTCCAAATGAACAATATCTAACTGAAATATAAGAATGGTTTCTATTTATTTATTTTACAATCGCTTTTAAATAATTGAGATTTAAAAAAAAACTTGAATAAGTTAAATGGTTTGTGTTAAAAAATAATAGAGTTTATCAAAGAAATTAGTCTAACATGCAGACTAGCTAACAAAAGTGGTCAATGAAAGGTACATGTTCAGTTGCAGTACAACTAAGGAACATGGAAACCATGACGAATTATTTCAAACGTGTTCGCAGGAGTTCTCGGGCGTGCGCTGACGTTTGTCGCGAACGCTTCTTGTAAAAAATATATCGGTAATGCTCCGGAAAATTTGTGAACAAAAAGGGTATTTCGCGACCTCATTATGTGTGAGTTAAGAAAAATGTTCGGGCGTCAATATTTTTGTTTGCGTGATTATAATTTTTTCGTTAAAATATCTTTAACTAATTTTTATATTTTTTTTAGTGTTTCCAATTTGGTTAATCGATTAACCGATTCCTCGATTAATCGTCTCCATTTCGGTTAATGTCGAAACAAATAATTATTAAAACTCAAATAATTATTCGACCCGAATAATCGGTTAAAATAGTTCGAAAACTTCATAATTTGCATAACTTTGGCTAAAAATTGCAAGAAAAGCTTAGAAAAACTAGAGTTTGCTGTTCGGTTTTAATCGAAACCAAAACCGCGGTTTTTCAAGTCTAAAAACCGAAACCGAAAACCGACAAAAATAAGTCGGATTTAAATAAATACTTTAACCAATTAACATAAATAATTGTGTGCAATTAGAATCAGAAAAGACTTATAAAAGGGCCCTAAGACCTTCTGAAATTGCTATATGAGTATGTACATATTTCTTCACCGATGAAGCCTCATCCCGAGCGCACTTTTACGACTCATAAAACACTCCAAATTGAAAGATTTAGAATTTTCTTAGCCATAATGAGTAATTTAAGATTAATTTTTGAGTTATTTATGAGTAATAGAAAAATTAAAAAAAAAATGTCGAATACACTCATAAATGCAAGTCTATTATATTTCATTTATGACTCCAAAATCTTAGCACTTTGAAAATTATCATATTTTAGAGTCTTTTACGAGTCATAATTTCTGGACGCTCAGAAAAATGTTGGCTGCGATATTATTGAATCTTGAATTTCGAAAAGGGCTCAGCTTCTATTTTACAAAATTTTGTATCTAATTGCAATGAACATTTTCTCCATTAAATATTAGCTTAAAGATATTTTTGTTTATGTTATTACGCGTAGCATAAGTCAAGTCACCAAAAAATCAGGTGGTTTAATAGATATTGAGTTTCACATATTCTGTTCAGATTTTCACAGCGTATTTTTCAAAAAGTACTATTTCTTAGGCCGCGAAATTTATAAAATCTTAAATTTATATCGTTTTAAAGAAATTGTTAAAATTTTATGTCTTGAAAATACAGCTTTAGTTGCTGATAAAGGAATAAAAATATTTAATTTATAGCGGTTTTTCGTGCTTTTTTTTTCTTCTCTCAAAAGCGTCTAGAAACGGATCAATTGCCTTTATTCTAGTGAGAAATTCAATCGAATTTCATTAAATACATTGATTTTTATAAAATATTTAATTTTTTTAAAACAATTCTATTAATATCACAGGAAAACCGAAAAATATCTGAAACCGCGGTTTTCAAATTTTTCGGTTTTTAGCAAACTCTAAGAAAAACCAATACTAAAAGACCATCAAATTCTTTTAAAATCGAGTGAAATTGATTCTTTTCCTTCAGATACCATTTGTTAAGCAACTTCAAACAAGTCGACATTGCACCAATAGGACAAAAAAAGAGCTCAAAATATATTATTAAAAGTTAAAATTTTTGTATGAAAGCGGTTCATCGAAAAAACCTTCGTTTTGGATTCAAAAATTAATCAGAAAGATTTAAAAAATTTTGTAGACTCCAAAATTATTCTTTTCTTCGAGCCATTTTTGAATTGTTCACAAAATATTCAAATTTATTTTCATATCTGAGTCATTTTGTAACCATCTTTTGGATTATATAATTTGCCTCAAATTTTTGTGCCTTTTCATTCATTTTAGAAGGCTCATATTTTCGTCTAAAAAATGGGCAACATTTGAGAAAAAATTTTTAAATCTCAAAAGTGTGTGTTTTATTTCAGTAATTTTTGATTCATAAAAGCAGAACCCTAAAAAAACAATCCAAATTTTGCTGGCTGGGTAGACAATCTTTCATTTCTGTTTTAATTCTTTTGAAAAGTAAACCTAATTTTCAAGCTTCTTTATCACAGATTTTCAAAACTGAGCGCAGTTTTCTAGCCTCTAGTTCGATGTTTTTATTTATGTTTCTTTTAATAAAAAACAGCGCGTATTAGTTTTTAAAATTTTATGGTTGCAAGATTAAAATTTTTGAAAATTAGTACGCACTGTTTTTTTTTTTTTTATTAAAATAAATATAAATAAAGACATCGAACTAGAGGCTGAAAAACTGCTCCCACTTTTGAAAAAATGTGAAAAAGTTCGAGCAAACAAGTTTTCATTTCTTTGAAAACAAAATAATAAATTTGAATTAAAACCAATACAATACATATTTTAAATCTCTGTCACACAACAGTCAGTTGACATGTTCATTCTGTAGGAACTCGTAACTTTTCTCACATCTCCCAAGAAAGTGTGTTTAATCGATCCAAAATCACATCAATGATGTGTGAACATCATCACATCAATTCTACAACATGTCCCATAAGAATACCATGGAACCCGAACCCGTTTCACTGAATTTAAATTTGTATTAGCATTAGTGCCATTAATAATAAACAAATATGTACTCTAAAAGGAACACAAAATGAAAGTTAAAAAATTCAAATTTTTATGGAATTTGACATCTGTAACAGCACACTGATAGAACTGCCTATATGCTTTTTATGACTTTTTATGTTATTTTTTTTTATTGTTAATCGCCCTTAGAAAACGAAAAAACACTGAGAATTTAACTCTTTATAACATTTTTAATCTACTAATATTCAGCAACAGTTTCTGCTGAGTTTTGCAGAGTAAATTTGTATTTTCAATAAACAAAATTGAATTCAAATACTCGTATATCAAAAACTTTTTATATCGATAGCTCAATGTAAAAAGACTCTTAATAACATCTTAAAAACTTATGTGTAAATTCATAAATGCTTTATAAAGATATAGGAGGCTTACAAACCAGATTTTTCATACAAATTTTGTTTCATTAGCCTCCTATAAATTTATAAAGCATTTATGAATTTACACATTAGGATATATTTTTTTTTAAATGCAGTATTATATTTAATTGTTGGCAGTATTGAAAAAAAGAAATTTTGTGTCTAAAGTTTTTTAGATTTAAATTTTTTTTTCTAAAAGAAATGAAAAATTTACCTGAATTAAGTTTGCTGTTCATAACTTACTAATATTTGGCAAAAAAATCTGCGAGTTTCAGCAGTTTGTTCTACTATTTCTAACAAATTTTCAGTAGCTTTAGCAAAATTTTTACAGACATTTTCTATTAGTATAAGAAATGTTTCAATTTAAAAAATCTCAGATTCTGAAACTTTTCAACTTAGAATATAAAAACTATTTTCAAAATACATCGAGTTTATATGTCACGTTGATATATAAAAAACAGGCAGCTCTTTGTGTGGTTATTGATAAAAAAAATTAAGGAAATATTTCAATTTTGCATTAAACGATTAATCGATTAATCGCCAATTTTCTCGATTAACCGACCCGAATAACCGGTTAATCTATTTCAGTGATTTTTCGAATAATGCACTAACCGGTTAACCGCATATGTCGAATAATTAGAAACACTAATTTTTTTACGATAAAAACACGAATTTTAAATGATATTTTCTCAAAATTTTGGTAGGAACATTTTAAAAAAGGATTTAGAATCAGTGAGTTGAAATCTACACTAAGTTTCAAACACTAGTCGAAAATATTTCTTTACAGAGATATTTGACTTTCTTTAATTTAGGAAATGAAATCAAATGTGAGTAGACATTCATATAAAATATTTTGGTAGATAGAAAATTAATTAAAATGAGAAAGTGGTTCTAGCAATATTTTTTCAGTCCAAAATTAATTTCATAGATAACAGTTGAAAAACTGAAGCATTTGCCACCAAAAACCCATTTTCTTCAAAATGTCTGATGGCCGCTATTGAATATAAGCTTAAGTGTTAATAACACTGTGAGACAAATGGTAGGGGTCAGTGATCGGGAATGGTTCAAACTACCGGGGAAAGTTATATCGGTAAAAAAGAAGTTATACGTGTCCCGGCGTTTCGCTGGGTCAACCCTAGGAATCGAGATATATCGATTTGACCTTTGGTGGTCTTTAAAAAAATTAAAAATTACAATTCCTTTAATCTGTTCATATAACGTTTTTCTATATACTCAATAGTTTTGCCGATAAAAATAAATGTATGAAGAAAAAAATATTTTTTGCCTAAAATATTAAAAAAAAGTAATAAACAAAAGGTTATTGATTTTTATGGTAGCGGTAACAAACATTTATTTTTACCGGCAAAACTGTTGAGTATATAGAAAAACGTTATATGAACAGATTAAAGGAATTGTAATTTTTAATTTTTTTAAAATTGTTTGAGCAAAGTCGGACTAGTGGTTCTCGAGTTATGTCAAAAAAAAGATATATCTCGATTCCTAGGGGTGACCCAGCGAAACGCCGGGACACGTATAACTTGTTTTTGACCGATATAACATTTCCCGTTGGTTTCATCCCATCCCGATTTTGACTGTCGCATAGTGTAATAGTTTACATTTCAAAAATCCAATATTTTAATTCTAAGATTTTCTATTTTGTTGCGTTGGAAATCAAATAAATAAAAGTACGAGACCTGGGGAGCCCGACCATTTTTTTTTTAATATAAACCAAAAAATGTGTAATTGAAATTTTGTAATTGCAATTACTTTTAATTTCAATTACATGTAATTTGTTATTGAAAGATTGTAATTACAATTAT
Source organism: Leucophora obtusa (assembly GCA_949987735.1). NCBI lineage: Eukaryota > Metazoa > Arthropoda > Insecta > Diptera > Anthomyiidae > Leucophora > Leucophora obtusa. The sequence goes on from OX465297.1 coordinate 26,630,140, forward strand.
GTGTAATTGAGCATATTTAAAAATTTCAGTAATTGAAAATTTTCAATTGCGAATTACCTGCAATTGTAACTGGAAAGCCCCAGGTCTGATTACGATGCACTTCAAAATATGTTAAGTTACCTAGATGTATTCTTTTGTAACTTACCTTAGGAAATATTATATTTGAACTAAAAAATATTTAGCGTAATTTTTCTTTCGAGTTCGTATCTACTCTGATTGTAGATAAATAAATTGGCGGTTTCGGTGGCGGAAGGACATTTCCAAAGGAATTGTACGGTTTGCATATGGTTAGACTCCATAGTCTAACGGCATGCTGAGACACGCTTTTAGTATCGCAAAACAGAAACGATTAACCGTTATTCCCTATTAAAAAATCAATGCGGATCACAAGATAACCTTTTATTCGGCTGCTCACGGCGAACTGATTTAGTGTAACCAGGCTCTGTGCAAGTAGCTCACGTACTATTACGCGCTCTCTTACTCGTACTGGCTCAGTCTGAGATTTCAATAACTTAAATTGCAGTTAACGGGTTTAGTTTTTTTATTATATTTTTTCATATGATGCATATTTATTGAAACCATTTTTAATACTTATTAAAATTTTACCATAAAAACTTAACGCCAGTTAACAGAGCTAGAGACGCATACATACTCTTGAGATACTATGCTCGTTGGTGTAACTTAGCAAAAAAATTTGGAGGTTTAATTTTACCGAAGGCCTTCAATAATTACACACCTTTGGTTTTTTACGTGTTGATTCGAGGAGAGAGTAAACTTATAACCCAGCGAATCCTATTAATAGCTCTATTATGTAGTAGATGTCAGCTGGATTGGTTCGTGAAAGGTCAGAACCTATAGCCATTCTAGACTTCTCTACAATGAAGACAATGAAAATACTACTGCAGGATTTGAGATCTGTTGAATAGAATGCTCCTACTGGTTACCTGATCAAGGTGGTACTTTTTTAGGAGGAGATTTTGACTATCAGTGTGGATTGTCGGATCAAACGAATAAAGGGATCTGTGTCAACAGTCAGAGTGCTAACTAGAGTATCAAACAGAATGTGGCCTCCTCAAGTATTACCAGGACTACGTTTCTGTATTTCTCCCATAAAAAAAAATTACACAGTATAAAGCAGTGCGACCATGCATTTTTTATGCAAAAACTTCTTACGTATCATATGAAAATGGAATACTGTTTACGTTTGGTTGTTCGTAGACAAAAATCATCTGTGCTAAGAGGCCCAATTGCACCCTCATTGAAAAAAGTGTTCAACAAAAAAATTTTCGAATTATTCACTCTATTATCTTTTAAATGTGTAGGTACGAGTACTAAAACTTACCTTGTGGATACATAAATATGGACAAATCGATAAAACCTTGTAATAAAATCTTACTCTCATCTCGTTCAGAATAAATTTCCATTATTATGTGGTGTAGGTCACTGGACAAAATTTCTTCTAAAGTTTTTTCCATGATATCAGTTAAAATAAAACGATGCATTGAATTACAAATTAGAGCATAATCTTCTGTAATACTTATATCTTCAACATGAAATTCGACATTTTCGGTGACCAAAATATTATAAAACAATTTGTGAAGGCTAAATTTTGATTCCGAAAGTATACCCATGCTATATAAATTATTGACTTCTCTATTCTTAAGATTTTCCCATCTTTTGGATAGATTTTGCTCGGAAATAATACATTTTGAAAAAGCAGTAAATTTGCATATAAAAACTTTTTCGTATTCATTTTTTTCATTAGGAATTTTTGATATAAATGATAAATTCACAACCAAATCATCACAATCATCCATCAGAGAATTATTTATATTGTAGAGTGATCCAAGAGTTATAAATGCAACATTTGATAAAACGGTATTTTTTAATAGAGGATGTAAGGAATATATTTCCCACTCTGTTTTACATGTTAATGCATTAACTGACGTTTCAAGAGGATATAGGTAAATAGTATCACTACTACGAAAACGTTTTCTATTAAAATATTTAATTATATCAATATAACCCTGAGCTACAGGTATACGTTCTTCTATTAATAGTTCTTTCGCTTCTCTTTCGTCTTCCGCGACACCTTTAATCTTAGAATCAGAGGAAGATATTACGGTTTCACTAGGTTTCCTTAATGATATTACATATAATGTTAAAACAATTGGAGCATTACTGAGGCACGTTATATCTTCGATACTATCCTGTTCGATAGTTATGCTAAATGTTGGCTTATCAATATTAAATTGATCTGCTTGTACAATATTGCGAGGCATATAATGATCACTTAATGTTGTAATTGTATTTTTTGCTTGTTCCAGTTCAATTTCAACTCTTCCAACAGGTATATCTTCTGAAGGATATGAAATTGATTGTGGTTGCAAATATAAAAAAACACGTTGAGCTAATTCTACGTTTCCATAATGCGCCTGATCGCCTTCAGTAGTAATCTGTGCAAATATTGAATATGTGTTTAGAAATTGGCTTGAAATTTTATGTAAAGTCCCATCCACAATGAGTGTTCTCTGAGGCTTGAAGTTAGGTACTTTTTTTTCTCCCATTTTCTATCTTTAATTTTGTACGCGCCACTTTACAGAATGACAGGGCCAGTTTTGTAGCGAACACTTGAGTTTTTTTAAGACGCCTTAATGAAATTAAAAAAAAAACAATAAACGTGTTCGTTTACTTACTACAAGTTACTACTTTTACTACAATTCAGTACAAAAAGTAAACAAAACTTTCCAATTGTAGTAAAAGTAGTAAGAAATTCGAGTAAACGAACACACTGAATGTTTGTCTTAAATATTTCTTAAGTCAAAAATTGTTAATAAAAAATTTCTAACTCAAGAAATATTTAAGCTAAAAATCGTTCTTAGTTCTGAACTGGCCCTTAGATTTTACTGAATCACTGTAAGTGGAACTTAACGTAAGAAGCTACTATATTTAGCTTTTAACTTCGAAAATAAAAATAAACTTTTGCTTTCGAAGTAAAAGCAATTAAATAAAATAAAAATGTTAAAAGTGATGTGAAACTATTATAGGTATATTAAGGATGGGTGCCAACAGCTAAAAATAGATATTTACTTGTAATATACATATATTTGGAAAAACTGTAAAAGTAAATTTGATGTGTTTCTTATATAAAATGTTTGCTCGCAAATATAATATCTTTGCTTGTAAACATACATATCGAGAGCCTATATTCAATACGCTCTATCGGAAGATTTTTTCAAAACGACTTTTTGATGGCAAACTCTTCACTGATGACGGCTATATCTCTGACAAAAATTTCAGAAAGAAAAAATGTATTTTAGTATCCTTTTTTCATTATTTGTTATTCCTCTATCGGATATACAATTTTTTTGAATGCAATATGGTCTATCGGAACATTTTGGTAATCGACTTAATAAAAATATAATATTACTACATATATTGAACAAAATTGTACCCTACAGTATAATATAGAACTGTGCCTAATATATTAAGGTCGTTTAAATGTTTGTTTATTAGTGTGTCTCCTAAAATACGTTTTCAGAATTTCCAAATTCGGGTTTCGATATAAAAATTTATAGATCGGCGTGCTCACTACGGGGAAATATATAAAGTAACAGATTTTATAAATGGTGCTTTTGGATTTTGGATCTTTTTAGAACGATCTTTGGTGTAATTTTACCCTACACCACTAGGTGGAGAGTGTATAATAAGTTTGTACTGATGTTTATAACACCAAAAAATAGTGGACATAGACCCGCCTTATAGAATACCGATCGTCTCAGAATCACTTTTTATTTCGACTTAACGATCTCCGTCTGTCCATGCATTCTTGTGCGCACTCTACAGTTCGCAAATATTAAGATATTTTGATGAAATTTGGTATACCGACTTACATCGTCCAAAGGACGAAGCCTATTGATTTTGGTTAAAATCGGTACATGTTTAGACCTAGTGCCCATATAAAGGTCCCCCCCCCCAAAATTGGTTTGTTTACACGCTGCAAGTCGCAAATACGAAGATATTTCCATGAAATTTGGTACGCTGACTCACATGGTCCCAGGAATAAAGTCTATTGATTCTAGATAGGATCGGTCTATATTTGGACCTATCGCCGTTATGGGCAATATTTCCGATATCCCCCTCTTTTATCATTTTATAGAAAATTTTGACAAAAGTCCATTTTAACCCATTCGAATTTCGGATCTAAACATTAGTTGGCTTTTAACCAAACTGGTGAAGGGTATTATATAGTCGGCATGCCCGACTTTAACTTTTTTACTCGTTTAAGTCTACCAGCCTGTTTTAGGATATTTATTATGTACCTGAAATGGTAGACTAAAATAAATTAAGTAAATTAATTGCAAGGTTTTTTTTAGAATTGTACCAAAATATTATACAAATCTCTGCTCTCACTTAGACCTTTGTATCAGGGACGTCTATTAAATGCACCCTATTAAAAATTTTCATTCAAATGGTTTTTGAGAACAAACTGTTCAGTAAAAATTAATAATACTGTAACCAATAAACCATTTGAAGCAATGTATTTAAATTACGACTTTTTTAAAAACTACAATGATGTCAAACTTATTCGCTTTTCAAGCATTAGACCTGGTCGAGCCAAAAATGATCCAACAGTTGCACAATTAAGATCACTAAAGTATTTACCAAGTGGTGAAATTATGTTTAAAGTGAATATAATAGCTTACCTACCCAAATTAAAGAATACACAGGATATACTGAACCAACCCAGATTCCAACGTGCTCTACCAATGGGCAAGTACCCCTCCGTCTTTCAGGCGGAGATTTTCGACATCTGCGTATGTGTGAGCGAGTGCCTGCGGAGAGGCACGGTTAGATCCCGCATCTACATTCTTTCTGACAGCCAGGCTGCGCTAAAGGGTCTTGGAGCTTACGGGGTATCATCTGGTCTGGTCATGGAGTGTGTGGAAATTCTCAACGAACTTGGTATGAAAAACTCCCTTACACTGGGATGGATTCCTGGTCATGAAGGGCACGAGGGTAACGAAAGCGCTGATTGCCTAGCCAATTGTGGAGCCCGACGACCCTTCATCGGTCCGGAACCATTCTTTGGGATACCTAGGGGATATGCTTGGGAAAAACTCAGGCAGTGGAGAGAGACTGAGTTTGCAAAACATTGGGAAATTTCTACTGGCCAAAGACAGCCCAAAAGATTTATTTCCCTGTCCAGCGGAGTATCAAAGCGACTATTGTCACTTTACAGGGGTAACCTTAGGACCCTGACGGGATACTTAACTGGGCACTGTGGGCTCAGGTACCAGCTTCACAAACAGGGCCGGTCAGACACTGATGTTTGCAGGTTTTGTGAGCTGGAAAATGAGACATCGGAGCATGTTCTCTGCGAATGTCCGAGACTGTGCGACAGGAGACTCAGATTTCTGGGTGACCGCTTTGTGTCATCTTCGGACTTTTGGGGAAATTCTCCCAACAGGATTATTGGCTTTATTGGTAGCCTGAATCTCTAGGGAACTCTAGGCAGCACAAAATATCTATATTGGTCGCGGTGCGTAGTGCCTTCGTATCTAATCTAATACTGAACCAAAACCCTTACATATAGTCAACTCCCAATTCAGCCTAGTAAATGGAAACATCTACAAGATTTAAACCCTGTTATACCACCAGAATATCATTACTTTTATGATAACTTAGCTCAGATGAAGTCAAAGAAATGAAGAAATGTCCAATTCTAATAATTTTTTTCTGTAACTTTTGTTTATTTTTCATTTTTTTGTTAATAAATTCTTATATGTTAAAAAAACGATAAACAAAACATTGAATCATCAAAAAAAATGCAATTAAGGTCAAGTATTTTCCGATTTGAAAATAAATCGTAATGCTCGAAATAAATTTTAACCGAAAATCGTTCCGTTTGACATGGAATGGCTCATATATTTAAAAAAACGTTAATCAAAACGTTCGAACTTTAATAAAATTGCAAATTATATCATAAAAAATCAATTTTTTATTACTTTGCAATACGCTCTATCGGCATAAAAATATTCGAAAATTTCAGTTGCAATACGCTCTATCGGACAAAATGCCCTATAGCGCCGCGAATAATGTAAAATGTTTTATTTTTTTATATGTAAAGTTCAGTAGTCACATATAACAAATATTGTGGTAGATAGATTACTTCATATTTAAGGAATTTAGGAATAAAGCAGTTTTTTCCTTCTCCTGAAAAATCATCTTTTTTCCGATAGAGCATTTTGAATATAGGCTCTCGATATATATTCAGGTGGTAAACAAAAAATAAAAGTTCGAACTCACGAGCTCAACAATATTTTCATATTTGATTTAAAAATTTTGTGTTTTTTAAAAACCTTAGGTCGGCTAACTTATCTAAAAGAATGCTTATTTTAATAGTATTTAGAGTTATCTTGAGGAGAATTTTACTCTTGGTTAAGGTAGTGAAGTTGGTCTCTAACCTTAACCACGAATAAAATTTGCATTAAATTGAGTCTGAATAGTCTTAAATTGATCGTACTTTTAGATAAGTTAGCCGACCTTAGTATTTTAAGTATGATTCTTATTAAAATAAATCTAAACATATTTCAAATAAATATTTTTGTACCCAGATTTGGTTTTTTTGCCATATGGCTGAAATCAAAAAATGTGATAAGTTTTTGGGCCAAATTTGTGAGAAGCAAAAAGTGTTAATATTTCGGTTTTTTTCATTTTTTTGGTTATAACGGAGTTTACTTTTTCACAAGCAAAAGTTATAACAAAAAAAACAAAAATGCGTACGAATTTTCTTCAATTTATTAGTTTTTCGTATTTGGGTTTTCAACATGCTTTTCAATAATATACAATTTGTGTTTATCAAATTGGCGGTTTCGCGAATAAAAATACAATTCATTCAGCGAAAACATTTTTTTTTTTTAATTTCGTATTTTTTGTCCTTTTAAATGCTTTTCAAAAATATAAATTTTTTTAAAATCCAATCAGCGGTTGCAAAGTTACAAAATAATATATTAAAAACATAACATTTCGCGATCAAAAAATTCTTAAATTGTGTGAAAAAATTTTAATTTTTCAAACTTATGTCAGTAATGGCTCGAAATATCGATTCCAAACCAATGAAATGCAAAATCAATCGTTTTTCGCTCCAGCAGTTTAGGGTAAAAAACTAATATTTTTTGATTTGACGCAAAATTATTAGTTGAGTCATATTTTGACGAATAAATATTAGTTGAATCACCTCTGTTTATGGTTATTTTAAAATATTTTAAACATTTACCTACATTTTTTTGAATGCAATCTGATGCAAACAATTTTGGTCACGGAGTTTACAGTAACGGAGTTTACATTTGGTTACTTTTTTCATTTTCTTTCAGAAACGCTTTGTCAGAATTTTTTTCCAAAACAAAATCGTATGATGCCAACAAGGTGAATCCAAATATGACATTGTTTTTCTTACTCGTTAAATAGTTTGGTGTAAAAATTATAAACAGAGACATCCTTTTTCATCTCGAGAATGTTACATGCTGCAGAAAAACTTCAAGTCTGTTATTCTGGATGATTATTTACAGTCCAACGACCATTTGAGTATAAATTAGGGTTCTATAAGTCGACTAATCGATTAATCGACTTTTTGCGAAAATTTTCGACTTTTTGAAAGTCGACTTTGTTGTGATGCAAAAGTCGAAAAGTTATTAAGAAAAACTTATTACCATATGGCTAAGAAGTAAATTTTGTTTTCGCTGATATAACACAATAGAAAAAATTAAGCAAGTGTTGCTAATTTATTGGAAAACAAAACAGTGAAATATGACATAAAAAACTCTAAAATGTCTACGACACACAGTGGTTTTAAACTGAGAGAAGTGGTAATACATACACAACTTCTAAACTAATCGTCCGATTTGGACAAAGTTTATAGAATATAGTAGAGTAGGAATAAGGCTTTTGGTCAACCTGTTTTATTAATAGGGCATTTATTTAGCACCAGCGTGCAAAGTAGACCACCTCGAGTGATAACAAGCTTTCGGAACCCTTGGCTTCTTAAATTGTCGGTCGATTTCAATGAATTTAGACTTTTTGAATTATACTTAGGGCAAGTAACGTTTTTTCAATGTAACCATGGTTAAACGTTAACCCCAGATATTTTGATATAAATTTGAGATTCAAAACTATGGTTAAGCACTAAACTTAGTTTATTTTGGGATAAGTTAGCAGGTCTTAATAACAATTTTTCAACAAAACTTTTCGTTAATTTCAGCAGGATAGAATATTATTGGCATTTAACTAAGTTTAACTTTTAACAAAAAATTTATAGAAATAACAGTTTTTTCATTGTGTTTTTTCTACTATTGAGATAATTGTTTTGCTAATATGAGAAGGGTAATTTTATCTAACTAAAATTTACTAAACAGATTCGGCATTTATTTTCTGCAGGGCCATTTTTATCCATATTATCTGCTATTTGCACAGATTTATTTCTATCAGTGTATTAGTATTACTGGAGTAAGTCATAAAATCAAAGTGAAATTTAAACAAAATGTAAGCCTTGACTTTGATTTCACTTAAATTTTTGTAGCGCTTATTGGGTAAAGCTTAAAGCAGAACTTGTCAGAATAGGTATCTGCCGATAGCACTGATGATCATAATGAAAACAGAGGAACCAAAAATTTAAAAGGCTATAGCCCCCCTAGAAAAATGGTCTACCTACGACGGTGTATGCAATCTACGCTCATCATTTGTTGAAAGATAGAAAATTTTTGAACTTAATTTTAAGTTTTCACAGGTGCGTAAAATATAGCTCCCCAATTTTTTTAGACAGAGAAATTATTGTAAATACTTGATTACAATTAATCCAACCTTTTAACCTACATCGTTTAAACATGCTTTTTTTGTCAGTTAAAAAATTAACTGGACAGTTAAAAGTTTAACTCTGCCAGCTTAAAATACCAAGGTGATGCTCAAAAAACTAAAAGAACACTGTCTATAGAAGGGGCTCCAAAGCCCAAAAATGCAGTTTTATACATCAAGTGGGTGTTTTTATTAAAAAAAAACTGGTATGTTGCCATATGGCTACACCATGCATTTAAATGTATAAGAATAAGGGGGTAATTTTCTAAAACACTTCGGTGAAGTGTTGCGTTATTTCTATAGAAATTGTTTTTGTTACAAAAACAATTTACATTGAAAGTTCCCTTCACTTCACCCAAGTGTTTTACGAAATTAGGTAGTTAAATAAGCCTTTATGTATATAAGTTTTGTGCTACATTTTACGTTTAAAAACACTGTGCGATGATAAAAAACAAGGAAAAATTTTATTTTATATGCATAAAAGTCGAATTTATGCTCATTATCAACAAGGTGTAATTCTACGTTTCGAATCTAGTTAACTGACCCCCAAATAAGCTCAAAAATATTTTTTGCTATTTAGAAATTTTCATATAAAAAGTCGATTAATCGACTTTTACCTATAAAAAGTCGGAAAGTCGACTTTTCAAAATTTGAAAAAAGTCAAAAAGTCGATTAATCGACTTTTACCTATAAAAAGTCGAAAAGTCGACTTTCCAAATTTGAAAAAAGTCAAAAAGTCGAAAAGTCGACTTTTTGTTGCAACTATATAACCCTAGTATAAATAACATATTTTTAATTCAGTATAATTGTCAGTATAATTGTTGGTTAGAGTCAAAGTTGTATCTTATGTACCATCTGCAAAAAAAAAGTTTGACTTCTAATATCTTCAGTGTTTGAAGTGATAAAATTTGAACTACATCTCAAAAGTTTTTAATCTTGAGAATATATTAATAAGTAAAAAATTATGTGGTAGTATGCGGTGGTTTTTATAAAAACGGTTTATTTTAAAAAATCTTAAAAATAAATCTCATTCGCCGGTAATGGGTAAGCAAACAAAAAAAAATGTCGTCCATAAGATATTTTTACTATCTTTCCAATGGTATATATATATTGTTCCAATCCGACTATAAATGACTTAGATATATGTAGCTAAGTCTATTTCCAAACTTTTCACAGAAATAAACTCCCTACAGAGGTCTTTCCGCGGATTTTTTTTTAACAGCTTGAAAAGTACTACATCGGGGTAAAAAAAAATTCACTGAGATCAACTTATTGCAAAATTGAGGAATTATATTTTTAAAGGTCTGAACACATCTATATGAATAACATAAGCAGTGTTGCCACTTTATGGGTAGCGCATGGATGACAGATATTAAATTGTTTAGTTTTTCACTTAAATTTCAATTCAAATGAATGAATTGAGAATGTTATCAAATTTGTAAATAAAAAAATATATTATACATAAAAAAAGAATTTAATTCATAAACTAGCCAATAGATAGTGGGTCTATGAATACAACTTAGCAATTACTTCAAAGCATTGTTGGTAGCAGAAACGGTGCGATTATCGGTGAGGGTAAGTAACGCTATCATAGATTATTTCGGTTACATTATTTTAAGGTTAACTGTATTGCAATTATTTCGATAATGGTATTTTAAGATAAGCGGTATTCAGTTATTTCGGTGCATTCCGCAAATTTTTTTTATGAAAAAACAAAGTAATGTAAAATAAATTTATTAACTAAGTGTATGTAAAATTCACAATTACGACGTGGAATTACAAAAAGTTTAGACTAAAAAATAATGGTGTTGTAAGGATAATGGGATAATGGTATTTCATTAATTTCGGTACTGGTAATTTAAATGTATCGATATTTCAATCTATAACAGTATTTTAGCGATAGAGCCTACCAACCCTGCCTCGGTTGGTTGAATGGGAGCCCGCCAGAACGGCGAGTTCACTCGGAGGCCATAGGGCCCATTGTGATTCCCTTAGTTTCCCCCGCATGGAAAGAAATACCACGACCCGAGAAATCTAAAACCATCCCGATCCCCTTAAGAAGTTCGCAAGACCAGACAGAGAAACATTGCGTAGACTGTCCAGGTCGTCGAAGAACCTGCACCCCAGATATCTGAGTCGCCGTTCCTTCAGTCCCGGACATTCACAAAGCAGATGATGTACTGTCTCCTCCTCCTCCTCGTCCCCACAGCCCCTGCAGTAGTCCGCCTGGGCGTAACCCCAACGCGCAGCCATTCGGCCTATCGCGCAGTGTCCCGTTAGAACCCCTACAAGCATCCCGACCGTCCGCTTGCCAAATCCAAGAAGAATCTTTGTCCTCCCCGGATCTGGCAGTGGCCATAGGGTCCGAGATATCCTACAATTGGTCAAGGTTGTCCACCTTGTCCTCGTCTCCCTATCCGATATATCCCCTATCACACCGAATAGCTCCACCAGAGGAACCAGGACCTCCGTCCGTATAGGGTCCCCAACCGACTCGGAGCCATTCCTCGCACACTCGTCAGCCCGCTCGTTCCCCGCAATCCCAGCGTGTCCAGGGACCCACGCCAGCCTTACCGAGTGTCGACGAATACGGTCGAGGGATTCAATACAGTGCCGCACACACCCCGATCTGACAGTATCGGATTCCAGGGCTTTCAAAGCAGCAAGACTGTCCGCAAAGATGCTAATGGACGATGGATCCAAATCCCGTTCCATTATCATCCGTGCGGCCACGTCAATTGCATACACTTCCGCCTGGAACACGCTACAATCGTCCGAGAGTCGTATGGAGATTCGAAGGTCCAGTTCGCCGGAGTAAACTCCCGATCCTGTCCCCATGTCCGTCTTCGAACCGTCCGTGAACACTGAGATATCACCACTCCGAATAACGGAGTCGGCTGCCCAGTCTTCCCTGGTCGGTACAATCACCTCAAAAGTCCTCTGGAAATTCGTGACCGGTACAATAGAGTCCGTTTCACGATCCAGTAGTGCACCACCAATCCCATGCAGAATGGTACTGTGCCCCCAAGTGCGTTGCCTCAGCTCCTGCATCTCCCTGAGTCTGAGAGCTGCCTTTGCCGCCGTGCCCCTGATATAAATATCCAGTGGTGGGATGCCAAGCATCACCTCCAAACTTGCCTGGGGTGTAGAACGAGCCGCCCCCGTAATACCCAGACAAGCCAGTCGTTGCACCTTTGCGAGAGTGGAGAGATATGAACCCGTGTCCACCGCCCTCCACCACACCAGTGCCCCGTAGGTCAAGATTGGTCTGATAATCGCCGCATACATCCAGTGAATGATATACGGCTGTAGACCCCATCTCTTCCCAAAGGTCCTTCTACAGGTGTAAAAAGCACATAAGGCTTTTCTCATTCTCTCCTCGGTATTCCTCTTCCAGGAAAGTTTAGAGTCAAGAATGACACCCAGATACTTTGCCTCCCCCGAGAGTTGAAGAATAACTCCGTCCAATCTAGGGAGATCAAATCTCTCCGGTTTGTACTTCCTTGTGAACAAGACAAGTTCGGTTTTAGATGGATTGACTCCCAGACCGTTCTCCCTTGCCCACCTGGATAGCATCGTAAGCGCCGACTCCATGAGATCACTGACCGTCTGGAGAAATTTCCCCCTGATCAGTAGCACAACGTCATCGGCGTATGCCACAACCTTCGTCCCCGTTCTCCCCAATGAGTCAAGGATTCCATTGATCACTAGATTCCACAGAAGAGGAGAAATGACCCCCCCTTGTGGAGTACCCCTTGTGACCACCTTCCGCGCCCCATCACCGCCTATGTCCGAGTTTATAGCCCTACTCCTGAGCATATTGCCCGTCCACAGGGTTATCTGCTGGTCAGTGCCAATACCCTCCAAGGCACTAGTGATCGATGATATACTCACGTTGTTGAAAGCCCCTTCTACATCCAGGAAGGACGCCAACACATACTCACGGTCGTGAAGAGCATCCTCAATTGTGCCGACAACCTCGCTCAGAGCCGTTTCCACCGACCTTCCCTTGAGGTATGCGTGTTGGGCTCTGCTGAAATTGTCTGCAGAGAGGATGCTCCTCACATGAACGTCCACCAGTCTCTCCAGCGTTTTCAATAAAAACGACGAGAGACTAATCGGCCTGTAGTCCCTGGCGGTGCTGTGGTTTATCCTCCCCGCTTTCGGGATGAAGACCACCCTGACCTCTCTCCACCCAGAAGGTATATACCCCGATGCCAGGCTGCCAGTAAAAATACGCAGCAGCCATGGCATGATAATGTCCAGGGACTCCCGCAAAAGTGCCGGGAAAATACCATCCGGCCCTGCTGATTTGTAGGGCTTAAAAGACCGTATCGCCCAAGCAATTTTGCGTTCGTCTACCATTGACCAGATGTGCTCACCTATCTGAATTGCAGTCGATGAGAGTGCGTCCAACGGGACATTGGACATCACATCCTCTCTGCAACCCGGAAAGTGAGTCTCCATCAGGAGCTCAATGGTTTCCCTATTACCCTCCGTGAAAGTACCATCAGGCCTCATAAGGGATCCTGGTGCACTGGGTGCCTTAGAAAGAACCTTACGAAGCCTCGCTGCCTCCGTAGTGCCCTCCACTTCCCCACAGAATTTAGACCACGATTCCCTTTTTGCCCTTCGAGTCGCCTTCTTAAAGGCATTAAAACTGAGACGGTACCGCTCCCAGTCCTCAGGTCTGTTCTCCTTCTTCGCCTTATTGAAGAGTTTTCTGCTCTCCGTCCTAAGTTTCTTAAGCTCCGGATTCCACCATGGTTGGTGAATTTTTCCCGGTGGCAAGCGCTCAGGACACGAGTTCAGAAATGCTTCCCTAAGATTATCCGTCAATAGACGAACTGAACCTTCCACGTCTCGCACACTGACCGGGGTGTCCCGTTCTGGGCCCGGTATCGTCTGAACAAGACTACGAAATCTGGCCCAGTTTGTCTTCCTAGGATTCCTATATGGAATCATTTCCCTAACAGAAAGATCAACGCTGAAGAGAATCCTATAATGATCAGAGAATGAACATTCTTGTGAAACTCTCCAGTCTTGGACTTCAACAGAGTCGGTATTCGATACCATGGTTATATCAATAACCTCTTCCCTAATCCTATTATAGAATGTTGGCCTATTGCCCCTATTACATATAATCAGATTAGTGGACATTAGGTAATCAAACAGTGACTCACCTCGGTCATTAATGTCAGTGCTGCCCCATAAAGAGTGATGAGCATTGGCATCACCCCCCATCACCAGATCATGGCCCTTGGTTATGCCCACCTCGACCAGATTACGGACTGCCTGTGATGGAGGGTTGTCTTCCTCATACGGGAGATACATCGAGGCAAGGAGCAGAGTGGGCATGCCCCTGCGCTCAAGTGCCGCCACCGTTAGGTCCCCATTGCTGTAATGAGACATAAGAAAAAGATTAATGCCCTTCCTATACAATATACAGCTTCTGATCCTACCTTCACACAGCGGAGAGAGAAGCGTGAAGTTGCGTGATCCAAGTCCCCGAACCCTGTTGCCAGAAAGCCAAGGTTCCTGGATCAGGGCTACGTCCATCCTCTCCGTCTCCATGAAACGCAGCAATTCATCGGTCGCTGCCTCGCAGTGATGCAGGTTTATCTGCACCACCTTGATGCATCTAGGACGCATTGCTGGTATCCTCCCTGCCTCAATGTATGTAATTACTTTTGGCTTATGAATGACTTAACATCTAATTGTATAGTTTGCATAAAAATTCCAATATCTATTTTTTATTCATACGAGTTAATGAATTGATTCACAGCGACTGATCATCCACGAATTAAACCGATACATCAGGAAAGTGTATTAATCTATACATGCTTTGAAATTCTTTCGTTATACAAATAAGCTATTAACGTACACAAAAAAATCGTTACCAAGTAATTAAGCAAATTTCAACTAATAAAGTTTTATCGAATAATTTATTATATTGTGTATGCCACAAAAACATTATTTTAGTTGAAGTGCTCCCAATTGCTTGCCAAAGATTTTTTTTGTGTGTATTTAAAAATGCAAATAAAACTTGATTTCTGAAAGACTCTAAAATAAGATTATTTTTAAATCGTTCACATGTGATCATAACTGACTCTTATTTACAAGCTTTTTAAGTGTTTTGTTCTAAAGTTAATTTTTTCTCTAAATTTTATGAAGATTCATATAAGACTCAAAAGTTCATCATAAATGCTGCATATTTAAGGAACTTTTCTTTGTAATAATATAACGCCCAGAACGGTGGGACAATTGAAATGGCCAAATCACTTTTTTTTAAGTTTACTGATGAGGTTATTACCTTTTTTCGGATTTCAAATTGTAATAATATGTTAATTGAAGTCATTTATAATTTCATATTTTTTGGGTAATTTTGTCTACATTTTTGGGAATTTTGAATCTTGCTTGTGGCAGCACAGAGATTAAACAAGATTAAACTGAAATATTTACTTGTAGTGGTGGAAAAAATCATACACATTTGTTGCACAGTGGATTGACCGAATACAAAATGGGTAATAATTCATACTTGTTTGTACTTAGTAGAATCCCCGAATAAAAACACCAGGATGGAGGGTATCTAACCATCGAGCGGGGTTTAGCCCGCTTGTTTTATTTTTTTTTGACGGAGAACCTTTTTAGTCTAAAAATTAGTTTTAGTTTATTAAATTTTTAAAAATATATAATTAGACATATAAAGTGTGTTCGTTTACCTACTACAAGTTACTACTTTTACTACAGCTGGAAAAAATCAATACAAAAAGTAAACAAACCTTTGCAATTGTAGTAATAGTAAGAATTTCGAGTAAACGAACACACTGATAATTTCGAATACAAAATTTATTCTTTCTCACTAAGAAAATTCCAAGAAACCACCTGGGCTTTTTCACAATCATGAAAATTTGAGATCTTTAAGATATTTTATTTATAAAAATTTTTAAATTATTAAAAATATTTTCTAATTTATTTCCCTTGCGGGATCCCGGGAATTCAAGATAAATTTCCCGCTTTCCCGGGAAATCAAAAAGTGCGGGATTTTGCATTCCCTATTCGCGTGTTATGTCTGGATTTTTTTTTGATTCGCGCGAATTATCATTTTATTTTTTGATTCCCGAATTAAATCTATATTTTTACGATTTGCGAATCAATTTTAGTCATTAATATATGTCTGTAAAGTAGTGGTCGGTAGAAAGAGAGAATGTGAATGTATTGTGTTTCTACACTGTGAGAAATTAGTTTATCAATTTTAAATTTATATTTGTATATTAAGAACATGAATTAATGAAGAAATGTATTAATGAATGAATGCATGAATTAATTAAAGAAATAAAAAAAATAATTTATAGTAATTTGATGTTTTTAAATAACACTGTGGAACAAATTCAGGTTAGCAAAAGTTAGGTCGATTTTGAGAGTGAGGGGTGAAAATAGAGGCTAAATTAGAAGACCCGTATCGCGGCGTTTGTTTATGTTAGTTCGAATTTTTTTTAATCGACCTTCGAACTTTGCAGTCAAATGCCGATTTTCAGCATATTGTTTATATGGTTTTTTGCCTATAACTCGTTTATAAAAGCAAGTACTCCACGAGCTTTGTTTATCATTGAAGTAATGTGTTTTATAAAATCTAATTTTGAATCAAGTAAAACACCAAGATCTAAAATCTCATTGACTAATTCAAGTTGGCTGTCACCCAAAGTATAGAAACCAAGAGAATTCCATTTTCTGGAAAAACGCATTTGCTTGCATTTTGTTAAATTAAGATTCATGAGGTTAATATTACACCAGTTATAAAAGTTATCCAAGTCAAGTTGAAGATAGAGCATTTTCGAAAGTGTTTTGTAGCTTAAGAAGATTTGTACATCATCGGCATACATTAATACATTACAATTGTGTATTGCACTCGGCAAATCATTTATAAAAAGTGAGAAGATTGGACCAAGGTGGCTTAATTGTGGTACTCCAGAATTGACGATGATGCCCTTGGATGTCGTATTATTAAAACGAACACTTTGTTTCCTACAGGTAAGGTATGACTCGAGCCAGCGGAAACTGTTAGTAAAACCCATTAGTGAAAGTTTACTAAGAAGAAGACTATGGTTGACTTTATGAAAAGCTTTACTAAAGTCTGTGTATATAATGTCCGTTAATTGACCATTATTAAATCCATTATTTACAATAGTGGTAAGTTGTAAGATATTTGTCATTGCTGAACAACCTTTTCTAAAGCCATGCTGGAAAGGTTACAGTAATGAAGATGCTTGATGAGAGATACAATCAGTTATGCTCTTTTCAAATAGTTTAGGGATAGCACTTAGTTTAGCGATACCTCTATAATTTGATACATTTGATTTGTTTCCAGACTTAAATAGCGGAGTTATATAAGATTCTTTCCACAATTGAGGAAAGTAGCCATATCTAATTAATAAGTTAAATATTATTGATAAAGGTGTGGCAAGAGCATTAGCACAGTTAGTTAATATACAGCTTGGAACACCATCAGGTCCACTGTGGAAGGATGATTTTACGCTTTTCAAACTGGTTACTATTTGGGAAGTTATAATGGGAGAAAATGATATTGCCACTTTTTACTTTCGTCAAACTTAATCGATGCTACCAATGTTAATTATGAAATTTCTACGATGGCATCATTTTCTGATCATTTTCCGATCTCTTTACATCTGAATATATCGAACTTATCTTTTAGGACAATTCAACCCAGATGTTATTTGTCGTACAGGGATACCGACATTATTTAAAAGTGATCTGACGGAGAAGCTTTTGCGTTCTATGCCTTCCTCAATACGAAATTTGGACAACGCGGAGATTGACACTTTAATTAATTCTTTTACAACGGAAATAAAATCAACAGCCGAATCACAGCTTAATAATGAATACCAACTCGATCTACCACAGTCGATTCGAAAATTGTTTGCAGGTGAAGAACACCTGGCAAAGGCAGCTGGAAAAAATGTTTCATCGGAATTATAATAGAATATCTGATTAGTATAAGGTGTTATCTAATCAACTTTCACTTTTAAGGACAATTATTAAGGAGCAAGTAGAAATGTTTAGAGCAAAGAATTTCAAAGAAAGGCTTAAAAGGATAAAACCCGGTCCGCACGCATATAGGAAAATCTATAACATTATCGGGGAAAAAAATAAGTCTTGTAAAAATTTAATACATGATGGATCCGTAATTGGTGAAAACTCTGAAAAAGTCAAACTACTGAAACAACATTTTGCAAATGTATACACTGAAAACATTCCGCCTGGTCAACACACGCAGCTAATATATTTATAAGGATGGGTGCGAACTGGCTAAATAAAATCTAAACTAAATTCAGGTTTCCAAAACTCTATGAAATTTTAATTTTTAAAGAAATTTTAAACCCTTTTGTCAAATTGTATTTAGTTTAGAATTTATTTAACCATCTCGCACAGGGCCTAATTACAAATTATATTTATGAATACACAATCTTCTGAAATAAAACCTTTTTTCTAAAAAAAACTTCTAAAAGTTAAAATTTAAAAGTAAAATTTAAATTGAGCCGTAATGGGTTAATTAACATAAAATCGTTAATGTCACATGAAAGATATTTTAAATACCTTTTCAATAGTATGCGTACTGTCCAAATCCGACCAAAAATCGCGCAGTTATAAGCAAGTCCAACTTCAAACTTTGAACCGAAATAACTCCCGAGATAGGCCCAACCGACCAAAAATAAAGTTGTTTTGCAAGCTCAATTAACAGTTTTATCTGTGGTAAAAATTTTGACCCGATCGGACCAATTTTTTTTTATTTGTTTTTGAAGATTTTGGAGAACACAAAAAATGGGTAAAATTTATATGGCAACACAAATTTCTGACATTTTTGCAAATCAAACCAATTTCTGTACTTTCAAACCAAATTTCTGCAATTTCATACCAAAAATTCCGTTAAATAAGGGAATATTTACTCTTTGGTTGTAAATCGAGTTGGGGACAGCTTGTGAACAAAAAAAAAGAGTACCAGTTGTGTACGTAAGAGTAGCATGGAATGAGTATGCGGAACACGGCTGTGTGCACTTACCAAAAGTGTGTTTTTGCGACTTTTTCTCTTCGTTTTATCTTTTGCAGCAAGCATGCCGAGGTCTATTGAATGTTTTTCTCGCAGTCTCTTATTTTTTTCCATTTTAACGACGCAAAATTATCTTTTTTTAAATTCAATGGTTTTTATAAAATAAAATTTCTTGGTATATTAAAATCAATCAAATTAACCAACATAGATTTTACCCAACAAACGAAATGTTTAAATGCTGTTTACAGTACGGTATGGCCTCCTAAACCAAACGATATCGTTCCTTATTCATAACGATATCGTATCGTATAGTAGAATAACATGGTTGCATTGATTATGCACATGTATTAGTGACATCAAACGGTTTAACTTTTGACAATTACAAAATACATAAGAAAACAGCCACAACACGAAAGCATTTTCGCGACCTTTTATTTTAACTAATGTCAAAAAACAACAATGTAACAAGAAGCAGAAGCATTTGACCTCCATATTGGGAAAAATAACACATAACACATAGGCTGAAAAGTCCGTAGGATGACACATAGGTGGCGCCACTAATGAAAAATCCATATAATTCTTTGGAACCACCAACCTTCAGATACCTGTCAAAATTTAATAACAACTATAACTTACAAAATATTTTTCACTTTTCATGCTCGTGCAATAAGAATCAAATTCGTTTTGATTTTTTACAATATATTGTACAATAGAGCGTACCACCTTACATGCAAAAAAAAAAAAAGTGCGCCGTACACCCTCCAATATGAAGAATTTTTGCAAGGAGGTTTCACAAAAAAATTTTTTATTTTTTTTTGCCGAACGTAGGGGTCGCCATTTTACATTTTTCGTTATATATTTGGCATTTACAATCGGCACTCAAAGTATGATACATCGATATTTTTCCCTCGAGGAGACCAGTGTTTTCCTCTAAGGACATTTTGAGCTCAAGTATCCCGTTCTAGTAGTTACCCACCAGATCTCAGTTGCTACCACCCTAATGTACACCCTAATGTCAGAAAATTTAAGCTCGCAAAAAATCATTACACTTTTGCTAAGGAAGTTTTTCGCTAAACCCAGTAGAAATTGTTTTCATATATTGGTTGCCGAACGTAGGGGTCGCCTATTAAATTGGATTTTTACTATATACAACACTGGTCTCCTCGAGGCAAAAAAATCGATATATCACGCTTTAAAATCCGATTTTAAATGCCAAAGCTATAACAAAAATTAAAAAAGGCGACCCCTACGTTCGGCAAAAAAAAAATTTTTTTTTGAAATCGCCTTCCAAAAATACTTCATATTAGGGGTGTACGGCGAACTTTTTTTTTGAGGTACGGTCTATTGTACAACCTTCCTATATGACATACACACAGGCAATTTTTTGCACAATAGCAAAAGTTGCACAAGAAAATTGCTTATGCTTGTATTCAGAAAAATGTTTTGAAATTTATTACAGTTTAATAAAACAAATTAACATGCAAAACAACAGCAAATATCCTTCAATTAGCCTCTAATAAGACAAAAAGTTTTTTCGGAATAACCATGTTAGTGTATGGCCAGCTTATGAGATAGTTGAAAAGTTCGTTACCTAATGTCTACAAATGCAATCAAATATGCAGAGAAATTTGAAAATAACAAACAAAGCAACAACAACGCATCTAATTTTGTAGTTGCTTTGTGTGTAAAGCGGCCCATACATTAAGAAACAATGAGTACGGAACAAAAAATGTTTAAATTTTTCTTAAATTTTCTGTCAAAATTTAAAAAATAAAACGAAATATACAAGAAATACATTTTTGCACAATATTTGTAGTACAATTTTAAATAGCAACTTCGTTACATTTAAACTTCAAAATTTTGAAATATTCGTTTGGTGCTTTTTTACCCTTTTTTGGTTATCTTTTGAACCTTTTTTACACGATTTTTCAAAGTTAAAATGTGTTTTTTTTAAATTAAAATTTTTCAAAAAATTAATATCAGTAAATTTTTACCCTTTTTACCCATTTTCATAATGCTCACGGTGCTTTCCTGCCTTCAAGAGTTGGCAACACTGATAAAATAGATTCTATCTCACAACAGCTACGCCCAGCGATTTTTAAATCTCAAAATGTATGGAAAAAATCACTGCGCTCTTAAGGCTGAGTTACCCAACCGTAAACGTATCTGTAACGAATCAGCTGTTTCGAAACCACAAGAAGAAATTTATACGAATGGTTACTAACACGTAAATGTAAACGTACTTGCAGGATCAAGGGCGGATTATGGGACCGTAAACGTAAATGTGATGTAACTGTACCGTGCCGTAGCTAAAAAGTACACTTATAGATTATCGTAAACGACGTTACTATTTAGCATCTATATTATGTGGTTTTATATTTTATTCTAAATTTTTCCATTTATTTGTTAATTTTTATTCCTTATTTGTTGTTTGAATCAATTTTCTTTATTCATTTCATATTGTTTCCGACTAAAATCATTCAGCTGTTTCGATGCCGGATAGAAAATTCTGTTTTCAAGAGGTTCATCCGGCACGGAACATTACGTTACAGACAAACTAATGACTTAAATGCTTTTTCATAGAACAAAAACAAATCAGCTATTTCGTCACGGCACGTTACGTACAAAATAATTATACCTTAAAGGTAGAATTAGCTATACGTGGACGTAATGTGACGAGTCTCCTTATGGAAAATCTAATGAGTCAAAAGAGCATTGCGGACAGTCTATTTCTTTTTTAGTCATTATTTTAGAATGAATCAGCTGATTCGTCACGTTACGTATGGCTAAATGAGCCTTTATTTGCAAAATAAAATCGCTAGATCTGATGAGAAGAAAATCGACAAATTGATAACAGTGAATTTCAATTCCATATTTAATTTTTTGCTAACAAATATCGTATCTGGCAATGCTACTGTATTGTGAAGATAATTTGGTACCAAAATTATACAACTCTGTTTATATTCAGCAAATAAACCGCTTTGAAATTTATATTTTCAACTGATCTATAGAACGCGTACATTTCAAGAATATATATTTTAAAAAAGTGTTAAAACCCCTAAAAAGTTATAAATATTTACAAAAACATTTAAGAAGCGTAATAATAATAAAAGGAAGATAAACAAAACTGGCTAAAAATATTGATGAGAAGAATGGCAGAATTCGAAGTAGAAAAAAATGAAATGCTATTGCTGACCCAAAAATATGTAGACAAATTGACCGGCATATGGGAACAAATATTTCAACAAGATATGTGTAGAGAAAATTTACGTAAATTAGTAAATCATGCTACAAACTTTTATGGTGAACTTGTACAAGAATCTTTGTCGCACAAAAAATATATACAAAGTGAGATTGATGATTTAAAAAAAGAGGCGGAAAACTTAAAGAGATTACTAAAGACCGATATACAATTGCCCAGTTATGACACCAATGAGGTGCCTTTGTTAATGGTGCAATCAGAACTAGACAAAAGTTTGGAGGACTTAAGAGAGCAGCTAAGATTGCGCAAAGAACAAATATGTGAGTTGTTATTGGAACAGGAAGCCCTGTGTGAGGAATTGGGAGAACCTCCACGTGCTTTATTAGCTGATCCGTTACCTACTGCCGAGGAAATTGATAATTTTAGAATGCATTTGGAGTCGTTAAGAGATGAAAAAGTAGAACGTATAAATAGAGTTTCCACAATGCGAAGAGAAATCAAACATTTTTTACAATTGCTTGAACTAAAGGTTAATACTGAAACTGAAGATCGGTTATTGAATCATCGTCAAATTAAAATGAATAAGGAAACATTTGATGGCTTGAAACGTATGCACGATTGTTATGGTGCTCAAGTAAAAGAGTTGAAAGACACTATCGATAGTATACGCAATAAATTAGATACACTATGGGATCGCTTGAACACATCACCCAGTACTCGTAACAAATTTACACGTTGTTATGATTATAATCAACGTACTTATGATGTATTCTATGCTGAGTTGCAAAGATGTGAAATGTTAAAATCGCAAAATATTAAATTATTTGTACAGCAAATACGGGAGGAAATTGCCATTTGGTGGGATAAGACTTTAAAATCGGAAACACAAAAAATGCGTTTTTCTAATTTTACTTCTACCTGTTACACGGATGATTTGTTGGTTCTTCATGAAATGGAACTGGAAGATTTAAAGTTGTACTATGAAACAAATAAACATATATTTGAACTTTACGCAAATCGCAACATATTATGGGATCGTATGAGCGCCTTAGAAGCTAAAGAATCCGAACCTGGAAGATATAACAATCGAGGAGGCCAGTTGTTAAAAGAAGAAAAAGAGCGAAAAACTATAGCAACTAAATTGCCTAAAATCGAGCTACAAATACGTGAATTGGTGGAAGATTATCAGAAAAAGGAACATGCACCGTTTTTGGTATATGGCGAAAATATTCTGGATGTTATGAATACACAGTGGGAAGAAAAACGTAAAGTTAAAGAAAGTTTGCAGTCAGCAAGAAAAAATGCTGGCAAAACACCAGCTCAAACTAATAAAACTAATTCTACAATGCGGACACCCATGTCTTTAAAAAATGCTTCATCAGTGTCATCTTTAAGAAAAACACCCTCCACAACATCTTTGGCTGCTGGCTCCAATGTAGTATCTTCACAAAAACGTAAATTAAATCCAACAGAAAGATCTACACCAATGGCTAAACGATCCCTCATGCATGCTTTAAATAGTCCAAGTGTTTTTTTGAAACCTTCAACCAGTAAAACTAATGTTCAACATACAGCTTCATCATTATCCACACAATCAAAAAACAATAGGTCAGCATCAAATTTTAGATCACCTCATAAAAAAACCAAACTTATAGCCACTACTATACGTCGTAGAAGTGGTAGACATAGTGGTAATTCAAAAAAACGACGATCTCTTAATAAAAATCCTTCAGCATTGCCTAAACCCATTCCCAAAATAGTGATTGAACATTGTCAATCTGATGGTTATAGTACAGATTACAATGATGAGGACACCTATGACTCATTTCAAAAATGTATAGAGCCGGCATCACGCTCCTCTGTTATACACAATATTTCTAAAAACAACAATGATTCGGCTCGCACTAAACGTATGCAGAAAATTGTGCGTGATGAAAATACCAGATTGGCTAAATTGCCTAAACCTCGTACTCCGTCCAAACAAAAATACCATCATTCAAGCTTTTCTAATTTAACTCGTACTCCTACACACAATAATCACCTTTCGCCTGTTTCTGCAACTACAGGACGTAAATTGACTACAAAAAACTTGCCTATAATTATTTAAGATGACCTTTATATACATAATTGTTTTTATTTTTATGAGTTATAATATTTAGTTTTAAATTTTTGTGTTTTATAATATTTTTATTTGGTGTTAGTTATTTTTCTTTACTTTGCAACTTTGTTAAAAATTTCTGTTTTGATTTTGAAAATAATTTTGAAAAAAGAATTTTTTCAAAAGATAATGGAATATTTCTTAATTATGTAAGTTTTTAATATTTTTATATAATAGAAATGTTTTCAGTTTCTTTCGATTTTATCATTTATATTAAATACTTTTTCCAAATTAATTTATTTTTTTTTTCTTTTCAAGAATTTGTTTTTGAAAAATTTAAAAGACTAATGAGCAATTTCAGGCTAGTAATCGAAACTTTCCGGATATGAAGATTAGTAATGCAATATTGACGTTAACAAGACGACGCTGGCACAACTTTTGAAAAATAATTATTGATTTTCCAGTACATACTTTAAAAGTGAATAATTTGTTATTTTAAAATCAATTCTGTGATCTTTTTACAAAACAACTCAAGTAGTCTTTTAAAAAGTTTTTACCATAGAATTGTAACTGATATTTTTCGTATTTTCTAAGTTTCAAGAAACAGCGGGGTTACCGCGTAACTCGATTCGAAAAAATTTTCGAATTCGTAAATTTTGTACATTTCGTACAAAGAAAAGTTTTAGCAAAAATCTTACTTTTTGAATTTTTATGTGTAGTGTACAAGTTTTAGGATAAAAATAAATTAAAAAGTAGAATTTTTATACAGAATTATATTTTTAACAATATTTGCAAGATTTACGAAATCGAATTTTTTTTTCGAATTGAGTTACGCGGCTACAATTTTGTATTTTTCGCGGATTTTTGGAATTTTATCCATTTTCGAATAAAATCCCGCAATTTTTTATAGAAATTTCAAAATGTTAAAAGAAAAATATAATTTTTAATGGAATTTTATTGAATTCTAAATCTCATATTTATTGGGACTTATCAGTTCCTTATGAAATTCTCAATTTATTTTGAATTTTCTTAATTTTTAATAAAATAAAAAAAATAGAATTTTTAATGAAAAGATCAAATTTATTTTTGGAATTTTTTCAATTCCTAACGAAAAAGCTTTATAATTATTGTTATTTCTTAATTTTAATTTGGAAAGTTCATTTTAATGATTTCAATGGGATGTTAGTTTTAATTCTTGATTAAAATTAAACCATCAGTGAAGTTCAATTTTTATATGAAACACAAAAACAAATGGTTTTTGTTATAATGAATAATAACAAAAAATATTGATCTTTAAACCTGGATAAACTTTCTCTTAACAAAAACAAATGTTTCAGTTAATGTCCCAGTTATTGGCTAACGGGACATTGTGAGAATGAGGCTAAATTCAAAATAAAATAATTCTTACTTTAAACCCAATTTATACTACAACGAAAAACTACTAGTTTTTAAAAACTTTCAGTTTTTGCTTCAAAATTTGTATGGAATTTGACAGAAAACCACAAGTAGTTTTCAAAAACTACTAGTTTTTGGCTAAGTGTAAATTTAGTATTAAAGTGTTTTTTATGTACAAAATTTGATTTGACATAAAAAATTGATATTTCATAGAATAATAAAAAATAAATGTTTTATTTGGAAAAAGAATTAACAAAACAGCTTTCGAATAGTAGTGATGTTACAAAAATTCGTGCTTTTCAAATAAGGATAATGTGAAAAACTGATCTGACAAAAAAATATATCCTGATTTTTTTTAGCTTTTGAACGATTAGAAAATCCAATAAAAACAGCTTGTTAGTTCTCAAACTTTATTATCAAATTTCTTTCAACAGCGAAAAACATTTAACCACAATTTTAATAAAATAATAAAAAGTTTTAGAACCAGTCAAATTCAAATAAAATTTCTAACTTAAGAAATATTTAAGACAAAAATCGTTCTGAAATACGATTTAAGGGATTATTTTGTAATATAGAAAATGAGAAAAATGCTACTTAAAAAAAAACACAAACACTCTGGCTGAAGTTGTTGACTTCAAAGGATTATCACTTTGAACTACTACTTAAAATTTCGTTCTGAAATTTTAGTAGGCAAGTACTATCGATTTATGCAAGAAACAGATGCCTCGACATCTTGAAACTCTTAAGGCGGAGTTTTTGGAATGTCAGTTAAACTTATTTTAGTTAAACCGAAAACTAATTATATCAGCCATTTTGAGGTTTATTAACAAAAATTTGACGAAACAACTTTTTCTAGTTTTGAGTTTTGGTCTTCATTGAAACAAAACAAAATAGATCACATATTATTCCAGTTACAAACTGCGTTAACCTAAGTTCAAAGATAATCTATATCCTAAAAACTGAGCCTATAGGTAGAATTAGCTATACGTGGACGTAACGTGACGAGTCTCCTTATGGAAAATCTAATGAGTCAAAAGAGCATAGCTGACAGTCTATTTCTTTTTTACTCATTATTTTAGATTGAATCAGCTGATTCGTCACGTTACGTCACGTATGGCTAAATGAGCCTTAAGACCCGCTAACTTATCTATAAATAAACTGAATTTAGTGTTTAACCATGGTTGTGAATGTCAAATTTATATGGAAATATCTGTCGTTAACATTTAATCTTGGTTATGTTGGAAATAAGTTAATTGCCCTAAATCAGTGTCTCCTAAATTAAAAAAATATCAAAAATTTTAGATTTATTATAATTGTTCTTAAAGATTTATTAATTTAATGCTTTTTTCTAATTATTTTCAAAATAAAAATGTGCTTTTAGGTTCTATGAATAGTTTCTTATACATTAATTATTTGTAGCTACCCGGGAAGACACTTTTACTATTCGCCTAATTTTTTTACTTGCAGTAGTATGGTGAAAGTGCATAACAAATAGCTACTATTATTTTATTTTGTTAAAAACATTATTTTTTTTATTTGTGTAACATTTGACTTGCAATTTTTTTTAATAGGTTTCTACAATTATAATTTAATTATTTTTTTAATTTTAATTTAATTAACTTTTTTGAAAAGTACTTAATTCTTCAAACTTATGTATATTTAAAAAAAAAACAAAATCATTAATAAAATAAAACCTTTTTTCTAAATAAAAAAATGTAACTTTATTAAGAATATAAGACCGGATAGCTAAATTTAAACATCAGTGAAAATCATGGTTGGTTACCGTTACCAGTACCTTAAAAAATTTTTCAAATACAGTTATCGTTACCGATACCTTTATTTTTATGGGTAGTTACCGGTATTTTACCGGCATTTATTATTTATATAAAAAAATTTCATTTTCTTAACTTTTTTATTTTGCAGTCTTGAGTTTTTTTTTTACAAAAAAATTCATAGATAATAATTTTACTTATTAAACCTTACTTACCAGCATCGAATTTATATGTAAAATTTCAGAAGGAAATAAATATCCCAACAAAATAATACGTTCCGTTTCCGTACCGTTTTTGGTCCGTCATTAACGGAATCCAACTCCATTTACGTACCGTTTTCTGCATCCGTATACGGACCAGAAAACGGATCTTAATGAATAAGGACCGTTATATCATGTAAAAAACGGAATAAGTCTGTTGAAAGTCCGTCAATGACGGACCGTTGCGTCGTGTACCGTATTTAAAAAAAAACGGACTTGTAAATCTAGCTAAATTGACACAACACTCAGGGAATTATGTAGGTAAAATCAACTACAAATGCAATTAAAACAACAGTTATTGTTAAACTGTACAAATAACTACAAATGAGGTTAAAATAACATAAACAAAAATTATTGTAAAAATGTAATAACTAATGTTTTTGTTAGTTAAACTTGCTGCCTTAATTACTAACAACAATTATAAATTTAATAAAAACAAATTTATGTAAATACTCTTTTATTCTCGAATAAATTTAAATTTGATACAACAAAATTCACAATTAATATCACTATTAAGATATTGTTCTAGATGTCTACCTGCAAGGGATGAAATATTGTTATTGTAGCTTCCTTTTTTTCTCCAGGTAGAAAGGGATGAAAATATTAAAGAGCTGAAAGAAATAAATACAATATTTTTTAATATAAACAATAATACAATGTGATGGAAAATCACTGATGAAGCCTGTCCATAAAGGGAAGAGGAAAAAAGGCAGAAACTAGATCTAGTCTGATTTACAAATTAATAGTGTGTTTATAGTTTTTGAAAAAATGTTTATTCAAACCTACTAAATATTTTTTAATGTTATCGTAAATAAATGTATATTTTATATAGGGAATGCAAAATCCCGCACTTTTTGATTACCCGGGAAATTTATTTTCAATTCCGGGGATCCCGCAAGGGAAGTAAATTAGAAAATATTTTTAATAATTTAAAAATTTTTATAAAGAAAATATCTTAAAGACCTTAAATTTTTAAGTTCGTGAAAAAGCTCAGGCCGTAAGTGGTTTTTCATGGAATTTTCGTAGTGTGAAATAATTAATTTTATATTAGAAATTATATCTCTAATTATATATTAAAAAAAAATTAAATAAAAACTAATTTTTAGACTAAAAAACTTGTTCATAAAAAAAAAAAATTAATATAAAAAATAATTTTAATAATTTGCTGAAATATATTTTTTAAGATCCTTTTAGTGCCTGTTTAAAAGCCACTTAAAGGTACTTAAAATGTTCGACCAAGAACGCAAATTAATCAGTGTGTTCTTTTACTCAAAAATCTTACTATATTCATAGAAATAAATCTGTAAAAATAGCAGAAGAAGTTATTAAAAGTTAGTTAAAAATGATGCTGCAGAAGAAACTGCAAAAATTAGCAGATTTTTTACTAAATACTAGTAAAATAAGAACAGCAAAATTAAAACTGTTAAATTTACAGAATTTTAGTTATATATTAGTTAACTTTTAGTTAATTGAAAATAGCAAACTGTACTGTAAAACCTGCAGAAAATTTTGCTAAATATTATTGTAGTAGACTAAAAATAACAAAAATAAACTGTTATAAATTGTTGGGTTTTAATTTTTATTTAAAAAATAAAAATTGTTTTTTTTCGATCTTTTTAATTGATAAATTTCTAATTAATAAACTGTTATATCTACAAAATGTTTGCTATTTTTAAGCTAAATTTAGTTGAATGCAAATAGCAGTCTATTCTGCTAAAATCAGCAGAAATATTTGCTAAAAGATTGTAAATTGCTGTTTTCAAAAGGTTTAAATATTATTTGCCTTAAAAAACAACGAAAAAAAAACTTCGAAAATTTTTTTGGTGATTTTTTAGGCTACTAAATATTTAGCAAAATTTTTTTGCTGACTTTAGCAGGTTAATTTGCCATTTTCCATTAACAAAAATGTAGCTCAAATATAACTAAAATTCTGTATATCTGACAGTTTTATTTTTGCTTTTCCTATATTACTAATATATGTATAGCAAAAATAATCTGATAATTTAGCAGTTTTTTCTGCAGCATCATTTTTAGTGTCCGACCGAGTATTCGGCTTCGGAGTTCGGCCAAAAAGTGATGTTCGGCCAAGTTCGGTGTTCGGCAAAATTTTGGCCGAATACCGAACTTTTCTATAAATCAATATTTTGCAACATTTAGCTCTTTAATTTTGTATAGTAACTTATAAATATGCACATTTTTAACTTAATTTTTACTTGAAAGAGCGAAAAATACAACTTTTTTATGTTTTTGAAATTTAAAAATATTTGGAAATTGGTTCCCGCGTTTTTGAATTTGAAAAAGTTGCATAAAATTGTGTTTTTATTCAAACACAAAAGTATTCGGCTTCGGTTTCGGCCGAACTTAGTAATTTTGGCCGAAGTTCGGCTTCGGCTTCGGTTCGGCCTTAAAAAAGTGAGTTCGGTCGGACACTAATCATTTTTAACTAATTTTTAGAAGTTTTAACTAAATTTTTTACGCACTCTTTTTTTATTAATGTACTTTTACTACAATCGGAAATGTTTGTTTACTTTTTGAATTTTTCCAGTTGTGGCAAAAGTAGCAAATTTTGGTAAGTAAACAAAGAAGACTTCTGTAAATTTTTTTACTATTTTCAAAAGGTTAGAAATTTTTCATATGAAAATTTGAGATAATTAACTTTATTGTTTTTTAAATAGAATTTTTTGAAATCCCGGGATTCCCGGTCCAAATTCTCGGGTATGCGGGAACTGAAAAATGCTTAATTTCCCGGGAATCCCGGGATGCATTCCCTAATTTTATATTATAAAATTCACATTATTTTAATTATATAATAAAGTGTATAACGTTTTTCCGTATTAAGCGTCTCCACTCTTTAGCATTGTTTTATGAATAAAGACACAAGAGAAAACATATTCTTTGACTAGAAATTTCTAAACAAGCGCCATATTACTTTTGTGTGCTTCGTACACACATATTACTACACAAATAACTGTCATGTAGTAACTGCAGAACTTTTCTGAGTGTAGTAACATGTTATTCTGAACTTACAGGTAAAGCCCAAACCACATAGTGAAAGTGGCAGTGGACAGTGGCAGTGCTGTCGAACTTTGTTCTTGAATTTCGCGAAAACGATTTAATATTTTCAAAAATTTCTTATTGCGTTTTGTTTCAAAACAGCTATTGTTTATTTAGAAACTTTTCTAAGTTCTCGGCAGTGACAAATAGAGAAAATACAAAAACCGCTTTATCGACAAAACGTCGAACTGCGGTCGACACTGCGTTTATGTGGTTTAGGCTTAAGAAGTTTTTAAAAACATTTTGTTTAAATTTTAATTGTTAAAACGGAATATCAAGAATAGAAAAACGAATTATTTATACCAATGAAACGTATGAATTTGTTATAACAAGTAATGCAAGGGTAAGGTGTAAGGGTCCAAGGTAGTGCAAGAGTAAGCGAACTGATATATTACCAGGTAATATGCATAGTACTACCCACACATTACCAATGTTTTGCTGGGATGATATCCATAACCTTCTATACATTTGGAAAAGTATAACAATACACTCAAAAAAGGTTGACAGTTACTACATGACAGTTATTTATGTAGTAATCAGTAGTTGTTTTTAACAGTAATTACGGCCCTTTTTTATAGAAAAATGAAAAACAACAGTTATGACGGTTACTTAATAAAACAACTAACGGAAAGTACTGTAATTTCGTAACAGTTGTTTAAAACAGTTATTTTTATTATCATAATAAACAACTACCAAAACAGCAATTTTACAGTAAACATTTTTTTGTTAGTTATTTAAAAAATAAAAAATTTCGTTGAATTTTTTTGAATTTTAAAAATTCTTGTTTAGTTTATATTTGTAATTATTGATATATTCCTAGTTTGCAAATAATAATCAGAAACTTGTATTGTATCTCCAATGCATAAAAGCATAATTTGGAATTTTTACTTCAAATTTTAAATAGGCTGAAGTAATTACACATATTTTTATTATTTTATTTATTCTTCAATTACATAACCGAGCCCAAAGTGCCATATATTAGGGTTATATAGTTGCAACAAAAAGTCGACTTTTTGACTTTTTTCAAATTTTGAAAAGTCGACTTTTCGACTTTCCGACTTTTTATAGGTAAAAGTCGATTAATCGACTTTTTGACTTTTTTCAAATTTTGAAAAGTCGACTTTTCGACTTTCCGACTTTTTTAGGTAAAAGTCGATTAATCGACTTTTTATATGAAAATTTCTAAATAGCAAAAAATCATATTTTTTAGCTTATTTGGGGGTCAGTTAACTAGATTCGAAACGTAGAATTGCACCTTGTTGATAATGAGCATAAGTTCGACTTTTATGCATATAAAATAAAATTTTTCCTTGTTTTTTATCATCGCACAGTGGTTTTAAACATAAAATGTAGCACAAAACTTATATACATTAAGCCTTATTTAACTACCTAATTTCGTAAAACACTTGGGTGAAGTGAAGGGAACTTTCAATGTAAATTGTTTTTGTAACAAAAACAATTTCTATAGAAATAACGCAACACTTCACCGAAGTGTTTTAGAAAATTACCCCCTTATTCTTATACATTTAAATGCATGGTGTAGTCATATGGCAACATACCAGTTTTTTTTAATAAAAACCCCCACTTGATGCATAAAACTGCATTTTTGGGCTTTGGAGCCCCTTCTATAGACAGTGTTCTTTTAGTTTTTTGAGCATCACCTTGGTATTTTAAGCTGGCAGAGTTAAACTTTTAACTGTCCAGTTAATTTTTTAACTGACAAAAAAAGCATGTTTAAACGATGTAGGTTAAAAGGTTGGATTAATTGTAATCAAGTATTTACAACAATTTCTCTGTCTAAAAAAATTGGGGAGCTATATTTTACGCACCTGTGAAAACTTAAAATTAAGTTCAAAAATTTTCTCGCTTTCAACAAATGATGAGCGTAGATTGCATACACCGTCGTAGGTAGACCATTTTTCTAGGGGGGCTATAGCCTTTTAAATTTTTGGTTCCTCTGTTTTCATTATGATCATCAGTGCTATCGGCAGATACCTATTCTGACAAGTTCTGCTTTAAGCTTTACCCAATAAGCGCTACAAAAATTTAAGTGAAATCAAAGTCAAGGCTTACATTTTGTTTAAATTTCACTTTGATTTTATGACTTACTCCAGTAATACTAATATACTGACAGAAATAAATCTGTGCAAATAGCAGATAATATGGATAAAAATGGCCCTCCCGAAAATAACTGCCGAATCTGTTTAGTAAATTTTAGTTAGATAAAACTGCCCTTCTCATATTAGCAAAACAATTATCTCAATAGTAGACAAAACACAATGAAAAAACTGTTATTTCTATAAATTTTTTGTTAAAAGTTAAACCTAGTTAAATGCCAATAATATTCTATCCTGCTGAAATTAACGAAAAGTTTTGTTGAAAAATTGTTATTAAGACCTGCTAACTTATCCCAAAACAAACTGAGTTTAGTGCTTAACCATAGTTTTGAATCTCAAATTTATATGAAAATATCTGGGGTTAACGTTTAACCATGGTTACATTGGAAAAACGTTACTTGCCCTAAGTATAATTCAAAAAGTCTAAATTCATTGAAATCGACCGACAATTTAAGAAGCCAAGGGTTCCGAAAGCTTGTTATCACTCGAGGTGGTCTACTTTGCACGCTGGTTCTAAATAAATGCCCTATTAATAAAACAGGTTGACCAAAAGCCTTATTCCTACTCTACTATATTCTATAAACTTTGTCCAAATCGGACGATTAGTTTAGAAGTTGTGTATGTATTACCACTTCTCTCAGTTTAAAACCACTGTGTGTCGTAGACATTTAGAGTTTTT
The DNA here is from genome assembly GCA_949987735.1 of Leucophora obtusa. NCBI lineage: Eukaryota > Metazoa > Arthropoda > Insecta > Diptera > Anthomyiidae > Leucophora > Leucophora obtusa. The sequence goes on from OX465297.1 coordinate 26,663,633, forward strand.
TATGTCATATTTCACTGTTTTGTTTTCCAATAGATTAGCAACACTTGCTTAATTTTTTCTATTGTGTTATATCAGCGAAAACAAAATTTAATTCTTAGCCATATGGTGATAAGTAAAAAAGTCGAAAGCAAAAGTCGACTTTTCGACTTTTGCATCACAACAAAGTCGACTTTCAAAAAGTCGAAAATTTTCGCAAAAAGTCGATTAATCGATTAGTCGAAAGTCGACTTATAGAACCCTACCATATATGTTTTTTTTTTCGTAATGGAAAGAAAAAAAAATTATTTTTTATTAAAATATACCTTTATAATACCAAAAAAATTAACTGTAAGAAAACAGTAGTTTTTACCGATTTTGTCAGTTTTAAAATTTTTGTAGTAAAAATTGTTCAGTTAATTTTACGACATTGGTAGTTATTTTTAATGCATTTGTTAGTTATTTTTCAACAGTTAAAAATATCAAAAGTCGCCTTTTTAACTGCATATACCTTTGTTTTAACTGTCATTTTCAGTAGATTCTTCCAACAAACTTTTGTGAGTGTAATTGTTGTTTATGCAATCCTTGTATTGGCACACTCAAAAAAGTTTGACAGTTACTACATGACAGTTGTTTGTGTAGTAACCAGCAGTTGTTGTTTTTAACAGAAATTACAGTTGTTTTTCTATAGAAAATGCGAAACAACTTTTATGACGGTTGCTTAAGAAAACAACTAACGAAAAGTACTGCAATTTCGTAACAGTTGTTTAAATCAGGTATTTTTAATATCATAATAAACAACTACCAAAACAGTATTTTTACAATAAACAGTAGTTTTTGTTAGTTATTTAAAAAATTTAGTTGGATTTTTTTTAATTTTAAAAATTCTTGTTTGTTTTATATTTGTTTTTATTAATATATTTCTAGTTTGCAAATAAAAATGAGAAACTTTTATTGTATCTCCAATGCATAAAAGCATAATAACTGGAAAACGGTTTGGAATTTTTACTTCAAATTTTAAATAGGCTGAAGTAATACCACATATTTTTGCAATCGAAAGAAAAAAATAGTTTTTTTTTATTAAAATATACTTTTATAAATAAAAAGAATTGACTGAAAAAACAGTAGTTTTTACCGATTTTGTCAGTTGTTTTGAAATTTTTGTAGTAAAAATTTATCTGTTAATTTTACAAGATATATTATAATTTTTCAACAGTTAAAAATAACAAAAAGTTATTTTAAAGGTAAATACCTTTGTCGCCTTTTTAACTGCTTATAGCTTTGTTTTAACTGTCATTTTCAGTATATTCTACCGACAAACTTTTGTGAGTGCTGTTTTATTGAAAGGGTTAAAAAATATAAAGGGTTAAAAAAAAAACAAAATCAAATTCGAATTAATAAAATAATTCGAAACTTTATAAAAGACCAAAACATGCAAAGTTAACAAAGTTTTTCAACATAAATGTCAATATTATTTTTATTACCTGTTTACCTAAGTTGTTTGTATAACTTACCGAAGAACTTTTGAAGTTGTATAACATACAATAAACTTAACTTATACACTATTTTTAATTTATTTTACACTTTTTGTTTTTTTGATGTGTGAATCTTGGAACAACAAAAAACTCGTAATTTTTAATTACGAATTATTTTATGTGAAAGTGATACAATAAACTTAGGTAACTTATACACTATTTTTAATTTATTTTACACTTTTTGTTTTTTGATGTGTGAATCTTGGAACAACAAAAAACTTGTAATTTTTAATTACGAATTATTTTATGTGAAAGTGATTTCTTCAAAAGGGGTGTAAATGTTGACAATCGGTCGAATATTTAAAAAAACTGAAATTACAGACTTTTTGAATTTTTCTAAAATATAAACCGTGAGTTTTCCGAATTTCGAGAAAATAAATACGGCAGTTTTTAAGTCGCTCGAAAGAACCAAAGAAAAAGAACTTTTTCAGTTTGTCTTAAACTCTTTCTTATTGATATTTAACCCTAGAAAACACTAATCTTAGTCGATTCGACTAACACCATTTACATTTTTGTGAACAGCTCTTTTCTCGTTTTACCGATCGGTCTCAATTCTCTTGTATTCCCAGTCATCAGTGTTCTCTTGTTGTGATTGGTCATATTGATGCAGTAAGTATTGCTATTTTTGAGATATTTACAAAATGTTAGCTGATTCGACTAATGGCTAGTGTTTATTATTTGTTATTTATTTATTATTTTCAACATTTGATCTCAAGGGTATTTATTGTTAATATAAATTTTAAACTAATTGCCTTACAAAAAATAAAATTTGTAAATTGATTTACATTTAAAATAAAACCAACTGTCAACGTTGTAAAGATTTTTTGGTGGTTCAAATATAGATATTTAAAAAATCGGTAATATATATGTTAGTCGATTCGACTAAAGATTAGCGTTAACATATAAAAAATAAGATTAGTGTTCCAGGGTTAAAATTAGTGTTTCCAATTATTCGACATAGGCGGTTAACCGGTTAATGCATTATTCGAAAAATCACCAAGATTAATTAACCGGTTATTCGGGTTGGTTAATCGAGAAAATTGGCGATTAATCGATTAATCGTTTAATGCAAAATTAATGTATTTTCCTAACTTTTTATCAATAAAAACAGAAAAGAGATGACTTTTTTTAATATTAAAAAATAGAAGAGCTTTTTACATTGAGCCATCAATATAAAAAATGTTAAGCTCTATTTGAAAATACCAATTTACTCTGCAAAAATTAGCAAAAAATTTTGCTGAATATTAGTAGTCTGAGAATAGCATAAATAATTGTTAAATTCTCAGTATTTTCGCTTTTTAAGGGCCCTTAACAAAAACAAATTTGGAGGTAATTTACGCAGAGAGAATTTAATTGGACGAGTTTTAATGAAAGTTTTCACTAAACTAATGAAGTTTTCTTCACAAAGTTAATGCAAAACAAATTTTACTAAAAAGGTTTTTCATTTTTCAATAAAAAATACGAAATTTTTCATAAAACTGTATTAATTCAACGAAAAGTTTAGTAAAGTGTTGTTTTAAACGCCCTATAGACAGCTGCAATTAAAATTAGCTGTATTTTGTCCCATGCATATCAACGTTAAGTATTTAAAGCAAATCTAAGTTAAACCGATTGTAACATAAACAAATTTTAAACATTTAAAATTTTTAAAATTTTAAAAATTTTAAATTTATGTTCATAATTGTTCCGTTATATAATTGTTAGAAAGTAACGCGAATAAGTTACGTTAGATGTGAAAATGTATAAACGTTGAGTTTTCAACGTCGATAATTATCCGTGTTGAAAGTTAACGTGCATACGAAAAGTAGTATGTTAGTTTTCGTCTTAAACGTATTTTTATGCACTTTGAGGTTTTTTATGAGTTAACGGATACAGTTAAGTCGAAAGCACAGCTAATGTAATTAATTAACTATTGTATAATTACAATTAACTTAATTACAATTACATTAACTAAAAATCTACAATAAAATAGGCAATTTTAATCAATAAATTTGAGGTTAAGAAGAAGAGTAAAAATTTTTCTCTAAAAATAAACACATTATAATTTTTAAATCAGGCTAGATCTAGTTTCTGCATTTTTTTTGTATGGAGAGGCGTCGTCAGAGATTTTTCATTAAATTGTATTAATTATTTATGTTTTTATTGTCAGATTGTCTCTATGATAATTTTTTCAACCCGTCGGTTGTATGAATCCAACACATGCACCCACATTACAAACGTAACTATACTAGAGTGCGACAGCTTAACCATCTCACCCAAGAAAGACCTTGAATGCAATGTAACTAATTCGTTGTTTCCTTTCCTATTCAACTTTCTGTTATTGTTTTTACTCAGAAATGATCAACGCAGACACATACAAATATTCTATTTTTAGATTTTTGTTTATCTTCCAATCACCTCTTTGTTTCAATGGACGAATTCCACCGAAATTTCACTGAATCAATATAAAAATTCATAAAAGGCATGTAGACAATTCACTCAGTGAGCAGTTACAGATGTCAAATCCCAAACAGATTTGTTTGTTCGAACTTTATTACAGATTTTCAAAAGTGAGAGCAGTTTTTCAGCCTTTCAAAATTATCGTTTGCAATAATAAAATTTTAAAAATTAGTACGCACTGTTTTTGTTAAAATAAATATAAATAAAATCATCGACTAGAGGCTAAAAAACTGCTCTCACTTTTGAAAATTTATTTTTCCATTTTAAAAGAATTAAAACAGAAATGAAAAATTGCCTATTGTGTTTCGTAAAGCCTGCTCCAACCAGACACATAGTGTTAAGCATTTTTTTACAAATAGAAACTTTGTTATTTTGTTAAAAAATTCAAAAAAATTTGATTAAAAATTAATTGCGATAATGTACAACAAATCCGTTTTATGTCTCTTAAAACCCATGACGTGTCTCGCTGGTTCAATGTCGACTAGCTTGGAGTTGCTAAAAAAATGGTATCTAAAGGCTTCTCTTTCAATCAATTTAAAACAATTTGATCGTATTTTATTTTTTCTAAGCGTTTCTTGCAATTTTTTAACCAAAGTTAAAAAAATTATAAAGTTTTGGGAAAAAATGATGCAAAAAATAATATTTAAAATGTAACCGGTTAATCGACCTATTTTAACCGATTATTCGGGTCGAATAATTATTCGAGTTTTAAATTATTTGTTTCGACATTAACCGAAATAGAGGCGAGGAATCGGTTAATCGGTTAACCGAATTGGAAACACTAGTTAAAATCGATAATTTTTGTTTTCCATTTCAAGCCTAAAAAAGTAAAGTATTCACAATGCTGGAGTACTCTACTCGGCAAAGTGGATTTCGTTCCTTTCCTTTTGCACTTACTTACAAGTATACTTGTATACTTACTTGTAGTAAGTATACTTACTTGTATCATGCCATCTCTATTTTAGTACACTCCAGTTTGCAAAGTGAAGTACTCCATCATTGTGAATGTGACTTTAATCACAATTAAATTAAAAATTTGAATTATAAATTAGTTTATTATTAATTAAAAATAAATAAACACACAATCTATGCAACCATAATTGGTTTATTTATAATAATACTTTTAAAATAATTTAATACATATAAATACACTAAATGCTACTGAATTTAAAAAATATGAGAAAAAACTTAAAATAATCGAGAGTATTCGAGTTTGTAATACTATACATGTTAGAAAAAAATAATACATTTCAACTTATATTTAATTGTGAATTTTCAATGTAAATGTAATAAATATGCGCGCAATTTAATTTATTGGATTTGGTATTGGTATTGGATTTGGTCTTGGTATTGGATTAAGTAATGGATTTGGTATTGTTATTGGCTTTGATATTGGAATTGGTATTGGATAATTTGAATGACGAGTCGTTTGATTGTGTCTAACTAATTGCCGATGTGTAGCAAACTTTTTTTCGCATTTATCGCAGGCAAATTGTTTTTCGCCGTGTACATCACGCAAATGTTTTTGCAGATTATCTTTACGTTTGAAGGTTTTAAAACATAAAGTACAAGTAAAGGGCCGATCATCGGTATGTGTCAACATGTGGCGTACCAAATTACGTTGCAATTTAAATTCAAGTTGACATTCGACACAGTGGAACATATTCGTTTGTGGATTCCGTTGATATTTGTTATTGAAACTTTTATTAAAACTGTTATCGAAACTGTTATTAAAACAGTTATTAAAACTGTTATTGAAACTAGTATTTGGAGTTATATTAAATTTTAGAATTTTATCTGGATGTTCAAATTTATGATCTTCTTCCAAGTACGTATTCTCATCTTCATCTTCTTCGTCCTCTTCCGGGATAATTGTTTCTGGTTCAATTTTAGGTTCGACCATATCATCAAACATATATGCATCCATATAATCATTTGGCTCGACTAAAAATAGAAAATTAAGTAAAAGTTAGTAAAAACAAAGTAAAAGCTATTACTAGGTGTGTACGAATACATTTCTAGTAAAAATACACTCAGATAATAAAAAAGTTAGTAAAAAAATTGTAAACAGTTTTCAAACGCACGTTACTATTTTTGTACTGATTTTTAGTACAATTTTTTTTAGTAATACATTTTGCAATTCCCTTATTACAAATTACGGATTTTTTACTAATTTTCGCTGCTAATTTCAGCGAAACATTTTACTAATTTTTCAAAACCGAGTGCTAAACTTAGCAAAAAAATATACTAACTTGACAACAAGTGGATACTTAAGGAAATTTTATTTACATTTTTTTAAATTCTTGTTTAGTTTATATTTTTTTATTGACATATTTTTAGTTTGGAAATAAAACTCAGAATATTTTATTGTATCTTGTATCTACACTCAGAAAACAGATTCGGTGCTGACAACCCCATTTGTTGCCAATCGAATGGTTCAGTTGCATCAAATGAATTTTTCGGTTCTGGCTACCGAATTATTCTTGATACAACTGAAATTCTGTTGCCATAGTCAAATTATTCTTGTCTCAATTGGTTTTCTGTTGCCACAACTGAAAAATTCAGCTACCACAACCGAACCATGCGATTGGCTACAAATGCGGTTATCAGAACTGAATCTGTTTTCTGGGTGTAGGACTGAACAAACGTTTGCAAAAAAGTCTGTAATGGCTATTGAAAATTTTGCTATTATTACGGAAAATTTAACTGTTTTGAGCCCAGCGGTATTTTTTTTGCTAATTTTAGCAACACATGTCTGCTGATCTGTAGTACAACAAAATTAGTAGAAATATTTAGGAGCCACTACTAAATTTTAGCACAATTGTTGTAAACTGCAATTCAAAATCGATTTGCTAAAATAAGTTAAAAATTCTACTAAATATCAATAATGAAATTAGTATAAATAATTTAATGTACTAAAAAATAAAAAAACTGAAAAATCTAAAAAAAAAATTAAAATCAAATTTAATAAAAAAAAATTTTTTTTCTCTCAGTTGTAAAAAATGTATAATTACTTCAACATACTTGAAATTAGGAGTAAAAATTGCAAACGGTTCTCCAGTTATTACCTTGTTATCAGGCACGTAGCTAGGGGCTCGAGCCCCCCCCCCCCGAAATTATTTGACAAATTTTGAAAGTAACAAAATACGACGAAAGCAACAACATTTTTTAAAAAATGTAATTAAAAATAGTGTTATTCATTTAACTGCATTTATGCAATCGTAAACCGTGTATTTTTCTAATCGCGTATATTTGTAACTTTACCTGTTTATTTGAATGAACGCACCTTTTAAAATTATTCACATCTCAATTTTGCATTTAGCCACTTTTTCGATCTTTTCATAAATTAAACACAGAATTTTTTAAATTTGTGTTATTTAAAAACAAATAAAACAGAAAATAAAAAACAACACACAAAAAATTAAAAATAATTTTATTATTGACAATATTCAAATGTATGTATAAATACGAAAAAGTTTACACACAAAAATGTAAGAGTATATTTATCAGGGCTCGTAAACTAGTTTTAACATTAATCGAGTAAACTTACAACATATACACTGTATACGAGGCGTAAATACTTTAAATGAATACCTTTAATAAAACATTTTGTACAAACAAACAATCGGAATAAAAATGACTAGAATTTGGAATTACAGTTCACAGTTCATTTCAATCAATTTTATTTTTTAACTAGTGTGTTTTTCTATTTAACTCGTTTATTCGAGAAATTTTTTCTGTTGTTCATACACTAATATAAAAGTCTTTTGCTGAGAAAACAGATGAATCCTGCAGAATCTGTTTGCTAAACATTAGAAAGATTACAAAGAGCAAGAAAAATATGTTGAATTTACAAAATTTCAGCTATATATTACTTCATCGAAAATGACAATTTACCAGCAAAAAAGTTCCTGGAAATTAGTCGACTAAACCATCACAAAGAATTTTAAATTTTTATTTTTTTTTTTTTGATTTTCTCAATGCGAATAAAATCTACACTGCAGAAAGCAGTCCACAATTTTCTAGCAAATATTTCTGTTTATTGTAGCAGGAGGGTTCATTATTTGTATTCAACTCAATTAAATTTAAACAAATTAACTTTTGAATATATAGCAAGGTATTAGCAAGGTAAATTTGAAATTCAATTAAATGAAATTTAACTCAAATATTACTAAAACAGTTGCATTTTTGCTGTACTTATCTTACTAATATTTAACAAAAAGGATTTACTAATTTCAAAAGCTTTCTATGCAGGGTCCCTTTTAACTAATTTTGAGTACCTTTTTTGTTATTTTTTTCAGGATTTTTCTTTCAGTATAAGATTATATTGTGTCAGTGGTGTGTTTGATAATTCCAAATAAAATAACCGAAAAGAACAGTTGAACTTTAACTTATTTGCATGGATGGTAACCGAAACGAATGCGGTTATCGTTAGGGTAACGATATTTTATGTTATTTCGGTAACGGTATTTTAAGGGTAACGCTATTTCATTTATTTCGGTATCGGCATTTTAAGGATAACGGTATTTGAGTTATTTCGGTAACGGTATTTTAAAGATAACGATATTTCGGTTATTTCGGTAACAGTATTTTAAGGTTAACGGTATTTCAGTTGTACCGGTATCGGTATTTTAAGGGTAGCGGTAGTCAGTTATTTCGATGCATCCCGCAATTTTTTTTACAAAAAACAAACGAGATTAAAAACAGAATCAATTTATCAACTTAATGTACAAAAAATACTCAATAACCACGTGAAATTAGCAAAAGCAGAAAATTAAAAATAACCGTAACGGTTATAATTCATTTGTTTCGGTAACGGTATTTCAAGGGTATTGATATTTTAGTTATTTCGGTAACGGTATTTTAAGGATAACCGGGTATTTCGGTAACGGTATTTTAGGGGTAACGGTTGTCAGTTGAAAGGATTTTGAATCGATAAAGGTATTTTAGCGGTATTGCCTGCCAACCCTGCTTATTTGTGAACGCGAGAGAGCTTCTAACTCTAAAAATGTGCAAAATTTTTGGGCTTTCGCGCCACAGATATTTCAAGAGGTCATAAAATAGAAAACCGAGCTAACTTTGCAAAATCCTCTGGAATTTTACTTTCATTTCGCGTTGGAACCATTGGGCTTGAAATTATTGTTGCGCTTTGAAATTAGTCTAAGATGGCGCACTCCATTGCAAATCAAAACAATATGATGTAATTTACTTTTAATATTTAACCTTTCCGATAATCTATAAAATTGTAATAAAACCCCAGCAAAAAAAGAGATGCCGAAGCAGTAGCAAAATCACTATACTTGATGATCTAGATGTACTTCTTTTTTAACATAAACACTAATGATTTTAACATTGAGTTGTCATAGGAGAGGAGTACTCCAACTTCAACATTTTTTCAGTACTTTTTGAACGATATATTTTTTTATTTTACAAAAGTTTTTTATTGCCGCCATCAGGTATCGAACTTGCGACCTCACTATTGCTAGTCTAGCGCTGTACTGCTGAGCTATTCTTTCACGGAGGAAAAAGACGGTTTTTGTTTATGTTTATATTTACAAACTACCATATATGTATTTGGAGTATGCTTCCAATTATATTGTTTTTATAGTTACTATACATTTATTTCCCGGTAAACATGGGTTTGTTTGTAAATTAGTCATATTTTGTCATCTAAGAATATATATTTTTGCATTTTTAACTTTATAATAATTATATTTGTGGGCTACAATTAACATATATTTGAAAAAACGGCGAATTTCCATTCTTGATACATATAAATAGTGTCCGACCGAGTATTCGGCTTTGGCTTCGGAGTTCGGCCAAAAAGTGATGTTCGGCCAAGTTCGGTGTTCGGCTAAATTTTGGCCGAATACCGAACTTTTCTATAAATCAATATTTTGCAACATTTAGCTCTTTAATTTTGTATAGTAACTTATAAATATGCACATATTTAACTTAAATTTTACTTAAAGAGCGAAAAATACAACTTTTTTATGTTTTTACAATTTAGAAATTGGTTTCCGCATTTTTGAATTTGAAAAAGTTGCATGAAATTGTATTTTTATTCAAACACAAAAGTATTCGGCTTCGGTTTCGGCCGAACTTAGTAATTTTGGCCGAAGTTCGGCTTCGGCTTCGGTTCGGCCTTAAAAAAGTGAATTCGGTCGGACACTACATATAAAGTTGTATGTAGCCATTATAACTTTTGTAGTTGGTAATAATCGTTTAGTTTAGCTAGACTACATCTAGTCAGAAAATTTAGTGATATTTTTCCTTTATTTTTATTAATTTTATTGTGAAAGATGTGAAAAAATAAAATAAATTAGTATAAATAAAACATAAAATTGTGTTAAAAAGAAAAAAAACATATTTAATTGTGTATTTTAAAGTATTAACTTATTATAAGAGTTTTTAATTAATATTTGTTAATAAAAATAAATGAAGAGATTGTAGTTATTGTTTTTCAATGAAAGATTTGTATTGGATGTAAAATTCAATGTGATTAATAATATATTTAGTTATTAAATAATCACCAAACAGTAGATGTATTAATTTTACTTTTTATGTTTTTCCATTAAAATAGAGAGAAATTTGGAGAGTAGAATAAATTCGCCTATTGTTTGGCATATATAGGTTTTTATTCTCAAATTAACGCTTTTTCTATTCAAATTCAAATTTTTTCAAATCAAACTTACTCAAAGTAATTTCAATTTTTTTGAACACAAATTAAAGTTTTTACAAATCATATTGAATATTTTTGATTTCAAATTATTTTTTTTTTCATTTTACATTAAATTTTTTTAACTTCAAATTAAATTTTTTTTAATTAAACGCAAAATACTTAAAAAATTATTTTTATTTATACAAAATTAAATTTAGAATAAGCTTCTATTACTTGCTATATACAATTTTCAATGTAACGGTTCTCCAGTTGCAGCTAATGACAAATTCATAGTCATATCAACATAATAATTGTTGCAATCTGAAGGTGTTACGGATTCTACTGATCGGTTAATTATGGTGACCAAGTCCATGTTACTCTCTGGATCAGCTAGCATATTACGAGCACAGTGTTTAGTTTTCGAGAAAACTTTTTCAATTGGGTTTAGCATAGGGGAGTATGGAGGAAGAAAAACTAAAATATGACCGGACTCAGCAATTTTATCTTTCACTACTTGTCAAGGATCAGCCAAGCACCTGTGATATTGGATTCAGCTAATTTATCGAATAATTCTTCAAGGAAAGATGTGAAAATATTGGTATTAACCGAGGAATTGGCAATTACTTTTTTATGTACAATGCCATGTATGTTCATTGCTACAATAAGGGAAACATTGCGTCCTCTAACGGTAGGAACAATTACATGTGCTGCGGTATTTACTTTGGATCTAGCCTTGTTTCTCAGAAGGTGGTAATTGAAACTGGATTCGTCAATGAATATTATTTTTTCTCTTATTTCCGGAGCGTTTTGGGCAAAATTCATTGCATACGGTATGCGTCGTTGAATTGTAGCATCGGAATTTAAACGATCTATGTTAATTGTCGCAGTTTTTAAGGTAATTCGCAAAGATTTTAATGCAGTATGTATGCTCGTTGTACTTAAATCCACATTATGAATTTCTAGAATCTTTCCGCGAATGCCTTTTAATGTTATACATGGATTTCTTTCGATTATCTGTTCAATTTTTTCCAATATTTCGGGAGTCAATTTGGAGTGACGTCTTCCACCACGGTTTTTCATGATAACGCACCCTTCCTTCTTGTAGCGATTTATAATGGATGTAGCTGTATTTTTATTTATACCAGCTATTTCGGCTGATTCAACAATGGTTTTTCCTTCGTTATAAAACTTGATCAAAATATTTTTTTATCTACACTAATATGGTTATATTTTTCACGTCTTCTGCGATGTTATTTCAGATATATTTTCCTCGGTGTTAGAAACTGAAGCCGACGATAATTTCGTACATTCGATACACCAGAACTAGTAGCGCCACTACTTTCTTCGCTGGATGACATTTTGTTATTTATTTAGTATTAATATAAGTTACAAAATAAGAATTTCTTTAAAATTGTAACAACTTTAATTTCACTTGATCTACCAACTAATTGACTCAGTAGTCAAACACTTGTTAGCATTTTATGTTTACCGTTACAAAATGTTTTTTAGTACATTCATTAATCGGCGTTTTCATTATTGTACTGTAAAATATTTTCCAGTACATATTATAAATAACACAATAATAGAAAAGGAATCACGAATAAAAAAAAACAGGTTTTAAATCTTTCTATATTGAATTAGTGGAAAAATTAATTTGAAGTGAAAAAAATTGAATTTGAAAAAAATAAAATTTAATTCAAAAAGAAAAAAATTTAATATAAAATGAAAAAAAATGAATATGTGTTGAAAATAATTTAATTTGTTCCGAATAAAATTGAAGTTGCTTTGAAACAAATTGAGTTTGATTTGCAAAAAAATTTAATTTGAATGGAAAAAGTGTTAATTTGAGAGTAAAAACATTATATATATAATAAATATATTATTAAATATTGAATTTTAACAAATTAATTGTTAATATTAAAAAAAAAAAAAATTAATAGGATAAGAAAAAATTAAAAAAAAATAAAAAAAATATTGCTCCCGCCGGGAATCGAACCCAAGACCCTCTGTTTGGAAATGCCAAATGATACGAAAATCACTTTTTACGATAACTTTTAGACCAATTACTCTTTAGAAGCAATACTTAAGTGATTTTTTGGATGTTGTTCAGAAGTAATTCTAAAAAAGCTGTAAAAATATACTAACGGATGCTGTAGAAGCAATGAAAGAAGTGATTTGTTGATGTTGTTCAGAATAACTTTTTAAAAAGCAGTAAAAATACACTAATGGATACTTGTGAAGTAGTGAAAGAAGTAGTTTGTAAAGCATTACATCCAATTTTTTTTTGCTAGGACCTTTTAAAACTAATACCGAACAGGGAAACCGCACAAATAAATTAAAAATTTGTCCAATAAGTATTCCCCTAAATTCATAAACGCTTTGTAAAATTATAGGAGGTTTATTGAACAAATTTTTTATGAAAATGACGTTTTGTAAACCTGCTATAACTTTACAAAGCATTTATGAATTGAGGGGTTAGAATATAATTTCACTGTTAAAATCAAGTAACAAAACTATGAGATACACGGTGGGTCTCATACTGCAGGTTTAAATTTTAGTTAATAGTTAACCCAAAAATTTATTGTTGTTTTGTGTACATTTTTTGACATTTTCTTTTGTTTATAGTTAAGTTAAAGTTAAACCTACAGTGCGAGACCCACCGACAATATTTAAATTGTTTAACCCATTTTTTACCAACATATCTCTAAAGACAAGTCTACGAAGTTTTGTCAGAAAATTCGCACGAAATCCATGCTTGGCAGAAAATGGGTAAAACAATATACTCCATATAACAAACGGATTGCAGAAAATTTTAAATATTGACAAAAAACTGAAATTTTTGAAAATTAAAATCACCTTAGAAATCAAATTATACTTGAAATATGTATATAATTTAGTTTAGAGCTTAGAAAATGCGTTAGAAATTAAATTTTCCTTTATGGTTATTAGCCATTCTTAGTTGTAATATTAAACAAGTTTTAAAAACCTTTAGGCCCTACAGATATTATTGCGTTTTTACAAATATTTTTATAAAATTTTCTACCTCTGTCTACTATTAACTTCTCTTTTTACTATTAAAAATTGTAAAAGGGACAGCAGGTAGAGGATTTTGTGATTACTCTCATTTTATTGAACTTTCCACAAAAAGTAAAGGAGCACACTTAACTTAAAATAACGAGTTTTTTTTAAGTTTTATAAGCTTCCGCAGTAAACAATTGGAGATACAGTAAAATCAAAACGGGTAAAGTTCCCATACGAAAAAAGTACACTCACTCTTTGGTTCGCTTAAAGTTCATATGGATTGTGATCCAGTTAATTCCCGTGAAGAATAAGAGAAACAAAAGGAAACCCGAAAATGTTAACAGTGCACTGTTGTTATTCTTTTTTATGATTATTGATAATAAAACAACTTTAAGAATTAAATAAATAATCAATTTGAATTATTTTTTTATTGTTTTTAATATTGATTTTTGCTTGTAAAACCGTTTTTATGAAATTTTCTGTTTTCCCGACATCCTTCATTTTCTCTCGTTCGCTGTTAAATTTCTTCAAATTCCTTGTTTTCTTCTCATTCGTGTGTGAAATTTTTTTGGGAAACTACGCACTCTTAAAACACCTTAATGGGTACTCCCTGGTAAAAGGTTCTGAGTTTTATTTCCAAACTAACCCCTCAATTCATAAATGCTTTGTAAAGTTGTACCAGGTTTACAAAACGTCATTTTCATACAAAATTTGTTCAATAATCCTCCTATATTTTTACAAAGCGTTTATGAATTTAGGGGTAAGAATATATCAATAATAACAAATATAAACTAAACAAGAATTCTAAAAAATCAAGGAATCCTTGTAAATAAAATTTCCTTAAAGTATCAACTTGTTGTTAAATTAGTATATTTTTTGCTAAGTTTATCACTCGGTTTTGAAAAATTAGTGAAATGTTTTGCTGAAATCAGCAACGAAAATTAGTAAATAAAACTCCGTAATTTGTAATAAAAGAATAGCAAAAATTATTATTTAAAAAAAAAATTGTGCTAAAAATCAGTACAAAAGTAGTAAAGTGCGATTGATAACTGTTTACAAAATTTTTTACTAACTTTTTTATCTGAGTGTATATATTTTTTACAATCGAAAGAAAAAAATTATTTTTTATTGAATTTGATTTTCATCTTTTAGATTTTACATTTTTTTTAGTACACTTTGTTGCTAATTTCAGCAGATTAATTTTAAATTGCAGTTTACAACAATTTACTGAAATTTAGTAGCGTCTACTAATTATTTACACTAATTTCATTGTACTAAAACTACTGATTTTAGTATTTTTTTTTAACTGATATTAGCAAATTGATTTTGAATTGCAGTTTACAACAATTTTGTTAAAATTTAGTAGCGGCTACCAGTTTTTTCTACTAATTTTATTGTAATACAGATCAGTAGACATGTGTTACTAAAATTAGCAAAAAATACCGCTAGGCTCAAAACACTTAAATTTCCCGTAATAACAGCTAAATTTTCAGTAGCCATTACAGACTTTTTTGATTGAGTGTAGAAGGTAACTTTTTTGCATCCTTGTTGGGTTTCGGAATAGCTATTATTTTTGCGACTTTCCATACTTTAGGAAAATATTAGATATCAATTATTACATTGAAGATATTTCTGATGTAGATCAATGCTTTTTCCGGCAGTCCTTTCAGAAGTTTGCATGTGATTTGGTCATAGCTGATAGATTTCTTATTGCTTATACAGTAAAACTCGCTTAAGACGAACTCCGGGGGACTAGATTAATTAGTTCGTTGTAAGCGAGATTCGTATTAACCGGGGTAAAATTTATTTAAAATGTTCTAATTATCTACAAAATATTTAAATTTCCTTGAAACAACTTTAAAAATTTTGTGGGTTCGGTTTAAAATTTGTCAGAAAGCAAAAAAAAATATAGAAAAAATTGCCCAATTTTGTAAAGTTCGTATTAAAAGTGGAAAATTATATAGAAATTTGTTTGTGGGACCATCACAAACAGTTCGTTTTAACCGAGTGTTCGTCTTAAGCGAGTTCGTATTAACCGATGTTTTTTATATTGAAATTGTTGCCAAAACTTCGGGACTTCTAAATTAGTTCGTATTAACCGAGAATTCGTCTTATCCGAGTTCGTATTAAGCGAGTTATACTGTACTTGTTTTAATTACCTTATGAATTTCATTTGCTGAAATTCTTTAATTTGACAGTTGGGCATATGTGATATATTTGGCAATACAATTGAATTCTTGTCCATAGGATTACAGAAGAACGCTAACTTTATCTAAATTTGTACGTGCCTAAGAGAGATAATCTTTTTGAATGGGCGGAGTATGAATGATACTGTTGTTAATTTTCTTTGCAGCTTTAAATAAGGATTAATTTGTTGTAGAGGATAAACCCAGATTTTTAAGATATCTTTCAAGCTTATCTTCTCTGTATTTCTTGAGTAGATCCTTAAGTTCCTTAGTTAACCCTGTAATGCTCTTTCTTCTGATTACAATAATATTTAAACCATATATTTGGCGTTGAAAATCTACTATGAAACAAATATTAAAATTTAATTTATCGCTTTATTTAGGCAATATAGCACAACAAAAGTTGAAGACGTATCTTGAAACCCAGTAGTCAAATAATTTCGGTTTTTGCTGTAAATAACACTACCCAGGTAGAAAATTACAAAGGGTCCAGCACTGGCAAAGCACCAAAATGGGTGGTATGAGTGCTTGCTAACAGTGCTTTTCCAACGCCCAAATGATAACACCGTTCCATGATGGTGCCAATGCTTTAAAAAGCCCTGGGATGCACCCAGAAACATAAAAATCTAATGCTTTGCCAACGCCCGAACAAAACTATTAAAGTGCTTTCCTGACACCCAAATGATAACACCGTTCTATTTAATACTTTGAAAAGTATTGAGAGCCCTCATCACTGAAGAATTTTAAATTACTCTAAAAATAGATGATTCTTATCCCCATTAACAATAAACAAATAACCTAAAGTTAACACAAACTAAAAGTTAAAAAATTCAAATTTGTATGGAATTTGACATCTGTAACTCTAAGTTAGCTCAAACTTTAGATTAATTTGTTTATTGTTAATGGCCCTTAGAGTTATTGTATTGTAGAGTCAAAAATTAATTAAATATTCACTCTATTCTTTTTCAAAAATAAAATAATGTTTTAGGAAAACAAGCGCTGGAAAGTCACCATTTCAAGCGGTGATAAAGCGTCCAAATTTAGTGGTTTGCCAGTACTTCTTTCTGTAAGACCGCGGTCTACTTGTGCTTCTTTTTTGTTACCATGGTACACATAATTTCTACCTGGGTATCAATAAAATAAAATTACGTACCACCAGAGAACTGCAAAATCAACTTTTTTCTTGATTTAATCATACACTAAAATTCTTATTCACATTTAATCGATCAACAATGTTCAATGTTGAATAAAATCACTATCATGCAGCTGAACGCGTAGTTCGGATCAGTTTGAGTCGCTGTCGAACATGTTTATTCACATTTAATCGCTCAATTATTGATTTTATTCTACATCAAAATAATCATCATTGGTCCGAACGAATATGAATGAAATGAACGGTATGAAAGCAACAAATAATTAAATCAACAATGGTAAAAAAATCACTTGGTTTTTTAAAATCAGCAACGAATATATGTATTTGAGTATATTCGGCGCTTGAACAAAAACGACCGTTTATGCAGCAGTTGCAGTTCTCTGTTACGTACTGAAAATTGTTAATCAATTGTTGTTATTTCAAAAGTTTATGGCAATTTTCGCTTTTTGAAAATTACAAAATTTGGCGAATTTGGCACTAAACATCAATAAATTTTGACGAAATTAGTTTTGCTCACTACTACCTCTAAGTATATAATCTGTGTTCAATTTCAAGACAGTTGGCTAGTGGCTAGTTTTTGAATTAGAGAGATATTTGTAAAACGTATCCTGGAGTTATTCTGTGAGTCCTGGAGAAAAATTTTTAACTGATTTTACAATTAGAGACTCTAAACTAGCTTTGTTATTATCGGTAATTTACGCGAGATCGTAAATGCATTTTTGGCAATTTTTCAAATAGTTTTTCTGTTTTAAAAAGTTAATTTTTTCAAATTTTCATTTTACATGCTTCTCGGTTGAAAATCGTTCCTTATACAAAAAAAGTTTGAAGGCAAAAAAAGTTGGTAGTTAAGTTTTCTATGGATATAATACAAACTTGTTTAATAAAATATTAGCTGTATTTTGTCTCATGCCTATCAACGTTAAGTATTAAAAGCAAATCTACGTTAAACCGATTGTAGTACAAAAAAATTTTAAACAGGTTATGTTTATAATTTTTCCGTTATAATCGAATGCATGTCGGCAAAAGTTTTTAGAAAGTAACGCGAATAAGTTAAGTCAGATATGAAAATGTATAAACGTTGAGTTTTCAACGTTGATAATTATCCGTGTTGAAAGTTAACGTGCATACGAAAAGTAATATGTTAGTTTTCGTCTAAAACGCGTTTTTATGCACTTTGTGGTTTTTTATGAGTTAACGGACATAGTTAAGTCGAAAACACAGCTATTGTTATTTAGCTAAAAACTATTTAAAATCTGAAGACCGCCTTTTGGCGGCCTTGTGCATTAGAGGGTTAATCTATTTAAGAGTGTCATACCTTAGGGTGACCTAGTAGACTGCCATTTCTTTCTTAGTCTTCCTTTCAATTTAATCTTTTCTTTAATGTGTGTTGGGATGCTGTATTTGTTTATTTTTTGTTTTATTTCTGGATTAGAATTGTCTGCCGCAAAAATCTATGTATTATACAAATATGCCAACGAATTATCCACTTCATCTTTAGGTTTTAGCGATATATTTGTAGAAAGTTTCGTTTCCAAGATTTCTCTAGCAATCCCAGTCGGATTTTTAAATTTATTTTTAGTTTCAAGAAGAAAATTAAATTGATATGTAAGTATAACTGCGAGTGATTAGAAGATAGTTCAAAGCACGACTGACGAAGGTGATGTCGCTAAATTGGACATGAAATAGACGTCAAGAGTAACCTCAGGCTGCAGTTAAAAAATTTCTTGACGTCTTCCATAAAATATATCTAATATGGGTCGTTCGATCAAGATACCTTGTGGTTTATAGTCCAAGGTTCCTGGATTTAAACGATGCGGAGTTGTTCCATCAGAGTTTATTTTGTAAATTTATTCCTAGTGAGGTTTATTTGCAAAATTATTAATGGGTAAATAAATAAAAAAAGATAATTCATAATTTTTTATAGTTTACAATATGTATATTGTAATTTATTGAATAAAATTCCATATTAAATTAAATTTAAAAAAACAATATAAATCCTAAGGATTTTTTTTATATGAAAACAATAATTCATTCTACATTTAAATTTGTTGTGATGAAGGATGTGACAGCGGATGTGTTGTAATTGGAGATATCTCAATAGGAGATGTTGGCGTTGGTGCTGCAATAACTGGATTTATAAAATGATGTCCTAAATACAGGGGTGGAGGTGTAGAGTTACTACTTATATGCGGTGAAGGCTGCGATGACTGAGACTGCTCTTGTGCGGGACCAGTTGGTAGTTCAGTTGGAGGTGGTGCTGGCGGTTGTTGGCCAGGAAGTTCAGTCGGATCAACCGGTTGATCAGTTTTACGCAGACGACCGGTAAAGGAGGTAACTATTATACCATGTGTCGTTCTTAAATGCGCATTTAAACCATAGCGTTGTAGAAATGCTGCACTACACATATCACAACGAAAACGTTCACCTGTATGACGTCTAATATGAGCTTTTAAGTCATTACTTTGAGCAAATGCTTGAGGACATTGATTACATTTGTAGGGCTTTTCACCCGTATGAGTACGCATGTGAATGGTAAGATTATAGGGACGATGGAAACCTTTACCACACAAAGTACAAAGATTAGGTTTATGACCAATATGATATCTAAAAATTAATATAAAGAAAAATTTAAATGAAGAACATTTTTATGAAATTTGCGATTAATTTTGTAGTACTTACCGTTCGTGCATTTTCAAATCTGTGCTACGTGGAAAACCTTTTTCACAGAAACGACATTTATATGGCTTTTCTCCGGTATGACGACGCATATGTATCTTAAGATATTCGTTACGTTGAAATGAATCACCGCAAATATTACATAGAAAGTTGCGGGGTTGAGTATGTTCTTTCTTTTGATGTTCTTTCATTTGTTCCTTTTCTGTGAAAGTTTCTGAACAATGTTTACAGGCATACAAACGATCGGTATGCAAAAGTTTATGTTTAACTAAATAAGCTTTGGTGGTAAACTTTTTCTCACACATGTCACAATCGAATTGTGGCTTTTGTACCGAAGGATCTTTATTGTGTCGCGTTTCTATGTGCCTTTGCAGATGATCTTTGCGACCATAAGCACTGGAACACTGATCACATTTGAAATTCTTTTCACAATGTATGCTCTGTACGTGTTTTTGTAAATGGTCAGAACGCGAAAAGCCTTTATTACAAAAATTGCAAACATGTGGTTTTTCATCACTATGGGTTAACATATGACGGATTAGATGATTGTAACGGGTAAATGAACGATTACATTCTTTACAATGGTTATCTTCATCCTTGAAGGAACCACGTCGTCTTCTTTGTGGTTTTACTTTTATATTGTTAGCTGTTGTTGTTGTAATGGTGGAACATGTAGGATTTTCTTGTTTTATCGATGTTGCAGATGTAGTCTTGTTGGGGCTAGTTTTTTTAGTGTGTCCGAAACTGTCATCATCAGCATCATGGTCATAATCATCTGTATCATCATCACTGGTTTGATTTATACTATGTTGATCATCAAATGTATCAAATGTATTATTATGATCATCTTCATCATCTTTATCGTCTTTATTAACATCATAACACTCCGGTTTTTCCGGTTTAAGTGCAGAAACTTCAGTTTTTGTTTCTTCATATAGTATACTCTCACTTGATTTGTTTTGTAGTTTTTCTTTCTTTTCCGTTGAAATAAGATAATTGTAGTCTGGATTTTCAACTGTAATCAATGAATATTTTAGAAAAATAATGAACTTTAATTGAGATTTATTCAAAAAAAATTATACGAACCCATAAATTTTTTTCATCTTTTGTATTTTTTTTTTTCTTATTTTTTTTATTTTTTTTTTTTTTTTGTGATTATTTGAAAATTTGCACTTAATTGTTAAAAAAAATTTAAAGTTTCTGTTACGAAAGATTTTCTTTAATAATAACCCCCATATTATACTTAGTTTGTTTACTTTCATTACTATTAGTTATTTTATTTTTATTTGCGTTTTAGTCTTCTTACCTTTTATAGATATTTCTGGATGCGCTATAGTTTCTACAAATTGTTTAACATCCTCTTCGTTCATATCATTGAAATTCTGATGGTCTAATCCCTCATCTTCACTGGAGAAAGGATTTGTTGCTGTGATATTATCATTTTCGCGGTTCTCTATTGCTATCGGTTCATTATCGTCATCTTCTTGATAGTCAGGCCAATGACTGCTGTAGTTATTTAGCGTAGTCGGTATTATCGGTGGGTTTTCAATTTCCGGTTCATCGAGAGATACTTTGCAACTAAAAATTTAAACAAATCGTTTAGTTTAGTAATTTGTTTATATGTGTTTAAAATTGTAAGATTAGTATGAAGTTATTCTGCACGTGACCAGAACTTTATATTTTGTATATATATAACTCGAAAGTCACCAACAATTGCTACGGGGCCCTGTAACGGAGCACCTACGTCATGATATTTCTATTTGTTTTACTAATATTTTTTCTTGGGTATTTTATTATGCCCAAAAATATGCACTAATTTTACTTATTTAACGTACGCACGGGTTTCCTTAACATAATGGCAAGCATATCGGCATCAACGAACATATAATTAAAAGAGGTACCAACACACCCAACTTCTGTTAAATCACTCTCTTCTTAATTTTTATCGAAAAATTTTACCATAGGAATTACACATGTTTGCAAAGGCTAACATTTTTAGATGCAAAATGTTAATCTTCGAAAGAGAGCGACGAATACCGCCTGTCGGCATTTCGTTAAACAGCTGTATCTGTGTTAACATTATTTTTTCATTGAAGTGAATAAAGTGAAAAATTCAGGTGTTTTTGTTGAATTAGAGTTAGTAAATAAATCTAATTTATTTAATTTAATCATCATTGTAATATTATTCGAAAGTAATTAAATTCTAACCACCTAAAAAGCTACTCAGCCAAAAAAATTGGAAGTAATGCTTTACAAACTATTTCTTTCACTGCTTCACAAGTATCCGTTAGAGTATTTTCACTACTTTTTTAGAAGTAATTCTGAACAACTTCAAAAAATCACTTCTTTCATTGCTTCCAAAGTATCCGTTAGTATATTTTTACAGCTTTTTTAGAATTACTTCTGAACAACATCCGAAAAACACAGTCTGAGTTGAGCAATCATAGCGACAACATCGTTTATCAGCATCACAGCTGCTTTCTTCAATTACTTTTGTTTGAGTTTTACAGAAAAAAGTAAATAATTTTTAATTTTTATTTGTTTCCAAAAAATTAATAACCTTAATATTTATTTGGTATGAGATAGAAATATTTTTTTAATTGTTATTTTTATTTGAGCAGAACGCAAATACTTTTTTTTTTAATTGAAATATCTCTTCATCAAATTTCAATTAAAATTTATTTCTTTAAAAATTTTATTATTATATGAAAATATTTTAATTTGTAAAAATATAAAACAAAATTTTCTAACAAATATTTCATTCGCCTTCGAACAAAATAAAAATGTATTTTATTCAAATCTAATTCGATTAAAATATTTTGAAATTTCATTTTAACCAAAGTCTAATAAAATAAAAAAATATTTTCCTCCATTTTGTTCAAATAAAATTTGATTTTGCTAACGAAATGTATCAAATAAAAATTTATTTCAACATAAAATGTATCAAATAAAAATTTATTTCAATATAAAATGCATCAAATAAAAATTTATTTCAACATAAAATGTATCAATTAAAAATTTTGCTCAATTTTTTTTTAATTATAAATGTTTCCGGTAATTCGTTCAACTTTCCGAGCTCTTTCCTGCATGCTCCACAAATTTGCAACCGTTTTTACAGCGTAGGGAATTTTTTTAATAAGCCGCCGGAAATATTTCGCAAATCTGATGATCTCTGCATTTTTTTGTTAAAGGGATTAAAACAAAAAGAAGCACTGCGAAGCTTGGCCTTTTTAGGAGCTGTAGACATTGTAAAAATTAGTTATGTAAATCAGACACGTCTAATCTTTAACGCCGTTTCTTAAAAACTGATTTACGAATGTCTTCACAATGACAATAAATAGTTAGTAGTGCCTTTTACTGAATGTGTCTAAAATCTTTTATTAGGGTCAAGAAGGGCTTATTGTGGGTTAACCTTATGTTACACTATAAAAACGAGTAAAAAGGTATAATATAATACCCTACACCAGTCTGACTTAAAGCCAAATAATGTTTGGATCCGAAATTTGAATGGGTTAAAACGGACTTGTGTCGAAATTTTCTATAAAATCATAAAAGAGAAAATCGAAAATAAAGCCCATATGGGCGATAGGTCCAAATATGGACCCATTCTATCTAGAATCAACAGGCTTTTTCCTTGGGACCATGTAAGTCAGCGAACCAAATTTCACTGAAATATCTTTGTATCTGCGACCTGCAGCGTGTAACCAAGCCAATTTTGGGGGTACCCTTATATGAGCACTAGGTCTAAACATGGACCGATTTCAACCAAAATCAATAGGCTCCGTTCTTGGGCCGACATAGGTCTGTGTACCAAATTTCATTGTAATATCTTCGTATTTGCGACCTGCAGCGTGTAAAAAAGACAATTTTGGGGGTACCCTTATATGGGCACTAGGTCTAAACATGGACCGATTTCAACCAAAATCAATAGGCGTCGTCCTTGGGCCAATGTAAGTCGGCGTACCAAATTTCGTCAAAATATCTTAATATTTGCGACCTGCAGAGAGCGCACAAAAATGCATGGACAGACAGACGGACGGAGGGACGGACGGACATCGTTAAATCGAAATAAAAAAAATTCTGAGCCGATCGGTATACTATAAGGTGGGTCTAGGACCAATATTTTTTGATGTTACAAACATCAGCACAAACTTATAATACCCTGACCACGTATTGGTGTAGGGTATAAAAACTACCTGTTAACTTCTACCTCTCCACCCACTTTTTAAAGTCAAGTGTCATAAAATAATAAATAAACTGGTATTTCGGAGAATGGCCATAAAATATTTCCACCTGATTCAAAAACTTGTCTCTGGTGCACCTGTTGCTTTGACAATAAAAATCACATTTAGTATTCCGTGCGCTCAAAACTACTTATAGGATTGACAAAAAGCCGCAATGAAAGGCAGATAAAAAACTTAGGAAACATGATGGCGGTCGGGCTCACACTGCACCCCTCCAGAAACCAGCAGCGAAATCAACAGCTGAACCTAGTATCGCCAAAAAAGGAGCGGCAAAAAATAAAGGCGATAAATAGAGAGGATGAAAGGTATTTGAAAATTTGCACAACTTTAACACTTCATCAGCTACAATTAATTAAGTGTCAAAATAGTTATGATATAAAAGGATCTAATGTGATTAAGATTAAATTTTATTAAATTATTTATCTTTTTGTTTTTATTATTATTATTATTATTTTATATTAATTTAATTATTATTACAAATAATTAAAAAAAAATTTAATTTGTCAACATTTCTATAGAAAAAAACTGATTTTATTCTTGGGATTAACATATTTTGGGTATTACAGTATCGAAGGTATGAAATGCCAGTTAGGTTGGTACATACCGTCGGAAAGGTTAATTTGTCTAGTTTCTCAGCATAAGTCTTATTTTTAAGGTTTTAGAAACACACACAAATAGAAAAAAATTCAAAATAGTGCATATGCTAAACATTGAAAAACCCTCGTCTTCAGTTAGAAATAATTTTTTTATACATATCCCACTCGCATCCCACTAAGCGACCAAAACTACCTTAAAGGAAAAGACCTAAGCTTTCTCTTGAACCAAAAAAAGTGCCCATTTTAAAAAAAATAAAAAAAAGTTTTAATTTAAAAAA
Source organism: Leucophora obtusa (assembly GCA_949987735.1). NCBI lineage: Eukaryota > Metazoa > Arthropoda > Insecta > Diptera > Anthomyiidae > Leucophora > Leucophora obtusa. Next base: position 26,688,398 of record OX465297.1, read on the forward strand.
AAATATTGAAAAAAATGTTTCTAATTTAAAAAAAAATTTTTCGAAAGATTACAGAAACGGCTATATACATATATATATGTATGTATATACTGTTTGGGACAAATTATGCTTACACCAATAGGTAATAAGTTACATGGATGAGAAAGAACACCTGTTTGGCCAAAATGTCAAATTTTGACCCCCTCTAACTCAGAAACTTTTTTACCGATCTTGTTGAAAATTTGTGTCTAAAGTACTATCCAAAAGGACTAACCTTGGTGCAAATTTCATCCAAATCGGAAGACATCGATTTTAAAAGTTGGGTCATTTGACATAAAATCCCCCACATGTATGTATATCAGTCGCGTATCCAATCCGTAATTTTAAGAACATTTAAAAACGCAACCTGATTTTTTCCTCTTACACAAATTCAAAAATTGAGTAAATACCTCTTTAACTATAAAGCCAAGAAATTAACAAAAATTGTAATTTTTTTGGTTAAATTTATAAAAATAATTGATACATTTTGTATCAATTAAAGCCTAGCAACAAAAGTACATAGTGGAAACATTTTTGTATCAATTAAAAAATATAAATATTCAAAATATTTCCGATTCAAATAAAACACAACAACAAATCTATTTCATGTTTTTCTAGTTCAAATAAAAATATGAAATAAATTTATTAGAAATTTTCAGATACAAATAAAAATTTAAGAAAAATATTTTATTTTTAGGAAACCCAAATAAATAATTTAATTTATTATTATATTTGCCGAATATTATTTATATTAAAATTATTTAATTTTTATGAATCTCAAATAAAAAATTTTAGAATTTTATTTGAAGATAAAAAAATAAAATAAAAATGAAAAATATTTAATTTGTAATAAAATGAACTACATTGAATGTCAATTAAAATTATTATTTTTTTATTTAAAAAAGATAAATTTAAAATAACAATAAAAATTTTCCATTTCACGATTATTTTTTAAGGAACTTCTATGCAATTGGACATCCGACAGAAAATTATGGCGTTGTCAGACAGTCGATCGAAAAATGTGGAAAAAGTGAAAGTAAATTGCCAGAAACTAAAAATTATTATAAAAATTAAAAAAAATGTTAGAATTAAGAAAAAAGATAACAAACAAATATGAAAATATCGGAAATAAAAAATAAGCATAAACTAATGATCAAATTTCACTCTGAAAAATTTTTATTTTCAGATATTTCATAAATTATTGCACTTTTTTAATTTCTGATATTATCAATATTTTTTTTATTTTTTCTCATAATTTAGAGATTTTTTTGCCTCTTTATTCACATTTTTATTTTTTCTGCGAAAATTCCCTTATATTCGTGTGTGCTACCATGGCATCATACCGTCATTGACGCAATTGTTTTTTCCGATGTGCGATCCGATAGCGATTGGGACTCCTAGTCTTATACCCTTCTAGTTCATAAAATATCTATAGATAGGACTACCGTATAAGAAACGAAAAATGTTTAGCCCCCCTTGAGTGAATCCTGGATCCGCGCCTGATGTAGTTTAAAACCTAAAGGTCCAAATGAATTCACATAAATGTTTTAATATCATCACAAATATTTAGTGTTCAATATCACTATGCGACAGTCAAAATCGGGATGGGATGAAACCAACGGGAAATGTTATATCGGTCAAAAACAAGTTATACGTGTCCCTGCGTTTCGCTGGGTCACCCCTAGGAATCGAGATATATCTTTTTTTTGACATAACTCGAGAACCACTTGTTGGGATATAACCATAAAATACAACTCTGCCTATTTTTCACATTCTTCTTTGTTTTTTCAATCTCCTTTTTATGATTAGCTTAACGTATTTAAATAAGCGTCTTTTTGTGAATTTTACTTTAGTCTATTCTAATAAACTATTGAAACAACAGGTTATGGGCCCAGACTTAAAAAAAAAAAGTTCTAGAATTCTTCGGGTTGAAAAGAAAAGTTAGCGTCAGTCGCGTAAATTAAATCGAACAAGGAAAATTTTAAGAATATAATGATGAGTTCATCAATGTACCAAATAGATAAATTGGACAATAACAACTACGACACATGGTGTGTGCAAATGCAATGTATTTTGGTGCACTCCGAGTTATGGACAATTGCAAGTGGAAAACTTACTAAACCTACCGTAGCCGCAGAAGCTGAAACATGGAAAAATAAAAATGGAAAAGCCATTGCCACAATAATGTTGTCAGTAAAACCATCACAACTTAACTACGTAAAGAATAGTAAAACGGCCTTTGAGGCATGGCAGAAACTTGCAGGTATTTACAGGCCAAGTGGTCCGCTACGTAAAGTCAGTCTTTATAAAAAGCTACTGAGTCTTCGTATGCTCGATAACTCAACTATGGCTGAATACCTCAATGCATTTACGGAAACGTCGGAAAAGTTGACTGAGGTAGGAATTGTGCTTGGTGAAGAGTTGCTGGTCATCATTCTGTTGTCAAGTTTACCAAAGGAGTTTGAAAATTTTGTTATAGCAATGGAAACTCGAGATGCTCTACCAACCCTGGAGGTACTAAAGGTAAAATTGTTAGAGGAAGGTAATCGCAGAACACAACAAGATGATAATGGTGATGAAAATAGTATTGTTAGTCAACAAGCCTTTGTGGCACGTTCAGATCAATATAGAAAAAATAAAAGCATCAACAAAAACAATAATGGAGGAAACGGCAAAAATTTCAAATGCTATAATTGTGGTAAGCGTGGTCATTTCGCAAAAAATTGTAAAAGTACGGCAAGAAGTGATGGGGAAAAGAGAGAGCAACATCGTGCATTCGCTATGCTTGCAGCTTTCAAGAACAACACCAAAAATGATTTTGATACAAATTCTTGGTGCGTCGACAGCGGCGCTACATCTCATTTGTGTGGTAAACTGCAATTGTTTTCAAATTTCGTACAACACAAGGAAAAAATCATGTTGGCGTGTGACAACTACATAGAAGTACAATGTAAAGGAGATGTAAAAATTAAAACGAATAATGGTGAAATCACACTACGTGAAGTATTATATGTTCCTGGATTAATCGGAAATTTTATATCAGTTGGAAAAGCTACAGAAAGAGGATTTATTGTTACCTTTCAGAATGATACAGCTAAAATAAAAGATAAAAAAGGTGAAATTATTTTAATTGCAAAGTACCAGATGAATTTATTCATACTGAACGAGTTAAAACAAACGCATGCAAATTTTTGTTTATCGAGTGATGATGTTATGCGTTGGCACAACCGCTATGGACATTTAAATTTTAGAAGCTTAAGTGATTTGGTAAGCAAAAATGCAGTAAATGGTCTCAAAATGAATGCAGTCCCAAAAGACATCAGTTGTAAGACGTGTATGAAATCGAAAATAAGTTAACGGCCATTTTCGAACACCGGCCAGAACAGAGCAAATAATTTGCTGGATTTATTACATACGGACGTCTGTGGGCCAATGAACACTCTATCAGTTGGAGCTGCACGTGATTTTGTTACGTTCATTGATGATCATTCAAGAAGAACTTTTGTGTATTTTATGAAAAATAAAAGTGAGGTTTTTGAAAAGTTCAAAATATTTAAGTCTCTTGTGGAAAACCAACTTGAAAGAAAAATTAAAGCTATACGAAGTGATAATGGCGGTGAGTATTTGAACACAAAATTCAATAAACTCTTAGAAGAAAATGGTATCCAGCGGCAGCTAACAGTTCCACACACTCCGCAGCAGAATGGTACTGCAGAACGAGCCAATAGAACAATTGTAGAGATGGCACGTAGTATGATTGTTCATGCAGGCGTTAATGAGGCATTGTGGGCAGAAGCTGTGAATACAGCTGTATACATAAGAAACAGATCAATCACTACAGTGATGAAAGATAAGACTCCCTTTGAGATATGGTGCGGCAAAAAACCAAATGTTAGCCATTTGCGTATTTTTGGTTCCCCCGCAGTTGGTCTTGATAAAACACATTCAAAAGGAAAATTTTCTGTAAAAGGAAAATTTTCTGTAAAAGGAAAAGAGTTTATTTTTGTTGGATATTCTTTAACTGCAAAAGCATACAGATTATTTGATGTTGAGAAAAGATGTATAGTTGAAAAAAAAGATGTTATGTTTTGTGAAAACGTTTTTCAAAAAACGACCCCAGAAATTACCATGGCAGAAAATGTTGATGCTGTGGATTTTTCCTTAATTCCAAATTGTATTTCAACTAAAGGTCAACATGGTAATGAAAAAGTAACTATTGAAACTCAGACTGATGACGAAGAATATGAATCAAGTTCTGAAGCCGGTTTTATTGGATTTGAATCGGAAAATGAAGATGAAAATCAACAACAACAGTCGAATGAAAATCAAGCTCGGGGTCCTGGTAGACCAAGACTGGTCCGTACAGGTAACGTTGGTCGTCCTAAGAAAGTGTACAACAGTTTAAATTTTGCTGGTGGTGATGACAAAGATTTTCCTATACCACAAAATTATGATGATGCTATTGCAAGTAAGTACTCTATTGAATGGGCTGATGCAATGAACAACGAATATTCTGCACTAAAGGAAAACGACACATGGTCATTGGTTGACCTACCCACTGGTAAAAAGGCAATAGGTAGTAAATGGGTTTTTAATGTTAAAAAGGATGAACAGGGGAATATCGAAAGATTTAAGGCCCGCCTGGTTGCAAAGGGATGTAGCCAAGAATATGGCGTTAACTACAGTGAAACCTTTTCGCCGGTCGTTCGCTACTCAACGATTCGAATGATTTTTGCAATTTCTGCTGAAAGAGAGCTTTATTTGCATCATTTAGATATTTCAACAGCATATTTAAATAGCGAATTGAATGAAGAGGTGTATATGAAACAACCTAGTGGATTTCTTGAAGAAGATCCAAGCAAAGTTTTACGTTTGAATAAAGCTATTTATGGACTTAAGCAGTCAGGTCGTGCGTGGAATTCTACATTAGATGGAGCAATACGAAATATTGGCTTTAAGCCATGTGATAGTGAACCCTGCTTATACAGCATGCATAAAGACGGCAAATTTAATTTAATTGCAGTATATGTCGATGACATATTAATTGCCTGCTCAGATAAAGATGATTTGAGAGCAATAAAGAAAATGATTTCGAGACAATTTAAGCTGGTGGATAATCAAAATGTTAAACATTTTCTTGGCATGGAAATTGAACGTGATGGCGATACTGGTAAAATTAGTGTAGGACATAAACAGTACATAAACAATCTCCTTAAAGATTATGGTATGGAAAATTGTAGATCAGCATCTACTCCGCTTGACCCAAGTTTTCAGATTTTTTGCAACAATGGAAAATGTGAACGAGTAGATTCAAAAAAGTATCAATCTCTTATTGGAACACTAATGTATTTGGCAATCAGTACTAGACCAGATATTCTACACTCCGTTGGTAAACTTGCACAAAAGAATCAGGATCCACATAGTGAACATGAACAAGCTGTAAAACACGTAATAAGATATTTGTCTTCAACAAAAGATTTAAAGCTACAATATTGTAAGACTGGCAAACCTCCAGTAGGATTCGTTGATGCTGATTGGGCTAATTGCGCAGAAGATAGAAAATCGTATACTGGATATTCGTTTTTCTTGGCAGGTTGTACTTTCAGCTGGGAAAGTAAGAAGCAGTCAAACATAGCACTCAGTAGCACAGAAGCTGAGTTTGTGGCTTTGTCGACGGCGGCTAAAGAGGCAGTATATTTGAAACGATTACTAAAGGAAATTGGTTGTTATCCTGATGATAATCCTATGGTAATTTACGGCGACAATCTTGGAGCTCAACATTTGGCAAAGAATCCTGTACTCCATGGAAGATGTAAACATATAGATGTTAAGTACCACCATGTGAGAGACGTTGTTAGATCCAATCAGATTGAAATACGATACATCTCCACTGACAGTATGACAGCAGATATATTTACTAAAAATTTATCTAAACCAAAACATGTAAAATTCGTAGAATGTTTAGGATTGAAATAATATTGTTTGTCAATGTATTTATGTATTATTTAAATTATTGAAAGATATGCAGATTTGAGAGAGAGTGTTGGGATATAACCATAAAATACAACTCTGCCTATTTTTCACATTCTTCTTTGTTTTTTCAATCTCCTTTTTATGATTAGCTTAACGTATTTAAATAAGCGTCTTTTTGTGAATTTTACTTTAGTCTATTCTAATAAACTATTGAAACAACACCACTAGTCCGATTTTGCTCAAACAATTTTAAAAAAATTAAAAATTACAATTCCTTTAATCTGTTCATATAACGTTTTTCTATATACTCAACAGTTTTGCCGGTAAAAATAAATGTTTGTTACCGTTACCATAAAAATCAATAACCTTTTGTTTATTACTTTTTTTTAATATTTTAGGCAAAAAATATTTTTTTCTTCATACATTTATTTTTACCGGCAAAACTGTTGAGTATATAGAAAAACGTTATATGAACAGATTAAAGGAATTGTAATTTTTAATTTTTTTAAAATCGGACTAGTGGTTCTCGAGTTATGTCAAAAAAAAGACCACCAAAGTTCAAATCGATATATCTCGATTCCTAGGGGTGATCCAGCGAAACGCCGGGACACGTATAACTTTTTTACCGATACAACTTTCCCCGGTAGTTTGAACCCTTCCCGATCACTGACCCCTACCATTTGTCTCACAGTGTATTTGTTAAATAAGAAATGTTTAACCTTTAGTATTGAAGGACAAAAAGGACAATTATTGTGAATTAATTATATTTACGTAGCTATTGCTACGAAAAGTCTGTGACTCTTAGTTGTGACTGTATTCCCCTTGTGTTTGTTGTTGCAAAGTCACAATAAATTATATTTATTAAAATTTTTGTTTGAAAAATTAAAAAAATAAGACCTGGTATCGACACAATCATAACATTGACAAATAAAATTTTAATTTTTTGAATTTTATTGTTGTTTTGTACCACAAGTTGTGACTTTCAGTCTTAAAAATAGCCTTATGACGGTCACAACGAGTCACAAGTAGGAATAGGCAGCACCTTAATATAATAATTTATATTTGTTATCAATTTCAAATTGCTACTTCAATATAAAGAATTGCTCTTGTTCGTTAGTTTTGTACCCTTTATTACATAACCGAATTTAATAAAAATCTGAAAGATGTTATTCTGTAAATTTCCTAGTGGGTCTTTTTTTTGCCAAAAGTATAAAAATTAACCCTATACAGATCAAGTTACATAAAATAATTATTTTTATCAAGTGGAGATTATTTATCAATTTGAAAGCTTTTCAATCTTGTAGTTATAATTAAAATTAGGTTTCATGGGTCTTTTTGAAACCAGTACCGGTGTTCTGTAACTATGTGAGAAGTTTCTCACATAAAAATTGCAACTCTGCCATATTTAAAACAGAGTGAGTATCATAATGTCAGATTTAGCTAGAGGTATGTAAAAAAAATTTAGGGTAGAGGGGGGATCCTTCGCCACTTTTTTTTTCAAAGCACTGTCATTTCTTAACCCCTAATTATTTTTCAAAAATTTCTTTCAAATTGAAAACCTACATATCTCGGCTTTAATTTCTATGATTTTTATTCTAATTATTTGCATATTTTCTATTATTTTTTTAATGATTTCCAAAGTAACTCAATTCGGCGTAACTGCCCCAAACCTGGGGTATATTCGCCAAAAAAGCTAGATACAATTTCAGCAAAAAAAATTTGTTAATACAGCAAAGTCAATCTTTTAATGACTGAAATAAATAATTTGTAATAAGTTCTTTAAGATATGTGATTCTTTTTAATCAATAAATGTCCACTATATTAAAAAAAAATTATTTAAAACTATAATATAATGATTATTAAAAATTACAAAAAACTGAATAATTAATATAAATTTAAGAATGAACACGATTGTTCTAATTTACTATTAAACATATAGAAAAGTCTTATAGAGCATTTTAGGCAGGGATGCACCAACTCTTTGTAGCTCCTGGGGCCATCTGGTGATTGTGCCCCAGAGACAGGCACTAACATAAATTTAATATTTTTTCACACTTTTTAAGCATTTATTAAAATTAAATTATTATTTTTCGAAACCTTAGGATCGTAGGTCTAACATAATGAAAAATTATTTTCTTATCACACGATTTGAGGAAGTTATTGCAAAATGTAGTTGCTTCCTATTATTTTTTTTTGCTTCCTATTATTTTCTGCGACCACATGTGATATAAATTCATCAAAGTGGATGTCAAGGAAAGATAATTGAAAAATGCACAAAATATATTTTTTCCAATTTTTTATCTCCCTTAATAGCGGAGAAAAATGGGATTAGTGTATGTGCCCCACTGGCGAAGGATCCCCCCTCTACCCTACTTATATCAATTTGAAATTTTGTGACTCACCCTGTTTTAAATATCGTAGACACATCGTAGAGTTGTAATTTTTATGTGAGTAACTTCTCACATAGTTACAGAACACCGGTACAGGCTGCTAAAGCCCAAATTAGTTTGGAAGTATCGTAAAAAAAGTAACGTATCATTCTCATAATGAATAAAAAGAGTATAAAAAATAAAAATATTGTATTTTTATCCTTTTCTTGTGCATAGAATTAAATGTCAAGTAATAAAATATAAAATTTCTATTTTCAACAGAACTTTTTTACGATTTTACTTGACAACAGTTGCAATGCACAAAAAAAAAGATAAAAATTTCTATATTATTTTAACACATTGAATTGATTACAGATACGTTTTTTTACTTTACGATTAGACTAATGAAGCCTTAAGGGTTAAAGATTTTTTAAATAAAAGTAAAGATAATTGTAGTCTAATCAAATTTAAATGATATTTTTTTTGAAAATTATGCAAACTTTGATGTCAGCATTAAAATTTTGTTCAATTATTGACAAAATAAACAATTTTTATAAAATGTCCTGGAAAAGAGTTGCTCCAAACACAAATTCGAATTATAATTTTTCCAATTTTTTCTTTCTTTAATATTAACTATTATATGGTACAAATAACAATCGACATCTCCAAATTAGGCATACCCAAGTAAAAAAGTTTTGATATAGTCATATATTATCATATAAAAGTTTGTATAATTATATATTGGAACATATATACCAAGATATAATTATATAAAATTTTACGAGATTATATCCTAAACATATAACTACATATATCTTGTTATATATCGCACAATATATAGTGAAACATGTTATAATACCCAATTATATGTAGACCTATATATAGTTACGTATGCCTCATATAATTATTTATAATTGTGTCGAATTATATACCATTATATATAGTTGGATATGATTACATTATATTTGATACATTTGGATGAGGACAAAATTTGGATAAAATTGTATCAAACTATATATTAATCCATCAAATTAGATCCAATTGTATCAAATTAGATTAGATCTAATTGTATCAACGATCTAATTTGATACAATTAGATGTTCTCATTTTACGGTTATAATTATATATAATATCAAAATCATATAATTTTTTTTAGTAGGGTATTTTAAAAATTCTTTGAAATTAATGAATGTATCATTTTGGATTCCAGGCTAAAGTGGGTTAATATATCCGATGAAGTCAGAATTCCATAACTGAATAATTTTGACTATATTAAATGAATAAAATAAAACATAAATATTTTTTTTTAATTTCGAATTTTGGGAATTTTTAATAATAATAATAATACACTTTTTTCAAAATGGCCCAATTTTCGGCGCGGGTTAACGTTTTCAAAAAAAATCCATTTCTTCCATTTGGAACCATTTGAAAAAATTGGTGGCTGTAATGACAAATTTATTTTTAAGGGACATATATCGCTCATACGAGAAACATTCTGTGTGAATGGATACCCGAGTAAAAAAGTTCTGATATAATCATATATTTTTTTATGTAATTGCATATAGTAACTTATAGTAACATATGGCCACATACATATGCTTTTAAATTCAAGCATATATACTTTTATATAGTCATATATTAGATATTTTTTCCTCAAAGGTTTTAATATGGAGACATATATGATTTTATATTATTACATACTGGCCTACATATAATTGTATGTACTATATATAAGTACATAAAGTAACATATAAAAGATATAATTACATATACGTTTATATATAATTTAGTATGACACTATACATGATACTATAAAACTATATGTGGAGCCATATAAGAAATATTTTATAATTTGTGTTAGTTATGATTATATATTGACGAATATGAACCCATATATAACTTAATATGGTTTCATATCTACAAAATTTTATGATTTCTTAAATATATAACTATATAACGTTCTTTATAAAATCATCTATAATTATATATCATCCCACATAAGCAATTTTTTCAAAGTGATTTTATATAAAAATATATAAGGTCCATATAAAACCCTATTATATTATATGTGGTTCCATGTTAACAATGATTTTGAACTAGTTTTAGTAATTACTAGGGATTGGCGCGTGACACGAAATGTTCGTGAGTCACGTTATTCACACGTGATAATTGTAATTCAAAAAAGAACAGTTACAATTACAAGTAATTTGGTGGGCAAGGGACCAATTGAACTTCGGCTGTTTATTTACCAATTCTTAAGTGTCTATGCATAATAATTTGAAAACCTTATAACATATTTATAAAACGAATTTTGTATGAAAAATATTAGTCACTTATAAATCTTAAAAGTGATTATGCATATGACCCTTTGACTTTTGAAATTATACTTACAAATTTTTCTAACCAAAAAAAACTTAAAAATTACTCCCTCACTTCTGATAAAATTTTCATAATTCAATAATATTTTTATAAAAAACTCTTAAAAGTGCATCTGTTTTTTGAAGAAACCCTCGTACAAGGAATGTATTCCTAGTAGATTAGTATGAAATTTGGATATTTGATAGACAAAAGAAATCTAAGACTAATCCGTCGCATTATTTGCGTCCCATTTCGAACCCATTCTAATCATTTATTTTAACTATTTAAATAACCGAGGTGGGAAAAACCGTGAAATGTTCAACTTAGAAATTTTGTTTCTACAACGTATTGAAATTTCATCATTTTTTCCGAAAAAAGGTTAACATTTCTATTGATTTTTTTGTTCCAAAATAATGTTAACATTTTACTTAAGCAAAGTCTTTTCATTCAAATAAAAGAAAATAAGTTAAAATAACAGTTCATGTGCCACTATTGTGGTAGAAAAAATAATATTGTATTGAAATAAAAGTAATGAACAATATTTCTACGAGCTGTTGGTAATGTCTCTTCGCTGCATTTAATAAAAACCAGTCAAAGGCCATCTCGGCGAAGACTTTCCTTACCCATAATTCGAATTTTGTAATTATTACCATCTTTGTTAAGCATTATAGATTCCATACATGTTTGTAATGTCAAAAATACGTTTTCTAATTTATCTGAATGCTGTTAATTTTTTAACACAAAATCAAAGAATTTTCTTAATTCTAATTTTCAACTTTGACATCGAATTAAAAATAAATTTTTAAAAAAATTGGAAAGCTATCTATGAAAACAGTATCACTGATATGTCCAAAAAATCAAAAATCACAAAAAAAAAATAGTTTATTTTAAAAAACCTCCATAATCCTAGCAAAAATATAGAAATGTTAACCTCATTTCGGAACGGAGGTAGTATTAAATAATTATTCCTTTAAAAAACTATAAAGTATTGTAAATGTATATATCGCATCAAAAAGATTCTGCTATATTTTCCTTTTAAAAGTTCTTTTCCATTTTCCTATAAAATACCTTCAGATGCTTATTGAACAACTCTGTGATTCCAGTTTCCAGGACTATAATCGATTTGTTTCTTAAATATTTCTTAAGGAAAAAATTTTCAAACAACATTTATAAATAAAAAACGAGTAAAAAGGTTAAAGTCGGGCATGCCGACTATATAATACCCTACACCAGTCTGACTTAAAGCCAACTAATGTTTGGATCCGAAATTTGAATGGGTTAAATCGGACTTGTGTCAAAATTTTCTATAAAATCGTAAAAGAAGAGAAAATCGAAAATATAGCCCATATGGGCGATAGGTCCAAATATGGACCGATCCTATCTAGAATCAATAGCCTTTTTGCTTGGGACCATGTAAGTCAGCGGACCAAATTTCATTGAAATATCTTCGTATTTGTGGGGGGTACCCTTATATGGGCACTAGGTCTAAACATGGACCGATTTCAACCAAAATCAATAGGCTCCGTTCTTGGGCCGACATAGGTCTGTGTACCAAATTTCATTGAAATATCTTCGTATTTGCGACCTGCAGCGTGTAAAAAAGAAAATTTTTGGGGGTACCCTTATATGGGCACTAGGTCTAAACATGGACCGATTTCAACCAAAATCAACAGGCGTCGTCCTTGGGCCGATGTAAGTCGGTGTACCAAAATATTTTAATATTTGCGACCTGTAGAGTGCGCACAAGAATGCATGGAGAGACAGACAGACGGACGGAAGGAGGGACGGACGGACAGACGAACATCGTTAAATCGAAATAAAAAAAATTCTGAGCCGATCGGTATACTATAAGTTGGGTATAGGACCAATATTTTTTGGTGTTACAAACATCAGCACAAACTTATAATACCCTCTCCACGTAGTGGTGTAGGGTATAATAAATATTTAAGACAAAAATCGATCTTACTTCTGACTATAAAACTGACCCTTAAATTCCAACAAATTATCTTCTTAGGAAACCAGTAGACATTTTCCCAAACAGAAACCTAGGATTAATTGATTCATATTTAATAAAAAATAATAATATTTAGGTTGTTCATAAGGGGTGTGCTATCTGTTGTATCGTTGTATCGTCCTAACAAAAAACAGAGTTGTTAAAATTTTTATTTGTGTTTCACAACGATTTTCTATTCAGCTTTCTATCTGTTAGCACACTCAAACATAGGACACTAAACATACGTAAAAATTTTGTATCGTGCTATTCTCAAATGTTGTATTTTTTCAATTTAATTTTTACCAACTCTGTTTTTTGTTAGGACGATACAACGATACAACAAATAGTACACCTCTTGTGAAAACCCTTATTGTGATACTTTTTGCCATCAAAGTCATAAATACAAGAAATACAGGTAGGTTTTTTTTAAATTCTGGGGTGGGCAAAAAGCAGTCTAGGGTGGGCTTTGCCCATTACAGACCGGCCTAAGTCCGCCAATGATTACACATTACATATAATTGGAATTGAAAAAATGTCAATTACAACTACATTTTTTGGAAAAGAAATAATGACAAAAAGCACAATTTGGGGGTCAGCCCAACATGACGTATTCTTTTTATACTTTATCCTCGCCTATCCAACCTATCCCAGTCAGTTTTTTCTACAAAATTTTAACAAAAAACACTTTAATTCTAAATGTAATTGAAATTTGTAATTGAAATCACTTTCAATTACAATTACTTGTAATTTGTAATTGAAAATTTTCAATTACAGTTACATGAAATGTAACTGAGTTTTTATTTAATTTCAATTACATTATTTGTAATTGTAATTGAAAATTTTCAATTACAAATTACAAGTAATTGTAATTGAAATGTAGTTGAAATCCCCCAGGTCTGATCTCCAGATACTGCATATCTTTTTTTATTAAAAAAATAATTTTTGTATATTGTTAGATATGGTCATATATAATATGACAAAAAGTATAAGGTCAATATTTAGATATAATTGTATCAAACTATGTCAACTTTTATAACATTTTATACAAAAAGATATAATTTGATGTAATTGGATGAGGACAAAATTCGGATACAATTGTATCGAATTGCATAAAATTGTATCAAATTGTATACAATTGTATACAATTCGATACAATATGATACTATAAGACGTTCTCATTTTTCGGACAAAATTATATCTAATTACATAAAAGATTATATATAATTAAATATAACTTTATATGGCTCCATATAACTTTTTTTTACTTGCCCGGGTAAAAAAAATAATATGATGTTATATGTAATGATATCTTATTTAATATAATTGGAGATATGCTATGATCCGAAAAATGGTGGATAAAATTATATCGGATAAGATCTAAATATATTGAATCATATAGACTCTTATCCGGATTTTGACCCGATATAATTATATCTAATTTGATGTAGAAAGACATAATTTTATAACGCTTCATACTTCAAGATCAAAACAAAAACTATTAAAAAGTACTGAAAAATAACACCCTCAAGTTAAGAATTAAAAATTTAAATAAAAATTTAGAAGAAGTTGTACATAATTGTAACCAAGCATTTTAAGCCTTCTCATATAAACTTGTATTCTACCCGTAAACTGTATAATTCTGGTATGTGTATGAGTTTAATGTCAAATTCCATACATAAAAATATGGCTTGTATTTATACAAGGTTTACAAGGAATTTAGGAGTTATAATGAGTACGCCTTTTATATTTTGAAATCATACATAAATACAGTATTGTTCGAAACCTAAGCAACTTTTCCTAATAAAGTAATCAAAGTCCTACATATTCTTTTTAAATTGGTTTATACAAAATAACACTTTTAATTTTTATTATGTTATGTGCCTACATTCTAATAATAACAAGAAAAATTTAATTCCATTTCCTTGCCAGTAAAAAAAAAAAAACAAAAATGAAATTGACTCCATATATTGCTGTTCGAAACTTAAGCAACTTTCAGTACTTCCTATGATACCCTTTCTTGCATATGACCTCCGCATTTGCCTAAATGGTTTTGCAACGTATTCGTTAATTTTCATTAGTTTTATGAAATTTAAGGTTGGATTTTGCAAAAGCTCACTCAAATTGGACTGTGGGAAAATGGAAAATAGTTTTATTCAGCGACAAGTCTAAATTTAACCTGTTAAATTCAGATGAAGTATGCCACGTTCGAAGACCGAAAGGAAAACGATTACATCCGCGTTATTGTAAAGGAACAATAAAGCATGGGGGCGGAAATGTAATGGTGTGGACCTGCTTTTCGACTAGTGGAGTTGGCCTTTTGTTGAAATACAAATAAAAATCGATCGCTTTGTTTATTTGGATATTTTAGCCAAACACATGCTTCAATATGCTGAATTGGAAATGCCACTTCTATGGGTGTTTCAGCGTAATAATGACCCAAACTCTCGTCAAAGTGGGTCAAAGAATGGTTACCTGTTAATGGGATTCAATTATTGGATTGACCAGCTCATACTTCAGACTTGACTCCCATAGAAAACCTTTTCGGCATTTTGAACCGCAGGGACGGAACTCGCCGTTTTAGTAATAAGCGGGAGCTGATTAATTGCTTAAAATCAGAGGGGGAATCAATACCAACCATAACACTATCAAATCTAATAGATTATATGGCAAAACTATGTGCGGAGGTCATATGCAAGAAAGGGTATCATAGGAAGTACTGAAAGTTGCTTAAGTTTCGAACAGCAATATATGGAGTCAATTTCGTTTTTGTTTTTTTTTTTACTGGCAAGGAAATGGAATTAAATTTTTCTTGTTATTATTAGAATGTAGGCACATAACAAAATAAAAATTAAAAGTGTTATTTTGTATAAACCAATTTAAAAAGAATATGTAGGACTGTGATTACTTTATTAGGAAAAGTTGCTTAGGTTTCGAACAATACTGTATATCTCAAAAAAACATAGAATTTTATTTACATTGCGCTATACTTAAACATATCTAAAACAACTTAGAAAAAAAATGAACATTGAGCTATATAAAACTTTATATAATTTCCGATAAAGCCATTTTTAATTATATATGACGATGTATTAAAATTGTCATAGCATATGTAAATAGATATGGCACATATAAATATATATGGGGACATGTATATTTATACTGATCTATATATGACATCATATAAGAAATTTTTGAAAAACTCAAAGCTATACATAATTATATCCGCAAAGATATAGTGTTACACTTGACTATATATAAACATATTAGTCCATATTAAATTATATAATTTCCTATATAACTATTTTTACTCGGGTGGGTATGTATTTATTATTTTGTGTTGATTATATTTGCGATATACAATATTCAAGGAATATTTTCTCCAAAATCAAGCCTAGCAACACTAAAACTTTCTGTGTGGAAAGAAAAATTTTTGAGCTTTTTTCTAAAATAAAAAAAAATTGGAGGATTTTTAGAAAGAGTTTTTCTATTACACTAAAAAATCAGAGCCAATTCTGAAAAAAAAATTTTTTTTTTTAATTTCCCATTAACTCTTTCAGACCCAACCAGCTTGCAAAAACGTTTTCATTTTATAACTTTAATGTAAAATGGTATTAAAATTATTAAAATTTCCTAGTGTCAATTCATATTTTATGAAATATAGCGGGCAAACCCCGCTACGTTAGCGTGCCTTAAAGTTTATATAATTCCAGTTAATATAAAAGTAGCAATTCAAGTAAATTCACAAATTTAATTGGAAAAATTACTGCGCCGGTTTCTTCCATCGATATATGGAAATATATAAATTGCATTGTTTTTCTAAGGTTTTTTGTCTTTTAATAAATTTGTTTAACCTTTTTGTAGAATGTGCTTCAATGCTAAATTTCATATTCCTTGCTTAAAATGTTTGCACATGTAATTAAAAGGGCCTCTTTTTTTCAATTTTTGTCGTTTGCACGCAAACTTGATGGTCAAGTAAGTATTGTAGAATACTTATATACCAGGACTTAACATATCCAAAAGGATATAATGCATAACTTATATTGTTGAGTTATACAAAGTTTGTGATGATATTGACTAATACAAGTCTAAGTGTAGCAGGTATTAATTAGGTGGCTGCAATCACAAATCGATGTTGCACTCAGCAATGAATTTGACGAGTTTTTTAAAAATGTCCTCATTAAAAGTGCAAAGTAGTGCGTAGATGCTGTTGAATTGTCCAAAAAAAATCATAATTTCTTCGTTTGTCAGCGTATACTGGGCACACAAAAATTAGGTGATGGTCATCCTACGGAACGGAGCAAAAATCACAGTTAGGTGATTGTTCCAGTCTGATGGAGAGATAATACACTTTGTTGAAGGTATGGCCAACTAGCAGCCTGTTGATAATTTTGATTTCCATTGTATTGAGTGAAAAGTTTTTAAACCAATGCTCTTTGGGGAGATTCGGGGAAAAACTGAAGAAAGTCCTTCTCTTAGATTGCGAAAGTGTCTTATATTCCGTTTTCCACTCGTCCCATAGATTATTGTAACGACATCTCAGCTCAGCTGAAATTAACATTCCATCGTTTAAGGGCCTCTTTATCCTTTTTTGTTCCTCCCCGTAAAAAACCCCAAACATATATAATCATGCCTTAGTGGATGTATCAAGTACCAAACTTCAGCAGTTTGAGTCATTCAAATTCCATTCCATTTCCCTCCAGTTATCTAATGTTTTAATTTCACTCGATCCCCCTTCCATTTCGTTCCATTCCAGATTCCATTTCGTTCCCATTATCTATTGTTACAATCCCAATCGTTCCCCGTTTCATTCCATTTCGCACCCACTGTCTTGTGTTTCGATATCAGTCGTTCCTCTTTCCATTCCATTCCTCTGCACCTGTTCCGTTCCATTCCTGTTTTTAACTGTAGTGTTTCAATTCCACTCGCTCGCCATTCCATGTTATCTCGCTCCCTATTGCATTTTGTTCCATATTCCATTCCATTTCGTTCCCTCTTCCATTCCTTTTCCCACAGTTTTAATTCCACTCGTTCCCCGTTCATTTCCATTTCATCCCAATTGTGTAGTTTTTCAGTTCCACTCGTTTTCCATTTAGTTTCTTAATTTTGGCATTCCAAATACACTCGTTTTTTAAATTTTAGGTTTCTAGAGACAGGCGTTAAGGGGGCAATTTCCCCCTTTTTTACCGCGTTCCTGTCCAAAGTCCAAAAACTAACTTGTCTATAAGTTAGCCCATACTCCAAGGCACACACATAAATTTCATGTTTTTAGCCAAAGGGGTTCGCGCAGGCCAACAATGGGGAAAAAATTATTTCCTTTTTGCCCCTCCATGTAAGAATTTCCCAAAATGCAGTTTAGCTGTCGTTTACGCTGCAGGGGGAATCTGCGTACCGAATTTTATCTTCCTAGTTCCAGCAGTTTGGTCAGGCTGTCAAAGGGGAGACTTTTCCCTTTTTACCCCTCCTGGTAGGAATTTCCAAAAATGTCGTCTTAGTGGACGTCTACGTTGGAGGAGGAACCTACATACCGAATTTTAGTTCCCTAGTTCCAGCAGTTTGGCCAGGCCGTTATGAGGAAGACTTTTCCTGTTTTTTACCCTACCTGTAGAAATTTACAAAAATCCCGTCTTTGCCGATGTCTACAATGGAGGAGGAACCTTTATACCAAATTTCAACTTCATACCTCCAGCGGTTTGGGCAGGCCTTTAAACGGGCACTTTTCCTTTTTTGACCTCCAAAATTCCAAAAAGTACCTTCCCGATAAGTGAGCCCATACTCCAAGGAACACATATTTTACATTACAGATTTGTAGCTAGTGGGGTTTTGGCAGGCCGTCAAAGGGAAGACTTTTACCATTTATGCCCCTCCCGGCAAGAATTTCTGAAAATCCGGCCCTATAGGGCGTTCAAGCTGGAGGACGAATCCACACACCGAGTTTCAGCTTCCAAGTTTTAGCAGTTTGTGCAGGCCGTCGAGGGGACACTTTTTCTTTTTTTGTCCCTCCCGGTTGGAATTTCCAAAAATGCCGTATTAGCAGACATCTATGTTGAAGGTGGTACCCAATTACTGAATTTCAGCTTCCTAGTTCCAGCAGTTTGGATTGGCCGTTAAGAGGCCACTTCCCCTTTTTGAGCCCCCATTTTATAACGTCCCTGTCCAGAATTCAAGAAAGTACCTTACTGATAAGTTAGCCCATACTCCAGGGCATATACTTTAAAATTCAGGTTTCTAGCCAAAGGGGTTTTGACAGGCCATCAAAGGGAGACTTTCCTTCTTTTTGCCCCTCCCTGTAGGAATTTCCAACAATTTCATCTTCGCGGCTCTCTTCGATAGAGGAGGGACCCTCATACCAAATTTCAACTTCGTTGCCTCAGCGGTTTGAGCAGGCCGTTATTGGGGACATTTTCCCCATTCGACCCCCATTTTTACCATGTACTTGTCCCAAAATCGAAAAAATCGGTGAGTTAGCCCTTCTCCACGGAATACATATTTCAAATTTTAGGTTTCTAGCCAAAAGAGTTTAGGCAGGCCGTCAAGAGCGACACTTTTTCTCTTATTGTCCCTCCCGATAGGAATTTCTAAACATTTCTTTGCGGACATCTACACAGGAGGGGGAACTTACATTCTGATTTTCAGCTTCTTAGTGAATGTCTACGACAGAGGAGGAACCTTTTTACCAAATTTCAACTTCCTACCTCCAGCGGTTTGGGCAGGCCGTTAGGGGGGCACTCTTCCAGTTTTTAACCCCCATTTTTACAACGTTCCTGTCCTTTGTGAAAAAGGTCTTTTTTTGCAAAAAGGTCTTTTTTGGCAAAAAAAAATTTATGCCAACTTGTTTTTTTGTAAAGGTAATTTTGTTGGAAAAAGTTCTATTTAAAAAAGAAATTATTTTACAAAGAGATACTGTTTTTGTATAACCCAGCCAGCAATTTCGGAGCGCTCATAAATAAGATTTTTAAATGACTCATAGAAATGATTATTGTTTTTTTTTAAAACACTATTTTTTTGGTAGAAAATATGAACCCTCAGAAAACAATCCAAAAACCTGTCTCTACAATCTAAAAAGCTGTCTCAAAACGAGGGTTCATTTTTCGGACTCAAAAAATATGCCAAAATTATTTAAATTTATGAAGAAAATTTCGATTTTATACTTTCTTTTTCTGAGTCATTTCTGAGTACCCAAGGGGCTCTTTTGGACGGACCACTTTTATAGGAAAAAGTGGAAAAATGTTTATGTTTTTGGAGCTCATTTCTGAGTCATTAATGATCATCTTTGTTTGCTGGGAAGTTACTTTTTGGAAAAGGGTATTTTTTTGAAAAAAGTACTTTGTTTTGTAAAGTTACTTTTTTTTTAAAAATAGCGTTTTAAGGGGGGGAGGTAGTGGTCCATGTCGGAGTATAATAATGCAATTTTTTTTAGAGAAAAGGATTTTTTTAAAGATTTTTTTTTCTATATTCTTTATTTATTTTTTCTTTTTTGGAAAAAGTACTTTGTTTCTGGAAAAGTACTTTTCTTTAGAAAATGTACTTCTTGAAAAAAATGCTACTTGTGAAAAAGAAACTTTTTGGATAAAGGTAATTTTCTTTTGTAAAATGTATTTGTTTTTGAAAAAGTACTTTCAAAAAGAGTTTTGTATTTGGAAAAAGGAATTTCCAGTAATTCTGTCCTAGTGGAGGTATCCGTGGGGGGAGAAAAAAGTACTTTTTTTGAAATTCAATTTTTTTCTCTTTTTTAAATGGTACTTTTTTGACAAATAACTTTTTTGGAAAAAGATATTTTTTTGAAAAAGCTTAATTTTTTTTGAAAATGTATTTTTTTGGAAAAAGGTAGTTTTGTTTGAAAATGGTACTTATTTTGGCGAAAGGTACTTTTCTTGGAAAAGGTACTTTTTTCGAAAAAGGTACTTTTTTGGAAAAAAGTACTTTTTTGGAAAAAGGTACTTTTTTGGATAAGGGTACATTTTTTAAAAAAATGTTAAAATTTCAGTGTTGTTAACTTTCTTTTAAAATCGCTAAAAACAAAGAAAAACTTGGTCTAGTTTAAAGTGTTGCAATTTTAAGTCTGGTGACTATTTGTAGATAAAAATAATGCAAGACTTAAGGAAATTTTATAGGATTTCCAAAAATATACAGTTTGTACAGAACCGATCAGTACTGCCTAAATTTTACTATGTAATTTGATAAAAGGTTGATATTGCTAATTTTTCGTTAAAAGCCACGGCCACTTAAAACTAGTGACAAAATGAAAAAACAAACATTACGTTAAAATTCTGTACAATTTTCTGAACCATGTCCTTGCCTTTCGTGGCGAATTTAACCACTATTTTGATCTTTAAAAATAAAGGCAACAACAATAAAAGTAAAAAAAAACTTGAATTGACTTAAAGTCGTGGGCACAAGTGTATCTCCAGCGGTTTGGGCAGGCCGTTAAGAGGGACACTTTTCCCCTTTTAAGCCCCAAGTTTTACAAAGTCCCTGTCCAAAATTCTAGAAAGTACTTTCCAGAAAAGTTAGCCCTTACTCGAAGGAACACATATCTTAAATTTCAGCTCCCGTGAAAAAACGATTAGATTTGATCAAGTTAGGTTTGATCCAATTGTATCTATTCATATTAAAGAGTGAATAACAACGTATAAAATTAAATATGAGTTTATCTGCGATTCCGATTTTCAAAATTTTCTTATTCGTTACCTTATATAATCATATCCTAAAAAATCTTTTCTGTTATATTATTTTATATGCCATTTACAAATACATATACTTGATCAAATTATATCTCGTTGAAGATAAATTTTTATATTGCTTCAAACAACACTTTATAAAACTAAATGTGACCCAAGAAAATTTTAGATAAAATTATTTACTATCTCGAATCGAACAAAATGTATGTTGATTTAAATACAATTATATACTTAATAATTCAATACAAAATTAAAAAGCTGAGCTTATCTTTCTAATGAAAGAAATTATAAGAAAGGTAACTACTCAGAGAAAAAATTTAGTTAAATCAATTACTATATCAGATTTTAATTAACATTTGATTTTTTACGAACACTTTGTAAATAAAGTATGAATACTAGAGCTAGTGTTATTGTCATTACTTAGTAGGATATTTTATTTAAGTAAGAAACTTTGAAACAAAATTTTCTAATTGGTGGCTATAATACTGATCCTAACTTAGCCATCTTTTTTAAGGCCCTATGCTCCTTATAGGAACCGAGGGAACATATATATATAATTCGGCGTCAGCACTAGTTATTTTTGTTAGGCGAAGCCGTTTTTATAAGCACCCAGCAAAACCTTCTATTACTCGGTAATGACTTTGGTAAGAAGAAATAAGGGTGGGTAACCTCTTACTTTTCTTTTACAAAAGCTATTATTTTAACAAGGGCATGTCCATCGAGGTAACTCCTTACCTAGTAATGTGTTATTTCGAGCTTACATGTTACGCTTACCTATTACCTCTAGGTTACAAAAATAACCTTAAAATAACACGTTTTTTTTTTAAATTTCAATTTGTTTTATATGGAGTATTAAATGAAAAATTACATATGGGCATTTCCATCATGTCGAACGGGATCGTCGAACACCTTTAAAGTGAAAAAAAGTAAAAATAAAATGGATTTTTATTTTGACAATAGGCTTTTCTTATATCTTTTTATTAGCCCTACAATTGGTGCTGAGTTTGATTTTTAGCAATTTTTCGTTTTCAAGATAATTATAAAAAAAACAAGGTATTCGCACGGGACAAAAACAGAAGTGGTTTTCGCGGCTAACAATTAAAATGCCGATTTCAGCGAAACCTGAGGCAATATTTCAATGTGACTAATTTTACACTGTTGTGCATTGATGTCTTTTAAAAATTTGTAATTTTACCCAAAAACGATTCATATTATTTTTTTAACAATTATTTTAATTTTTGCATTAAAAAATACAAAAATTGTTTTTTCGGACTTTCTATATTTTTGTACCTTATGTAATGTCTCGGTTTGAGTAGGAAAGTTATCATTTTCTTAGCGGACAACTGAAGAGTAGAGTGATGTCTACGAAACAATTGTATTGTCTATCATGAAAATGATCAACCCTTTTTGAAACAACAAATAAAAATCTAATATGACAATATCATATTAGAATTTGGACTTGAGGTGGAAGAATATTCTAACTAAATATATGAAAATATAGAAAGTCCGAAAAAACAATTTTTGTATTTTTTAATGCAAAAATTAAAATAATTGTTGAAAATAAGCACACCACGGCTAAAATCTCATTCAAATATTTATTTTGTTTTGAGTTTAAAATTAGTTGTTTTTACAAAATGTATTGACAACAGACATACATATAAATAGTACCCAAAGGGTACTTTTATGTAATTGTTGCTTTCAAAAAGGAGTTGATTTATAACTGGTTTTACCAAATCAGACAGTTCATATACGAAAGTACAAAATTCTCATCCCGTTGGTTTTTTGTACCTTATGTAATGTCTCGGTTTGAGTAGGAAAGTTATCATTTTCTTAGCGGACAACTGAAGAGTAGAGTGATGTCTACGAAACAATTGTATTGTCTATCATGAAAATGATCAACCCTTTTTGAAACAACAAATAAAAATCTAATATGACAATATCATATTAGAATTTGGACTTGAGGTGGAAGAATATTCTAACTAAATTATTTTTTTAATTTAATTTTATTCACTGTCGCACTTGACATGTCGCACGGGACAATTTTTTCCACCATGAGATTTATGTTGTTTCTGTTGCTCTTTTTACTAAACAATAGGGTAGGTCAATTTGTATGGAGGCAAAAATAATAAAAAAATCGTAGGGGGGGGGGGGAATGATTCTACGAAGAATTCTAAGCAACTTTGCTTTAGAAACCATAGGTCTAAAATGGATTTCGAGCTTGCGGAAATTTCAAAATATGTTCTGAGTAGTGCCTCACTGCAATGTTTGTGTAAAATTTGCGTTAACATGTAAGTATTGTGAACGAGGATAAGAGTTTTGGACTTTTTAGATAAGAGTCTTCATCGGCTTTCCTTATTATAAGAAAAAAATTTCAATATATTTATATTTTTGATTAACTGCTAAGCAGATGACATAAATCAGCCTAAAAATGCGCGCACGCTACAAGTTGGAAATGTTAAGATATTTTGATGAAATTTGGTATACCGACTTATATCATCCAAGGCACGAAGCACATTGAATTTGGTTGACATCAGTCAATATTGGTTAAAATCGGATATTTTAATGTAATTCGGTGCATCGACTTATACTGTATCTGCCCAACTTCGAAACCTATTGATTATGGTTCAAATCGTTCAGTGTTTAGACCTAATGTCCATATAAAGCTTTCTCCCAAAATTTACTTTTTCGCACGCTACAGGTTTCAAATATGAATAAATTTTGATGAAATTAGGTACGCTGATTCACATGGGCCTACGGAAAAGCTTATTGATTTGTTTTAGAATTGGTAAATTTTTAGATCTAGTGCTTGTAAAAATTTCCCCCAAAAATTTGATCTCCGCACTCTATAGTTCGCAAATATTAAGATATTTTAATGAAATTTGGTACACCGACTTATATTGTCCCAAAGAAGACGGCTATGTATTACGGTTAATATCGGTCCACGGATACACCTAGTGCCCATATAAAGTTCACCCAAAAATTGATTTTTCGCATGCCACAGTTCGCAAATACGAAGATATTTTAATGAAATTTGGTACGTTGATACACATGGGGCCAAGGACAAAGCCTGTCGATTTTAGATATTATCGGTCCATATTTTAACCTATCTCCAATATGGACTATATTTCCGATTTTATCTTAAATACATCTAACATTAGATAAAATCTAAATTTTTTACCGTTTTTCTAACCTTTTATCGTTTTATAGACAAATTTTGACACAAGTCCATTTCAAGCCATTCGAATTTCAGATCAAAACATTAGTTGGCTTTCAACCAGACTGTTGTAGGATATCATATATTAGGGCATGACGACTATACGATACCTTACACTAGTCTGGTTGAAAGCCAATTGGCTTCGTCCTTGGGCCGCTATAAGTCTGTGTACCATATTTTATCATAGTATCTTAATCAGGGATGGCAGGCAATACCGCTAAAATAGCTTTATCTATTCAAACCCCTTTCAACTGACTACCGTTACCCCTAAAATGCCGTTACCGAAATACCCGGAATACCGTTATCATAAAAATACCGTTACCGAAATAACTGAAATACCGTTATCATTAAAATACCGATACCGAAATAAATGAAATATCAATACCCTTAAAATACCGTTACCGAAACAAATGAAATACCGTTATCCCTAAAATACCGTTACCGTTATTTTTAATTTTCTACTTTTGGTAATTTCACGTGGTTATTGAGTATTTTTTGTACATTAAGTTGATAAATTGGTTCAGTTTTTAATCTCGTTTGTTTTTTGTAAAAAAAATTGCGGGATGCATCGAAATAACTGACTACCGTTACCCTTAAAAAACCGTTACCGATATAACTGAAATACCGTTAACCTTAAAATACCGTTACCGAAATAACCCAAATATCGTTATCTTTAAAATACCGTTACCGAAATAACTCAAATACCGCTATCCTTAAAATACCGATACCGAAATAAATGAAATAGCGTTACCCTTAAAATAACGTTACCTAAAATATCGTTACCCTAACGATAACCGCATTCGTTTCGGTTACCATCCATGATCTTAATATTTTCGACCTTTGGCTTGCGAATATGCTCATTTTTAGGGGACCTTTATACGGGCACTAGGTCTAAACATGGACCAATTCCATGTAAAATCAGTAGGCTTTATTCATCAGCCCATTTGAATCCGTGTACCAAATTTCATTAAAATATCTTCGTATTTACGACCTGTAGTGTACAAACAATTCAATTTTGGGGCACCCTTTATATAGGCACTAGGTCTAACCATGCACTGATTTTAACCAAAATCAAATGGGTTTGTCCCTGGGCCAAAATAAGTCAGTGTATCAAATTTTGTAAAAATATCTTAATATTTGCGATTTGTACCGTGCGCACAAGAATATATGGACAGACAGACGGACGGATGGACAGACAGACGTATATCGTTACATCGAAACAAAATGTTATTCTGAATCAATCGGTACCCAGCAAAAAAATACCTGACCAAGATCCGTAAAATCACCTATATTGTTCGGCACGAATGCGTTCAAATTGAGGCGAAAAAGGCATTTTTTTAACATTGGCTTGTCATAGGAGAGAATGTGTTTATGCTACTTTAAGTGTGCTTTGCATGTCATAAAAATGAGTGCTTGGATGTTCTTTTTTATATAGGAAAGCAATTCATTTTTGTTACTATCTAAGGAGAGATGAAAAGGGAATGCATTCAAATATATATTTAAGAAGTGATATTTATGACTTTTGAATGCATTCCCAAGAAGTTACTTCTCATCTCTGCTTAGATAGTAAAAAAAATTAATTGCTTTCCTATATAAAAAAGAACATCCAAGCACTCATTTTTATGACATGCAAAGCAGACTTAAAGTAGCATAAACACCTTCTCTCCTATGACAAGCCAATGTTAAAAGAATGCGTTTTTCACCTCAATTTGTATATATAAAGCTACTTTATATGCAGTGAAAAATGCATTCTTGTAGAATGCATTCGGTTTTTTTTTTTGTTGGGTATACTTAAAGATGGGTCTAGTTCCAATATTTTTTGGAATTACAAACATAAGCACAAACTTATTATAACCTGTCCAAATAATGGTCCAGGGTATAATTATTAAAACTCATAATTTAAACTCATAAAACACTACTTAAAACATATTTAGGAATTTCCGCAAGCTCGAAATCCATTTTAGACCTATGGTTTCCAGGGCAAAGTTGCTTAGAATTCTTCGTAGATTAATCCCCCCCCCCCCCTACGATTTCTTGTCACAAAAATTGACCCGCCCTAATAAACAAGCTTAGTAAAATTTTTTTTAAATCGACAGAAGTATTCAAGGTATTTATTTTAATATAATAACCAAAAACCAACTTAAAAGAAATATGTAGTATGAATAAACCCAGCAAAATTGTCGGATGAAAAGAACCCACTGTAGAACAACTTTACGTGCATGCAACCTGTTCTAATTTATGTTCTATCATCGGTGGTTTTCGTTTGAGTTTGTCCGAAAAGCAACAGGTTCTTTTCCTTCAAACTAGAAGAGGTTACTTTGGAACCGGTTCTAGAACCAGTTATAGAACTGGTTCGGCGACAGTGAAACCTTCCATTTTGACTCCCAGGAATCAGTTCTAGAACCTGTTCCACGTAACCGGTGGTAAAAACACCTGTTCTAGAACAGATTCAGAGGAAATCAGTTCAAAAAACTTTTGTTGGGAAGTATTTATATGAAAATAAAAAAACACAGTTTTTTTTTTAGAATAGGCAGTCCTAGCTGCTTTTACTTCTTGGCCATGGTAAATGCCAATTTTAAAAAAATTTAAAAGTATGTATTTACATAAATATCATTTACATAAGAAAAAAAAAATTTCAAATTTTTAAATTTCACACTTACGATGTCGCACGTGACCAACTGTGTATAAGTACCAAGATCACAATTCTTCTTATTTTTCAGGTAGGTTTTTTATTTTAATTGTATAAAAAATCTCTGTTTGTAATCAATATTTGATGAGCTTTCTGCGTGTACTTTCGACGCACTGATAACAAATGTTGTTTTTCAATTTCAATGTCGCACGGGACAAGGAAATATGCGACAATGCAAATCAAAAACTTACAGTTGTTTTCAATCGCATTGTTTTTTATGCATTCTTTTATGACTCTTTGTACCTTTATAAATATTTTAGAAAGCAAAAGTCAATGCATAACGTCTCTGTTTAAAAACTTTTATCAAAACAAAATGTACAATAGAAATATCCAAATAAGAAAAGATGCGCTTGTGCGACTTTGCATTCGAATACCTCGAAATGGTTGATTGTTTCCCTATGAAAATATGATAAAACAAAGTGTTTTCAAGAACTTTTAATATTTTAGTCTCGGTGGACCTTTCGATGGAAATGCACATATTTTTAACAAAAAATTTTGGAAAATTTTTTTTTAGAAGTTTTGGTTATAAAAATTAGCATTTTGTAGTGAAGGGGGTAAGCTCTTACTTTCCTAATACTAGACCTATTATTTTAACAACGACATGACCATCGATGTAACTCCTTACCTAGTAAAATGTTATTCTGAACTTACAGGAAAGGAGTGTATAAAAACATTTGTATAAATTTTCATTTTTTAAACCGAATATCAATTTTAAATTCACAGATTTTTAACAAAAAATAGAATTTCTAAAATTTTCTAGAAAAACGAATTATTTATACCAATAAAACATTCAAACGTATGAATTTGGTATTACAAGTAATGCAAGGGTAAGCGGTTTGATATATTACCAGGTAATATGCATAGTAATACCCACATATTACCAAGGTTTTGCTGGGCAGTCTAGCTTACGCGCGACTACTTATTTATTTATAAAGATAATAATGTGAATTTGGTAACTACTTACTTTTAAACCACTAGTAAGTATATAAGAAAGTCGTATTATTTAACAACTTGTAACCACTTATTTTTTAACTACGTATAAGTACACGAATAATTACTTATTTTGGTAACTACTTATTTTATATACTTTTGTAATGCAGCGGGTTTTTTCATGCAGCGAATGTGGACAACTACTTACAAAAACGACTTTGTCGAACAAAAATAATGAGTTTTGACACCGAATTATAAGCAGTAGACCCTAATTCTACTGCTTATTATTTAGATATTAGTAATGAGCACCCATTACTGAGATTTTGCTGGGATATAGAGATTAATTAGCTAAAAGTATAACTGATTTTTTTTTATCTAAATGAACCTATTAGTATTCAAAATATTTGTAATTTTAAGAGAAAACATCACATCTCATGGGGTCTGAAAGAGTTCAAAACTCTTTTTACATAGTAAAATTTCTAGCATTTTACAAATGCCATTAAATTATGATAATAAATTAAAAACAAATGCCACCATTTGTCAATCCGCCTCACTTTTTTGGAAAATTGGAATAGTTGCTCCGTTTTTTATTTGTATCATATAGTACAACAAATGCTGTAATATTGACACTGACTCGACATACTTTCTCTGTAGCGGGATAGTTGGCTTGGAAAGAATATAAGGTTTAATTGCAAAAATAAATTTGCCAAGACTTCTACACAAAAATTGGAAAGCATATTTTAAAATACGAGTACTTACATTTTTAATTCGACCTCTTCCATTTTATGTACTTTTATCAAATGTCTTTTTAAATGCTCCTTTCGGGAAAATTCTCTTGAGCAAATATGACATTTATATGAATCAGTATATGTGATGTTTTTACTACATCCTTTTTCGCTCTTTTTTTGCTGGCTTACAGTATCTATTGTCCTATATGATACGAATAAAAATTAGAGGAACTTATTTAATTTTTCCAAAAAGTGGGCGGAGTAGGCGTGGTTAAGTGTTCCACACATTTTACTACAACAATAGAGTTTTGAATGGGCAATTTAAAAAAATATTATTTTTTTAATGCAGAACTAGTTTTGAATTTTTAGTGTAATAGAAAGGACAATTTATCTAAAAATCGGCCAATTTTTTTTTTTAATTTCAAGAAATTTTCTTAGTGTTACTGGGCTTGGTTTTGGAGAAAATATTCCTTGAATATTGTACGTACATCGCAATTATTGTCCGACAGATTAATCGGCTTCGGCCAAAAATTCACATTATCGATTATTACCCAGAACAATCCGAAACAGCCCAAATAACAATAATTTTCACACAATTTTCAGTACGGAAATACTTTTAAGCGGGCCATAAATTTACAATATTATGGTACAACTTTCCAAGTGGTGCAAGGATATTGACCGTGTGTATTAAATTGAAGGTTGAGCAAAATTATGGAGTGAATCAAAACAATTTTGATATTTATTCGACAACTTGATATATTGAATAATCTATTGGCAACACTGTGCAATTTTAATTTTGCACTGTTTATGTTTGTGTGCAATTTGAGGTTATGTAAAATATAGTGACGATCTTTTGCAATATTGCAAATGTATGGGGGGCTTTAGGCTATTTTGAGTTACCAGCAGAAATTATTGCTTAAAATGTATTTTTCTTGTTGTTGTTGTAGCAACGACTCCTACAATAAAATACTTTTACATTTCTTCGGTAACCCAAAAGCGTTTCAGGACTTAAGTGTGTGCATACTGCTTTTTGGGTCTAATAAAAAGAATCTGTCTCGGCTAAGGCCGATTATTGTAAATTTGGCTGATGTTTGGCATCGGTACAAAAATATGCCTTCGGTCGGAAACTAATCGCAATTATTCTGTAATTGCAAATTAGTCCTAAGGCACCCATACGCATGAGCGATATACCTCTATAGGTATATCGCTCATACGTATAGGTTTTTTAAGAAACATGCTGTGTGAATTAGAGATGAGCGATCCAGTGATTTTTGAATAACGCTGCTACCAGTGATTGTGATTTTCAAATTACCGTTCTTTTAAACAGTGATCGTGATCACGGTTTTGTAATAGAGATGGGCGATCCGGCGATTTTTCAGTAACATTGTTCTCAGTGAATGTGATTTGCAAATTGTTGTTCTTTTAAACTGTGATCGTGATCACGGTTTTTCTATGGAAAAGACTGCGATTTTCTGATAAATAAATGAAATATTATTCGGTTTAGTTAAACCGAAAACGAATTTTGTCAGCCATTTCAAAGTTCATTAACAAAAATTTGCCGGAAAAACTTTTTCTCGAGTATAATTTATTTCTTTATTGAAATAAAACAAAATAAACCACATTTTAAAAGCAGTATTCCAGTTACAAACTGCGTTAAACTAAGTTTAAAGATAATCCACTTCCTAAAAACTGGGCCTTAAAAGAAGAATAGTTGCGGCCGGTAACAAAGACATGATAGAAGGAAACATTTTATTCAGAAGAGTGTGAAAGCAAGTCACTTTTATTGAAAAAAAAAAAAACATGTATTACTGTGCACAATGAAGTTTTCAAGAAAGAATAGTACAAAAATATTAAAAGAACGACATTCCGAGTAACTGCGACTTGAAATATATGATCTCTGCCGTTACCAGTGATTTATCAATAACTGTGATTAAATCACCGGTATGAAAATATCGCTTATCTCTAGTGTGAATGGATATGTATTTATTTTAAGTTATTATATTTGCGGTATACAATATTCAAGAAATATTTCCTCTAAAACCAAGCCCAGTAACACTAAAGCTTTCTGTGTGGAAAGAAAAACATTTGGGCTTTTTTTTTAATTAAAAAAGTGGACAATTTTTAGATAGAGCATTCTATTACACTAACAGTTCAGAACTAGATCTGAATGAAAACAAAACAAACATATATTTTTTAATTTCCCGCTAAAACTCTTTTGATGACATAGTCAAATTTCTAGCATGCATTAAATTATAATAATAAATTAAAAGCAAATGCCACCATTTGTCAATCCGCCCCACTTTTTAGAAAAACTGGAAAAGTTGCTCCATTTTTTATTTGTATCATATAGGACAACAAATGCTGACACTGATACGACATACATTTTCTGAAGCGGGGAAGTTGACTTGGAAAGCATTTTAATTTAATAAACATAAGGATTAAATGAAGAAATATAATTGCCAAGCCTTTAGGAGGGCAGTCTACACAAAAATTGGAAAACATATTTTTAAATACGAGTACTTACATTTTTAATTTGACCTCGTCCATTTTATGTACCCTTATCAAATGTCTTTTTAAATGATCCTTTCGGGTAAATTCTCTTGAACAAATATGACATTTAAAATCACAACGTATACCTTCAGCGGGATGTTCTGTAGACAAATGAACCTTTAACTGACCCAAATGAAAGAATTTTTCGCCACATACACGACATTTTTTCCCATCATTTATGTGAACGGTTTCACGATGTTGTATTAATTCGTTTTGGGCAAAAAACTTTTTGGGGCAAGACTCACACTGAAACACAGTGCTTTTTTGAGTTTGTGTATACTTATCTGTTGTGAGGGCTCTCACCCTCACAACACTGCTACCCTCTTCCTGTTTGGGAACCCATGTTATGTCATATAAAGCCTTTAAGCGGCAGTAAGATTCTTCAGTTTGTTTTTTAAATTGGTGGGCATTACGAGCTGCTTCCATGCATGCATTGCATATTTGTGCTGGTAACTGATCATTAAAATCCACAGGATATTTTGTACACTCTGTAATAATATCGGCCATAGTAACACAGCCGTCGCCCATGTATACATCATTAAATATAGGAAATAAATTGATATTCTCTTGCATACAAATACGGCAAATTGTATTTTTATTGTAGTTTGATAAACTTGCATTTACTTCCATTTCGATTTAATAATTTATTAGCACTTTTTTCTAAAACATTTTTTGTGAAAAAATTAACAAGATTATTGATTTTGTTTACAAGAATTGGCTTGTATAAAGGATGATAAAGTTGGTACATTAGTACTCACAATACTACAATTAGAGCCTTACTCGGTGTCTTCAAATGCAATAAATTATATGATATGAAATGTCGAAACCATGGCAGCGAAACGTCAAAATGATATCAATTGCAGAGTGGTGGAGAACACTTGACCATTTCATGGATAAGAAATATCATAGATTTTTGTTCGAAAAAAACCAAATTTTATGAAACATTAATGTTTACCGACAAATAATAAAAACCTAAACACTTTTCCATTCCTTTTTACCAAATTTTTTGTTGTTTTTCTATTACAAAATTAAAATGAAAACTAAAAGTGACATTTGATGTCTGGCATCATTGCAAGATCCGATGGCATGTCAGCGATAACATGATATTGCAATAAAATTGAAATTGAGTGTCTTCACTTGAGATGAGAGCATTTTGACAATTGCTTGCTATCATTTTATTGCATGTCAACCAGAGCTTTGAAGAATTAATTCCTTTTTGAATGAATTCACTACCAATCGAATTCAATTTTCTCTAGAATTGAATGAATTCCTTTTCTTAAGTAATTCACTGAATTCGTTCAAATGAACGCGTTCATCAAACAACAAATTCAAAGAATTAATTCAATTGCAATAGTTCTTTTTATTAAATCAAATGAATTAATTCACCGGTGAACGCGTTCAATTTTATAAATCGAACGGAAAAAAAAGTGAATTAATTCCTTACTGAATTAATTCACTACTGAATTCGTTCAATTTCATTTTCGTTCAGTGAATTAAAAAAAATAAAATTACGTTCAGTGAATTAAAAAAAAAAATAATAAGTTCACTGAATTGAAAAAAAAAATAAAATAAGTTCACTGAATTGAAAAAAAATAAAATAAGTTCACTGAATTCAAACTTGTTTTCTGCCGTTCAGTAGAAGAAAACAATAACGTACAAATACAATTTTTAAATAAGCAATTTTGCAGCGTGTGCTAGTAAAAATAAACAAATTAGAAACCGGATGCTGGTTATCAACCTACATGATTTAAAAATAAAGCCTTTTACTATTAAAAATAAAAACTGTAAAATTGCTTATTTAAAAATTTTATTTGTACATTATTGTTTTCTTCTACTGAACGGCAGAAAACAGGCTTTGAATTCAGTGAACTTATTTTATTTTTTTTTCAATTCAGTGAACTTATTTTATTTTTTTTTCAATTCAGTGAACTTATTATTTCTTTTTTAATTCACTGAACGTAATTCTATTTTTTCTTAATTCACTGAACGTAATTTTATTTTTTTTTAATTCACTGAACGAAAATGAAATTGAACGAATTCAGTAGTGAATTAATTCAGTAAGGAATTAATTCACTTTTTTTCCGTTCGATTTATAAAATTGAACGTGTTCACCAGTGAATTAATTCATTTGATTTAATAAAAAGAACTATTGCAATTGAATTAATTCGGAACAAAATAAATCGAACGAAAGCAAATATGAATTAATTCCATTCAATATATGGTACTTAGTGAATTAATTCATCGAATTTTTAATTCAGAATTGAAAAATTGAATTAACGAATTAATTCTTCAAAGCTCTGATGTCAACACACTAGGTTACCGGGTGTCTTCAAATGCAATAAATTATATGATATGAAATGTCAAAACCATTACAGCGAAACGTCAAAATGATATCAATTGCAGAGTGGTGGAGAACACTTGACCATTTCATGGATAAGAAATATCATAGATTTTTCTTCGGAAAACACCAAATTTTATGAAACATTAATGTTTACCGACAAATAATAAAAAACTAAACACTTTTCCATTCCTTTTTACCAAATTTTTTGTTGTTTTTCTATTACAAAATTAAAATGAAAACTAAAAGTTACATTTGATCTCTGGCATCATTGCAAGATCCGATGGCATGTCAGCGATATCATGATATTGCAATAAAATTGAAATTGAGTGTCTTCACTTGAGATGAGAGCATTTTGACAATTGCTTGCTATCATTTTATTGCATGTCAAGACACTAGGTTAAAAGTTCTGTTGTACTTTACTTAGTGTCTTCACATGCAGAAAAAGAAATAGCAAAAAGCAATTGTCAAAATGATTTCAGTGCACGTGGAAGACTTTCAGTTTAAAATTTTTTGCAATATCTGCGTTCGTGTGGCAAGCTATTAAGCGGGGAATACACTAATAGGCCCTAGAGACGATTAAGCATGCTGTAGAGCTTGGCTTGATGGTTCCGTGTATTTGTTTTTGTAATTTTCATCAAACAAGACATTACAAGATCAAATGCTGTAAATGTTGTACAGCATGCTTGACCGTATATAGGCCGCTTGAGGAACATTAATGAAAAAATTGCCATTTTTTAACTACTCAATGTTCCTTAATGTATTCGCCGCTTTAATTGCTAAATTAAAATGTAAACTAAAAGTTACACACTCAGAAAAGTTCTGCAGTTACTACATGACAGTTATTTGTGTAGTAATGCGGTTGTAGTTATTTTAACTACAATTGTAGTTAATTTACTTAGAGCAAAATATTTCAATGTTTTTGACAGTTATTTTTTCAAACTAACTACAAAAACTACCACATTCTAGTAACATTTATTTTATGCAGTTATTTTGAATTTTTTTTACAAATACTTATATTTTCAAGTGTGTGTGCACACACACGAAGCAATCAGGAGCATGTGTATGAAGCGCTTATTTAGAAATTTCTAGTGAAAGAATATGAGTAGAACATGTATTCTCTTGTCTTAGTCATAAAACAACGCCAAAAAGTGAGAACGCGTAATACGGAAAATTTTGTATATTTTTTATTAAGTTTTATAATATAAAATTAAAATTTATTTACGGGATTGTTAAAAATTATTGTATTTATTTTCTTTCAGTTCTTTTATATTCTCATCTCTTTCTACCTGGAGAAAAAAAGGAAGCCAAACAACGCCATATTTCATCCCTCACAGACGGACATCTACAACAATATCTTACTAGTGAAAAAAAGTGACATTAGTGTAAATTTTGATTTCTCAATTTTAAATAGAATAAAATTAAGTTAGGAGTGTTTACATAAATTTGTTTTTTATTAAATTAATAATTTTTAAAATAATTTTTATTTATGTTTTTTAACTACATTTGCAGTTGTTTGTACAGTTTTACAATAATTTGCATGTATGTTGTTTCAATTGCTTTTGTAGTTGTTTTTACTACATTTGTCAGTTGATTTTTAACAGTTAAAAATAACTTCATATTGCAGTTAATTTAACTGCAAATGTAGTCTACACCTTTTTAAGTGCAAATGCAGTTATTTTAACTGTCATTTGCAGTTGATTTTACCTACATAATTCACTGAGTGTAGCACTGGAAAAAAGTTTTTTGGAACTAATATGCAAGCATTGGGAAAGCAAAAATAGTTTGTCTTCAATCAGCTTTTCAACAAACAAAAAAATAGATTTTATAAAACCAAAAATTTTTTAAGTTTCAAAAAAAGAATTATGTTTTCAAACCGTTTTTAACCAAGCGCCATCATTTTTATAAAATCATTCCTATACCAGTGAATTGATTTTTGTATCGCTGGCAATTTCTGACTGGGTAAATATGTATCAGTAAGGGCACTCACGATGGGTATTGCAAATGATTGCAAAAAAACAACGATTGCATTAACACAACAACAAAATGTATGTATTTGCAATTTGCTTTATTTTTCTTCATTTGCAATAAAAAAACCTTTAGCAAAAATCACTTTGCATATAAGCTAAGTTGCAAATAAAACAAAACATCTGTTTTTAACATATCAGCCGCCATATTATGATTTATAAAATAAGATATTAAATAAAAAAAATTGTTTGTGATTTTTTATTAACATAAAATTTTTTTTTATTTATTATTTTATTATTAAGGGTACTCACGATGGGTATTGCAAACGGTGCAAACGTTGCAAATGATTGCAAAAAAACAACGATTGCATCAACACAACAACAAAATGTATGTATTTGCAATTTGCTTTATTTTTCTTCATTTGCAATAAAAAAACCTTTAGCAAAAATCACTTTGCATATAAGCTAAGTTGCAAATAAAACAAAACATCTGTTTTTAACATATCAGCCGCCATATTATGATTTATAAAATAGGAAATTAAATAAAAAAATTGGTTGTGATTTTTTATTAATATAAAATTTTTTTTTATTTATTATTTATTATTATTTTTATGATTCACAAATTTTCTCAAAAATACGATTTATTTTTACTTTTGACGTAAACAAAATCACTGTTGCCAATTTAGCTATTTTCTTGTCAAATCTAGCGATATTTTACCATTTTCAGCTATTTTCTAGTGATTTTTTAGTTTGATTTAGCGATATTTTTAGGAAAAAAGTTAGCAGCAGTGAAAAAAATAGCTCATAAAGCAAATATGCAATTGATCTTAAAAAAGATGCTCACGATATGTTACAATTTGCATAGCAAATTAGCAAATTGCAAATATGCACATGTACCATCGTGAATACCCTTATTATTTTTATGATTCACAAATTTTCTCAAACATACGATTTATTTTTACTTTTGACGTAAACAAAATCACTGTTGCCAATTTAGCTATTTTCTCGTCAAATCTAGCGATATTTTACCATTTTCAGCTATTTTCTAGTGATTTTTTAGTTAGATTTAGCGATATTTTTAGGAAAAAAGTTAGCAGCAGTGAACAAAATAGCTCATAATGCAAATATGCAATTGATCTTAAAAAAGACGCTCACGATATGTTACAATTTGCATAGCAAATTAGCAAATTGCAAATATGCACATGTACCATCGTGAATTCCTTAGTATTTTCGATTGTGCAGTTTTTTTTTAATCAAAAAGTGCCGATTTTTTATCAAAACATCTGGCAGCCCTGGTCGGCATACTAGAGTTGTGAAACTTCGATACTTTTTTAGCAGTTCCCAATACTACTCAATACATTTTAATTCAGTACTCGATACTATTCAATACTTTTATGCTGCCCATACATTAACCTATTGTCTTCAAATGCAATGAAATGTGCAAAGAAATTTGAAAATAACACACAAAGCAACAACAAAATTATTTTCGTTGTTGTTGTTTTGTGTGTTATTGAGTAGGGAACAAAAAATATCAAAAAAAATTTGTAAACACGAATTGCACGATGTCAACACGCACGCACACACAAACACACACACATGCATTCACAAAAAAATAGGCATTTTTTCACGAATGTTCCTTAGAGTATTCCGCGCTTTAAAGCAGAGAATGTACACAAAAAAAATTCCATTTTAATTTATTTACATTCACCCCATTCTACCTTCATCTATTCTATGTTTATTCACCCACTTTCTAAATAATAACAATCAACAGCTGATTGCTATTGGAAAGTTGAAGTGTCAACCTGGTACAGCAGACGTGCACTTCTGTGCAACTCTGTCACCGCTACAATTGCATCTTTAAAAGTATTTAGTAGTACTGTTTTAGTATTGAGTACTCAAAAAAAAAAAAGTCTGTATTGAGTACTCAGTACCGGAATACTCAATACTTTTACAACTCTACGGCATACGTCTCTGAACAACATTGTTGTTTACCAGTAGTTTTTTTTTTAATAATTTAACAAAAATGACTTCAACAGCTATATTAGATATTGAAAATATATGTCGCGTTTGTTTGCAAAATGATTCGGAAATGAAATTGATATTTGAGTCTCAAGAATATCCAACAATTGCACAAATGCTAAGTGAGCTATCAATTTATAAGGTAAAAGGGTGTGGAAGTAAATGTACAGTAAAAAAATACACCGTAGACTGTGACAAATATTTGTTTCAGGTTGAGCGTTTCGATGATTTGCCACATTTAATATGTTTAGATTGTTCAAAGGGGGTCCTCAGTGCTTATAAATTAAAACAACAATGTGAACAATCGTACAGAATCTTATTGGCTATGATAAATAATGATAAAAGGGCTGACGATGCTATATGTAATTTATCACCTGGTCTATTGGAAAAAAGTACACAAACAGAAGAATCATCTATGCATCCTTGTGAACGTTGTGAAGCTAAATTTTTTTCATCTGATGCATTGAGGGTGAGTAAAAATATACAGTCAGAAATTTCCAGTGGTACAAAAAATCAAGCACTGGCATACCACTGGGTGACAGTGGTGTTAAACATAAATAACTGTCAGAACACTCATTTTGGGACGCGTAGCACTCTAACGTTTGAAAAAAGTGGTTATCCTGTACTATCCAGTTAGAAATTCCCAACGGTACAAAATCAATACACTGTTAAAGCAATAATTTTATAAAAATCATGGCCCTTTGTTTAAAATGGTTTGTAGTCTATAGATTCCGAGTTCATATCCGGTTGCAGACAAAAAAATTTTTTTTTTTAATTTTTTAATTTAAACAAATATTTTGTTTCATTAAATTGATATTTTTGTTTGTGGAAATACTTCTTTAGGACCAATTTTTTTGTTGTTTTCCAACGTTGGCATGTTAGTTCCAGCCAGAGCTTCGAAGAATCAATTCCCTTTTTTTGAACTGAATTTATATTTTGGGAATGAATTCCCTTACCAAACTTAAGGAATTGAATGAATTCCTTTTTTTTTTGTTCGATTTATATTAAAGGAATTCATTCATTTTTTTCTAATGCCTTCATAAAATTTTTATTTATTTATTTTATTTATTTACAATACAAAGAAAGCCTTCATGGCCAATTATTTATGTATTGTTAGATGATAAATTATGTACCGTAATAATATAACTTAAAAAATATTGAAAATATACAAATGACTTTTAATATTCAAGTTAATAGTGGCTCCCCAGCCTTATGAACATTGACAAATTTAATAAATTAAGTACCTATATCAAGGGACGAGATATTAAGTAACGGTTTGCATTCCGTTAAAGTAATCGAGTAGTTTACGTTTATATGTTAATAAGGAATATGAAAAAAGTTTAAGACTGTTTGGCGGCAAATTCCATACTTGATAGACACGTACTACAAAAGAGTGATCAAAAAAAATTTTATGAATTCATTCAACAAGGAATTCATTCAATTCTAGTTAATTCAACTTTTGGTAAAGGAATTCATTCAATTCGAGTTATTTCAACTTTTGGTCAAGGAATTCATTCAATTCTAGTTAATTCAACTTTTGGTCAAGGAATTCATTCAAGTTCAACTTTTGGTAAAGGAATTTATTCAATTCTAGTTAATTCAACTTTTAGTCAAGGAATTCATTCAATTCTAGTTAATTCAACTTTTAGTCAAGGAATTAAATTTATTTCGTTATATTCCCTAAGGAATTAAATTTTTTTCGTTTAATTCCCTGAATTAAGTTTTCAATTCCTAGGGAATTAAACAAAAAATTTAATTCCTAGGAAATTAAACGAAAAAAATTTAATTCCTTAGGGAATTAAACGAAATAAATTGAATTCCTTGACTAAAAGTTGAATTAACTAGAATTGAATGAATTTCTTTACTAAAAGTTGAATTAACTAGAATTGAATGAATTCCTTGACCAAAAGTTAAACTTGAATGAATTCCTTGACCAAAAGTTTAATTAACTAGAATTGAATGAATTCCTTGACCAAAAGTTGAATTAACTAGAATTGAATGAATTCCTATTAAGCATTAAGTGAAATTATTTCAAAAAGTTTCTTCCTGAACGTATCAATAGACAAGTTAAAAGTCTTTAAGTTAGGTGGTAATTCGTTGTATTTTCGAGCAACCCTCACAAAAAAGATCGACTTACAACGGTGTAAGCTTTGGAATAACTAATTGTCTATTCCTATTAGATCTACCAAATTCAAATAAATCAACCAAGAACAACGGCATTTGCAATTTAAACACTTTATAAAAATGCATAATATTTCTAATAAGAACCAGGTTATCAAATGAACATCCTAAAAATTTTAAAACATAAGACGAAATGTGATGACGCAATCTAAGAGAGTATAAATATCTAATAACACGATTGAAAGCTAACTTTACCATAACCCAAAACCCCAGAATAGACTTCCAACCAATATAAAAAATTGGCATAATGAACGCATGGATAACCTTAAGCTTAACATTAAATGGAAGCATAACATCTAAGCTGTATAATTTCCTCAAAGTAAAATTTACCTTAGAAACAACATTATTAACATGATCCTCAAAACTGATCTTGGAATCCAGAATCACACCAAGACATTTATTTATTTTATCTACAAATTCAACTACACTACCATCTAAATTAATAGAAAAGTTATTAATACCACTATTACCAAACAACATTCCCTTAAATTTTTCAGAATTAACATGCAGATAACACTGTGAGACAAATGGTAGGGGTCAGTGATCGGGAAGGGCTCAAACTACCGGGGAAAGTTATATCGGTAAAAAAGAAGTTATTCGTGTCCCGGCGTTTCGCTGGGTCAGCCCTAGGAATCGAGATATATCGATTTGACCTTTGGTGGTCTTTTTTTTTTTGACATAACTCGAGAACCACTAGTCCAACAAGCAACAATTTTAAAAAAATTTATAATTACAATTCCTTTAATCTGTTTATATAACGTTTTTCTCTATACTCAACAGTTTTGCCGGTAAAAATAAATGTATGAAGAAAAAAATATTTTTTGCCTAAAATATTAAAAAAAAGTAATAAACAAAAGGTTATTGATTTTTATGGTAGCGGTAAGAAACATTTATTTTTACCGGCAAAACTGTTGAGTATATAGAAAAATAACTTTTGAATCAAAAGCGGATGGCTAACCCTATCAAAGGCTTTTGCTAAATCCAAAGACAATAAAACGCAAAAACCTTTGTCAGCAATTTTCCGTCTAATATTATCAGTACTACGGTTACATCTTAACCCAGATTGACAATCATGGAGCAAACGATTATTATTAACATGCAACATCAATTGATCCTTCATAAGGTATTCAACCATTTTCGATAGAATTGGTAAAATAGTAATCGGCCTCAAGTTATCAGTACTACTAACCCCATTATTCTTCTTTAATTTAATTTAATTTAATTTAATTTTTATTTACAATTTCAAACCAAGCCCATAGGGCCAAATATGGCTCACAATACAACTCACTAAAAAATACTACTAAATAAAGTATATATAATTAACAACAAAGTAACAATAATTAATTTACAAAAAATAAAAATAAAAAAAATAAAAATAAAATAGAAATGTGTATAGAATTCTTTCACTTTATATTTACTTCTCCCTAATATGATCCCCTGTATAATATTGCGTTCAAATATATAAGATATAAATTAACAAATGCAACAATTAAACGTTATATAATTATTAAATTAATTTAAAGATTGTTACAGTAGGCATATTCTTTTAGTTTGGCTTTAAATACATTGACCGAAAAGTCAAAACTTCTAAGTAATAAGGGTAAAGAATTCCAAATTTTAGCTACCCTGTACTGAAATGATCGCTGAAGGATCGATGTGTTATAAAGAGGATAATTTAATTGAGGGTTCCTTAAGGAACCTGAAAGTATAAAAAGTTCTAGTAAATATTCCGGACATTTGGCCCTGAAAACTTTATAAAAATGTATTAACAACCGCGCGTGTATAAAACTTTTAAAATTGCTTCCTAGAAAGTCTACTACATAATCAGAAACGTGGTCACGGTATCTAAGGTTGTAAATAAATCGAATAATTCGATTGAAAAGAAGGTTGTATCTACGCATTACACGACCCTTGACGCAATTGAACAATTTTAGCAACTTTCCATAGTAATGGAAAATCAGACGTGGTTAATATAGTCTTAACCAGATGTAAAATGTAATTTCCAATTATAGGAATCAACAATTTAAGAAACTTAAGAGCAAAGCCATCATAACCAATAGCTTTTGACTTAATATTGTTAAAAGCTAAGACTATATCAATATCAACCTTTTTATCATCAAGGCAATATCACCTTTTTATCATCTGTAGTGCGATTCTCTAACTTTCTTAACGATTTTATCGATTTCGTTAACTAACGATAATTGTCGGTTGAGTTACCGAAAAAGTGATTCACTATATTTTAGTTAACGATATTATTCGCTATGATGGCAACAAGATAATTACTGTTCTTGTCAATGGATTATGTATGCAGATATTCTTTTTCAGAGTTAAATTTCATAATGAAAATTAAAAATTTTTTAGTTTATTTCGAGGAGTTAATTTAGCTATATCACCTTTTTATCTTCCAGGTGATAAATTAGCGATATCGCCGATTTATCATTCAGAAGTATCGCTTTCGTCTTGCTTGCGAGTATCGCTATAGAGAGGAAATTTACTCCCGAAGGGGGGATCTTCCGCAATCAGAATATGATTATTGCCGCAATAAAGTTTTTCTTCCAGGCGATACGATTGCGAAACATTTCGTATTGTAATGTTTGCAGGGAAAGAGAATGAATTAATTTTCTAAGTATTTTCTGATTCGTTACTTTCACTGTTGCTTTTAAAAAACTTGACCTATACCGAAATAAAAAATAAAATTCGCGACATATTTTTTAAAATATTTTTTTAATTATTTTACTCTTTTATTTATTTTGAACTTTCTTTTTTTACGATTTGCTTATTTTAGCTCTTACTTTAAATTTTTATAATTTTTTGCTAAAAAATTTTAAGTTTTGTATTTTCAACGTTTTTTAATGTTAAAGCTGTTTTAGTTTTAACAATTGGTATTTCATTTAATTTTCTTTTTAACTTAAGGGCAATTTTAAAATTTTTATTTATATTAGGTAATTTTTGAGGTAATTTTCTAATTTTTAATTGATTTTTTAATTTAATTATGGCCAACGCAAAAAACGAGTCAACTGCCATTAAAAGACCTATCCCTTGACCGGTCAATCGGGGACATTCTGAAGGCACTTC
Organism: Leucophora obtusa; assembly: GCA_949987735.1. NCBI lineage: Eukaryota > Metazoa > Arthropoda > Insecta > Diptera > Anthomyiidae > Leucophora > Leucophora obtusa. The sequence goes on from OX465297.1 coordinate 26,731,478, forward strand.
CACTATATTTGTGTGTGTGTTAGTGTTGTTTTCTTTTCTATTTTTTCCTTTCCATTTGCTTGTAGTGTTTGTTTTTTCTTTACCATCTGCCAGTTATCACGCATAAGCAACATTAGCTCAGACGGTAGAGCGTTTGCCTTACAAGCAGGAGGTTGTGTTATCGAGCCCTACTTCGACGCCAAGTAGATTATTTTTAATTCTTAATTTTTTATTAGTTTATTTGAAAATATATTTTTAGCCACACAACCTTACTGTCGCAAGGTGTCTAAACTGTGGCAATTGGTCATTTCCAATGACAACGCCATGTTAAAGTGATATGTCTCTTTCAAACAAAAAGACCGATCAACGACCGGTCTCCGCCCCTTTGTTACCTATCCTGCGTGTCATCTGGGACCGGTCCCTTTCCCCGTAGGGCCGTTCAAAATTTTGAAATGTTAGTTTGGTGCTTTTTTACCCCTTTTTTGGTTATTTTTTGAACCTTTTTTATACGATTTTGGTTAATTTTTACCCTTTTTACCCGTTTTCACAATGCTTTCCTGCCTTCAAGAGTTGGCAACACTGCTATTTAGTATCAGTTTATTATCAACTGAGCCTATATTTAAAAACTCAAAAACTGCTGAAAACTGCTCAAAATAGGGAAAAAAGAAGCGCGGAATATATTCAAATAATACAATTTAAGATATCCGTTTGTTTTTTTGCTTTTTTGTTTGTTATTATTTAAATTTAAATACACACGCAGAAAAAAACAGGTGGAACTTTATCTAAGCGCTATGTAATTATACAACTACATAAGTTCGAAGTAAGTTTTACAAATTTCTAGCAAAATATATGCAATTTTTCAGATATTTTCCACTACACATGTATATATTTTGCAAGGATTGTATATATTTTACAAAAAAATATGGATATTTTACTAGAACTTTGTAAAACTAACTTGAAAATTACGTAGTTGTATAAATACATAGCTCTTAGGTAATATTCCCCCTGTTTTCTTCTGTATGCAAAAAGAAAATTTTAAATTTTTGGAACAAAGTGCCATCTAGTGATAACGATGTTTTTATAACTTATTTTTTTTTGGTGATGCCATACCCCTGATCGAATGAGAACAATTAAGACTTCATTCGATGACAATCAGAATTGAAAATATGATGAGGGATTGAAGTCTTTAGAAGCTCTGGGGTAGAGCCTTTGTCTGCGAATCTGGCGGCCTAAGTTTAAATCACGGCAGGGGGGAAAATACATATGAACTTTTTTTAAATTTTATTTTGTAAATGTATTTTATCATTTTTGGAACGGGAAAGCCTTTTTGCCAGTATTTTTACCAACTGTTCAAGTGCCTTACCATCACTTTCCCGTTTATGTTTTTTCTGACTGGGTAGTTTTAGGTATAGTTAATTTAAACAGTGTGGCCATGTTAACCGATGGACAAGATTTTCTGAGCTTTTGGGCTATTTCGATAAAATTTATACGTTTTTTTAAATATTCTTAGTTTCATCGACTAAATGAACACAAGGGAAGTGACATTGTCTGTCGATTTTGTTCACGTTCATTTGATCGTATTGGTTATTTAAAATCTCATCTGGCAGTTTTTCATCCTGATTCCGGTTACATAACGCGTAATCAGTGTCATATTTGTGAACGCCTATTTACGCGTCGAGAACATGCCAAAAAACATTTAAAAGTTGTACATAATATTATGTACGATGACTTGGAAGCATCTAAAGAAGAGGAAGAAGAAAAACATAATCAAAAAAATATTAATAAACAAGAGAAGGCAAAAAATATCGATGTTGTAGAGATGGAAAAAGAATTTGACGATTTATTGCATTTGGATAATATAGAAATTTTAACAGAAGATGAGGACGAAATACCTTTAGTCAACCTAATAAGTAATAAGGCAACATCATCTCAAATAATGGAAGCTGACGAACTTGAAAAACCTTTGGCAGATTTTTTGGACATTACAAAATCATCATCACAAACAATAGAAGGTAACTGAGAATTTAACTACAAGAACTTTTGTAAATCAATTGAAATTTCAGATGCTTTAAATGAATCTCTGATAGAAGACGTTATTACAGTGGAAGAAAACAATCCTAAAGAATCACAAGAAATGCTAAATCAAACAAAAAATATTTTAGAGATAAATTCACAGCCCCCCAAACGAAGTCGTGGTCGTCGTCATAAAAAACCATCTATTTGCAAATATTGTGATAAATCCTTTAACAATCCATCAATGTTAAAAAAACACATATCTATAGATCATATACAAGCTGAACATTTTCCATGTAAAATTTGTAGCCATCATTTAACCAATCAAACTAATTGGGAAAGTCATTTAACCAATAAGCACAGAGAAGAAAAAAAACTTCTAAAATGCGATATATGCAATAAATCATTTAAATGTGCTAGCCATTACGAGAGACATAAGGAAACCCATGGAAATAACTTATATCAGTGTTCTAAATGTGAAAAATGTTTCTCTTCAAAAAATTTGCTACAAAACCATATTGATAGTCATGATAAAAAACGTTATATTTGTAAAGAATGTTCTGAAGGCTTTATCACAAGAGAAGAATTAAATAATCATGCTAAACTGGAAGGCCATGATAAGCCATTATTATGTCCACAGTGTGGCTTACGTTGTAAAACAACAAATTTATTAACCATACACATGAGACGTCATAAAGGAGAGAAACCATTTAAATGTAAATTTTGTAGTAAGGGGTTTCCACGTATGGATGATTTAAGAATACATGAAAAGTATGTATGAATTAAAAATTATTGTGTAAACATGAATTGAAACTATTAAGGTAGAATTAGTCATACGTAAACGTAAGGTGGCGAATCAGTTAATTCAACCTATCTTATAGAAAACACGCTCAAGCACTTATCCTACGTATACGAACGATTCGGGACGGAAGAATAGGTTGAAATTCGATTTTCCCACTTTATTAAAAAAAAGTGGGAAAAACTAATAAAAAGGGTATACTATCTCTTATATGCAATTGTACACGCAGAAAAAAACAATGGGAATATTACCTAAGAGCTATGTAATTATACAACTACATAATCTTCCAGTTAGTTTTGCAAAGTTCTAGTAAAATATGCTCATTTCTTTTGTAAAATATATACAATCCTTGCAAAATATATACATGCGTAGAGGAAAATATCCGAAAAAATACATATGTATATTTTGCTAGAAAATTGTAAAATTTACTTCGAACTTATGTAGTTGTATAATTACATAGCACTTAGATAAAGTTCCTCCTGTTTTTTTTCTGCGTGTAGCTATCTGACAATTTCCTGAAAATGAGAAATAAAAAAATACTTTTAACTTTTTTTTTTTTGGAAAAATGGATTTGGATATCTACAACAATATTTAATATTGACTGGAATGGAGCTATCTACATTTGTTTTGTATTATTCCAATTTGTTTATATATATTTTGGTATGCCTGTTTCGAATATGCCTTAGATGTATTCGCCGATGTAAGCACAAAATATTTTTAAAACAATATTTTTTTTTTTGTTGGACCAACACTCAGGGGATGCCCCCTATTAACGCAGTGCATTGTTTTGGTATTGGGAAAATAGGTTATGGGGAGGAGGAAAGAGGGAGTAGTGTTTGTGAATATTTGATTTGAATTTCTCTACATTGCAAGTAACAGGGAAGACTGATATACGAATTCTCTCTGTAATGCGTTGTGCGATCCACTGGACAATCGACTACAAACGGATGTGCTCTACTTGATAGACGAGTATTAAGAATAAAAACTCGGGCTCTGGGGATAAGTTCACTTATCTCAGCAGAACACTTCCCATTGTAATATCGATAGAACAGAGTCAGTCACACAACCCACATTCCGACGATGCTCCAATAAGTCAATAAAGCTGGATACTCTACTGTCATTGATAAGCGCCGACGCCCTCCTTTGCACACTGTCCAGAAGCTCCAAAATAGACTTCGAAGCTCCTGTCCATATATGGGAGTTGTATTCCATCTTCGGTCGGATATAGGTGGTATAAATATTGAGTAAATCGGATGGAGTGAAGTACTTCTTGCACCGACGTAGAAAACCTAGACACTTGAATGCTTCTTTCGACACTTGGAAAACATGCATATCCAACGGATATCACACTGAATTTTCATGCCCAGAACATCAAGAGTATCCGATTCCTCAATATCGATATCACCCATATTTACAGATGGCAGAGTTGACCACACAGCCCTATGGGTCAACATTAGGGTTTGGGGTTGACGGGAATTCCCGGGAAAATAATATATTTTTTCCGGGAAAATAATATATTTTTCCCGGGTAAACGGGAAATTTTAAAAATTTAAAATTTTTTAAATTGTTTTTGTTCGAAATAAGATTTTTTAATTTTAGTCATAAAAAACATTTTAAATACCAAAACAAAAATGTCATTGTTAAAATCTTTTAAAAGGGAATCAATTTCTTCGACACACAAAAAAATCTTTGCCAAGTAATTAGGAGCATTTCAACTAATAAAAATTTTTCGCATAACTTATTCAAAATTTAAGTAGTGAAACCTAAAAACTTGGTAAAATGTTTAGGAGAAATATAAGTTTTGTTTCTTACAAATAATCGCCCTTACTATCTAAATTTTTCAAATGGGTGGCAGTATACCTTGACTTGGTTTATTTTTAGAGCATTCTGATTGGTTAATTTATTTTCAACCTATCAAAATGTTTGAAAATATAAATATTTTTTTAAGGTTTTCATACACAAAATAAACAAAACCGTATGTTTAAAAATAAAGTCGACTTTAAATTTAAAATACTCCGTGTATGAAAGCAAAATACTCCTTTATATTAAGGGTCAATAATTTTATAGTAACGTTTTCATTAATAAATGTGAAAAGAAAAGACTAATGGTTAACGGTGGTATCTAAATTTGGTTATCCGACATCACAAAAAAAAAAAAAAAAATTGATGGTCATGCAACTTCTCTTGAAGAAAACAACAACAAGAATAACGTTTCAGCTAAAATTAGCAAAGTACCCTAAGAAAAAAGTGTAAGCTGAATAGGCATTAAAGGTTTTATGGTAGGGAAAACATTTCCTGAAATGGTATCCAAATTAGCCGCAGTCGACGGAATGTCAATCCGCACCATAATTAGATATTAGAGAAAGTTTTTATAATAAAAACCTGGCATTGCAAAAAAATGAAACCGATGTAAAGAACATTATATTAAATTACTACAATTATGTAAAAGATATCATGATAAAAGAAATATCGAGCAATATTTCTAACAATAGGAGATTTACTATAATCTTAGATGAATGGACAAGAATATCACAAAAGAGATATTTGAAAATATGTATAAACGGAAATAATTCATTTTATAACCTGGGGTTAGTTTATATATCAGGAAGATGTAATGCTGATGAAATAAGAAGAATTGTAGAAATAAGACTAGAAGAGTTTTATTTGTCTTTGGAAAATAACATTGTGGCCACCATATCTAATGGGCCAAGTGTGATGAAACAGTATGTTTCCGACAGTCCAGTAGTAGGTGCTTTCTGCTGGAATCATGCAATTCATTTGGCAGTGCTGCGAGTAATTTATGTGAAATCAAATGTTCAACATTCTGATATTTTTTACTTTGAATTCTCACTACACAGACTGCATTTGTACTGAAATAGTGTTTTTTTTTTTTAATTACTTATATAGGTGGATTTCATTAACAATTTTGTTAAAAAATATTTCCCGGGATTCCTGGAAATTCCCGGGAATCAAATTTTTTTATTCCCGTTTCCCGGGAAATAAAAAAGTCTGGGAAATCCCAAACCCTGGTCAGCATACAACATTGGGTATTGCGTGCATTAAAGTCGACCTTATTCGCACGACCCCAATCTGAGATTGTAGAAAGGCCACGATTGAGTGTGTCATTCATAATTTGCCTTTTGTCCCCAATCTCCTCAAGGCTTGGCCTACTATTGAAGGAAAATGAATAACAAATGTTGCTGTCATCTGCAAAAGAGTAGATAGGGTTGAAAGTTTGACCAAGAAGGTCATTGAGAAAGATAAGAAATAGGGAAGGAGAAAGAACAGAATCCTGCGGTACCCCTGAATTCAGCTGAAACTCGTCGGATGAGATCCCATCTATAACAACACGAATAGTGCGACCTCTGAGAAAGCTCGGAATAAAACGAGCGAAGCCATTACCCACACCAAAAGCAATAAGCTTTGATACAAGCGCCCCGTGCCATACACGATCAAAGGCCTTTGAAATATCCAGAGCAATCAATTTACTCTCACCAAAACGGTAGATGGACCGACTCCAACGCTCCGAGAGGAAAGCTAACAGGTCTTCCGTAGAACGATTTCTACGGACGCCATTCTGTCGGTCATTAGGAAGTGAGTTAGACTAGATAATTCACAAGATGGTAATTAACCATCCTCTCCATCGCCTTAGAGAGCACAGAGAATATTTCTATCGGGCGGTAATTTTCAGGGTTGTTAGCTGAACCCTTTTTAGGGATTGGCAGGACATTGGCAACCTTCCAGCACGAGGGGAAAACTCCCGTGCGGTAAGAAGCGCCAAAAAGGCTAGCCAATGGACGACCTAGCGTCGAAGAGCACTGTTTCAGAACCAGTGCTGGTATACCATCCGGCCCCGTTGACTTATTTTCGTTGCGGTCAGCAATAACCCTTTTAACTGCTCGAGCTCGAAAGAATATTTTAGGCATAGTACTCGATACTCTTTCAAGCTCGGGCAGTGGTTGATCGCTTTCCGGCAGGAAAGAATTTCTTGCAAACATCTCAACTAAAAGGTTAGCTTTATCAACCGGTTCAGTGAATATTTGGTCATCCTTTATAAGAGTTGGGATAGCTGAACTAGCATTATCCTTTACTCTTTTAACGAATGACCAAAAGCTCTTACTACCCCTAGGAGCAGAAAGAACTTTAGTACGAAGACGTCGTTCATAAAGAAACTTTTCACGTCTGAGTACTTTGGAACACTCGTATCTCGCCCGTTTGCGAAGCATATCAGTATTGGCGTTTTTGTTATCCCGCCAATTATTGAACGCTAACTCTCTTGATCTGACTGCATCTCTGCAAGTCTGGTTAAACCAACATTTATCTTTTGGTTTAGCCGAAATTTGATTCGAAGGAATGAAATTTTTCATTCCAAGCAATATAACTTGTTCAACCATTTTCGCCGCGGCATGGACGTTATCGTCGAGGAAACAGAGTTTCCAATTAAAATGCCGGAAAAAATCGTTGAGCTCAGCCCAACGTGCTTTTTCGTAAATAAAAATTGAGCGCTTCGCAGCTGTTGCCGAAACGTTTCGAAGTCCGGAGAACGAAAAATGGTACAATGATCCGAATTGCCGAGAGGTGCAAGTGTTCTTACTTCATACTTGTCAGGATGAGAAGTAAGGAAAAGGTCAAGAGTATTCTTGTTTTCACCTTCAACGCACGGAATGTGCGTTGGTTCATTCACTAATTGCGCCAGGTGGTTGTGCGCGGACAACAGCTCAACATAAAGGCCCTCGGGAGTTGTATGGCTCGAATGGCGAAGCCATGAAGAGTTGTGAATATTAAAATCGCCGGAAACGATGATTTCACTACTCGGGCAACTCTCCAGAATTTTAGAAATGGAATCAGAAAGGACGTCGAAGCCATTGAGGGTATTCGTCCTCTCCATGTTTGGGCTTTTTATAAAACCCGAAAGGCAAGATGTGTGAAAAAATTGTAAAATTTTAAAAGTTGTTTCAAGGAAATTTAAATATTTTGTGGATAACTAGAACATTTTAACCTTCGCACTCCTGAAACCCACCCGGGTGGGTTTTTTAGATTTGCAATAATCGTAACTTTACGATTTTTGGTCAAAACAAAAAATTCTTTCGACTCAGTGACTAATTTTTTTACTTTTATCAGAAACTGTTAAGTTATTCAAGATTCGAATATTCTTTATAATTTTTTTCGTTAGTTTTTCAATTTTTCTACGTTGTCGCCTGAAACCCACCCAGGGGACTTGTTTCAGAATATTTGGGTTTTTATCACTATTTGGTATAATTACTTTTTAAAAATATTGTTTGTATTTATTTATTATTCAAAATTTATTATTCATTGTTAGTCCATTTTTTAAATACTTTGTTGATACAAATTACAAGAAGTCTGAACAAGAAATTATGCATATTTAAGCTTATGCTTCACGGTATGTATTGTTAGCCATACTTTCTATAGTTTTTTGTTATTATTCTTTTTTTCATCTCTTCTTCATTAACCCATGTAACCCATTATATGTTGGAGTAAATGCATTTTTTATTTAAAATGTGTGTAAAATATGAAGAACCCACCCGGGTGGGTTTCAGTATACTACGTATGTAAAAAATCTTTAGGAGTGCGAAGGTTAAATAAATTTTACCCGGTTAATACGAACCTCGCTTACAACGAACTAATTAATCTAGTCCCCCGGAGTTCGTCTTAAGCGAGTTTCACTGTATTTATTTTGAACTTTATTTTTTTTACGATTTGCTTATTTAAGCTCTTATTTAAAATTTCTATAATTTTTTGCTAAGAAATTTTAAGTTTTGTATTTTCAACGTTTTTTAATGTTAAAGCTGTTTTAGTTTTAACAATTGGTTGTTCATTTAATTTTCTTTTTAACTAAAGGGGAATTTTTAAAATTTTTATTTATATTATCAGAGTTTTTGAGGTAATTTTCTAATTTTTAATTGATTTTTTAATTTAATTATGGCCAACACAAAAAACGAGGCAACTGCCATTAAAAGACCTATCCCGTGACCGGTCAATCGGGGGTATATTCAAGGCACTTCCACTATATTTGTGTGTGTTATTTAATGTTGTTTTCTTTTCTATTTTTTTCTTTTCCATTTTTCTTATTTGCTTGTAGTGTTTGTTTTTTCATTTTTATTTGAAACGAAACGAAAAATATATAACTTTACCATTAGCCAGCCATCAAGCCTTACAAGCAGAAGGTTGTGTTATCGAGCCCTACTTCGACGCCAAGTAGATTATTTTTAATTCTTAATTTTTTATTAGTTTATTTGAAAAGCTATTTTTAGACACACCACCTTACTGTCACAAGGTGTCTAAACGGTGGCAATTGGTCATTTCCAATGACAACGACATGTTGAAGTGACGTATCTCTTTCAAACAAAAAGTACCGGTCCCTGCGCCCTTAGGACCTATCCCGCGTGTCACTTTGGACCGGTCCCTTTCCCCGTAAGGTTACTTTTATTTGGTTTTCCGCGGTAACGTACGGGAACGCACATAATGTAATACACTGCGTATAATAACTATAGACGCACCTATAAAACAGTTTATATGTAAAGTTCTTAATAATTTAGGCCTATTAAACCGATTACAACAAAAAGGAAAATATAAACCACATATGTTTCCAAAAAAAATTCTGTAACCTTTTCACCATTTTCACCATTTTTATACTTACTAGTGTTGCATAGTGTAGTTATAGACACACTTTCAGAAAAACTAATTTTAAGTTAAAAACATTTTTGTAAAATATTAAAATAATTTCATGTTAGGTAAAGTCAGAGCTTTGAAGAATTAATTCTTTTTTGAATGAATTTACTACCAAGCGAATTCAATTTTCTCTAGAATTGAATGAATTCCTTTTCTTAAGTAATTCACTGAATTCGTTCAACTCAACGCGTTCATCAAACAATAAATTCAAAGAATTAATTCAATTGCAATAGTTCTCTTTATTAAATCAAATGAATTAATTCACTGGTGAACGCGTTCAATTTTATAAATCGAACGAAAAAAAGTGAATTAATTCCTTACTGAATTAATTCACCACAGAATTCGTTCAATTTCACTTTCGCTGAGTGAATTAAAAAAAAAAAAATTACGTTCAGTGAATTAAAAAAAATAAAATTACGTTCAGTGAATTAAAAAAAAATTAAATTACGTTCAGTGAATTAAAAAAGAAAAAAATTACGTTAAATGAATTGAGAAAAAAAATTACGTTCACTTAATTGAAAAACAAAAATTACGTTCGCTGAATTCAAAACCTGTTTTCTGGCGTTCAGTAGAAGAAAACATTGTATTGTAAAATGAAATACGTCATAGTCAAGCACCCAGTCAGAAAAATACAAACGGGAAAGCGGTGGCAAAGCACTTTAACAGGTGGTACAAGTACTGGCAAAAAGTGATTTCCCATTCCCAAAATGATTTCCCATTCCCAAAATGATAACATCATTAGACAAAAGGACCGGCTGTTCAAAAAGCGCCGGAAAAGCACTGAAGGAACAAAATTTTGAAACGTTGGCAAAACACTCGCAAAACCAATAAATAGGTGGTCTGGAAATATATTTTCCAAAATAAAATTTAAAAAAAGTTCATATGTATTTTTTTTTTGGTCCTGCCGTGACTTGAACCCAGGCCGTCAGATTGGCAGACGATTGCTCTACCCACTGAGCTAACGAGACATATAATATTTAATGGCTAAACACATAAATGAGTGATAATAGCTGGACAACTACTGGCTGTGCCAAACTGCTAGTACTGGCAAACAATTTTTTGTAACTAGTATGCCAGTGTTGGGAGGGCAAAAAAAAAGTTGGTCTTAAAGGAGCTTTCCCACAAACAAAAAAATTGATTTTATAAAACAAAAAAAATTTTAAATTAAAAAAAATCCAAAGAAAATTTTTTGCTTACAACCGGATTTGAACTCGGAACCTTCCGACTACAAACATTTTTTAACGAAGCGTCAGCATTTTTATAAAATCATTGGTCTACCAGTGAATTGATTTTTGTACGCCTGGTAGCATTGACTAAGTAGCACTGGATAACCACTGGTTTCAAACCTTGGCATATCACTCTAAGCCAATTCTTTGCCAGTGGTTTTTTTTATAAACCACCGAAATTTTTGTAAAACAAATACTGGTAAAACGCTTTTCGCAAACGCTGGCAAAGCGTCCCAAATGAGTGTTCTGCCAGTCATTTATTTTTAATACCGTGGTTACCCAGTGGTATGCCAGTGCTTGATTTTTTGTACCACTGGCGATTTCTGACTGGGCATCTACATTTTACTGGGAAGCATAAGTTTGAAAAATTAATAGTTATATTTTTTCCAAATTCATCTACATACAGTGAGCAGCATAAGTCATGGTACCCCACTTGAAATAAAAGTGTTTTTAAAATTTCTCAAAAAATATATTACAAAATATGTAATATTTATTTTTATCTCATGTATTAACTTGTGTACACGCAGAAAAAAAAACAGGTGGAACTTTATCTAAGTGCTATGTAATTATACAACTACATAAGTTCAAGGTAAGTTTTACAAATTTCTAGCAAAATATATGTAATTTTTCGGATATTTTCCACTACACATGTACATATATATTTTGCAAGGATTGTATACATTTTACAAAAAAATGTGCATATTTTACTAGAACTTTGTAAAACTAACTTGAAAATTATGTAGTTGTATAATTACATAGCTCTTAGGTAATATTCCTCCTGTTTTTTTCTGCGTGTACTATAACGAAACAAAAAATGAGTCATGTACTATGCGAAACAAAAAAAAATATAATTCGGAATTTGCAACTACTCCATATTTTTGCACAGCAAAAGTCTTGGTACCCTTTAAAATCATTTTGAAAAAGCCATTGCTGCTCTGTTGTTCTTAATAAATCTCTTTTGATATTTATAACGGTACATTTCAAACATAATATATGCATTTCTAATTTGAAAAAAGTATCAAAAAATTAGTGTTTTATTAAAAAAAGTGAAGTAACATGTTTTGTAAAAATGTCTCGAAGACAATTAACAATTGAGGACCAAAAAATAATAATTAATAGCCGCGAAATGAGAAAATATTTTCAGAAATTGCTAATATAATAAAAAAAAGCAAATCGACAATGCAAAAAATTAGTAATCAATGCAAAGAAGAGAAAAAGAACTGAAAATAAACCACGAAGTGGACATCCTGCAAAGTTAAGTAATAGAAGCTAAAATTGAGGAAGATCTAACTAAAAGTGCAATTAAGATAGCTGCAGAGTTGAACGAATCTTTTGACAATAGTGTTTCTGCAGACACGGACCAGGTACAATGCTCGTACAGCACATAAGAATTCTTACATTAACGAAATAAACAGAAAGAAGCGCATAGATTTCGCCAATGAGTATAAAACAAACACAAATGAGTTTTGTGATAAAGTCATTTTACGGAGAAATAGAAATTTAACATTTTTGGATCAGAGGGACGTGCATTGGTATGGAGAAAAAATCTTAATAACGTAATCCAAAGAATACTCGTCAAGCACGGAGGTGGTGATGTCATGGTATGGGCTGTATGACAGCAGCAGGAGTTGGTAATTTGGTTATTATCGAAGAAATAATGAACAAAATAGTATATTTAAATATTCTGAAGAATAATCTGAATAAAAGTGCTGAAAAATTTAAAATTCGTAATGATTATTATTTTGAACAGGACAATGATCCTCAGCACACTGCTGCTGAGGTAAAGATGTGGGTTGCATACAATACCCCCACATGTTCAAAACCCCTGCGCAAAGACCCGATATGGACCCTATTGAACCCTTGTGGGATCATTTAGAAATATGATCATAAATTTTATAATAAAATTCAGCTCAAGGCTATGCTTTTGACTGAACGGCAGCAAAAATTTCGAAATTACAGAGTAAAACTTGTATAGTCAATGCCAAATCGATTAAATGAAGTTTTTCGTCTTTAGGGATATCCTAATAAATATTAGGTGTAGGATTATAATAAAATATCTATCCATATTGTAACTAATTTTCGTTTTTTCGCAGGGTTACCAAGACTTTTGCTGTGTAAAAATATGGAGTTGTTTTGAATTCATAATTATATTTTTTTTTGTTTTGTATAGTACATGACTAATTTTTGGTTTTGTTATAGTACACAAGTTAATACATGAGATAAAAATAAATATCACATATTTTGTAACATATTTTTTGATAAATTTTATAAACTCTTTTATTTTAACTAAGGTACCATGACTTATGCTGCTCACTGTATATCTGTAAAGTTTTTATTTTTAACCCCCCGTTTACACATGCAAGTGCAAGTTTGAAAAACTCAATACACTCACACTTTTTCACTGATACTATCACACTTATACGACTTGCGGCTCAACTTGCAAGTAAATTTTGAAGACAGTGGACAGTGGAAAAATTGTTAAGAACAAAATTTTTTCCCAGCTTTGTTAGAATATTGAATACTTGGCAATACTGGAGTCCTATTTAGTGACAACATATGCCTTCGACGACGTTTTAAAAATGAACTTGCAGCAAGTAGTGTGGACACATGTTAAATGTTCATGTTTTTTCGGTAATTTTCGAAATTTTCGCTGATAATACGTATTCTCAACTTGCAACCATTTACTTGCATGTGGAAACGGGAGGTAATGGTAAAAGGCTTTATTTTTAATGATGTAGGTTGATAAAGTGCATCGGGTTTCTCTAACACTTAATATATATGTAATTTGTTTATTTTTACTAGCAAACGCTGTAAAATTGCGTAGTTTCAAATTTTATTTGTAAATAAATGATTGCTTCTACTGAACGGCAAAAAACAGGCTTTGAGTTCAACGTACGTATTTTTTGTTTTTTTAATTCAGTGAACGTATTTTTTGTTTTTTTTTAATTCACTGAACGAAATTTTATTATTTTTTAATTCACTGAACGTAATTTTATTTTTTTTAATTCACTGAACGTAATTTTATTTTTTTTAATTCACTGAATGAATTCAGTGGTGAATTAATTAAGTAAGGAAAGATTAAAAAGGTTCCGAGTTCAAATCCGGTTGCAAGCAAAAACTTTTTTTGGATTTTTTTTAATTTAAAATTTTTTTTGTTTTATAAAATCAATTTTTTTGTTTGTGGGAAAGCTCCTTCAAGACCAACTTTTTTTTCCCCTCCCAACACTGGCATACTAGTTACTAAAAATTGTTTGCCAGTACTAGCATTTTGGCACAGCCAGTAGTTGTCCAGCTATTATCACTCATTTATGTGTTTAGCCATTAAATATTATATGTCTCGTTAGCTCAGTGGGTAGAGCAATCGTCTGCCAATCTGACGGCCTGGGTTCAAATCACGGCAGGACCAAAAAAAATACATATGAACTTTTTTTTAATTTTATTTTGGAAAATATATTTCCAGACCACCTATTTATTGGTTTTGCCAGCGTTTTGCCAACGTTTAAAAATTTTGTTCCTCCAGTGCTTTTCCGGCGCTTTTTGAACAGCCGGTCCTTTTGTCTAATAATGTTATCATTTTGGGAATGGGAAAGCACTTTTTACCAGTACTTATACTTATGTTAAAGTGCTTTGCCACCGCTTTCCCGTTTGTATTTTTCTGACTGGGTATCTTTCATATAAAAATTGTTTAAAAATAAAAATTCAAAGTTACAAAAAATAAAATAAATTTTTTTTGGTTTTACAAATTTCTTTGTTGGTGCCTTTTTAAAAAGTTTTTTTTGTATTTACAAATTTGGTATGAGAAAGGTGTTTAAAAATTTAATTAGAATTTTGTAAATTCGTTCTGTGCAGGTAATATTAGTTTTTCTGAAAGTGCGTCTATAGTTATACAATACTAATAAGTATAAAAATGGCGATTTAAATTAAATCTAAAAACATGTATTCCCACTTTTGTGGAAATATAAGTGTTTTAGATTTTCCTTTTATCAGAGTTGTTACCGTCGGCGCTGACATCATCGGTTACGATTACCCCGATCCCATCCCAACAACAACAACAACAACAGCAGTAGACACCATAACTAACATTACATGTGGCTGTCCCCCGACCTGAGGTGATAACCCTTATGCAGTTTAACTGCAACGGCCTCAAAGTTAAGATCACGGAGATAACCAGATTTATGTAGCTCGGCAGTCATGGTTGCTGCTGTTCAAGAAACAAAGCTCAATACCACCTGCAGCCTTCAGAGTTGTAACAACTACAACATTATGCGCAAGGACCGCACAAGAAGCGGAGGCGGGGCCTCGCATTCATTGTGGACAACATCGTGCAGTACAGAATGGTCTCGCCTTACCCTAACGTACGTGATATTTACCTATAACACGCAAGGCATAGTGGTAATGTCAGGAGCTACCGAAATCGAATTGTATAATGTGTATATTCCGCCAGTGGCCAACTGCCCCACAGGATACCACCCGGAAATCAGATTCATCCTGGTGGGTGCTAACCGCATGGTGATGGGCGATTTCAACGCACGCCATGAGCTCTGGCACTCCAAATTAGGGGAATACAAGTGAGGGATAGCCCTGGCGGAGCAAATCGACGATTCCACATTCTGTACACTGAATGAGGATGCCCCCACCAGAATTGCAGAAAGTTGCACTAGCTCGCCAGACCTAACAATTTCGAGTGCAGGTCTGATAAATTACGTCTCATGGCGACCGATTATATCTTGGCTTCATACCACCTTCCCATAATTATTACGTCCGACAGACCAAGTGACTTCATCGTCTCTGAACGCCGCACGTACATCAACCATAAAAAACTATTAGCATTCAGAGACTACACCAACCGCAAATCCAATGACCTACCCATCCCAACCAAAGTACAGCGGCTGCTCGCTACATTCCAGCTGAAAGGATTTCTATCATCAGGCCAAATTTCCCAGCTTAAGAGGCAGAACTCGCAGATGAGCGGGACGAGCTTCGTTCGGCCAACCCCAGCGACCCCAGGATCGGCCAACTTAACCGGAAGATCAGCAAGTTGGTCAACGAGCACAAACGGAACAAATGGGTAGATCACTTGAATTTTTGCAACCTCAGCACCGGAGCCAACAAGCTGGGAGACAACAGGGTTTCGATCACATTTGCCGACAAAACAATATCGAACCCAAAGAGATGCGCGAGCTTTTTTAGCCGGGAGTTTATTGCGATTTTCTTGGACTTGAAACGTGCATTTGAAACAATAAATAGAGAAATTTTATTGGACAAATTAAATAAGTATGGCGTAAAAGGAGTTGAACTGAAATGGTTTAAAAGTTATTTGAAAAACAGAACCCAAAGAACAAAATGTGGTGAATTTATGTCTACTGTAAAAACGGTCAATATTGGAGTGCCTCAGGGGCAGTTTTGGGAACTCTACTGTTTTTAATTTACATTAATGACTTAGAAAAAGTATTAAAGAAGGCAAAAGTATGTATGTTTGCGGATGATGCGCTCATTTATATAAGCGGTAAAAACGTAGAGGATTGTGTTCGTATTCTAAATAGTGAGTGAAAGAAGTAGAAAAATATCTGAAAATGAACAAATTAAAACTAAATACACAGAAAACAAAAGCTATGGTGATAAATGGCACTACGGATGAAAATATAATTATCAAAGGTGTACCTATAGAAAAGGTGGAAGAAATTAAATACCTTGGGGTCGTTATAGACAAGAAACTGAAATTTGATTTGCATTTTAACTACATTTGTAAAAAAATTTCAAAAAAAAATCGCTTTCCTTAGAAGAATTCGTAGAAAAATTTCTACAATTACATCTATAAGAATATATAATACCATGATAAAACCTCATTTTGAATACTGCTCAACGTTACTATTTCTTGGTAGTCAATTAATGAAGGAGAGACTTCAAAAATCGCAGAATAATGGCATGAGAAGCATATTGCGTTGTCACAGATTATCTCACATACGGGACATGTTGAATAAGTTGCAGTGGCTGTCGGTTAATCAAAGGCTGGTGATGAACGTTTTAATATTCGTATTTAAAATGAAAAATGGAATGCTGCCGAATTATATGCAGAAGCAGTTGGTTTATGTAGCGGACGTACAACCGTATAATTTACATTTCACATTTTAGATTAAATTTTAGTACAACAAATTTTTATCAGAACCTTTTATTTTATAACGGTCTTAAATTATTTAATGCAATTCCATTAGAATTAAAAAACGAAACTAATTTTTTTGTGTTCAAACGTAGAATTGTACTATGTAAAACAATTTTTTTAATGCAAAAAAAATCCATAAATTTATAGTTTAAAATTTATTAAATTGTATAATTAATAGCACTTATGCTAAATAAATATATATTAAAAAAAAAAAAAAAGAGAGACGAGGCGAAAAGGAGTATCGTAAGGAAACATCACGAACTCCGAGTCAGTGACGAGCCATTAGGTTTTATGTCATTAGAGGTTGCCGAATCCATCAACCGAGCCAAAACATCTAGAGCTCTAGAACCCGATGGAATCCCCATGCTGATGATGAAACAACTAGATATGCAGGGAGTCGAGTACCTGACAAAGGTTTTCAATCTGTCCTTATCCACCCTAATTGTGGCCGAGGTCTGGAAATGGGCAGGGTGGTACCGCTTTTAAAGCCGGGAAAGGACGCTAACCAGGGAGCGTCCTACAGACCCTTCTCCCTATTGTCACCGGTCGCGAAGACACTTGAGGCATTACTCCCTTTAGTGGCTCTTGACCTATCGCCTCTTCGGAGACATTGCCGAATTTAGTCTCTCAATTGATACCCGGAGGGAGTGGAATTGATTATGGCTTATGCGGTAGTCTGAACAGTTATCTTCAAGATTTTATGAATTTCTTAACTGGAAGGAATATGCTCTCTTGAATGAAGGAAGTAAGGCTGGAACTGAATGTAGTAGTCGATGGCGTGCAAATTGTGACGCTTAGTCACCCCAAGATTCTCGGGGTCCCATTCTACAGAGTGTTCATGTCCTCAGCGCACGCCCCTGCAATTTGCAATAAAATGCAGACTAGGAACAAGGACCTCAAGTCGCTAGCCGGCAGCTCTTGGGGTACGGACAAAAAAGGTTTCTTGGCAATCTACAAAAGGATTGGGCGGTCAGTAGTTAACTATGCTGTGCCTGAGTAGTCGACTAGAGCCAGCGATACCCAGTGGAGAAAGTTCCAAACCTGCCAAAACTCTGCGCTCAGAACCATTACAGGATGCGTACAGATGTCCTAAGTACAACATCTCCATGAGGAAAGGAAGGTCCTTACAGTAAAGGAACATTGCAATGTACAATTTAATTAATTCTTTCAATTTATTTTTTGTTGAACGAATTCAGTGAATTTTATAAGAAAAGGAGTTCATTCAATTTCAAAGTAAATTTAATTCGATTGGTAGTGAACTCATTTCAAAACGAATTGATTCTTTTAAATTGTAAACAACAATAATTAATGCGAAACTAATTGAATTGGTGAAAAATTATGGTAAAAAAAATGAAACCAAATTCCAAAACATTTTTTTTCTAAACGTAAAAAATGTCGACGGACGATTTTCGCTTAATTTAAATTTATCGCGATTTTTGTTGTTTATAGGACAGGCGACACAGTTGTGATTAATTTCTAAAAATAATTACATGCTTCCAGTTGCATATTTATAAAAAAACGTAACGTAAAAACGTATCTATGTCTTCTAATTCCCTAATTCAAGAAATTTGCGCATCGACAAATGCATGGTCACCCACCCTTCATTATACAGGGTGAGTTATGCGATGATAAAGTTGACAAGCATTTTAGTGGTAAATATTTTAGGTTTTGTAAATTTTATAACTGTGGATGCATTATGTTATGTAAAATACGTAATTAGATAGAGAAATATGTTGCATGCAGTACATTATTAATTTTTAAATATATGTTATTGTTTGCAACTCACCATATGTGACCTTCTCCGAGAAAAGGGACCTAGTGTGTGAAAATGAAGTTTTGAGAAGAAAAATAAAATTTTAATGTTTTTCTCATTTTTATCGATTTTCCCAAGTTCGTTTTGTACGTTTTCATGGGGTAAATAAATTTTTATCAGAAATCTAACTCATTTCATCTTATTCTACACCCTTTTAGGTACCAGAATCCGGGTGGGCGCTGTGGTGTAATGTTTAGCGCGTTGGACTGTTACACGTGAGGTTGCGGGTTCGAGCCCCAACCAAGGCAACATCAATTTATGAAAAATAATATGTATGAGTTTTTTCTATCCCTCATACATATCGCAGCGTCCTCCTTCGGTGTTCCCCACCGAAGTAAAATAACAGGGCTATGAACTAAAAAGCTTCAACAAAGTTCGCCAACTCACCATCAGATGGTGCGCAACAACTGTTCTAAAAATCAACATCGCGCAATTACAGTGTTGCCATATTTGAAGCCCTTCATCTTTCACCACCTTTCACTTCTTCTCTATACCCTTTCCAAAAGACAACACGTTAATTAATAGGAAGAATTTCCTGAGTGTTGCTTCTCTTAAAAAAAAATCCACTCTTAAGTCCAAACCCGTTTTTTGACACACTAGGTCACTTTTCTCGGAGAAGGTCACATGTGTAAAATAGAGTAGGGTTGCATTTTATATAATTTTTGCGAAAACTTTTTCGATGCGAGAAATACAGGAACGGGGTGCTGATCTGATTAGAAAATTCGCATTTATTACATCATTATGAATAATTCAATTGGATCTATATAATCATGTTCATAAATTTTAAATTAAAATTTTGAGATACGTATCTACTATAACACTGCGAATAGTATTACGATTTATGACAAAAATACATGTAGTGCTAAGAAGCAGTTTTAATATTCTGGTTATCAAATTACTAAGGGTCATATGCATAATCACTTTTAAAATATATAAATGTCTTATAATACTAATTTTTCATACAAAATTCATTTTATAAATGAGTTATAACGTTTTCAAATTATTATGCATATTCACTTAAAATTTTAAACATACACAAATTAAACATTTTTTTCACTTTCCTAAACACTTGTGCTTTTGTTGATAGCTCCAATTGAATATAAGCAACGATATAAAGTAATAAAATTTTAAAAATTATGAAAAACTAATATTAATAACAATTAAAATTAAAAGTATTCGTCAAAATAATGATACGTTTTTGCTTATCTATACCTGCACAGTTTCTGATCCGTCCCGTTACGTTAGGGTGCGTTACTTCAAAGTATGGCTAACAAGGCTTTTATTCTAATTACAGATATCACACTGGTGAAAAATCGCATTTCTGCGAAACATGTGGCAAGGGTTTTCTACGTAAATATAATCTTAGAATACATTTACGGGTTCACACTGGAGAAAAACCTCATAAATGTCCTCACTGTCCTCAGGCTTTTTCCCAAGGTAATGATTTAAAAGCTCACATACGTCGGCATACCGGTGAACGTTTTCCTTGCGAAATATGTGGTGCTGCATTTTTGCAAGCTTACCAAATACGTCAGCATAGATTACAAGAACATGATATACATGAAATACCGCCAACACAAAGGGTCAAGAAATTTACTTCACAAGAGGAGCAAGAGAAACAAATCCAACGAAATTTGCAAAGAGAACTAGGGTACAATAAATTTGGAAAAGCTCTTTAAGTTTTATTTCTTTTAATTTCTCCTTTATTTTAGAAAAACAAAAAATCCTAAAGATGCTAAGAAAATTATGTGTAACAACTAATTAATTATTGGTAATGTATTCTATTTATAATTTATAAAATATAAGATAATTTATCAATGACTAAAGTTCTGTTAACATGTTCATCTTCTCACAAAGATAGATGACGACGAGACGAACCAAGAAAGCATTAATGATAATATTGGCGCTAGTACATCTGGCATCTCTGCCTCAAAATAAAAATCTCGTGTTAGTTTGCGCTTAAAAGAAAATAAAAAAATAATTTTATTACTAAAAAGTATAAAAACTATTAATTTTGTTTAATTTTCTGGTGGAGGTCAATGTTTGATCAAAAGAGAAGAAGATATTGGGGCAATAACCCCAAATTTAAGGTGCCTAAAACATCAGACGGCCCAAGTACTAGTGGCAACAGATTTCAGCTTCTATCTGATGATGAAGAAAAAGATGAAGTAATTGCTTTTAAGGGGAAAATTCCTCCTATAATTGCGGACGCTACCCACAGTTTTTCAAATGTGATCGGAGGCGTTAAGTGTATTTAAGGACAGAAAATTTCAGTTTTACACCCATGAGGAAAAGAACGCTAAAAGCTTTAAATTGGTGTTATTTGGACTACCAAAATTTAACTCTAAAACTATCAGCGATGAATTTGTCTGCTCGCACAACATAAAAGCGATAAGCATAAGGGAAATAGAAACAAAAAGGTCTAGTGTAGATGATGCTTACTTAATCGAGTTTGACCGTCAGCACGTATCTAAGACGGAAATTACGAAAATTCGTTAAAAACGCTAATAGTAATTTGTATTCTGAGGTAACTAAAAGCAAAAGTCATAAGCTAAATAATGACAATGACATATCCAATGAAAAACTCATGCAACAATTTTTTATAGCTGTAAATGCTTTACAAAAACGTCAAAACAAGCTCGACAAGTTACGAGTTTTAGGTATGATGCTTCAACATGTCATAATCTCAATGTTGTTCACAATGTTCATGTTATGCATTGGAATGCCCAAGGCATAACAACAGTTTCATCAGCTGCTCAGCTGAAACATTTTTTACACAAAATGAATATTGATTAATTCATTTGCAAGACAATTGACTCTGTCATTTAATGCAAATTCATTTTCTATTAAATTGTGTAGATAACCAAAATGTGCCAAAATAGTATCGGTTGTGCCGTTGTACCAATCAATCTATGATTGTGCCACAAATCCCATCACTGATATGAAAATGCGTATAATTTCAGTTTGTACGCACAGTTTGGCACAGTTTGGCACAAATACACATACAGGGACAGCATAAGTCATGGTACCTTAGTTAAAATAAAAGAGTTTCTAAAATTTATCAAAAAATATGTTACAAAATATGTGATATTTATTTTTATCTCATGTATTAACTTGTGTACTATAACCAGAGCTTTGAAGAATTAATTCCTTAATTCAATTTTTCAATTCTGAATTAAAAATTCGATGAATTAATTCACTAAGCACCATATATTTAATGGAATTAATTCGTATTTGCTTTCGTTCGATTTATTTTGTTACGAATTAATTCAATTGCAATAGTTCTTTTTATTAAATCAAATGAATTAATTCACCGGTGAACGCGTTCAATTTTATAAATCAAACGGAAAAAAATGTGAATTAATTCCTTACTGAATTAATTCACCACTGAATTCATTCAATTTCATTTTCATTCAGTGAATTAAAAAAAAATAAAATTACATTCAGTGAATTAAAAAAAAAATAATTATTTCACTGAATTGAAAAAAACTAATGAACTTATTTTATTTTTCACTGAATTAAAAAAAATAAAATAAGTTCACTGAATTCCAAGCCTGTTTTCTGCCGTTCAGTAGAAGAAAACAATAATGTACAAATAAAAGTTTTAAATAAGCAATTTTACAGCGTGTGCTAGTAATAAATTAGAAACCGGATGCTGTTTATCAACCTACATGATTCAAAAATAAAGCCTTTTACTATTAAAAATAAAAACTTTACAGATATAGATAAATTTGGAAAAAAATATAACTATATAACTAGTTAGAAAAATTAATAGTTATATTTTTTTTCCAAATTTATCTATATCTGTAAAGTTTTTATTTTTAATAGTAAAAGTCTTTATTTTTGAATCATGTAGGTTGATAAACAGCATCCAGTGTCTAATTTGTTACTAGCACACGCTGTAAAATTGCTTATTTAAAACTTTTATTTGTACATTATTGTTTTCTTCTACTGAACGGCAGAAAACAGGCTTGGAATTCAGTGAACTTATTTTATTTTTTTTAATTCAGTGAACTTATTTTATTTTTTTTTTTCAATTCAGTTTACTTATTATTTTTTTTAATTTACTGAATGTAATTTTATTTTTTTTTAATTCACTGAATGAAAATGAAATTGAATATAATATATTAAAACAATCAGCCTATGTAAATCGATTTAAGTTCTATGCTGTAATTATAAGATTATATCTTGTAGCATAGAAATTCAAGTAAATAAATTCAAATGAATTCAGTGGTGAATTAATTCAGTAAGGAATTAATTCACTTTTTTTTCCGTTCGATTTATAAAATTGAAAGCGTTCACCGGCGAATTAATTCATTTGATTTAATAAAAAGAACTATTGCAATTGAATTAATTCTTTGAATTTGTTGTTTGATGAACGCATTCAGTTGAATGAATTCAGTGAATTACTTAAGAAAAGGAATTCATTCAATTCTAGAGAAAATTGAATTCGATTGGTAGTGAATTCATTCAAAAAGGAATTAATTCTTCAAAGCTCTGACTATAACAAAACAAAAAATTAGTCATTTACTATACAAAACAAAAAAAATATAATTATGAATTCAAAGACTTAAGGCTGAGTTACCCAACCGTAAACGTATCTGTAACGAATCAGCTGTTCCGATACCACAAGAAGAAATGTATACGAATGGTTACTAACACGTAAATGTAAACGAACTTGCCGGATCATTCTATTGAAATCAGAATTTTCTATCCGGCATCGAAACAGCTGAATGATTTTAGTCGGAAAAAATATGAAATGAATAAAGAAAATTGATTCAAACAACAAATAAGGAATAAAAATTAACAAATAAATGGAAAAATTTAGAATAAAATATAAAACCACATGAAATAGATGCTAAATAATAATGTCGTTTACGATAATCTATAAGTGTACTTTTTAGCTACGGCACGGTACAGTTACATCACATTTACGTTTACGGTCCCATAATCCGCCCTTTATGCGAAAAGACGAAAATAAGTTACAATATGGATAGACATTTTATTATAATCCTACACCTAATATTTATTAGGATATCCCTAAAGATGAAGAACTTCATTTAATCGATTTGGCATTGACTACACAAGTTTTACTGTGTAATTTCGAACTTTTTGCTGCCGTTCAGTCAAAAGCATAGCCTTGAGCTGAATTTTATTATAAAATTTATGATCATATTTCTAAATGATCCCACAAGGGTTCAATAGGGATCATATCGGGTCTTTGCGGAGGGGTTTTAAACATGTGGGGGTATTGTATGCAACCCACATCTTTACCTCAGCAGCAGTGTGCTGAGGATCATTGTCCTGTTCAAAATAATAATCATTACGAATTTTAAATTTTTCAGCACTTTTATTCAGATTATTCTTCATAATATTTAAATATACTATTTTGTTCATTATTTCTTCGATAATAACCAAATTACCAACTCCTGCTGCTGTCATACAGCCCCATACCATGACATCACCACCTCCGTGCTTGACGAGTATTCTTTGGATTACGTTATTAAGATTTTTTCTCCATACCAACGCACGTCCGTCTGTTCCAATGACTTTATCACAAAACTAATTTGTGTTTGTTTTATACTCATTGGCGAAATCTATGCGCTTCTTTCTGTTTATATCGTTAATGCAAGAATTCTTACGTGCTGTACGAGCATTGTACCTGGTCCTTTTGATGGATATACGTACCGTGTTCTTACTCTATGCTCTCATTAGCGCTCTCGTTTACCCAATTTTCGAGTAGGGGAACGCTTTTGGGTAAATTTCGGTAACTTTGGGTACGTACGGGAACGCGCTTATTGTAAAAAGAAAAAATGTAATAACGACTTGGGACTTAAATAAAAAATACTGGCGCTAGCACAAATGCAATTAAAAATATGTTCCTGCTTTTCCCAAATTCAACATGGACACTCAGAATTTTAATGCATATGCGGCCCAAATAAAGTAGCATTTTAAGGCCTTAAAATGTTAGAGGAATTTGGTATATGGAAACCAGTAACATATAGTCCATGGGTTTCTCCAATTGTTCTAGCGCCAAAACTAAATGATAAGAGTGATATTAAATCTAAAAATAGATCTGAAGCAGTCCCGATTCCTAAATTTCAAATTCTGCTGTATAAATTGCAAGAGGGTGTAACTTTTTCTAAAATAGATCTATCAGATGCATATTTTCAAATACCAATGGATGAAGAAACTAAAAAGTTATTTATACACTTAAAAAAAGGTCAGTAAAGTCAGCAAAAAATGTTGCTGCGTCAGCAAATTTTTAGTCAGGAGTGTGCTTGCAAAAAAGTTGGTAATTTCAGCAAAAGGTATTTGCTGAAAATCAGCGAGCTGATTGTTACTAAAAAAAAAAATAGTAATCTCAGCAAAAGGTTTGCTAACACTTAGTCGATTGCAAATGAAAAAACCTTGCTAAAATCAATAAACTTTTTGCTGATTATTAGTAGACTGAAAAAAACTCAAAAAATTTGTAGAGAAATTTTACTTTACATAGGGGATACACGTTCAATTTTTGCCTTTCAAGTTTCAATACACTCGCACTTTTTTACTAACACACTCACATTTTAAAAATTGAACAGCAACTTGAAATCAATTTTTGCTTTCAAGTTGTGAGAAAACTTGACGGTGAAGTTTTAAACAGCTGATAAAATTTCTTGTAAATTTGTTTTTCTTTTTACAAATATTGTGCCGCAATAAAACACGATGGATAAAATCTATATAGAAGCCATGAAGTGTGAACATTTCGGTATAACGACGAAATGATTAAAAAATAAATAAAAAAATCAATTTCTGCTGATATGAAAATATCTGTGGAAGATGTGAAGAAAAAATAAAGTCTTTTCGAACAGCCTACAGTGCGGAAACAGCCCACAGAGGCGAGCATTTTTAACTAAAACCTTGACGACGGCATCTTGAAAGCAAAATTGACTATCAAGTTGCATGCAGCCTACGTCACAGCTTCAAGTTCAACTGAATTTGACAAGCAGTATGTGTGATCAACTTGAAAGCAAAATCTTGATCGTGTAACTTCAGTGTTAGTTAATTTGTTGAAAATTTAAATATAGAAATTGTGTGGAGTTGTATTTTTTTTTTTTTTTTGTAATTATCATTTCCGTTGTCTGTACCACATCCAGACAAGCTGCGACATCTACATCTTGTCTATCTGGTTGTCGTCCACGCTATAAATGCGGCTATCAGCACAATTTTTTTAGCAAAATAAATTTGTAAAACATTAGTTCAAAATTAGTTTAGTGCTAAAAAAATATAATTAACACTTTTGCTAAAAACGGAATTTCACAAAAAATTGCTGAAAACTAGTACACTTGATATACAAGATGTTTTACTAATTTTTTACTAACTTATTTTTTTGAGTGGAGTAAATACACCTTTACTTATGGCGTTTTCTTTTCTGGAAAAAAATGTTGCCCTCACCCCATTAAAATCTTACATTTTTCCAATCAGAATAGAACACATTAAAATCACTGTTGCATTTTTCTAAACATATGTACATATGTGTATTGTATACTCGTATGCAATATTAGGTCCATTCGATTACTGGATAATTTGTACAAATTTGTACAAACTTTTACTGGATGGCGTTCGTTAACACAAATACTCAGTAAACAGAAAGAAAAAAGAGAGAATAAAGTGACAGTTCTATGATGAGAGTTTCTAAGTCTTCTTCTTTTTCTTGCAAATTTTTACTGTATAAATTTTTGCCAGTAAGAATTTGCAAGCAGAAAAAACATATGATTAGAAAACACATGTTCGTTTTTTGACAACAAAAAAAAAGTATTTTACAATTATGTTATTTTATGGAAATTCAAAGCAATGAAACTTTCAAAATAAATTATGGGAAATATAAGAAAACCTAAGAAGTTTCTGCTTTAGATTTAACATCAAAAAATATCGTCTTTCATAGCGACCAGCTAAAATTTATTTGTATATTTGGTGTTGTAATCAGCTGTGTCTACAAACTTGCAAATTGTTGCAAATTTTCTGTTCGCGTACATGTTTGGGAAAATTTTATTTTGATAGTAAATCTAGTCTTACTCTCTGTAAGTTTTACTGAGTAATTCTTACTGGACTTGACTGAGAAAAGTAATCGAATGGAACTATTGTTTACGCAAACTATTACTAATTGTAGCCTAGTGGTTGTGATGCCTGCCTTTGACATGGGCTGGACGGATTCAAATTCCAGACAAAGTAAAAAATAAATTTTTTTATGTATATTCTTTTTTCAATTAATTTTCTTTTTTTTTCATATTTAAAGCAAATTGTATAATTTTTTATTTATTTTTAGCCTAAAAATTTTTTAAATACTAAATAACAGCAAAACTATAAAAATCTAATTAAAATTTTATAAAAACAAAAAAAAAAAACAAAAAAAAAATATTGTGCTCAAACCGGGGTTTGAACCTGCGACCTACTGCATCAGAAGCCATGATAGTACCCCCTAGGCCACCAAGTTGCGAGTTAGCTGGCAAAAAAGATTACAGTATATACACATGGCGTTGACATAAAGAAAAAAACAGGGCAACACTCTACCCCGTAAATTTTTTGAAGGCGAAAAATGTTGCACTTTTGCCCTTTATTTAGGCAACATTTTTAGAAAAGAACACCTAGCCCTCTTAGAATGTTACCCTTAATTTAGAAAAGAATACAAAAAAGGCAATTCAAAAGCAAAGTGCAGAAAAAAGGCAACATTTTTTTCAGAAAAGAAAACGCCATTAGCGTCTTGACGAGACAATGATTTGTTTGCCCAAAAACTAATCGTCAGCAGAATAACGGGAAAAAATTTGTCCATTTGTTTTGGGTGGAGAATACGTAATGGCAGACAATTCATTATTTTTTGTTTTTTGTTGAAGTAGGTCACAAACGAAACTATTTATTTTCATGTTTTCAATGTGTTTTTCACTAATTTTTTTCCAATAATAAAAAGTAAATTGCATTAAATTCAATAATAATACAAATTATTTACTTTTTTAGTAAAGCATTAAACACATAGACGACTGCAGCTACACGACTACAGCCTGTCAAAAATAAAATACACACGTTTATATGAAAACGATTATTTTGACACCAACACAGCTACACGGCTACACGACTACTTTTGCCGCTGTAGTCAACTTAGGATAATTTCTATTTTTGTTGGCTACAAAACAAAAATAGTGTTGACAATATAACAAAATGTGTAAAACAGGACAATTTTTCCCGCTAGAGGCGAAATAAAATCGCTAGTTCTGACTATAAAATTGACGTTATGGAAACACTGAAGAAACATCTGTTTTTATTTTACAATTGTTTGAAGGTTTCATTAATTTATATTTGGAAATAAAATTATTGTGATGTTTTAAAAAAAAAATGGATGTTACAAAATTAAAAAAATATTCCTCAGCCATTATTTTAGAAGCACAAACCAAAAAAAATTAATATTTATCAAAACGTCAAATTTTTAGGATCATCTGTTTACTATGTCGCTGTCGTTTTCAAAAAAATTAAGTAGCTGACTACACGACTACAATTGCAGCCAGCGGCATTTGTACACCGAAAAAATTTCTCGGTTGCTGGCTACTAAATTTTCAACTGAGTCTCAGGTGAAATACCCCTTACCGAGGCTCAGTTAAAGAAGTTAATTGAAGATAACTAAATTGTTAGTTGAAAATAGTGTCAACATGTGTAACTGAGAATTCAGTTACCTGGAACGATTTCTTAATTAAAATTAAAGAATTAGTACTGACCAATTTTTTTAAAAACTGTGACAATGGACAAGCGTTTCACATACATATTTTCAACCTTTTATTAATATATTCACAAAAATAAAAAATAAATGCCATTTAATATATATTATGTCCTATGGTTCCATTAGTAACAAAGGGCCACGAATGCCATTTAATACACTTTATAAATTATTTTCAATGAAAAATTTTGTTTTTATATTTCCACGGATGGTTTCATACTGCAACTCGTGATTTTCAAGAATTCTTTTATAAATGGCCTTTTATATACTTATCTCTGCTCGTCCTCTATAGAAAAAATATAAATTTTTCTTAAAAGATCTAATCAAAAAACAAACACTTATCTTAAATTGTGCTCTTCCAACTGCATTCATTAAAAATACCTGTATTCCCATGGCATTTTAATTGACGGTATGGACCAAGTACGCCATAATACGCTTTTAAATGAGCGAAATAAAGAAAATGCGATTGAAATTAAAAGGTTTGTTGTTTTTGTCATTGAAAAATATTTGACAATTTCAAAACTTTATATTTTTGTGTATACAGGGTACCAGAAAAAGATTTTTATTGAACTAAAACATAAGTTGATTTCAATTATTTCAGTTATTTCAAATTTTTTCAGTTTTAACTGAGGAATTATTTAACTGAGCAACTGAGAAATTTTTTCGGTGTAGTCGGGTAGTCGTGTAGCCGCAGTCGTCTATGTGTTTAATGCATAATGCCACTAAGTAAAAATTAGATCTGGCATCGTGGTTGTTGTTGAAAATAGTTGTTAGAACAATTGTGCTGACAACGCCCAATAAGCACATAGGTTTTAAAAATTCAAGTGCTTTAAATTTTGCTTGAAGTACAGTATATTTCAAATTCTAGCACTTGTTTATTTAACAAAAATATTTCAAACTTGAATTTTTGTTTCCCTTTTGCTGGAGTATGCTATTAAAATAAAATGTAATAAAAGTTGAATTCAAACCTTGAAACTGGAAAACAGGGCTGGAATTGAACTTGAATTCCAGTGAAAATGTTTATAGGGCGTTGTCTGAACAAGAACAAAACACGAGACAAATTCATGGGCGAACAAGAAATTGTTCGTTGGTTGAACAAATCGATGTCTCGTGTAGACTACAAGTTAGGGTTATTTCAATATCAATGTTACCATTTGGGGTATCTAGTGCACCTGCCATATATCAGCGGTTATTAGACCAATTAATTTCCGACATTCCAGACCAATTAATTTCCGACATCCCCAATTAATTTCCGACATCCCCTTATTTGCATTGAACGGTAATCATAATATTGTCCTTGAACTGTTTCTCCCCAATGTTATTTCCATTCGATAAGAAAACCCCTAAATATACACATATGGTCAAAATAATAAGTACACCTGCTTATTTTTTCTTTATGTTTAATTTTAGTTACTTTAACGGAAAGTAAACATGGCAATTCTTTTTTATTTAAATAACTTTAATATGGCAATACCTTTAAAAGTAAAACCAAAACTGGGGCTTTCCCATTGTTTTCATTGTGTGTTAGTTTGTACAGGTGTGATTACAGTATTTGGTCAAAATAATAAATACATTGCTGAATTCTTTAATATTTTCGCAGTCTGGTCTAGTTTTTTAGAAAGGCTAGTTATTTTACTTTTGTTTATATAGTAAAAAAATAAAAAATAGCAGAAATTATTAATCGGTTGCTATTTTTTGTACAAAATGCTTTAAAGCCTAAAACTCCCGTCGAAACTCGCGCAAGACCAAAAAAAACTTCAAAAACAACATATGCGCATTGCAACTCTTGCGGACCCATTTGTGTCTTCAAGAGCGATTTCAGCAGATATTGGAAATCTAATTTCATCGCGAACGGTTCGTCGTAGACTACAAGAAGCTCATTTACCAGGACGGATAGCCAGAAGAGTCCCTTTGCTTAGAAAAAAAAAATGTAAAAGCTAGGTTGTCGTTTGCAAAAAGTCATTCCAATTGGTCCGGAGAAGACGAAAAAAAGTGGCAAAACATTTTGTGGAGCGATGAAACAAAAATTAATTTATTTGGCAACGACTGTGCCCGGAATGTTCGACGCCCTAAGAGTAAGGAATTCCATGTTCGCTTTACAAAGAAGATGGTCAAGCATGTGGCGGCAATATTATGTTCTGGGGTTGTTTCTCGTGGTATGGTGTCGGTCCGATAGATCGAATTACCGACAATATGACCAGATTCCACTACAAAGATATCTTGGAAAATACGATGTTGACCTATGCTGAGGAAACTATGCCTCTTAGATGGACATTCCAGCAGGATAACGATCCAAAGCATACTTCTATGTTGGTAAAGGATTGGTTCCAAGACAATAATGTGGCCCTTCTTGACTGGCCAAGTCAATCTCCGGACTTAAACCCAATCGAAAATCTTTGAGGGAGAGTTAAAACAAAGATTTGGAAAGGAGGTTTTTAAAAATAAGTATCAGTTACAGAGTTTTGTTCAAAAAACTTGGTATGAAATATCAGTAGAGACCTGCAGGAAGGTTATTGCCAGCATGCCAAAAAGAGTCAACAAAATAATGGTGGTTTCACTCAATTTAACAGAAAAAACTTGAATTTTTTACTGTTTCGCTTATTTTAATTAACAGTGTGTTCGTTTACTCGAAATTCTTACTACTTTTACTACAATTGGAAAGTTTTGTTTACTTTTTGTATTGATTTTTTCCAGCTGTAGTACAAGTAGTAACTTGTAGTAAGTAAACGAGCACGCTTTAAATGTACTTATTATTTTGTGCAATGTTTTTTGATTAATTATTTTTTGAACAAGACTGAATTTAATTTTTGTTTTTTGTTATTGTTTTACCCCTAAATTCATAAACGCTTTGTAAAATTATAGGAGGTTTATTGAACAAATTTTATATGAAAATGACGTTTTGTAAACCTGCTATAACTTTACAAAGCATTTATGAATTGAGCGGTTAGTATTTATTTTATTTCTAATGTTATAACAAAACAAAATAGTATTTGTTTTTTCTTTTAATTTAAATAAATTTTCGGCTAGGAGCCTTTAAAAAAATATTTCAGGCTGTACTTATTATTTTGACCATATGTATAATTTTTGAATTTTAAATAATTTTGGTTGGCTTTGACAAAATTGTAAAATTTTTATCAACAAGGAAAATTTTCTGAATTGAATTGGAATTTAAGAAAAAAGTGCTCATAAGAACATTTTTTGGTGAATGATCGTGGTACAATTGGTTATTGGCGAATGGAACATAATCCGATTTTAGTTGGATGTGGAGCGGAATTATAAATATAAAAACGTTTAAATTTTCTTGTTTTGTGGAATTCAGCTATGATTTTGTCGATAAAGTATGACATGGAATATTTGTAATGTAGGTCTAAAAGGTTTCCTCGTTGGGTTGTTTCAGCTAGATTTTATTTTTTGAAATCTTAGCCTTTTGCTGCGTAACATCTAATGGGTTTTTCTTATACAAGTTGGATTCTCGCCCAATAATTGTAATCTGTCGACCATCATAGGACCATTCATCTCCATTTCATATTAATACAGGGGAACTTTTTCCAAAGTGTTATATTGTTTGGCCTTGGGTATTGAGAAATATAATTTGAAAATAAGAAAGGGGCAAATGTTCAAAAAATTTTCCTGTTATCCGGTCTACCATTTAATACCACAACTAATAACATCCGTATTCTAAACTTTATATTGTTATAAAGTTTAGAATAAAGCCTAAACCACATAAACGCAGTGTCGACCGCAGTGCGACGTTTTGTCGATAAAGCAGTTTTTGTATCTTCTCTATTTGTCACTGCCGAGAAGTTCGAAAATTTGGACAAGAGCTGTTTTTAAACAAAACACAATAAGAAGTTTTTAAAAATATTAAATCGTTTTCGCGAAATTCAAGAACAAAGTTTGACAGCACTGTCACTGTCCACTGGTACTTTCACTATGTGGTTTGGGCTTAAGCCTAAACCACATAAACGCAGTGTCGACCGCAGTGCGACGTTTTGTCGATAAAGCAGTTTTTGTATCTTC
Source organism: Leucophora obtusa (assembly GCA_949987735.1). Classification (NCBI taxonomy): domain Eukaryota; kingdom Metazoa; phylum Arthropoda; class Insecta; order Diptera; family Anthomyiidae; genus Leucophora; species Leucophora obtusa. Next base: position 26,763,919 of record OX465297.1, read on the forward strand.
TCTATTTGTCACTGCCGAGAAATTAGAAAATTTGGACAAGAGCTGTTTTTAAACAAAACACAATAAGAAGTTTTTAAAAATATTAAATCGTTTTCGCGAAATTAAAAACAAAGTTTGACAGCACTGCCACTGTCCACTGGCACTTTCGCTATGTGGTTTGGGCTTAACAATTAACAAACTAATTAATTTGATTTTCTTCCGCCCATATTTCATGTGATCAGTTCTACAAACAAACAAATATGATTCGTTTGACGTTTTGTTGTCGTGTGTGCATCGTCTGTATAAAAAATTAAAAAAAGTAGAAACACATGTTCTGTCACGAATGTTCCCCAGTGTGTACACGCAGAAAAAAAACAGGTGTATCTTTTAAAAAGCCTGCTATGTAAAATTTGCATAGTATTGAACTAATACAAAAATACAAGCCACAAATTCCTAGTAATTAATTGATATGCATTTTTGCTAAATTACGAATGCTTTTGTTTGTTAAGTTGGGTAAGTACGTGCTTTGTTCAATTTACATTAGTGAAATTTATTTAAAAACGTACTATGTAAAATTTGCATTGATTAAATTTTGAACATAAAATAAGCAATAAGTGTATTTTTCTAATAAGACAGGTAAATGTCAAAAAGCGCTTAGAATTTCTTTTGACATATGCAAATCAATATGGTGGATGTACATCTCTAATATAAAAGAATAATGATGCTGGATTTTCTCAAGTTTTTATCTTATAATATTATTAATGCAAACAAAAATAAAAAATATTAATGCAAATAAAAACAAAAATAATTATTTTTATTGTAATTTTCATAACAAAATTGCTTACTTGTTGAAAAAATACAAGCCTAAAAGCAGAGCTTTGAAGAATTAATTCCTTTTTGAATGAATTCACTACCAATCGAATTCAATTTTCTCTAGAATTGAATGAATTCCTTTTTTTAAGTAATTCACTGCATTCATTCAACTGAATGCGTTCATCAAACAACAAATTCAAAGAATTAATTCAATTGCAATAGTTCTTTTTATTAAATCAAATGAATTAATTCACCGGTGAACGCATTCAATTTTATAAATCGAACGGAAAAAAAAGTGAATTAATTCCTTACTGAATTAATTCACCACTGAATTCATTCAATTTCATTTTCACTCAGTGAATTAAAAAAAAAAAAAAATACATTTACTGAATTAAAAAAAAAAAAATAAGTTCACTGAATTCAAAGCCTGTTTTCTGCCGTTCAGTAGAAGAAAACAATAATGTACAAACAAAAGTTTTAAATAAGCAATTTTACAGCGTATGCTAGTAACAAATTAGAAACCGGATGCTGTTTATCAACCTACATGATTCAAAAATAAAGCCTTTTACTATTAAAAATAAAAACTTTACAGATATAGATAAATTTGGAAAAAAATATAACTATTAATTTTTCAAACTAGTTATATAGTTATATTTTTTTTCCAAATTTATCTATATCTGTAAAGTTTTTATTTTTAGTAGTAAAAGGCTTTATTTTTGAATCATGTAGGTTGATAAACAGCATCCGGTTTCTAATTTGTTACTAGCACACGCTGTAAAATTGCTTATTTAAAACTTTTATTTGTACATTATTGTTTTCTTCTACTGAACGGCAGAAAACAGGCTTTGAATTCAGTGAACTTATTTTATTTTTTTTTAATTCAGTGAACTTAATTTATTTTTTTTTCAATTCAGTGAACTTATTATTTTTTTTTAATTCACTGAATGTAATTTTATTTCTTTTTAATTCACTGAATGAAAATGAAATTGAATGAATTCAGTTGTGAATTAATTCAGTAAGGAATTAATTCACTTTTTTTCCGTTCGATTTATAAAATTGAACGCGTTCACCGGTGAATTAATTCATTTGATTTAATAAAAAGAACTATTGCAATTGAATTAATTCGTAACAAAATAAATCGAACGAAAGCAAATATGAATTAATTCCATTCAATATATGGTGCTTAGTGAATTAATTCATCGATTTTTTAATTCAGAATTGAAAAATTGAATTAAGGAATTAATTCTTCAAAGCTCTGCCTAAAAGTATTGAGTAATTACTTTTCAGCATTGGGTGGGTACCCTAAAAAAAAGTCGGAAATCAGTACTCGGTACTCAACACTTTTACAGACATAGTCCTTTTTTATTAAGTCAATTTTTTTTTGCAAAATGTGTCTTATAATTCTCATTTGTTTTTTAGACAAATAGTTTATATATATACATCATTATTATACCTACAGCTATTGAACGGAAATGACGAATAGAGCAATGAAGGGCAAAAGGCAAAGAATAATATTAATGAAAATAAATTAATTAATTAAAATTAAACAAATTAAAATAAAAACAGGATTTGCAATCAGTGTTGCCAACTTTTGAAGGAAGGAAAGCACCGTAAGCATTGTTAAACCGGGTAAAAAGGGTAAAAATTTACCAAAAATGGGGTAAAAAAGGCACGGTAATAATTTTTTAAAAATTTAAGTCAAGATTTTAAAAACACATTTTAGCTTTGTAAAATCGTGTAATAAAATAACCAAAAAAGGGGTAAAAAGCACCAAACTAATATTTAAAAATTTTGAAGTTTAAATATAACGAAGTTGCTATTTAAAATTGTACTACAAACATTGTGAAATAATGTATTTTTTGTATATTTCGTATTATTTTTTCAAATTTGACAGAAATATCAAGAAAAATTGAAAAATGGAGAACAAATACCAAAATATAAATTGTACAAAAAGCACTAAAAGCACTGCCAAAAATCTGAAAAAGCACTGTAAATACCCGCTTTTTATAAACGGGTATTTGAAAAAAATCACAGGGTACGGGAAGGAAAAACGTACCAAAAAATACCCGAAAAGAACTGAAATGGCAACACTGTTTGCAATCTTTTATTTATTTAAAAAAATAACCATGTTTTTTTTACTAAAAGAAAAAAAATTATTTTCCTTTGCGTGTTGTTATATTAAACAAAAGCTTCGATTTAATTACATATATATCTCTTTGAAAATTTACCTAAGCGTCTTGACAAATTTGTCGTTAATTTTATGTAGTTGTATATCTACCACGGAACTTTGTAAACTTTTGCTCTAATTTATGTAAATGTTACACCTTTTTTTTCTGCGTGTAGGCAGCTTTAAGCTGCCTACACACTAGGGAACATGGTTGAGGGAACAAAAAATATCAAAAAATTTTGTAAACACGAAATGCACGCTCTCAACACGCACACACACACAAACGCACTCACACATTCACAAAAAATGCTCTCTTTTTTTAAGTATGTTCCCTACACGCAGAAAAAAAACAGGTGTATCTTTTAAAAAGGCTGCTATGTAAAATTTGCATAGTATTGATCTAATACAAAAATACAAGCCCCAAATTCCTGGTAATTAATTGATATGCATTTTTGCAAAATTACGAATGCTTTTTTTTGTTAAGTTGGCTAAGTACGTGCTTTGTTAAATTTACATTGGTGAAATTTATTTAAAAACGTACTATGTAAAATTTGCATTGATCAAATTTTGAAAATAAAATAAGCACACGCAGAAAAAAAAAGGTGTAACATTTACAAAAATTAGAGTAAAATTTTACAAAGTTCCGTGGTAGATATACAACTACATAAAATTAACGACAAATTTGTCAAGACGCTTAGGTAAATTTTCAAAGAGATATATATGTAATTAAATTGAAGCATTTGTTTAATATAACAACACGCAAAGGAAATGAACTTTTTTCTTTTAGTAAAAAAAAACATGGTTTATTTTTTAAATAAATAAAAGAAAAATTGCAAATTCTGTATTTTTATTTTAGTTTGTTTAATTTTAATTAATATTTATATTTTAATATTTTTCTTTGTCCTCAATTCCTCTGCTGCCGAACTGTAATTGTGTTTACCAACCCTTCATTGCTATATTCGCCATTTCCGTTCAATAACTGTAGGTATAACAATGATGTATATATACAAACTATTTGTCTAAAAAAGAAATGGGAATTATAAGACACATTTTGCAAAAAAAAAATTGACTTAATAAAAAATTGCTATGTCTGTAAAAGTGTTGAGTACCGAGTACTCATTTCCGACTTTTTTTAGGGTACCCAATGCTGAAAAGTAATTACTCAATACTTTTAGGCTTGTATTTTTTCAACAAGTAAGAAATTTTGACATGAAAATTACAATAAAAATATATTATTCTTCTTTTTATTTGCATTAATATTTTTTATTTTTGTTTGCATTAATAATATTATAAGATAAAAACTTGAGAAAATCCAGCATCATTATTCTTTTATATTAGAGATGTACATCCACCATATTGATTTGCATATGTCAAAGGAAATTCTAAGCGCTTTTTGACATTTACCTGTCTTATTAGAAAAATATACTTATTGCTTATTTTATTTTCAAATCTTGATCAATGCAAATTTTACATAGTACGGTTTTAAATAAATTTCACCAATGTAAATTTAACAAAGCACGTACTTAGCCAACTTAACAAAAAAAGCATTCGTAATTTAGCAAAAATGCATATCAATTAATTACCAGGAATTTGGGGCTTGTATTTTTGTATTAGGTCAATACTATGCAAATTTTACATAGCAGGCTTTTTTAAAGATACACCTGTTTTTTTTCTGCGTGCAATAAGTATATTTTTCTAATAAGACAGGTAAATGTCAAAAAGGGCTTAGAATTTCCATTGACATATGCAAATCAATATGGTGGATGTACATCTCTAATATAAAAGAATAATGATGCTGGATTTTCTCAAGTTTTTATCTAATAATATTATTAATGCAAACAAAAATAAAAAATATTAATGCAAATAAAAAGAAGAATAATATATTTTTATTGTAATTTTCATGTCAAAATTGCTTACTTGTTGAAAAAATACAAGCCTAAAAGTATTGAGTAATTACTTTTCAGCATTGGGTACCCTAAAAAAAGTCGGAAATGAGTACTCGGTACTCAACACTTTTACAGACATAGCAATTTTTTATTAAGTCAATTTTTTTTTGCAAAATGTGTCTTAAGCTGCCTACACACTAGGGAAGATGGTTGAGGGAACAAAAAATATCAAAAAATTTTGTAAACACGAAATGCACGCTCTCAACACGCACACACTCACAAACGCACTCACACATTCACAAAAAATGCTCTCTTTTTTCAAGTATGTTCCCTAGTGTGTAGGCAGCTTTATAATTCTCATTTGTTTTTTAGACAAATAGTTTATATATATACATCATTATTATACCTACAGTTATTGAACGGAAATGGCGAATATAGCAATGACGGGTTGGTAAACAGAATTACAGTTCGGCAGCAGAGGAATTGAGGACAAAGAAAAATATTAAAATATAAATAAAAAATTATTTAAAATTAAACAAACTAAAATAAAAATACAGAATTTGCAATTTTTCTTTTATTTATTTAAAAAATAAACCATGTTTTTTTTACTAAAAGAAAAAAGTTAATTTTCCTTTGCGTGTTGTTATATTAAACAAAGGCTTCAATTTAATTACATATATATCTCTTTGAAAATTTACCTAAGCATCTTGACAAATTTGTCGTTAATTTTATGTAGTTGTATATCTACCACGGAACTTTGTAAAATTTTACGCTAATTTTTGTAAATGTTACACCTTTTTTTTTCTGCGTGTAGTGTGTAGGCAGCTTTATAAATTTCATTGCAAAAAAGCTTAGGCCGTTAGAGGGTTAAATTCTCTTGCAAAAACGTCGGCGGTAGACGACTCGTAGCCGTCGCCGGTTGTTATTTTGGTTACCTGTCACCGAAAATATCTTAACAACTTCGTTCTCTGCTTGTTATTCAATTACGAAGAGTATTTAAAAAAAAAAAAAAAAAATAGTTTTTAAAAAGAAACAATATTAGAATGTCTTGTTTACTAAAAACTTTAAATGTTGCACAAGCCGTAAAAACCATCAGCCGGAATCAAACACAAGCACAATTTCATACTACACCGGTGTGCAATGAGATACGTAAATTGGCCCGTTTACGTGTGGTGGACAACAGTGACCTGGGCAAACGAGCTATGGCAGAAGGAAGACCACCACGCTGCATACACGTTTACAATAAACGTGGTATTGGCCTAATTGGTGACAAAGTCCTAGTAGCCATCAAAGGTACCATGAAAAAAGGCATATTGGTGGGCTTGAAACAAAAGCAAAAACCAAAAATACCAAAATTTGATAGTAACAATTTGGTATTGATTGATGATAATGGTACACCATTGGGTACTAGAATACATGTGCCTGTTCCAACAATCTTGAGAACTGTATTAAAGGAGCGCACTCAATCTAAAGGTGCTGATTATACTAAAGTATTGGCTATAGCAAGTAGATTTATTTAAGAAAAGTGTATTCTGCACATTTTTGTTAAAATAAAATTGTTATTAAAAGGATGGACGTTTAGGTTCTTTATCTGGGAAGTCGGCACCAATAATACGTTCTCGTTTTTTCGTATGTTCTTGGACCATTTCGGAGACGGCAATATTATTGGATTTTATTTGCAGCCAATTTGTAAACTGAAATTGTACAATCATTCAATCATTTAAAAAATAATTTATGTATTTTAGGTCTGAGTTTGACAGCCTACCAAAGTATTTGTTTTAACACCAGCCTCATACAATTTATTTTCAATATCGTCCAACCGGTGTTTGGGTTTACCACTTTCTGTAGTATTTTTAGATATGTCCAGCAAATGCCCCACCGCTGGCGCATAGTTTCAAACTCAATTTTACCCACCACATGATTATGATCATAGGGTGTTAAGTGGCGTCCATATTCATAAAAATATGTATGCAAGTTACCTAATTCTATTTGAGTTGTTTCCGCTTCACACACGGCCGTATGTACATTTTTATAAATATCTGGAACACAAACGGTAAATAATGGATTGTTTGCTTTTAGTTCTTTAATATACCTTAAGGGCAAATTAATGTTACGTCCTGGATTAAGATCCTCAGTATCGGCTCCAGCATCCAAAAGGCCTGCAATTATCTTAATTTTAGATAATCATCTGTATTTTATTAAGTTAACTCACCCATTTTTAATAGTTTTGTATTAACTTTGCATTCCACTTTTTCTGGGGTAACAAATCAGGCACTATCCACGGCTCTCATCTGAAAACCTGAACTGGTTTTAAGAGAGTTTCAATGTAAAATAACAAAAAACGTGAAAAAGTGGTATTTTTAATTATTTTTTATGTTTTTAAGCAATTTTAATTAAATTGTAAAGTGCACTTGTGTTGATATGTTCTCTTTATTAGTTTTGCATAATTAGCACAAAAATTTGCTTATTAATATTAAAAAATACGCGTTAAAAAAACACTAAAAACTGTTTCTCTTAAAACCAGTTTGCATATAAAATTAAAGAGACTTTTTAACAGCAGTTGAGGCTGGTGGCAGTAGTACATATTTTTTTTCAAGGTCGGTTACCGTTATCGTTATAACACTTTTATCGCTAAAATACCGTTTTAAATTGAATACCGTTACCAATACCTCTAAAAAAAATTGGAAATACCGTTATCGTTACCGATGTCGTTATTTTTATAGGTAGTTCCCGATATTTATTAATTTATGTAAAAAATGCCAGTTGTTGAAATTTTTTATTTTATAATCTTGATTTTTTTATAAAAAAATTTATAGATAATAATTTTACTTATTAAAAGTACCAGCATTGAATTCAGAGCTCATAATCTGTATTTTTAACAACTAAAATTAAAAATATGCTATACTAGCGGGCGCAGCCCGCTACGTTGTTAGCGTGCCTTAAAGGTTAAGGGGGGGGGGGGGGCTGCGCCCTCCCCCCCGGGGGGCTGCGCCACCACAATTTTTATTAAATTCGTTTTTTTATTTAAAGCCTTCACCCAGCCACCACAAATAAATAATTCTGCACAACAATGGGTTTAAAATAAATAAATATTTGATCACTTTTTCTCATGAAAGTGGATTGTTAGTAATGAATCCATAATAAATTGCAATATACGTGTGTATGTTAAGATAATTTGGTAAAGTGCGAACTTAGGTAGATAGACCCGTAAGTAGTTTTGTTCATTTGTGTTTTGAATGAAAATAAATAACGTAAAGCAGGGTTGGAAAGCATTTTATAATATTAAAAATAGCGGGCAAAGCTACGTTGTTAGCGTGTCTTAAAGTTTTTTTTTTAATTCCAGTTTATGTAAAGGTAGACCTGGCAATTCAAGTAAATTCACAAATTCAGTTGGAAAATTTACTGCGTCGGTTTCTTCCACCGGTGCTTCGTTACATGAAGTTTAAATATCGGAATATATAAGTTCCATTCCTTTTCTAAGGTTTTTTCTCTTTCAGAAAATTTGTTTAACTTTTTGGGGAGTATGTTTCAATGCTACATAAGTTTCATATTCCGTTGATAGTGTTTGAACAGGTAATTCCCTCTTCCAATCCATTTGCATTGTCTATAATTTCAATTCCGCTCGTTCAACGTTTATATCCATTTCATTCCACTTGTGTAGTGTTTCAATCCCACCCGTTTTCTATTTAGTTTCTTAATTTTAGTGTTTCATATACACTTGTTCTTTAAGTTTTAGGTTTCTAGCTAAAGACGTAGACGTTAAGGGGGGGGGGGGGCAATTTTCCCCTTTTGAACCACCATTTTTACCACGTTCCTGTCCAAAGTCCTAGAAATGCCTTGTCGATAAGTTAGCCCATACTCCAAGGAAAACATATTATATATTACAGGTTTCTAGCCGAAGGGTTCGGTTAGGCCATCAAGGGGGAGAATTATTCCGTTTTTACCCCTCCCGGTAGGAATTTCCAAAAATTCCGTCTTAGAGGACGTCTGCGTTGGAGGAGGAACCTACTACATACATCATTTTAGGTCTCTATATCCAGCAGTTTGGCCAGGCCGTCAAGGGGGAAGTTTTTTCCCTTTTTACCCCTCCCGGTATGAATTTCCAAAAATACCATCTTAGGGGACGTCAACGTTGGAGAAGGAACCCAATTTAAGATCCCTTGTTCCAGCAGTTTGGCCAGGCCGTTAAGGGGGAGACTTTTCCTGTTTTTGACCCTACCTGTAGAAATTTCCAAAAATCTCATCTTAGCGGATGTCTACAATAGAGGAGGAACTTTAATACCAAATTTCAACTTCCTACCTCCAGCGGTTTGGGCAGGCCTTTAAGCGGCACTTTTCGCTTCATTAATACCCATTTTTGCAATGTCCCTGTCCAAAAAGCACCTCCTCGGTAAGTGAGCACATACTCCAAGTAACATATGTTTTACATTTCAGGTTTCTAGCCAACTTTTACTATTTGTGCCCCTCTCGGTAGGAATTTCCGAAAATCCATCGACAGGGAATTCCAGCTTCCTAGTTCCAGCAGTTTGAGTAGGCTGAGAGGAACTTAAGTACCGAATTTCAGCTTCCTAGTTCCAGCAGTTTGGACAGGTCGTTAAGGGGCAACTTTCCCTTTTTGAGCCCCCATTTTATAACGACCCTGTCCAAAATTCAAAAAAGTATCTTTCTAATAAGTTAGCCCTCACTCCAGGGACCCACATTTTAAGCTTCAGGTTTGTAGCCGAAGGGGTTTTTACCGGCCCCCAAGGTGAGGCTTTTTTTTTTGCCCCTCCCTTTAGGAATTTACAAAAATTCCATCTTCGCGGCTATCTGCGATGGATGAGGAACATTCATACCAAATTTCAACTCCATTGCCTAAGCGGTTTGGGCAGGCCGTTAGTGGGGACATTTTTCCCTTTCAACCACCATTTTTACTATGTTCCTGTTCCAAAATAGAAACAAGGAATACATAGAAATATGTATTCCAAGGAATACATATTTAAAATTTTAGGTTGGCCAAAAGGGATTGGGCAAGCCGGCAGGAGGAGACTTTTACCTTATTTCCCCTCCCGATAGGAATTTAAAAAATTCCGTCTAAGCGGACGCCTACACAGAGGCAGGAACTCACATACCGAGTTTCCTTTTGGGATATCCTGTAGGGAATTGCAAAAATACAAACTTAGTCGATGTCTACTACAGTGGAGGAACCTTTATACCAAATTTCAACTTCTTACCTCCAGTGGTTTGGGCAGGCACTTTTCCAATTTGTGAGACTGTTTATGGGGAGACTTTTCCCCTTTTTGCCCGTTCCGGTAGGAATTTCCAAAAATCCCGTCTTAGCGCACGTCTATGCCGAATATCAAGAAACCTTGTTTTAGTGGAGATATCCGTGGGGGGAGGAAAAAAAGTAGTTTTTTTGAAATTATATATTATTTTAAATGGTACTTTTTGGAAAAACGAAATTTTTTGGAAATACATTTCGAATTACCGTTATTCTGAGAAGACGGAGTCGCCAATAGTCGAAAAATTATAGTGTACTCTAACATACCTATGGCCCAAAGGTATACAACAACTTTTTTTTTAAGATTTTATGAGCTCGTAACTGTAATGGTACTTTTAAGTACCGTCGGTCGACAAGGGGTTAATGTACAAAAAAATACTCAATAACCACGTGAAATTAGCAAAAGCAGAAAATTAAAAATAACGGTAACGGTATTTTAGGGATAAAAATATTTCATTTGTTTCTGTAACGGTATTTTAAGGGTATGTATTGATATTTCATTTATTTCGGAATCGGTATTGTAAGGATAACGTTATTTCAGTTATTTCGGTAACGGTATTTTAAGGATAACGGTATTCCGGGTATTTCGGTAACGGTATTTTAGGGGTAACGGTAGTCAGTTGAAAGGGTTTTGAATCGATAACGGTATTTTAGCGGTATTGCCTGCCTGAATTTGGACCGGGAATCCCGGCATTTCAAAAAATGCAGTTTAAAATAATAAAGTTAATTATTTTCAATTTACTTACGCAAAATTTGCCAACGTTATGAAAATAGTAAAAATCTTACATTAGGCTTGCTCATTTACTTACAAAATTGTAGTAAAAGTAGTAAGGTTTTCGAGTAAACGAACACACTGATTAATTTGTACTTGATCTAACTTTTTAAGTTCTTTTTTTTAACAGGCACTTAAAGGAACTTAAAAAATATATTTTTTTAAGAAAATCACTCAACTAAATAATGTTTGTATACAAATTTTTGAATCGCACTTATTCTGAATTAAAGACAAATTTGTCCATTGATTTTTAAAAATTTTCAAGTAAGTTAGAATTTGTTCCCATAATTTTCAAATTTGTTTCAAATTTTCTAAAATTATTTTCTATATTAATTTTTTTTATTTATTTAGTCAAGAAATTAGTTTTAGTTTATTCAATTTTTAAAATTACATATACATATGGGTGATATCAAAAAATGTGATAAAAACCGTGTAACCACCTAATTTCTAATGCATGGACTACATTTGAGTTACATATTTCGATAAATATCAGCGCATTGTCACCTGTTTTACAAAATTTATAACAATCTGACCAATTTTTGGTTAATACATAAAATTTGTGACCAATTTTATAGGCCAAATGTAAACTCCGTAACAACTAACTCATAAGATTTTTAAACTTTAATAGTTTATATTTTAATAACCAATAAAGCTAAACACTAACGGTAAGAATTTTTATGAAGAGGAAAAGTGCCGTTTTTAATAAAAATTAATACATTTTACAAACTTTTTCGTATATCTTAGCTATCACGACTTCAACTCTGTAACGATTTTTCGTCATAATTTTTGATAAAAATGCATATACCAGAATTTTGGAGTTATCTATTATTTATATTCCGAAAAGTATAATGTTACTGAATTAGTATTACAATAGGACAGGCTGACAATGCTTTGTTTGGAATGGTAACAAATAAAAAAATTAGTTTTTATATAGTAATTAAATAGTTTTCCAAACTTAATATTTTAAACAAAAATGAAGTCTATAATGCTTTAATTTGTATCCAAGTATTAATACCAGTAATAATTATAAAATAAATAATTAAATAAGTTAATCAAATTGTTTTAATAAGGGAGAAGGAAAGAGCTAAATAATTTAACGTAGATTAATAAATAAAATATGGCTTAAGTTTAATAAATTAGTGCTAACAATTCCAAAAACAGAATAAGAAATAATTACTTGGTTTTTTTGTATAGTTATTGTTAGTTTTTGTTTTCTTATTTTATACCAAGCATATTATATAAGTTATACCCAAAACTTGGGTATAACAAAATACATACTAAAACTAGGTAACTTATACCCTTATTTTATGCAATTTCCCACTTTTTATTTTTTGAGTGTATAGTGGATTGGCCGGAGCTCTTGGCAATTCCATGGGTTCGCCTCTCTAGGGACAAACACTTTATTATTTTTTTGGTAACAATCCAAGACTGCTTTACTGTAGTGGCACGAAGCAAGATAAGGCCAAAAGAAGGTAGATACTTCATGTTGTCTTAAAAATGGTAGAAGTCTCTTCTGTAAGCACTCCTTCATATAAATTTCCATGTTAATTGTCCCGGTGGTAACGAACATTTTTTTCTTGGAAACTGCTCATCTTTGTGTCTTATATTTATCCGGGACATTTCCTCTAGCATCGGTAACATAAAATTCTTGGCCAGGATGCTGAGAAAAGTCGGAAAGAACGTATGTTTCGTCATCCATTAGGCAACATTCGTACTTTTTCACAAAATTGTTGTTAAGCACTTTTTGTTCATCGCTCATTTTTTCGCTGAATAACCAATCAATGTTGCAAAAGTTACATTATACATATTCCGACATGTTTTTCAAAGCTAACATGATCCAAAATTTTGTTTTGAATTCCAATGAAAAAAGTTACAGTAGAAGAAGCGTGCACAAGTTTCTAATGACACACTCCTTAATTCAGAAGACAATCCGAAATATGACTCAATTTTAAGATTCCGATTCACATGGTTTATGTTTTTAGTTAAAAAAAGTCTATGAGATCTGGTTTTTATTTAAATTTGCAGGCCAATAGGTAGGTTCTCCGGTGCTTAGAAAGATGCTTTTGTATTCTCTTACTGCTGCAAGTAGTTGTTTACCTTTTGGAAGAGTGAACCTTGATCCCCATATTGTGTTTTTGCAATTAAAGCCTCCTCTTGCAATAAATCGATGACCTAAAAATTTTAGATATTCGAGGTATTCGAGTTTGGTATTATTGTGTTTGGGAGGACAGTAGGCGGCTGATATTTCAATAGGTCCATGCATGTCTGCGATTAATACAGAGGTTGCTAAGATACAGTCTTTTCTAAAATTTCGGTGCATTTGAACTCCATTTTTCATACTTTTTTGTATGGCGACATGTCTGAAATTTGTGAAATTTAAAATTAATTCTACATAATGGGAATGTAGTCTTAAAAAGAAAAGGATTGATGCTCATATTGCCTATGTTAAGTAGTCAGATGGGAACCTCTTTAAAAATATAGACCTTCGGGAAAATTCGTCTCAAACCCGAAGTAGGCCGAATATCGAGAAAAGCCGAAACACCCCTTACTTAAATATGATAAGAATTAATATATGTAAATTTGACCCTTAACCCTGAATACATCTCCATAAAAAACCACCTAAAATAGTGATGTTTTGTGGTATGCCATAAACAAATAAGCTTGTTTGAGCATGCTTTATACACCGGTAAATAGGCCGCTCAAATACCTTTAGTATGACACCGAAATTTTTTATAGTTACTGTGGAACAAATATGAAATAAACCGAAAAAACGAAAAATTGGAACTTTTTTGAACCCATTAAAATACGTGTCCTTTTAATCTTTCTCCTCTACACCATATCCGAAGCTCATTAAGATCTGCCGGTCCGCGTTGGGAGTCTTTCCTTGTAAGTTTTCACATACTCATAGATTAGAGTTGTGAAAGTTCGATACTTTTTGAGTACTCAATACTACTCAATACTTTTCAATTGAGTACTCGATACTACTCAATACTTTTAACGGTTTTTTTAAATTTAAAAATAAAAATGTTATGAATTCGTATTTATTAGGAAAAATAATAATAATAATTCAAGTACACGTGGTAAATAACTATTGTTACTTAAATTTTAATTAATTTAAAACATTTTAAATAAATTAATTAAAAAATTATTCCCAAAAATTCGTTACAAATTTATTTGCTTCACAAATAGAGTTGTATTTTCAGAGTTGTATTTTTAGAGTACTATTTTTAGAGTTGTATTTTCATACGAAAAATACTGACAAAACAGTTTTAAAGAGATTTTACTAACTCGTTTTAAATTAGTGCCAAATAAGCCACAATTAGTAAACACTGTTTTTTAAAATTTTTTTAAAGAAATTTTAAAAAATCAACGATTGGAGTTAAAGGTTTTATTAAGAATATATTAGAGATTAAAAACTACAAAAATTTTAGCAATTCTTTTTTCATTTGGATAGGGCAGAGATTTTATTTCAGCAGATTTCGAGTTTTGGAACTTATTTAGCTTTTAGGCAAGTTTTTTTTCTTCTTTTAATTCCATAAGGTTTTGGCCAAAATATAACAACACAAGATGAAATATTTCAATCCTGAAAATTAGGGCAAAATAGAAGTATATTAAATTGCCAAAAAATGTTTTTATTCCAAAGATTAATACATGGCAGTAACATTTGAAAATGATTTTGGGCATATGATTACTGTTAGTATTATATTTATATAATTGAATTTGAAAACGCTACTTATGTAATGCGTAACTTTAAGTTGTCATCACTGTTTTATTTCAACTCTGTAGCTACCGCTTTTTCTTAATAATTGTATTGCATCATCTTTTTATATCTAAATAAAATTCATATTAACAACAGGTTATGGGCCTACGTTCACGTGGTTTAAATCGTAATTATTAATTTCTGGTATTAAAATCGATTTACGTGATTGGATATATCAAGGTGTAACTTCGTATAGTAAAATTTTGTTCGGACGATAAAAATGAATGGTACACCGATAAAATTCCTTAGTAATATAGTTACCAGAATTCGTAGTTGAATTGAAATAAATTTGAAATAACTATTATATTCATTAACAACTATAAATTTCGTTAACAAAAACTATATTTATGTTACCCTGTGTTTATTAATTTCAAACTGACAAATTTTAATAACAAATTAAATAAATAGTCAAACGATAAAAATATTTTTAATGTTTCAAAATTTTTATTTTTAAATAAATGGGATATTATTATAAAACGGCAACTGGATTTGAATAAATGCACCAAACAGGTAAGTTTTATATACTTAATTCGATGGATTACGTCTTAAATAACATTAAAATTTCGTTTTTTTAGAATTGAGGAAAAAACAAGGACAAAGAAAAACTAAACCATTATTTGAAATCCGAAAGAAATTCAATCAACAAAATGACAATATATTAAATATTTGCAGAAATTAAATCATTTGTGTGTTCTACTAACGTCATAATTTGCAAGCTGTTGATAGTTTAAATAATAAAAAATTCATATTTGTTATTTTGTGAAATTAATAATGTAAAAAATAAAGAAGTTTTATGATAAAATCGTTTTAAATATAAATATTTTTAGCTGTCAACAACCAATTTAGTTTTTAAATGGTTGGATGCAATTATATTAACAAAATTTCTATATTTTCAACTACAAAATCGTTGAAAATTATATATTCGAAAATATTAGTTATCACCAACTAAATTGATTCAACTAAGCTTTAGTTAGAGGTATTTCACCTATGAGGAAGTTGAAATTTTCGTTAAAAACAATTAAGAAATTTTTTACGTGTACAAATGTGCAATTTCCCAAGCTCTCAAACACTATCATATTTGGAAATTCAATATGGAGTTGTTATTGTTGGAAAGAGAACTTTGGGATATCGTCATTGCGGAAACACCAGATGCTCCTGACGAAAAATGGTATATACGTTGTGGAAAGGCAAGAGCTACAATTGGATTATCTGTAGAAGAGTCTCAAAAGATACACATCAAGAAACTGAAGACAGCAAAGGATTATTGGAACGCTTTAAAGAAACATCATGAAAAAGCAAATCTCACAAATAAAGTAAGTCTTCTTCGTCAACTTTCTACAAAGAGAATGCATAGTGGTCAATCGATAGAAGAGCACATCATTGAATTTTTAAACATCGTGAATCGATTAAATGATTTGGGTGAGGAAATTGAGGAACACAAAAGCATTGCTTTTTTGCTTGGAAGCCTGCCAGAGGAATATAATTCATTGGTGTCGTCATTGGAAATGCGTTCTGAAGCAGATCTAACAATGGATCTGGTAAAGGAAAAGTTGCTTCAAGAATTCAAACGAAAATATGGTGGTGAACAAGAAGCTGACATGGCGTTCAAGCAAGGTCATATTAAGAAAAATTGTCCAAACAGGAAATTGAATGGTAATCGTGCTAATATTGCAAAGAATGAAAAGACGAAAAATGTTTGTTTTGGTACTACAACAACAATGAGAACAAATAAAGATTGGTTCATTGATTCTGCTGCAACATGCCACATGTGCTGTGAGGAACATTTTTTTTACGAAATTGAAAAAACAACAAAACCAAAATGAAGTCATTTATATGGCTGATGGTACTGAAAGGAAAGTTAGTGGAACTGGTGAGTGTCTATTGATCTGCCAGAACAAGGAAATCCGTGTACGTATAATGTTATGTATGTTCCGGAATTGGACGGAAGTTTATTGTCCGTAAGAGTTTTGACTAATGAAGGTTTCAAGTGTCTTTTGATGAAAATTGTTGTTCAATTTCTATGAAGGGGCAAGTACATGCAACTGCATTTTTGGAGAATAATTTATATGTACTTAATCAAAGCAACAGAGTGAATAAAATCTTTGAAGGAAAAGCAGAATGTGTTCATGTTTGGCATCGTGGTTTGGGACATAGAAATATTCAGGCAATCAAATCAAGTGTTAATAAAGATTTGATATCTGGTGTCAGTATATGTAAATGTTCCTGTATAAACAAATGTGAAGTATGTTTCAAATCAAAGCTTTCAAGAAAACCATTCCCAAAAGTTTCGGAGTCTAGATCGGATGATATTTTGGAATTAGTGCATGCTGACTTGTGTGGTCCGATGCAAAATACAACTCCGGGTGGTAATCGTTATTTCTTAACTATGATTGACGATTTTAGTCGGTATTGTTGTGTTTATTTTATTAAAACGGAAGATATGGCTATTGATAAAATAAAGGAATTCATTGAACTGACGGAAAATCAATTTGGAAAGCGGTTGAAAGCTATAAGAACTGATCGTGGTGGAGAATTTTGTAACAAGAAGATGGACAATTATCTGAAAACTAAAGGTATTAATCATAAACTGACAGCTCCTTACACTCCCGAACAGAACGGAGTTGCAGAAAGGAAGAATTGAAGTTTAATGGAGATGGCCAGGTGCATGTTAAGTGATGCGGAATTTGATATCAAGTTCTGGGCTGAAGCTGTTAATAATGCTAATTATCTTCAAAATCGTTTAATCTCTTCTGCGACAAGTGTAACGCCATATGAGTTATGATTTAGTGAAACTCCAAATCTAAATCATATTCGAATCTTTGGATCGGTTGCATATGCACATATCGACAAGGAAAGGCGAAGAAAATTGGATAATGTTGCGGTAAAATGCAAATTGGTTGGTTATTGTGAAGAATCGAAAGCGTTTCGTTTACTAAACGTGAATACCAATGCTATAATTATAAGTAGAGACGTTGAATTTATTGAATCAAGTATAAGTCATAATGCTGTTTCAATTGCTAATGAAAAGGCTACATACAACATGGTGAATGTTTCCTTGCAAAGTTCGACTGCCGATGGAATTGTACCAGGAACATCGGAGAATGTACAAATATTAGAGAATGGAGAATCATCAATTTCTGAAGATTGTTATGGATTTGAATCAGCTGGGGAAACAGTTTTGTCATCATCTGATAATGAGTTGCCAACGCCTGAAAATTAGTTGCAATCTCAGGAAGAAGAAATACAACAAGATTCTATATCGGAGCCAGCAGTTGAAAGAAAATTGTCATCAACAGCTAACAAAGGAGTACCTCCTGAAAAGTACGGTTACAAAGTTAGCTTTAATGAAGATCCTGTTACGTATAAGGATGCTTTGTCAATACCAGATAGAAACAAATGGTTGGTAGCTATGAAAGACGAAATTAAATCCATGTATGACAATGAAACCTGGGAACTTGTGGAAATGCCTAAGGGCCGTAAGTTGGCTGGTTGCAAGTGGGTGTTCAAGATCAAGAAAACTATTGATGGCGATCGGAAATACAAAGCAAGATTTGTTGCAAAAGGATTCTCCCAGAAATATGGTGAAGACTATGATCAAATATTCGCACCTATAGTAAAGCAGACAACTCTAAGAACATTATTGGCAATATCAAGTTTCAAAAATATGAAGGTACAACATATAGATGTGAAAACTACTTTTCTGAATGGTGAGTTGGATAATGAAACTTACGTACAACAACCTGAAGGGTTTATAGAACATGGTAAAGAAAAACTAGTTTGTAAATTAAAACGAAGTATATATGGTTTGAAAAGGTAAAAAAGTATATATGGTCAGAAGGGGAAAAGCCGAGCCATGTCTTTATGTAAGGGGACAAGATTATTCGATGGTTTACGTTTTAATCTATGTAGATGATATTATTATAGCAAGTAAAGAGGAATCTATAATTGAAGATGTTATTGAAACTTTGAAGAATAAATTCGAGATAACTGTGTTAGGTGATTTGAAATTATACGTGGGTATTGAAATAAGTCGTAATGCGGACGGAGTCTTCTATTTGTCACAAGAAGATTACTTAATAAAATTTTAAACGAATTTGGTCTCGATGATGCAAAATTTTCTACAATTCCCATGGATCCTGGGATATATCAGCACTCGTCCTGATATATCAGTCGCTGTATCTATTCTGTACAGTAAAGTTAGCAACGCAAACCGGAGAGATTGGTCAAAAGATCAAGATATGTAAACTTCGAAAATTAATTGGTTTAAGTGATTAATTTTTATGGGGATATTTTTTAAGTTTATATAAATTTATTTTTAGGCAATATTTACAATATTGAAAAGGAGTGTTAGTATTATATTTACAGAATTGAATTTGAAAACGCTACTTATGTAATGCGTAACTTTAAGTTGTCATCACTGTTTAATTTCAACTCTGTAGCTACCGCTTTTTCTTAATAATTGTATTGAATCATCTTTTTATATCTAAATAAAATTCATATTAACAACAATTACCGCTGCTGTTGACAAAGCGCATTCTGGATGTCCAATTTTGGGCCACTTTCGAGCATTGCTGGCCGTATGTCACGAATAACACGAACAATGTCGGCCTCCTAGGCGTCATATTGCTGGTTTATAAGCATAAACGAGTGACTTCACGTGGCCCAACAGGAAATAATCGAGAGCTGTCAAATCGCACGACCTTGAAGGCCAAGTGACAGGTCCATTTCTCGAAATCAACTTATCGCCAAATTTTGATTTCAATATGTTGATGTTTTCGGTTGCCGTATGGCACGTAGCGGCATCCTGTTGAAACCACATCTCGCCCGGATCAATGTCATTCATATTTTCAAACAAAAAATCATTCATCATGGTGTGGTAACGAACAGCACCAAACGATGCATTTTTCTGGATGTAATGGAGTCTGTAGGGTCTGTTATAGATTGGTTTCACTCCATATGCGGTATTTGGTTATTAACAAACCCGTTAAGGCAAAAATGAGATTCATCGCTGAACACAATTTTGCGTCTATAAGTTGCGCGAATTGATGACTGATATTAAAAGTAAATCTGGATAATTTGGTAGCTTCGTTTAAGCGTCATTCTACTCATGCACTCAAAAAAGTTTGACAGTTACTACATGACAGTTGTTTGTGTAGCAATCAGTAATTGTCGTTTTTAATAGTATTGACAGTTGTTTTTCTATAGAAAAAGGCAACACAACTTTTATGACGTTTATTTAAGAAAACAACTAACGAAAAGTACTGTAATTTCGTAACAGTTGTTTAAATCAATTATTTTTAATATCATAATAAACAACTACCAAAACAGTATTTTTACAGTAAATAGTTTTTTTGTTAGTTAATTTAAAAATAAAAATTTCGTTGCATTTTTTTGAATTATAAAAATTCTTGTTTAGTTTATATTTTTTATTATTAATATATTTCTAGTTTGCAAATAAAAATCAGAAACTTGTATTGTATCGCCAATTCATAAAAGCATAATAACTGGAGAACGGTTTGGAATTTTAAATAGGCTGAAGTAATACCATATATTTTTGTAATCGAAAGAAAAAAAATGTTTTTTTTTATTAAAATATACTTTTATAAACAAAAAGAATTGACTGTAAGAAACAGTAGTTTTTACCGATTTTGTCAGTTGTTTTGAAATTTTTGTAGTAAAAATTTATCAGTTAATTTTACGGCATTGGTAGTTATTTATAATGGATTTGTTAGTTATTTTTCAACACTTAAAAATAACAAAAGTTTTAGTTATCTTAAAGGTAAATACCTTTGTCGCCTTTTTAACTGCATATACCTTTGTTTTAACTGTCATTTTCAGTAGATTATACCGACAAACTTTTGTGAGTGTGATGATTTGCCACAGTATACTGACCAAAAAGTGAGCGCAGTATGACAGTTTGTTTGACAGTTAACCCTTTCGTAAGTTCTATCGGGCTTAAAGAAACACCCTTTACTTACTTAATACGAGTATAATCTATGAACTAAAAATAAGTTTATTCTACATTAGCGCAAGTTCGTCTTACGCTGGGTTTCATACTGTAGGTTTAATTAGCTTAACTATTGAGCAAAAGAAATTATCAAAAAAATTTATAAAAAACAACAACAATTTTTTGGGTTAACTATTAGTTACCGCTTAAACCAGTAGTATGAGGCCCACCGTTAAAATTTAAGAAAAATTGACTTGATTACTAAATTTAAGAACAAGTCTATACTAATTTAAGTAAAACACATACTAAATTTTAGTAAAATTCCAAAAAATTTAAGAGAAAAATTACGGAGTTTTTGTAAATTTAAGTTAATATTTTTTAACTTGTTTTTAAGGAAATTCTGTAGCTACTTGATCTAAGTTAAAATTTCTTTGGAGGCAAATCATCCCCAAATTTTGTTTAAATTTACTTCAAATGACTTAATATTTGGTAAACAATTTTTTGAGTGGAAAATGTTTTTATTAAATTTTTGTTACGTATCCACATCTACATTTTTATAAAAAAAATACTACTTTCCTGCAAATATATTTGAAAAAAATCGGATTTTAATTTCGATTTCGCCAAAATCAAAATTAAATTGGGATTTAAATTTTATTGGAGTTCCCTCCAAATCTACATTTAATTCGATTACGATACTAAGGGAAATTGGCTATTATATGCAAATTAAAAAACTTTTTAAAATCAACTCTGAAAAGAATTCTCGAAGAATTATTTCTTCAAATGTCTGACACAAAGATTTGCAAAAATTCATAAACAACAAAAGAATGCGACAAGTAAGCGTCATGAAATAAGTGCGTTGCCAATTTGGTCGATGTTCTTCATATCTGGTCAAATTTAATATACGATTCTATTCTATTCTGCTATGCTGGCTATGCTTTTTTATATTTTTTTCTTTTTAAAAGGTTTCTTTATGTGCTTTGAAAAAAACAATCTTCATGATATAAAATGGGGTAGTTAATAAACGTCAGGTGAGTGGGTGTTAATTTATGTATTCCTTAAGTATGACAACAACATAACGGTTGCCAAGTAAATGTAGACAAAATAAAAAAGAAAACAAAACAAAAACAAAGATTGAGTAATAGTCAGATATAAACAAAAAACATGTGTTTCCGAAAAATTGACAACTAGCCCCAAAAGCTTTTTGAAATTGAAAAAACCGAAAAGCTTCCAATAACGAAATGCCCTGTATGACAAAACTGGCCTCAGACAAGTTAAAATCAGTACGGTTTTAAGAAAGCTAGCAGCTGGTCGAAAAATTAAAATATATATACATATATATAAAATAAATTAAAATAAATATAACAAATATATAAATTAAAAAGTGAGAATATAATTTAAAAAAAATTATATAATTATAAATTTAAAAAGTGATTAAAAATTGTAAATAAAAGAAAGTAAAAATAACAATAGTCTTAATAAATTAGAAAATTGTAGAAAATACAGTTTTAATTTTCGGTGAACTAATTTTTTTGGAAAAATCAATAAATTCGTTTAATATAAAATCTTTTTTTTGAATACCTCAAGAATATTCAAAATAAATTTTATGAAATTCACTTTAATACAATTGTTAATAAGAAAATCTGTTGAAATATCTATTTAAATAGTTTTAAAAAAATTATGAAAATTTTTTCTTTATAACAAGAAAAAAATCTGTATCCTTTGTATCCTGTTAAACAGTAGTTGTTATGTCCTGGTGTCAATGCGCTGTGTGTTTTCTAATACATATTATTACATACCCTCTTATACAAACACACAAATACTTTATAAATATATACACCCGTAGAAGCACCGTGGGAAGTACGGCGTAATTTTTTTTTTTGAAAAAAAAAAATCATTTTATATATTTTTTGAAGAATTTAAGGCATAAACATAATTGAAGTTTTTGGAATAAAACAAAAAAATAAGTACGATAATAATCTTGTTTAAAAAAGATTATGGCTGATTATGGCAATATTCTTCCGAAATTAGCCATATAAAATATATTCAATAATCTGGTAGATTATTGGAAAAAGTTAAACATATCAATTCACACATCAAATTGAAGTGTTTATGTTAAACAAATTTTTAACAAAATTTCTCAAAAAGTTATCTTTTCTTCGGCCGGCGACAAGACTAATAAGTTTTGGCATAATCCAACGTTATTATTGCTACACCGAAAGAATTACTCCGTTACTAAATTTTTAACTGAGTCTCAGATGAATTACCCCTTACTAAGCCTCAGTTACTCAATTAAATTTTCCAATTTTTCGTTTTATAATTTATTCCTTATAATTTCAAAGAAAAATAGGAAAATTGGCTATCAAATGAAAGATTTTTTCGAGACGCATTTACCGGCATACAAAAAATGTCATTTTTTTAGTCAATTATTAATCTTTTCGAACTGCGCAATTGTATGGGAAATTGTTGTTGGTTTTGGCTCAAAATTTACATATAATAATGCCCATTTAATTAAATCGGGGGTTGTCTGAACTTTTCTCGATATTTGTTATCATTCGGCTTGAAGCTGGGCATACACTTGCAATATTATTGTTCAATTTCTCGTTTTAGTTCTTTATTCTATTACCATATGTGGTACACTGAAAAAATTATCCTTCATGATATTAATGATATAATTTCATATAATTTTTTTCGTGGAATCAATGAATGATTTCATTATGTATATAATATTTAATTAATATTATGAAATTTTTCATAACTTTTCTTTCATCTAATTTCATAACTTCATTAAAAAAATATTAAATTTCATAAATTAGATCTTCATAAATTTAATGAAAATGTTTTTATATATATGAAATTGTTCAATAGTATTTACTTTTTTTTAATTTTTTCATAAAATTCTAATTCATACAATTAGAATTTTATATTAAACATTTAATTCTTAAATACAATAGTTTTATGTAACCATTCTTTTATAATTTTTATTTTTTTTAAATTAATTTTTTATTATTAATTTTGGACTATGAAATTTTTTTTTACAAATCATATAAGTTTTTTTTTCGAAATATTAACAAGGAATTCCATTAATTGAATTATTCTTATAATAAAGTTTTATGAAACTTTTTAATTTAATGAATTCTTTCATTAGATTTATTTTGTGAACTTTCATTAATTTTATGAACTTTTCATAAACGTTGAATTTAATGAAACATGTTTTATAGATTCTATAAAAAGTTTCAATGGACGAGTTCCAGTGACAATTTTCATTGAAACTATGAAGAAATTCATTGCTGAAGTGATGATAATTCTCTCAGTGTAGTAGATTAAAGACCCAAAAGGGCCAGCTTTACGTTCAGTTTTCCGTAGTTCATTTTTCACCTATATTTCAAATATTTGAAATAACATTGGGTTCACTACACGGGCAATAAGGGTATAAAAATTTATATTTTCGCTAGTATTTTAACATTTTGTGCTAATAAATCTGAATTTCGTAAATTCCAGAAATATTTTCATAGACAAATAAGTTAGTCCTTGGTCCCAGTTTTTAACCCCTAAACGTGAGATTCAGCCGCTAAAAAATACGTGCCTCTTATTTTTCTCCTCTACCACATATCCGAATATCATTAAAATCGGGATACCTACGTTGCACAGTGTCGTGTTTTCATATAAACGGTGGCCAAAAATAGAAGGAGTTTTCATAAAAGAATGAAAATTAGTACACATTGCTTTTATAAGTAGGAAAGAAAAAAAACGAAGTTTACAGAAAATCGACCCAAGGACACGCCCACCTCCCATATATCCTGAAATGAAAAAACCTTATATTTTCCAAAGTTGTTTCTAGAATTGAACCAAACTTAGCTCGATTGGTCTCTGATATATTCCTGATAACTTTGTTAAATTTTATGAAATTATCTCAAAGGACACGCCCACCTCCCATACAACCTTAATTTAAAAATTGTAATAATTTGGAAATTAGCAATCCGATAAGATTGAAATTTTGCATGTGAATATATTTAGTAATATTGTAACATATTTACAATTTTCAAGAAAATCGGACAAGCGCCACGCCCACCTCCCATACAACCTAAATTTAAAAATTGTCATAATTTCGAAATTATCGATCAGATAAGAGCAAAATTTTACAAAAATTAATTTAGTACGTAAGTCCTTGCCGCTCAGTAAAAAATAAATTTAGAAACATAAATTTTATTTATTTAACATAACATAAGCTGTATTTTCGACTTAACTATATCCGTTAACTTTTAAAAAAGCACAAAGTGAATAAAAACGTTTTTTAGACGAAAACTAATATATTACTTTTCGTATGCACGTTAACTTACAACGTGGATAATTATCAACGTTGAAAACTCAACGTTTATACATTTTCACACCTAGCGTAACTTCTTCGCGTTACTACCTAAAAAGTTTTGCTGACGTACGGTCGATTATACTGGAAATATCATAAATACTCACTATTTTGAAAAATTTGATACTCCAATCAGTTTAACGTAGATTTGCTATAAATACTTAACGTTGATAGATATGAACGAAAATACAGCTATAGTTAACATGCATACATAATATATATATATAAGTATTACAGGCAATCAAAGTATATTAACAATTATCACTGTAATCACTTTCAGATTCTACCAATGATTCATTAGCTGTTTTTATGTCGTTAAATCTTTTTTTTTCAACTAAATACTCTTTCAGATCATTTAAATCACTTTTTCTTAAAAGTATTTTCTGACTACGCATCGAAATTGATGGCTCTGACTGCAGAATAAGATAATTTATGAGGTCTCTCATGGAGGCAATCCTACTTATTTTTCTCGTATGTCTTAATCTTGCATTTCTTATAATTTTATGACTTGATTCTATTGCTTCTTCTGATAACATTCCAATGGGAATTGTAGAATATTTAATAAAATCTATACCATGAACTAAAATTTTGTGCACAGTTGAAGGCATATAGTACCAAGAATATAATTCGAAATATAAAAGTGCAGTATCTTTTAAAAGTTTTTCAAAACTTGATATATTAATATAATGACCACTTGAAAGTGTTCTTAAAATAATGGAAACATTTTTTATTAACCTTACATCAACATTAGTAATCTGATCTGAAAGTTCCACATCAGAAAAGAAGCGCCTTGCAGTATTGCCATCATTTGTTGTGCCATACCCCGTCTTAACTTTATCAACTATAAGACCCATTTCAGACTTAAATTTTGCTTGAATATTATTTTTTGGTCAGCAACATGATCTTTATTTTATTTTCCTACCACTTTCCATTTCTTTATATGCTGTTTGTAAGAAATATGCAAAATGCATTCAAAACATTTGATCCATGCATGTAATGTCGACAATCCATACTGATAGCACTGCTCATTCACAGGCCTTTCGAAAATCAATAAGCTGTTCATTTCAGATGGCTTAGCTCGACATAAAGCACAAGTTGAACTACTACTGTTTCCACTTAATACATTTAAAACTGCACCATCTATCATCGTCAATTGCATTTTATAATGAACATTAAGATTCTTGTTTTTTGAAATGTAATTATATGTATGTAGACCTTCAATTTCTGAATTTATGCTATCCCTTACTGATTGTATTACATTTGGATTCTCCTTTGTAAAAATAATTTTAAGTGGTCTACATAACCTTCAAGACGAATGTTTATCATTTTCCCAAACTACTTGATCATCTGCCCAATCCAACAAGCGTAAAGGAACAAAAGAAGTAACAAACATGAATTCATCACTACCTTCCTCATTTTCAAATTTTTGTTTGTACACACTATGACCACTACTGCCGTCAAATCCCCACTTGCATTCCAGAACTATATCATTTTCGGTATCAATATCATGAACATCTAAAATGCTTCTTACAGTTTTGTCTAAAATCTTTTGTAAGGGGACCTCTGCAGAAGTTTCTGTTACTTGTATGTCATCAGGCAAAATCTTTTTTTTAGCATCTGCAATCATATAGTATGACGGAAAGCAATTTTCGTGAACAGAATTTACTACATTTCTCATAAAATTGTACTGCCTCATAGATAAATCCATATCAATGTATAATGCTAGAGCACTTTCAACACAAATTTTCTTATCAGTATTTGAATCTGTTACCCTTTCTACGGCTTTTTTAAGAGCTTCAGATGAAGTAGAAGCGACAAGTTCTTCCACTCGCCTCCTTTTTGTTCTCATTGAACCCTCCTTATAAGAAACATTCGGTCGGCCTCTACCACTTGTATTTGCTTCCTAATATAGTATAACACAATTTAGTTTTATTGCAAAACCAAAACTTTATACGGAAACTTACATTACAAATGAATTCACCAAATAAATCGCTATCTAGCCAGTCACTCAACTCAGTTTCAAATCTATCTCTCATGCGATGATATTTAGACCAATTGTTAGAAAATTTTGATGATTGAATGATTTTCTATAAAATCTTTAACATGACGCATAACATCGCAGGGTCTGTTTTCCTTTATCTCTAGCCACAGTTGAAAAATACTACGAATCCGCAACGAGGTCAGCACTAAAAAACAATCACAAAAAGAATTCGTGCAATATCGGGCAGCTGAACTTTAAATATATTAAAATACATACTTGTAGCTACAAAATACAAAAAAACAGGAAAAGTGTTATTTCTACTTTTTTTTAAATTCTCTACGAAAGTTCACGGTTGCTGAAAAGTCTTGACAATGCCTCACTACTAGGGATGCCAAACGGGAAATCCCGAATCCCGAAATCCCGGGATTTTCGGGATTGGCAAAATCCCGAATCCCGGGATTATTTCTCAAAAATCCCGGGATTTTCTTATTTTTTAATATTAATATAAACGCAAATAAACAAAGTGAGCAATTTTAGATTACCTACGTTTTTTCTTGAATTTTCTCATATTGACAAGAAATTGATGCCAAGATATTGGTAAAATTATAAATGAAGTAGATTATTCGAGTAAACTATTCAAAGACTTTGCAGAAAATTCTTCCATGAAAACATTTGATAACGATAACCAAATAACTTTGTTGCTGTAATTACACGATTTAGTGGGCAAGGTTATCGCAACGAATCTGTTTTAAAATCTGCTTACAAAATACTGGGCGCAAGTGTACTTAATGACAGGCCTTCATATGTTATCCCAGCCAGAAAAATACAAACGGGAAAGCGATGGCAAGGTATTTTAACAGGCGGTACAAGTACTGACAAAAATTGCTTTCCCATTTCCAATATGATAACGCCAATAGACAAAAGGACCGGCAGTTCAAAAAGCGCCGGAAAAGTACTGGAGAAACAAAATTTTTAACTTTGGCAAAACGCTGCCAAAACCAATAAATAGGTGGTTTGGAATTATATTTTCCAAAATAAAATTTCAAAAAAGTTCATATGTATCTTTTTTTTTGCCCTGCCGTGATGTTTTGTAAAACAAATACTGGCAAAACGATTTTTGCAAACGCTGGCAAAGCGTCCCAAATGAGTGTTTTGCCAGTCATTTATTTTTAACATCGCGGTTACCCAGTGGTATGCAAGTACTTGATTTTTTGTACCACTGTCAATTTCTGACTGAGATGTTTCAATATTCATAAAATGGACCACATTATTAATTAAAAACTATTAAATAATTATAAAACGCTTTATTCTATAAAAAAAATTAGTTCCATAACATAAAAATTTTTACAAATAAAGGAAAATTTAAATCCCGAAAAATCCCGAAATCCCGTAAAATCCCGGGATCCCGAAAAATCCCGTAGTCCCGAAAATCCCGAAATCCCGAGATCGGGATCCCGGGATTTCATACAAAATCCCGAATCCCGGGATTTTCAAATATCAATCCCGATTGGCATCCCTACTCACTACTATTATTTTTTTGAACGGTATCTGACATATGATCAATATTTGTAAACAAAAACAGTGTTGTAATTATAACTAGAAGCATCACTTACAACCCTGTTACAAATTTTGGTAGCCGTTACATTCAAATACTTAAATTCTTAGTATTATAAATGAACATGAAATTTGGGATTTTCCCATAAATTTCGTATGCTGAACACAAACCTTGACTTTGAACCACTATAACTTTAAAATTTATAAACATTTTAAGAAGATATTTTAGATATCATCTAACCAGAGTGTTAAAAAAAAAATAAAAATAAAAAACGTTCAAATTCTAACATTGACTTTAACCATTTTTGGCCAGCCTCGTGACACAGTGCGTTGTTAGTTGAAAAGTTAAGTTTTTCTGGGCATTTAGTAAAGCACTTGAATGCAGTAAATTCAAAGAAAATGTTAATTACTTCAGGGAATTAAAAGCCAAAGTTAATTCCTTAGGGGATAAACTCATTGATCAAAAGTTGACACGCCTCGTCAGAATGAACTTTAACTGAAAGGTGCGATCACCAGAAATGTTTTTCTTGATTACGTATTTTGGATGTCTCAGAACAATATTGCGATAAAAATAAAAATCTTCGATCGAGCCGTTTTTGCAGTAATCTCTCTTGAAACTGCAAAAATTTAAATTCTTGAAATTACGAGGGCGGCCCCAGAATTACCCGACGTACCAGCTGCAATAATACACATTTCACAAAGTGCTATACATCGCATCTTGTCGCGTTTACTCACAATAGAACAAAAAAACCGTCTTGAGGATGTATCAATAGAGTGTTTGGAGATATTTCATCGCAATAAACCCGAGTTTTTACGTCGATTTGTAACCATGGCTGAAACATAGGTCCACCACTTCACACCTGAGGCAAAGGAGCAGACAAAACAGTGGACTGAAAAAATTGGAGAATTGTGCCCAAACACAGCTATTGTTTTGAGATATACTGCATACACAATCCAGTAAAACATTTCTACTAATCGCATGATTAGTAATCGCATGAGTAATTTCTTTGGTGAATGAATTCATTAATTCGATATAGCGAAATATTCATATTCCATAGAACTTCATGGCTTCTATATTATAGATTTATGAATAGCAACACATTATTTTTGTTTGTTTTATCCATCGTGTTTTATTGCGGTACAATATTTGTAATAAGAAAAACAAATTTATTTACAAGAAATTTGAACAGCTGTTTAAAACTTGACCGTCAAGTTTTCTCTCGACTTGAAAGAAAAATTGATATTAAGTTGTTGTTCAATTTTTAAAAGTGTGAGTGTGTTAGTAAAAAAGCGTGAGTGTATTGAAACTTGAAAGGCAAAAATTGAACATGTAACCCCCATGTTAGTCTAAATTCAGTATTGGGGTCAAAAAAGTACTTTCCAATAATTTTTTTGATACCGAACTGAAAAATCTATTTCCCATCACTGTTAGCTATAGTTTAGTTGCAGCCAACTTCACACTAGAATGTTATTCCAATCTTGGATTTTTCAACATTTTAAATTGTATGTCTGACGTATTTAGGGAGCTTTCATACAAATCTGCTAACTAGGACTTTTGTGACAAAACTTCACGCTTTGATTTCGGGAGATGTCTAGCATCTAGTTAAAGCTAGACCAGGGGTATGGCATCACTAAAAGAATAAGTTATAAAAATATCGTTACCATTAGATGGCACTTTATTTAAAAAATTGACAATTTTCTTTTTTTATTTAAATTTAAATAATAACAAACAACAAAGCAAAAAAACAAACGGATATCTCAAATTTTATTATTTGAAGCATACTTGGGAATTTTTCATTGGCATTGAAATTTAATTGGCATTACTTGATCTCAATGACAATGCCAAAAATTTCATTACCATTCAATGCCAATGAAATTTTTTTCAATTGGCATTGATTGAAACCATGGTATTGAAATGTACACCCAATGGTAATGAAATGTACATATAATTGACGAAAAAAGCATTGTATACAAAGAAAATTGTTTTATAATAAAGCAAATTAAGACAAGAATGTAAGATTTCAGAGCTATAAATATTATAAATATTCACTATTTTATCAAGTTGTATCAAGTATACTGCTGTTCACTCTTATTTAACCCTGGCCAGTCAAAATGGATCAGCCTCTAGTAACGTAAACTTGACGAAATAGCGAATATAAGATAGAAATACCCGAATTTTAGTTTTTTTTTCTTAATTTGTTCTTTTATCAAAACATGTAAACAAATGCTTTTTTCGTCAATTATAATTGGGCATTAAGGCATTGAACAATGCCAATTGGAAAAAATTTCATTGTCATTGATCAATTGCAATGCCAAAAAATTTCATTGGCGTTGGTCAATTGTAATGCCAATGAAATCATCAATTAATTGGTCCATTCAATTAACTAGTCCCAAGTATGATTTGAATATATTCCGCATTCTTTTTTCCGTATTTTCAGCAGTTTTTGAGTTTTTAAATATAGGCTCAGCTGGTACTAAACTGATACTAAATAGTTGCTCAGGTAATAGTAAATTTCAGCGCCCTCCACCGGTGAGTAGTGTAAGTTTTGATTTCCTATCTCTTGCTTTGTTGTTTGTTATTATAACAAAGTGCCATCTAGTGATAAAGATGTTGTTATAACTTACTTTTTGGTGATGTCATACCCCTGCCAGTTTCGCCATAGTTTTGCTTCTTTAATTTATTTTTAACATTTATTTGATTAGTCCTTGTTAGCAGGCTTTCGTTTGTTATTCTTTGAGGCCACCATATTCTTAGAATGTTGCAAAGACATCTATTGATGAATGTCTGCAATTTCTGTATTATTTCCTTGACAAGAAAACATATTTCGCACCCATATAACAGGGATAGCGTCAAATATTGCAGCGCTGATTGTGTTTGGTCTCGACATATTACTCAACATTGCATAACTGCACTTACAAGGAAGGCATCTCAATGGGTTTTCTCCAATCTTAATGAGATTCGGATATGTCATAGATATGTCATAATAATACACTCACAATATTTTATCCTTAAAAACAACCTAAAATACATATTAAATTAACTGAAAACACTATTAAAAAAAGGAATACTGATTTTCATTATATTCAAATCATTTTGCTATTATAAAACATTAGCTGTGTTCGGGTTCTCAACATTGGGATCCCGCGGGATCCCAATTTTACCAAAAAGCGTTTTCTTACTACACAATTGGGTAAATGAGAGCTGTCATGAGAGAGTAATATTCTTGTTCTTCTTGCACGAGAAAGCCCAGACTTTTTTTTCGTGTAAATTTGGGTAAATTGTTTTAATCAGCTGTTATATCATCAGTTTGGTGCAACTAGTTCAATTGAACTCTTCACTGATTTGAACCAAAGACCTAGTTCACAACTAATACCTCTTTTAGTTCAATCGATCATTTCATTCATCCAGAAAATATGTTTATCATTTACAAAAATTAGTATAATAGTTGCAAAAGCTTATCAGTGATTTTATAACTCCATAAAATTACCGACAATTTTGTGAAGACGCTTGTTTAAATGTGTTAAAGAGTTAAATATGTAAATAAATCGAAGCTTTTGTTTAATATTTAAATCTTTTCCAAATTTAATAAACTATGTATTCCTTTTTGTAAATAGAAATGCCTAAAAAGGAAATTTTTGATTTAACTAGAAAAGCTATATAGATTTTTATAACAAATTGAACAAGAACTAGAAAGAGCGCTCACCAAAACGAACTATAATGCACAAATCTATTGACATTTGTTTTTCGGGCTTTAAATGTGGTTTTTCGAGTTCGTTTACTTTTGTGCATTTTTGTTATTTCGGTAGAGTCCCAGCAAAACCTTGGTAATGACTGGTCATTACTACATGCGTTACTTAGATCTCATATCTCATTACCAGTTGAATTACTTTTAAACTAAATGTAATGAGTTACCGATAATTATACCCCACACATTACTATTTCACAATAGCTGAAACCAATAATATATGTTCTAAATCATTAAAAACCATAACTATGGCGTAGCCTAGTGGTTATCGTTTTTGCCTGACAGACATGAGGATCGCTGCTCAACTCGTGTTAGCTTCCATTGTTGTTTTTTTTTGTAATTTATATTAAACATCTATTTATAGAAATGTTGATGTTCATTAAGCAGTATTTAATAACAACAAGTTTTGTGAAAAATAGACATGTATAACAGTTGCCACAATAAATGTGTACATAAGTTAAAGCAATAAAAATCATAGTGATGTCGTGGTCTAATGGTTAGAGTGTTTGCCTGACAATCGTGGGGTACGCTGATCAATACGTGTCAGCTCCTATTGGTTTTTAAATTTTTATACTTTTTTAAATCTATATTCAACATCTATTTATAGAACAGCTGATAAACTACTTACAGGTAACATCAGTGTAATGACTTTCCTCCAATGACATCACCATGTTAAAATAAGTAGTTTAGTAATTAAAAGGTAACTAGTGAACACTTAAGATTTCAATACCTATAACTCATTACATGGTAATGAAAGGTTTTGCTGGGGTATTTCTTGTTAACTCTCATTTTACCGAACTTTACCCAAAAAGCAAAGAAACAGAGCTATTGTTTAAACAATCCATAAAATAAATAAAAATAATTGAAAAGTCTATTAAAACAATCATCAATTTTTAACTGACAAAACGTAAAAAAAAAGATATTGTGGTTTTTTTTTCATATTTCAAAGTTTTTTTTTTAATTTTAAAAACACTACACTATACACAACAACACACACGCCCAGCAAAATCTTTCATTACCAAATAAGTGGTTATATAATAGAAATTCATAGCTCCGCACAACTTATTTTTTGGTGTCTAAACTCATTATTTTTGTTTGGCGTGGTCGTTTTTATAAGTAGTCACGCTTACCCTCTCGCTTACGAAAAAATGAGAAATAAGTAGTTATGAGATTTTGAATAATAAGTGGTTACACACATGCTTACAAAAAGTTTAATTATAAGTGGTTATCCGATTGCTTACTTGATTCTTAAAAATAAGGATTTAAGCAAATACTATTAGCCTAAGGAAATACATTCAGAAAAATTTAAGTTTTCTCTAGTGTGTAATTTTAGGACTCGTCATAAAAATTTAAATATAAAACATATTTACATATAATAAAAAAATTTAACTGTGTAAAAAGTACTTATTTAAACTAATACGAGTAAGTCATTATTTTATATTTAAAAACAATGACTACAATAGGCCGTTATTAGGAAGTCATTATTTTATATTATAAAATAATGCAAAAGGTAATGATATATAATTTTTGGTAATGCAGATAGTAATGAGGTGTCATTACCAATATTTTGCTGGGCGTTCATATTTTTATTGGCTATGTTTGTGTGTATGGACAAGAATTTCTTGTAATTTCAATTGAAATAATTTTGTATATAAACAAACTATTTTAACAAAAAAGAAAACCGAAAATATTTGAATTTTTTGTTGTAAAACAGAAAACAACGAAATTATTTAAATTATTTTTTCTAAAAATAGAATATTTGACTGAAAATAACAACTCCTACAGACGATACATAATTTTTTATAGTTTGTTTTTTATTGATTGAGGAAAAAAGTTAAACAATATGTTTCAATGTATTTTAATTGATTCTTCAATTGAAAACAAACTTTACCTATTACTTTTGAAATAAACCTCAATCGGTTATGGAAAAATATTGTGAGTGTAGGGGTAAAAAATTACAAACTTTTCGATTTTTTCAGTTATTTCTTATAATTTTAAAGAAACTTATACAAATTGGGTATCAAATGAATCTGAAGACGCATGTATTGCTACACGAAACATGTCCGATTTTCTTTGATTCTTCAATATGGAATGTTAAAAAGCCTTGCATATCTACTTTTCTTCTGGATAGAAAGACTACATCATCGGCATACTTTAGATGTATTAACTTGTGGTAGAATCTATTCAGTCGCAGTGTTGACTCATCTACTGCATCAAGTACTACATCCATTATAGTTATGAACAAAAGCGGTGACAAGGCATCAAGCGCCATCCAAATATATGCTCCCTTCAGAGCATTAAAAGCTTTTTCGTATTCTACAAAGGTCAACTTGGGAGTTTGGATGTGTTTATCTAGCCCTTCTGCTATTCTGCCTAGTATGCTTTTATTAAATAATTTAAAAACTGTTGACAATAAAGATACATAAGTATATTCGTGAGTTTAATAATGATTGCCTCTTTTCAAACACCAGGAAAAGTTTCAGGGCTCCATATGTGTTTATAGATTAGGCACAGGGTTCCTGCCATAGAATTAATATTAGCCTTGAAGTCTTATTTTATGGCTAACTCGAAATATTAATTGCGGGAATTTTATTACAAGAAAAATCGCTCGCTCTACTAGTTTTGCACCGGTATTACCATTGTCAAAAATCGTTAATTTCGACCCCAACAGATCTTTCATAAATAAAAACAGATCGTTTCGTGTCATTTATTTATGGTTAGGCGAATCTTCTTGCACGTTATCTCATTTTAGTCCCACGATAACTATGTTATCTATTTGTTTGCAAACGTTAACTGAATAAGTCTGAAGATTCAATACAGATCCTTAGTTTTCTATTGTTTGAAAACGAATAGATAGCGTAGAGAAACGCCCTTCACTGAATAGTCCTGAAGAATACCTTAATTTAAAGTTTGGTATAAGTTAAGCCTTAAATTTTGAATTAATAAAGTTTGAAAGAGAATTTTTGCATCTGGAGAATTTTTTTTTATATAATCTGAGCTATATAAAGATGTTTCCCAATTTTTTTTTAATTATCTCCATAAATTCTAGCATCTTTCACACTGTGCACTCATACATACTGCAAAGCTTTTCACATCCTTTTTATAAAACTTCGAAAAATTATTTGTTGTTGTTCTCTTATTTAGTTTTGTTCTTGTATTTCTTTTCTCATTATTGTGTGTGCACACAAACCACAAATTCATGTATTGTAAAAATACCGTTAGATTTTCTTTGTGTTTTCCTCATCATCATCGTTGTTGTCGTAATTATTTTCTATTTTAGTATGTTATGTTGTTGTTGTTATTTTTAGGTCAACATTGCACAAAAATAAAAGAAAATCGCAAAAAAACAAAAAAACACAAAATAAATAAAAAATAAGGGAAAATCAATTTTCTCTGCAATCATTTAAAATCAATTTAGTCTAAGTGTGAACGAGTGAATGTGTAATTCGAAATAGTTTTGCAATTCAAGAAAAATGCTATAAAAAGAAATAAATCTAATACATAAATTCCGTTCATCTAAAAATAGAACTTTAATTGTATTAATAAAACATGGCCACATCATCCTCTTCAACATCTTCATCAAGCCGATTGGGTAGTGGTTCAACTTCGGTTATATGCCAAGAAGTTTTCGATGATTCTTGTCAACCATCTGAAGAAGGTAAGTTAAGTTTTTTTTTTAGTTCGAAATAAGTAATATACTTATGTGAAAGTATAAATGTAATCACATGTTAAGGTTTAACCATTTTCAAAATCATTATCATATTGTGGCGGTTTATTATATGATTTTCTACTATTTTCTACTAGGAAAGTGTTTTACAGACATGCAATCATTTTTGTCTTCTGCAAAAACTTTCAAAATAAAAATTAAAGCTGCCTACACACTAGGGAACATGGTTGAGGGAACAAAAAATATCAAAAAATTTTGTAAACACGAAATGCACGCTCTCAACACGCACACACACACAAAAGCACTCACACATTCACAAAAAATGCTCTCTTTTTTTCAGTATGTTCCCTAGTGTGTAGGCAGCTTAATGTTCATAATTTAAAAAAAATTAAAATTACCACATAAATATGAGTCTTTTCATAACCATGCGTCTTTTCCTAACAACTGCTACGCTACAGGAAAAAGTATATCGTATCAATAAAATTTGAATATCAATCAAAAATTGTATTACCTTTAGATTACAGCATCAAGCCGTTGCAGCAATTTCGGTATGTTCGATATGTTTTGGCACACATGGCTCATCTGGAAAACTTTCAGTACAAAATAAATTTTACATATATCCTCCACTTTACTATTGAAAAATGAAACTTTGTATTCCTTAAGGGTATGCTTGCCGCAGACATAGCAAAAGCAGTCAGGTTTTCCCAAACAGTCAGGTGTTCCCAAACAGTCAGGCATTTTTATTCTTACAAATTCCCTTGTGGGGAAATTAAAAAGCGAAAAAGATTAAATTTGAGTGGCAAAAAGATAATGGCAAAAAGAACGAAGAAGAACATAAGCAACAAAACTGAAATCATAGTGACATATATACAAAGGTATTCGGTAGTTAAGTGTCAAACCTTCTCGTCAGAGATGTACATATGCGAATAATAACTAAATTAACCTTTAAGGGGCAATCTGGAATTTGACTGGTTTTTGATGTTTGTGTTAAGTTTTGGGCTTTGGTGTGTTCTGACATATGTAGTAAAATTTTATGGCCAACATTTTAGTAGAACATTTCATCCCCGCTCTCCCCCTTTTTAGGGATGTTTTTTACGATTTGTTAGAATAGAGCCAAAAATTACCGTTATGTGGGGAAGTTAGAGGGTTAATATGTTCCACAAAAATCTTTGCCTTAATATTTTCTACAAAGTTGCTGAACATACCCTATACCTCAGATGTAAAGAACACATAGTTTCATATAACGATATGCTGCACTAACAGGCCAAAGGGGGAAAACTTTAGCCCCCCTAAAATAAAATTCCGATGTGATCTTTCAAAACGCCGACACATATTTGCTTTTAGTCTGCTCTACCAGAATCCGTTGTCAGAACCCTGTAATTTTTGAAAAAGTTTAAAATTGTTGTATCAGTGGAAATATTAATATTAGGGATGTGCTATTAATCGATTAATCAAACAGTGTAATTAATCATAACTTTTATTAATCAGTTAATTAGTAGTAAATTAGAAAATTTTTTAATCAGAATTATGAGTAATAGATAAATTTGAATTTTGATTAATCAAAACTTGAATAATTTTAATTAATATTGAAAAAAATTTTAAAAATAAAAAAATTACCATATATTTAGTTAGAATATTCTTCTACCTCAAGTCCAAATTCTAATATGATATTGTCATATTAGATTTTTATTTGTTGTTTCAAAAAGGGTTGATCATTTTCATGATAGACAATACAATTGTTTCGTAGACATCACTCTACTCTTCAGTTGTCCGCTAAGAAAATGATAACTTTCCTACTCAAACCGAGACATTACATAAGGTACAAAAAACCAACGGGATGAGAATTTTGTACTTTCGTATATGAACTGTCTGATTTGGTAAAACCAGTTATAAATCAACTCCTTTTTGAAAGCAACAATTACGTAAAAGTACCCTTTGGGTACTATTTATATGTATGTCTGTTGTCAATACATTTTGTAAAAACAACTAATTTTAAACTCAAAACAAAATAAATATTTGAATGAGATTTTAGCCGTGGTGTGCTTATTTTCAACAATTATTTTAATTTTTGCATTAAAAAATACAAAAATACACGGCTAAAATCTCATTCAAATATTTATTTTGTTTTGAGTTTAAAATTAGTTGTTTTTACAAAATGTATTGACAACAGACATACATATAAATAGTACCCAAAGGGTACTTTTATGTAATTGTTGCTTTCAAAAAGGAGTTGATTTATAACTGGTTTTACCAAATCAGACAGTTCATATACGAAAGTACAAAATTCTCATCCCGTTGGTTTTTTGTACCTTATGTAATGTCTCGGTTTGAGTAGGAAAATTATCATTTTCTTAGCGGACAACTGAAGAGTAGAGTGATGTCTACGAAACAATTGTATTGTCTATCATGAAAATGATCAACCCTTTTTGAAACAACAAATAAAAATCTAATATGACAATATCATATTAGAATTTGGACTTGAGGTAGAAGAATATTCTAACTAAATATATGAAAATATAGAAAGTCCGAAAAAACAATTTTTGTATTTTTAATGCAAAAATTAAAATAATTGTTGAAAATAAGCACACCACGGCTAAAATCTCATTCAAATATTTATTTTGTTTTGAGTTTAAAATTAGTTGTTTTTACAAAATGTATTGACAACAGACATACATATAAATAGTACCCAAAGGGTACTTTTATGTAATTGTTGCTTTCAAAAAGGAGTTGATTTATAACTGGTTTTACCAAATCAGACAGTTCATATACGAAAGTACAAAATTCTCATCCCGTTGGTTTTTTGTACCTTATGTAATGTCTCGGTTTGAGTAGGAAAATGATCATTTTCTTAGCGGACAACTGAAGAGTAGAGTGATGTCTACGAAACAATTGTATTGTCTATCATGAAAATGATCAACCCTTTTTGAAATAACAAATAAAAATCTAATATGACAATATCATATTAGAATTTGGACTTGAGGTAGAAGAATATTCTAACTAAATATATGAAAATATAGAAAGTCCGAAAAAAACAATTTTTGTATTTTTAATGCAAAAATTAAAATAATTGTTGAAAATAAGCACACCACGGCTAAAATCTTATTCAAATATTTATTTTGTTTTGAGTTTAAAATTAGTTGTTTTTACAAAATGTATTGACAACAGACATACATATAAATAGTACCCAAAGGGTACTTTTATGTAATTGTTGCTTTCAAAAAGGAGTTGATTTATAACTGGTTTTACCAAATCAGACAGTTCATATACGAAAGTACAAAATTCTCATCCCGTTGGTTTTTTGTACCTTATGTAATGTCTCGGTTTGAGTAAGAAAGTTATCATTTTCTTAGCGGACAACTGAAGAGTAGAGTGATGTCTACGAAACAATTGTATTGTCTATCATGAAAATGATCAACAGTGTTGCCATTTCAGTGCTTTTCGGGTATTTTTTGGTGCTTTTTTCCTTCCCGTACCCGGTGATTTTTTACAAATACCCGTTTATAAAAAGCGGGTATTTACAGTGCTTTTTCAGATTTCTGGCAGTGCTTTTAGTGCTTTTTGTACAGTTTATATTTTTGGTATTTGTTCTCCTTTTTTTTCAATTTTTCTTGAATTTTCTGTAAAAGTTGAAAAAATAATACGAAATATACAAAAAATACATTTTTTCACAATGTTTGTAGTACAATTTTAAATAGCAACTTCGTTATATTTAAACTTCAAAATTTTGAAATATTAGTTTGGTGCTTTTTTACCCTTTTCTGGTTATTTTTTGAACCTTTTTTACACGATTTTATAAAGCTAAAATGTGTTTTTAAAATCTTGACTTAAATTTTTCAAAAAATTATTATCGTGCTTTTTTACCCCATTTTTGGTAAATTTTTACCCTTTTTACCCGTTTTCACAATGCTCACGGTGCTTTCCTGCCTTCAAGAGTTGGCAACACTGATGATCAACCCTTTTTGAAACAACAAATAAAAATCTAATATGACAATATCATATTAGAATTTGGACTTGAGGTAGAAGAATATTCTAACTAAATATATGAAAATATAGAAAGTCCGAAAAAACAATTTTTGTATTTTTTAATGCAAAAATTAAAATAATTGTTAAAAAAATTACGGTAATTTTATCTTCGTTTTGTGGCGATGCCTTATATAGCTCGAAATAATGAAAATCAGACAGATTGTTGGCTCACTGGTCAGACTTGATCAAAGCTCGAACAATTTCCGTATTTTGAAAATAGGAGATTTTGAAGTTATTGTAATATTTTTTAAGTCCTGTTTTGATTAATTATTCTCGATTGCTTTTTATTCCAAGATTTGTAAATATTTAAACAAAATTTCTTCAAGTATTCTATAAGAAATATGTCTATAATTTCTTATACAATTCTTCTGATTTTTGCCCTAAAACTAAATCCTTTAAATTTACAATTTTCAAGTTCCAAATTAACACATCGGCTGAAAAGTCCGTAGGATAACCAATAAAGCAACAATTTTTTTTTTGATAAAATTCGACTTTATTCATCAACATAGTCTCCTTCAAGAGAGATACAATCGCTTAGACAACTTTCTAACATTTCGATACAATTTTTATAGAATGATTTATCTTCGGCCTCAAAATAGGCCTTTGTTTCGGCAATCACCTCTTCATTCGAACCTAATCTCTTTCCAGCGAGCATTTTTTGAAGTCTGAAAACAGGTAACAATCTGGCGAATACCGGGCGGAATCAATTGAAAGTGTGATTCGTGCAATTTGGCAATGGTAGCCAACGACTTGTGACGCGGCGCATTGTCTTGGTGAAAGACCACTTTTTTCTTCTTCATATGTGGCCGTTTTTGCGATTTCCTCCTTTAAACGGAACAGTTGGGCCATGCAGCGATCGCTGTTGATGGTCTGGCCTTTTTCAAGGCAATTAATGTACAAAATTCCAGCCGCATCCCAAAATACTAATGCCATAACTTTACCAGCTGACTTTTACGTCTTTGGCTTCTTCGGGCCAGTTGCTGTCCACTCAGCTGATGGCCGATTCGACTTTGGAATGTAGTAGCAGATCCAAGTTTCGTCCATTGTTACATACCGACGCAAAAAGTCCTTTTTATGTTGCCGAAACAGCTCTCAGAATTATCGACACGTTGTTGTTTTTGTTACACTTTGAGCAAACGCGCCACCCATTTCAAAAACAGCTTTCTCATGGACAAATATTCATGCAAAATAAAGCCGACACGTTCCTTCGATATCTTTAAGGTATCAGCTATCTCCTGCAACTTCACTTTACGGTTTGCCAAAACGATTTTGTGAACTTTCTTGATGTTTTCCTGTGTCACCGCCTCTTTTGGGCGACTACTTAGAGCGTTCTGCGTTATCGGCGTTTGTACGACCACGTTTAAAGTCAGCAAACCACTATTCTCCCATTTGTCTCGATGGAGCAGAGTGCGAATAACACTTATCAAGCCAAGCTTTGGCTTGAATGGTTTTTTTTTTCCATTAAAAAGCAATGATAAATCAACATACGAAATTGCTTTGAATTCACTGTTTACAAAATCGCAAAAGTAGGGTCACTAAAACAGCAAGTTACAGCTGTTCACTAACGAACGCATTGTCATTAAATCATCTGAAGGTTGGTAGTTCCAAAAAATCATATGGATTTTCATTAGTGGCGGCACCTATGTGTCATCCTACGGATTTTTCAGCTGGTGTGTTAGTAATTATCAAACTGAAAAAAAAAGTTAATTCTCAAATACTTCCTCTTAAAAATCTGTGAGGGCAACTATTTCATTAAAGGTCGAATTTTATCAATGATGCTTATATTTTATTAAAGGCGTAGTAAATTTTTCTTTGGGTAGTAAATTTTTCTTTCCTATATTTTGTCCTTTTACTTTTTTTATATATTAACATTTTTATTTGAGTGTAAATTCAAAAACACTTTGTGATAAAGTTTAGCTTTATACATTTTTGAGGTTCCCGACTAAAAAAGATGTAATATAGTCATATATCACCATATATAAACCCATATATACGTCCATATCTAATTTGATCCGAATATTGGAATATATAATTATATCAAGCGAGATACGCATGTTATCTAACCTGATACAATTTGATACGAAAAATGGGTCTATCTAACTGCATCAAATTATATATAAATACATATAATTTGATGAAGATTTTCAAAGAAAATTTTAGTAAATATTATTGAGATCACTTATTTCATTCATATTAAATATTAATGCTTAATGTTTAGAACAATTTTTGCTAATAAACTTGGAAATAGCTGAGAAAATAAAACATTACAAAAATTTGTCGGAACAACTTTTTCTAGGTTAGAGTTTTGGTCTTTCTTATAAAATGTATGTCTTTCTTATAAAATAAAAAATTAACTAATTAGAAATTTATTAATTCAGTTCGAGGCCAATTTCCTTATTATGAATTAACATAATAAGTACTTTTTTCAAACACTGCTATTTTTCTTCATCAGGATACTCTCCTGACAAATA
The DNA here is from genome assembly GCA_949987735.1 of Leucophora obtusa. NCBI lineage: Eukaryota > Metazoa > Arthropoda > Insecta > Diptera > Anthomyiidae > Leucophora > Leucophora obtusa. Next base: position 26,806,308 of record OX465297.1, read on the forward strand.
CTTCACAGAGTTTTTGCTTTCAAAAAACCTCTACACATTCAGGAATGAAAAGACGATCGTTTCGGGGATTACGCCACCACTTTCTAAAGAAAACTGATGAAGGGGACCTGGAAAATCCCCGAAACGATCGTCTTTTCATTCCTGAAAGTGTAGAGGTTTTTTGAAAGCAAAAACTCTGTGAAGTATTTGTCAGGAGAGTATCCTGATGAAGAAAAAAAAACAATTTTTGAAAAAAGTACTTATGTTAATTCATAATAAGGAAATAGGCCTCGAACTGAATTAATAAATTTCTAATTAATCAATTAAAAAGGTCAAAAAAACAATTTTCATTTTTTAAAATAAAAATTAAAAACCAACATGATAAAAAATTAACTTTCACAATTAATTTTTTTTTACGGAAAAATAAATGAACTTAAACCATATTTATTTCAACATATGTTTGTCTAATTTTTAAATTTAAAGTAAAAATAATTATTTCGACCTTTAATTCCACAACGAAAAAAAATTTTTCCCTTATTTATTTCTTTAAAATTATTTTTAGTTTCATAAAGGGTATTTCGCCAACTATTTGAAAAATATATGATAAATTCAATTATAATATAAACATTTATTTATATGTCAAAGTGCAAAATTCAAAACCAGATCCACAATTTCGGAGTTTTTTTTTAATTTTTATAGTGCAATTAAACTTTATAAAATTTTGTATAATTAGATATCATGTCAGATAAATTTATACATAAAATTAATACAATTTTATATTAACTTTGTTATATATTTTGATATAAGATTGTTTAGAGAAGCTTATACGCCATTATATATAATTATGTATAAAATATATTTGCAGATCTCTTAATATATGGCTGGAGACCAAATCGCATATGATTATATATAACGTCATATCAAACATATTTATAAAACCAAAGTGTTAATATAAATGTATATGGTCATATAAAGCCACACATATTAACATTTATAATTATATCAAATCATATAAGATCATATGAAAACTTTTTTAGTCGGGTTGTCAGAAAATTGGGAATATTTCTAGTGTTCGATTCAACCAAACTATTTTGGGAATTAAAGGTAGCTAAATTTCCAAAATAGTAGACCCCGAACAAGAGAATCGTTCATAGGTTTTTGGCGCCCAAAGTGGGGCCTCAGTTGTCGTAACTATTTATAAATTATATTGTGCTTTTTCATCTAGAGACTGAGGGCCTTTTTTAAACCTTATATATATGTGTGGCGATAGTTATATAGAATTATTTTATTTTTATTTGATTTCAGTTTCGTTTCTTCTCCTTAGCTATCGGTATAATCGTCAATTTGGAAATTATAGTTTAACATTTATATGGTTCTATATCCATAATTGACATTATGTTGATACAAACTCATTAACAGGGTTTGGGTTCGAATTTGAGAGGCTATCTGTCCTACTGGTTTGTATTGGTATAATACTCATTTGACTCTTATCTATTTTCTAATTCTTCGTATTTGCTTCAGTTTTATATTCTATCTTTAAATTTTTTTTATTTGATTTTTACTTTTTGTTTGGACTTATTGTGATCTGATTTGAGATCGAATTTCTTTCCTTCAAACTCATTTTTCAGATATTTATTACTTTTGTTTTTCTCAGATTTGTTTTAGGAATTATTTCATTCTAATTTATATCGGTAGTTTTCTAGCAGAGATGGGAAGTTCCTTTTTTTAATTTTGTTGATGATTGATAGATATTTTTTTATTTCTTTCATATTATTGTTTTTGTTTGGTTTTTAATTTCTATTTATATTTTGTTTCCGATATACCCATACCGAAAGACTTCACTGAGTAGTGATAATATTTGTATGGTGACTTTTATCGAAATTTTTTAAAGTCTTATTGATAGTTTTTATTTTGATTTTGTTGCTACCGAGGTTAACAAAACGTGGTTTTGTTTTAAGAATATACAAAATTTTTTTTCCGATTGATAAATAAATTTTCTCGGGAATGCCTACCCAATAAGCACATAGGTTTTAAAAATTCAAGTGCTTTAAATTTTGCTTGAAGTAAAGTATATTTCAAATTCTAGCACTTGTTTTTCTAACAAAAATATTTCAAACTTGAATTTTTTTCCCCTTTTGCTGGAGTATGCTATTGAAATAAAATGTAATAAAAGTTGAATTCAAGCCTTGAAACTGGAAAACAGGGCTGGAATTGAACTTGATTTTAACTTGAATTCCAGTGAAAATGTTTATAGGGTATGGTTAGAAGTAATGAAAATATCCAAGCCTTGTTAGGACCTGAGGGTGGTAACTCGACGTTTGTTGAAGAAAGTGGTGCTGGTGGTGACACACAGACTCCAGCAAACAGAGTAGGAAGACCCCGAACATGGCTACAGACTCGAAGACAGGCTACTGATCAAGGAAGCGTCGATGACTCTCGAGTGCGTGGTGTAGTTAATGATTCTTTGAGAGCATTTAGAAATGATATTAGCAATATGATTGCAAGTGGCTTTCGAGAACTGAATATTGCGAATTCGAGACCGGTAGAGCAGGATAGAAATAGTGAGAGAATGGATTGTGGGGAAATTTCCCGGATAGAAAATATTATACGGGCGGATAATGATTCTGCAGAAAGGCGGAATAATCGGATGAACCGTAATACTGTATATCGACATGACAGATCAGATCGGAGTAGTGATTATCGGATTGGACGGACACCCGAAACCCCAAACTTATAAATTTATGAACCTGATATTACTAAACTAATAATGACTAGTTTGAAATAATATCTAAAAAAATTATAATACCGAGAAATTATAAAATAAGTGTTTCGTGGCAACCATTGTTGCAAATAAAAATTCAATATTTAAGATACAAGATTCACTAATTCTAATCGTTATTCATGTTTAATATCACTGTGGAACAAATTCAGGTTAGCAAAAGTTAGGTCGATTCTGAGAGTGAGGGGTGAAAATAGAGGCTAAATTAGAAGACCCATATCGCGGCGTTTGTTTATGTTAGTTCGAATTTTTTTTTAATCGTCCTTCGAACTTTGCAGTCAAATGCCTATTTTCAGCATATTGTTTATATGGTTTTTTGGCTATAACTCGTCGACTAATTGATATTTTTTAATCTGTAAAAGCCAAATTATTGCTAGAGACCTGTGCAATAATTAAAATTTTTTAAAAAATTGATTTAGAAAATTTTTGTGGTACTTATGAAGCAAAATGTTGGAAAAATAATTTTTTTTTCATGTTTTTTGAATATATATTCCACAAAACTAAGTCTTTTTTGCTTTCTGTTTGATCTATAATATGCTTCTCAGTTTCTTCTTTGTCTTCCCCTTCTTACTCGTCTTCCTCTTCTTCAAAGGTGTTTTTATACCAACAAAACAACTTTTTTGTTTTCAACCTGTGCGGTGGTTGAAATCGTGGCAGCGATTTTTTTTTTATTTCGTACAAGCGAACTAATTTCAAAAATAAAGATTCAGTTAAGACTCGGAACTCAGCCGAAGCTGATGTCTTTTAATTATAGAGAATTATTAATTAAAATATAATATAATTAATTAAAATATATTTAATTATATAGAATATAGAACAAGAGAATCGTTACAAATCTGTACCCAAACCAAAGTTGAAATCCCCAATTTTTGGCTAAATCCCCTTATATCACAACACTGTTAAAACCTCATTTGAGAAATTTATGAAAATATAATCCTCCCTTGACAAAATTTCCTACATTTTAGCGATATCTACAGTTTAAAACTTTAGCGACGTCACATCTCTCTGTTATATAAGTCTCTGATACATAGTACAAAAAATCATAAAATTTTTTTACTAGGGCTTTTTTGCATGCTGCTGACTAAAAATTTGCTGACACAGCAACATTTTTTGCTGACTTTACAGACTTTTTTTGAGTGTAGTGTTTTATCCCTACGGTGAATGTGGGGTCAATTGCCCTCCAGGGACCTATCCCGTGACCGGTCAACCGAAGGAATATTACTAAATTAGTACAAATATGAACAAAATAGAATGAATTAATTTTCTAAGTATTTTCCGATCCGTTACGTTCACTGTTACTTTTAAAAAACTTGACCGATAACGAAATAAAAAACAAAATTCGCGGCATATTTTTTTTTATTTATTTTACCCTTTTATTTATTTTTAACTTTATTTTTTTACGATTTGCTTCTTTTAACCCTTATTTTAACATTCTATAACTTTTTGCAAAGAAATTTTAAGTTTTGTATTTTTAACATGTTAAAGCTGATTTAGTTTTAACAATTGGTATTTCATTTAACTTTTCTTTTTAACTTTAGGGGAATTTTTTAACGTTTTTTTTTATATTATCTGAGTTTTTGAGGTAATTTTCTAATTTTTAATTGAAATTAATCAACTGCCATTAAAGGACATATCCCATGACCGGTCAATCGGGGGCATATTCAAGGCACTTCCACTATATTTGTGTGTGTGTTAATGTTGTTTTTTTTCTATTTTTTTCTTTTCCATTTTTTTATTTGCTTGTAGTGTTTGTTTTTTCTTTTTCTTTTTTATTTCAACAGAAACGAAAAATATATAACTTTACCATCAGCCAGCCATTACGCATAAGCAACATTAGCTCAGACGGTAGAGCGTTTGTCTTACAAGTAGGAGGTTGTGTTATCGAGCCCTACTCCGACGCGAAGTAGATTTTTTTCGATTCTAAATTTTTTATTACCCTACGGGGAATGAGGAGTCAATTGCCCTCCAAGGACCTATCCCGTGACCGGTCAACCGAAGGCATATTACTAAATTAGTACAAATATGAACCAAAGAGAATGAATTAATTTTCTAAGTATTTTCTGATTTGTTACTTTCACTGTTGCTTTTAAAAAACTTGACCAACACCGAAATAAAAAATAAAATTCGCGGCATATTTTTTAAAATATTTTTTTATTTGTTTTACTCTTTTATTTATTTTGTACTTTATTTTTTTACGATTTGCTTATTTTAGCTCTTATTTCAAATTTTTATAATTTTTTGCTAAAAAATTTTAAGTTTTGTATTTTTAACATGTTAAAGCTGTTTTAGTTTTAACAATTGGTATTTCATTTAACTTTTCTTTTTAACTTTAGGGGAATTTTTTAACTTTTTATTTATATTATCAGAGTTTTTGAGGTAATTTTCTAATTTTTAATTGAAATTAATCAACTGCCATTAAAGGACCTATCCCATGACCGGTCAATCGGCGGCATATTCAAGGCATTTCCACTATATTTGTGTGTGTGTTAATTTTGTTTTCTTTTCTATTTTTTTCTTTTCCATTTTTTTATTTCCTCGTAGTGTTTGTTTTTTCTTTTTCTTTTCTATTTCAACAGAAACGAAAAATATACGAGTAAAAAGGTTAAAGTCGGGCATGCCGACTATACAATACCCTACACCAGTCTGGTTAAAAGCCAACTAATGTTTGGATCCGAAATTCGAATGGGTTAAAATGAGGCTTGTGTCAAAATTTTCTATAATGTGAGTCAGCGCACCAAATTTCATTAAAATATCTTAATATTTGCGACCTGCAATTTGTAACCAAGCCAATTTTGGGGGGACCCTTATATGGGCACTAGTTCTAAACATGGACCGATGTTCACCAAAATCAATAGGCTTCGTCCTTGGGCCAACATAGGTCTGCGTACCAAATTTCATCAAAATATCTTAATATTTGCGACCTGTAGAGTGCGCACAAGATTGCATGGACAGACGGACGGACGGACATCGTTAAATCGAAATAAAAAAAAATTCTGAACCGATTGGTGTTACAAACATCAGCACAAACTTATAATACCCTGACCACATAGTGGTGTAGGGTATAATAACTTTACCATCAGCCAGCCATTACGCATAAGCAACATTAGCTCAGACGGTAGAGCGTTTGCCTTACAAGCAGGAGGTTGTGTTATCGAGCCCTACTCCGACGCGAAGTAGATTATTTTCGATTCTTAATTTTTTATTAGTTTATTTGAAAAGCTATTTTTAGACACACCACCTTACTGTCACAAGGTGTCTAAACTGTGGCAATTTGTCATTTCCAATGACAACGCCATGTTAAAGTGATATGTCTCTTTCAAACAAAAAGACCGATCAACGACCGGTCTCCGCCCCCTTGGGACCTATCCTGCGTGTCATCTGGGACCGACCCCTTTCCCCGTAGGGATTACACTCATACTCGTATTTTATGCATAGTTTGCTGATGCTACTCTCTTACAATATTTCTACAATAGAAAAATAAAAGAAAACTGCTAACAACTGTTTACATTACGGACAAAAAGTATTTTGTTTTATAAATATATTTTATGGATCGTTATTTTTTAACCCTTGATTGCCCAAGACATTTCAGTGGATAGAAATGCACTTAAACGATAGAACATACATAGAAGCGTAAGTTCGTTATATTTTTTGTTTTTCCAATATGAAGGACAAATGCTTTTTATACCCTCCATCCCACTGTGCAGGAGGGTATATATCATTTTGTCATTCCGTTTGTAACTCATCAAAAAAAAAATCTGGGACATAAAAAAAATATATATTCTTGATCGTTATCAATAGCCAAACCGATATAGCCGTGTCCGTCTGTCTGTCTGTTGAAATCACGATCACGCTCAAAATAGTTGTGCTAGGATGTTAATTTTTAGTCAAAATTTTTGTCCAATTTCTTAAGCAGTTTGGTATTGGAAATGGGCATATTTGGTCCAGACGTTTAAAAGTCATGAATGAAAATGTAAAAGCACCTCTAGAATTTTCCATATTAACATGAAAAAATTTATTAACTGTGTGTTGTTGTTGTTACTGAATAAGCAAAATATACATACATACACACCCAGACCTTGAAAGAGATAATTCTTTTTTTGAATTTATATGCATAAAATTGGATTCATTTTATAAATTACTGAATAATTCATAATGCCTTTAAATCAATGATTGGACATTGAATAAAGTGAGATAAGATTTGTTTCTATTTGTGTTGATTCAATTTTGATTCGATTGAATATGTTGGCTTTAGAGGCACCTCACCGATTGATTCTAAATTTTTACTACTGATATAACTCTCTTTTGGGGGCCCGGTTTAAAGTTTAAAAATGAACTTAACTATATTTTTTTCATTTATGATAAGGTTGGAACAATATGTACACCATTGGAAAGGTAATAAAAATAGCTTTAGGATAGCATTTTTTTGTTGACCCATTATGATTCGGCGTAGGAATTTTAATTTTTTTTGTTTTTTTAATGTTTTTATTCCATAGAAAAGCTATATAAGAACAAAAATTGTGCTTATAAGAATGTTATCAAGACGAAAAGCTTTCATTTGATATATAGATCAAGTTTTTATCACTTCAAACACCGAAGATATTAGAGGTCAAAATCGTGAGATTTTTTTTCTTTCAAAGTATGGCTAACTTTTGACAAATGAAAAATCTCAATACCGACAATACCCTACGGGAAATTTTAACAAACTGTCACCCAACTGGCCCCTTTATATGAAATAGACTGGTCCCTTTTACATGGCGTTGCCACAAAAACATTATTTTAGTTGAAGTGCTCCCAATTGCTTGCCAAAGATTTTTTTGTGTGTAAACGTTGGCATTTTAAAAATTCAGTGCCTTCCTAGTACTTTAAATACAATAAAAACGGTAATTCTTTTATACTGATTTGCCGCTACATTTAAACAATGATTTTTTTATTTGGAATTAATTTTATTATAAATAAACACATTAAAAAGTGAAATACACAAAAAGAAAAACGTAAAAAATAAAAAGTGCTGGAAGTAATATAAAATGCTAACACCCGCGACTAATGTCAATTGACTGTCTTCCGTTGTTATCATATCGACACCTTCACAGTACCGTAAAAGAAGAAAATACGGTGTTGCGCCAGTACCTTATTTTTTGTATCGTTGGCAATTTCCACCTGGGATGTTAATTGAAGACATTTATAATTTCATATTTTTTGGGTAATTTTGTCTACACTTTTGGGAATTTTGAATCTTGCTTGTGGCAGCACTGATATTAAACAAGATTAAACTGAAATATTTACTTGTAGTGGTGGAAAAAATCATACAAATTTGTTGCACAGTGGATTGACCGAATACAAAATGGGTAATAATTCATACTTGTTTGTACTTAGTAGAATCCCCAAATAAAAACACCAGGATGGAGGGTATCTAAAGACTCGGCACAGCCGGATTTAATCTTTGGTTTGTATAAGTTCCCAGTCACCTGGGGACTTATACAAACACTCGAGCGGGCTTTAGCCCGCTTGTTTTTGTTACATTATTGTAGTTTGACATTATTTAGAATGAAATGGCACGAACATGTTATCGTCTTTTTGCAGTTGGTAATTACAGCAAAAGTAGTTTTCTGAAAATCAGCTAGCTGATTTTTACCAAAAAAATAGTAATATCAGCAAAATTTTTGCTAACACTTAGGCCCGATTACTGAATATCCAGTTAAAATTTAGCCGACAGTTAAATTTAAATTGTGTATGAGAAACAACAACAAATGCCTCAGTTAAAGTTCTAGTTAGTAACTAACTGAACATTCAGTAATCGATCCTTAGTCGATTATAAATGGAAAAAATCCTTGCTAAATACAATAAAACCATTTACTGAATATTAGCAGACTGAAAAAAAAACTCAAAAAATCATCCATGAGAAGAAGTGTTTTATCTCCGTATTGGGAAAAATAAAAATTATATAGAACTTGACTTTCTATGTGTGTGCCGTGCCGTTAATGCTGGCTATGCATTTTGAAGGATTCGCGGGTTATCTTCCACTTTTCAAAGTTTAATTACTAATATACTGAAACAGATTTCGGATAATGGTAACAGTTTTGGATAAAAACAACAATTTTCCGTTGTATAGTTTAGCATTTTTGTAAGTATCATCGTCAAAACGGTAACTTACAGTATCGGACAAAATATTTGCAACTAACATTCAAACTTCAATTTTTAGACCGTATGTTCCTACTTTTTAAAGTTATTTTTGCTATTTCATGGTGTTTGTTATTTCAGCAATAATATAAGAGATATTTTGGGTTCAGTTATGCAGAATCTTTATGTCAAAAATTCTAACCTTTCTTCTTTATAAATCGTTTGAAAAGACTTTAAAGTTACATTACGATACCATAGAATCAATACTCTATATCTGCAAAAATACAATTGTTCAGGAGAGCAATAAAACTAATTCACCTGCTTATAAGATTTTTTTGAATCAATCTGTCTTCGAGAATATTATTTAAAAATGGCAGCTTATTCCTATATATACTTATTTTGAAATTATTTGCGTTATTTACGTCGCTAATGCAGATATAGAGTTCTGAAAAATATAAAATAGAGTTTTGATAAATATAAAAATATGCACAATTAGGCTGCATTCACACCTAATTCTTAAACACGTGTTTAGCTAAAACACGTATTTTAGCTCTTTATTCTACTACAACAGTTCTTTATTCGTTTACACTCGTTTTAGCTAAACACGTATTTAAGATTTAGGTGCGAATGCCGCATTAGGAACAAATGACCATGTAAATCTCTCTATACTTTTTGCGGAAAACAATATTATGTGCCTCCAAACATCAACGAACACAGAATTGTTAATCAGGGATGGAAAAGTCTCGTTTAATTGAAATTAATAATCCAACAACTATTATATCCATATCTTATTCCAAAAATTAATGGTTAGTTTGGAAAAAAATATTGGGAAAAAGAATTTTCCAAAAACAAAAAAATTTGCATTATTATATTCGTTTGCAAAATGTTAATCGCTGATTAAGTTTCTTAATTCATTTTCTGCGGCATAAATCCATTTTTTTCACAATCCGCCATTATTTGAAATTTTTTCAATGCGGTGTATTTTAATCCATAATCCAAGACTATTACACTCATATCTTGCCCAAAGTTTGGTGGTTAGTTTGCAAAAAAAAAAAAAAAAATGCGAAAAATATGTTGCGAAAAGTATAATTTTACACTCAATATATTCGTTTGCAGAATGTCAATAGTTGATTAGCTCTTCTAAGTCATTTTCTACGCTTTTTCGCATTCCGCCGTTATTTAGCAATTTTTTAAGTGCAAAAAAAATCATGAAAAAATTACAAAAAGGAAATTTTTTGCATTAATATATTTCTTTACAGAATGTAAATCGCTGACTAAGATTTTTAATACAATTTTCTAACCATAAAGACTTTTTTTCGCGTCCCGCTATTATTTTGCAAATTTTCGAGTGCGGTTTTTTTAAATTTATAATCTAGGGACTATAATACACATTTCATGAAACAAAGTTTGGTGGTTAGTTGCAAAAAAGAAAAAATTGCGAAAAATAAAATTAGCAAAAAGCAAAATTTTTGCATCAATATATTTGTTTGCAGAATGTAAATCGCTGATTAATTTTTTTTATTAATTTTTTGTACCATAAAGCCTTTTTCGCCCTTTTCCGCGATTATTTTGCAATTTTTTAAGTGTGGTTTTTTTAAATCTTTAATCTTGGGAATATAATACCAATTTCTACACCAAAGTTTGGCTCTTAGTTTGCAAAAAAGAAATCGCGAAAATATTTTGCAAAAAGAAAAATTGCATCATTATATTCGTTTGCAGAATATTAATCGCCGATTAAGCTTTTAAATTATTTTTTTCTACCATAAAAGCTTTTTTAGCGTTCCGATATTATTTTGCAATTTTTTAAGTGCGGTTTTTTTTAAATTTATAATCTTAGGACTATAATGCACATCTCCTAGAGTAAAGTTTGGTGGTTAGTTGCAAAAATAAAATTATTCTCAAAAAACTTTTATGTATACCTTATAGAATTCAAATAATTTAAATTTATATGCAGATATAGACTTCTGTATTTGAAAATAAATTTGTTTGTAGATATGGGAAAATGTAAAATGTTCAAAAAAGCGGCAAAGAATGGGTATTTCGCTTCCAAATTGATATCATAGATGGATATAATATCAACAATGATTTTGCCATCAAAAACTCATTTTGGCCAAAATTGCAGATATAGAGTATTAAATATAGGGTCTCGATTAGCAGTTATATCGGTAAAAAAAAGTTATACGTGTCCCGGCGTTTCGCTGGGTCAGGTCTAGGAATCGAGATATATCGACTTGAAATTAGTAAGTATCGTATAGGGGAATTTATCATTTTTTGTGCATTTTTCATGCATTTCGACCATCTAAATGTCCGAATATCGCGTTGAGGCATTGAGACTAACAGCTTTGCTGAACATTACTTTGCTTTATTCGGCCATTTATATGGTCAAAATGCATGGAAAAGCACAAAAAATGACAATTTCCCCTATACGATACTTACTAACTTCAAATCGATATATCTCGATTCCTAGACCTGACCTGAACTTTTCCCGGTAAGGAAAACCGCCGCCGATCACTGACCCCTACCATTTGTCGCACAGTGTTCTTAATAGACAGCATTACATCTGACAGCGCATAGAGAAAGGGACCTAAGGGTAAAAAAATTTTTTTTTTTTTTTTGATGTGGACAACATCTGAGCATCGAATGAGACCGATCCCATGCCCCAAAAGTGTTCCCTCCCAGAGATATGCGCGTTTTATGAAAGTGAGGTCGACGATTCTAAGCGCAAATAGAAAGGGACCTAACGGTTATTTATTTTCATTTTTTCCCCTACTAAATTAACAAAATAACGTGATTTTACGAAACTACAAAAAATTTATTTTTTTTCTTATGAACAGTTTAAAAAAGTAGAAAAATCATTTTAATCGACGGTTCTTGCGAATTGGTTCCTTAGAACTTGACGGTACCGGTCCTTTATTTTTTTTTTGATTTCTTCTTAACGTCTGCTGCCTCCACTTCTTGAGGATTGTCCACTTCCTCCGAATCCTCCTCTTCGTTTCCATTTTCAGAGACCAAAGGAAGAGGAGCAACCGAATCTTTTTTTGAATCGTCAAAACATAAACTCCGGATCTCTTTATACAAGTACCATTGACGCTTCATCGATAACCCTGGTGACGGAATTATAATTGGTTTGTCATCGAAACTGGTATTGTTACTCAGATGTGTGTTGTCATTTATGCTGGCTGAATTCGCAAACAGTTTACATTGCACTGGTGACTGAGCAATAAATACAAAGTGATGATACTTCGATATTCCAATTAAAGTTTTATATTTAGTGGAGAAGTATTCGTCCCATTTTCTCCACTCAACAACAGGCTCTCTTGAGTTTGGAAGTCGAATAGGTACAGGAACATTAAATCCATTACGAGATGATTTTCTAACACAATCAACTACATCCATGAAGCAGTCGACATTAGTTTGGGCATATTTTGATTTGAAAACTCCGAATAAATGATCAGGTGAAAACTTTGTATGTCCGGTTAACAAAAAGTTCAATTCAACTGACTCACATCTGGAAGTATCGACAAGGTGTTGTAAATATCGTATAATCGCATTGTTTTTATTTTGTGAAAGTTATCAGCGAATATCACTAATTTTTTAGTTGAATGCACTTCTCGCAAGCATTGATATTATATTGATATTACTGAATTCGGACCTTTTCCAATGGAATCGCAGAAGATGTGTTGAGCATTTTGACGTTCGTTTGTAATTCCGAAAATTGCTCTTTTGCGACCTGATTTAAAGTATGCAGTTCCTATTTGCTGTGGACCCGACGGAAAGCTAACATTTTCAGCATAATCTATATATATTACTAGATAATCCTCCTCTGGAATACCTGGATACATGGCATTTGGATCAGGCTTGACTAATGTTCTAAAGTCGTTATAGTACTCTCGCTGAGTGCTGGCAGATTGCAAATGATCAGAATACACCTTCAATGCTGCTTCTTTTTCAACTTCAGTAACGTTTACTGTATTAACAGCATCTTTTGCAAGATTTCGACACAATTCGCACAAATCGTATGCCGGCTTCATAGTGACGATGTGGGGACAATATTTCTTCCACAGCGTTTGGAAAGTGCGAAGTTTTACGATTTTACCACCCGGTTCGACGCTGTTGGTGTATCTTGTGTAAACAGAAGTCTTACTTTCAGTAGTTGGAAGTTTCAATAAACGATAATCACGATGATTTGGTTGACGTCCAGGTAAAGTGATAGCAACAGTTTCAGCAAAACTGCAGATAAATGAAACAATTTCTTTTTTTTCCAAAGTAGTTAAAGCATCTGTACGATTAATTTTATTCGTCATGCCATGTTCGCGTGGATAAACACCATTTTTGTCGTAATGTTCGATTAGATTTTTGTAGCGTTTAATTCCCATTGTATACAGGAAGAAGTACATATCACGCCATATCGGCAAACTTCGAAAATAATATATCTGATTGTACCGTTTCTTCATAGCTCGCGATCGATCACCAACTTTTGACCTGAGCATTGCATCGTCACGGTGAGCTGCCAGATGTCCGAGAATAATTAAATCTTGGGATTCCTTATCTAAATTCATGAAAGACGTACGAAAATCCACAGCCATCTTCTTAGGGATCACTTTATTGCATTGATTTGAACAACACGGAGGTATTTTTGAACCATACAGTCGAGCAACTACCTTTTCTTCGAGTAAATCAAGATCATATTTATCAAGGTACATATTATCGGTATCATCTTCAGAGTCACTATCCGATAATTCTGAGAAGTGATCGTCATCATCCTCGTCATCAGGGAAGCGATAAAGTAAATCTACTTCTTCGAATTCGTCCACCATTTCATCCTAAAACAAACAGTTAGAATGTTATCAGTTTTAAATTATTTTCGCGAATAACATAATAAGGTTATGTGAAAAAATTTTCGTACTAACAGAGTGATATTCACGATTTAAAAGAATTATAAATGAGTATTTATTATAATTCACAATTAATAATTTCAGAAAATAAAGCTGGATTCGAAAAACCGCGAGCAAAATTGATATCAAACTCACGGAAACAGCGCGCTAGGTAGAAAACAGTAAAAACCAACTACACAAAACAAGAGGTAGGGACGACCTACGCGCGTTTTCAAGGTTGACCAACACGTTCCTGATGTGAGATGTGTCGCTTTCAAATGAGACCAATACCAACACGCTCAGTGATGGTACACCAAAGATACACGTATTTAAATCTTTAAAATGGCTCTCCTGAACAAAACCGGTTTTTACCCTTAGGTCCCTTTCTATTTTGCGCGTCACATATGGTGAATTGGGAATATAACGGTTAACAGCTTATATAAAGAAAATAAAGAGCTTCAGACTGTATTTACTATTTGAACAAATAACACGTTAGCTTATCAGTGAAACAGATTTCCAAGAAAAAAAAGCAACAAGAAATACTAGTTGAATAGATGTTCCATTTACGTATCTTACATACTTCTTTTTATATAAATTTACATATTTTTGAATGATTTCCATGCGTTAGTGTATATGATGTCGTTTATGGAGTGGTTATATACATAACTATATCGATCCAAGACCACCAAAAAATCTTAAGCGACAAAACCAACATCTTGCGGGAGAAAACCTTTTATACTTTTTTTATTTGTCTGGATATGTTATAAACGATAAACAAATAAGAAATATAAAAAAATCGCCTAATCTTCATTTTTCCCGTTTTTTCATATTGAGTCCAAAAATATATGTACATTAGACCGTACCTCAAAAAAAAAGTTCGCCGTACACCCTCCAATATGATGTATTTTTGGAAGGCGATTTCAAAAAAAAATAATTTTTTTTTTTGCCAACCGTAGGGGTCGCCATTTTTAATTTTTTGTTATAGCTTTGGCATTTAAAATCGGATTTTAAAGTGTGATATATCGATTTTTTTGCCTCGAGGAGACCAGTGTTTTACTATATAGTAAAAATCCAATTAAAAAAAATTTAAAAAGGCAACCCCTACGTTCGGCAACCAATATATAAAAAAAATTTCTACTGGGTTTAGCGAAAAACTTCCTTAGCAAAAGTTTAATGATTTTTTTGCGAGCTTTAATTTTCTGACATTAGAGTGGTACATTAGGGTGGTAGCAACTGAGATCTGGTGGGTAACTACTAGAACGGGATACTTGAGGTCAAAATGTCCTTAGAGCAAAACACTGGTCTCCTCGAGAGAAAAACATCGATGTATCATACTTTAAGATCCGACTGTAAATACCAAAGATATAACGAAAAATGTAAAATGGCGACCCCTACATTCGGCAAAAAAATAAAAAAAATTTTTTGAAACCTTCTTACAAAAATACTTTATTGGAGGGTGTACGGCGCACTTTTTTTTTTTGCCTGTAAGGTGGTACGCTCTAATGCACATATTAGGTTCCGTCAAAAAAAAAAAATTTCTTTGATTTTCGGATATCATCACTTTTTTTTAAAGATTTTGCATAGAAAAAAAGAATGGCGTTTTTTTAATTTTTTTTATTTTAACTCCTCACACTGGCGCAATTCAGCCAAAAATGCTGATTTGGAGACTCATTTTCTGCAGAGCAAAAACGGCTACATTTCTGGGAAATCTGACTTTACCATTCGATTCGGCAGCAAAAACTAATATAAAAAACATTTTTTTTTGCGTTTTCTGAATACAGCAGATAGTCATTAGAGTGGTCCAAAAATCCACTTTTTTCAAAAATTTCAAAAAAGTTACTTTTTTATTACACACAATGAAAATGTATTCCCTGTTGAGAATATTGGTACACAAATTTTTGATATGCCGCGACCCGTTAAAAAGTTATTTAGTAATCAAATATGTTTAGTAAAAAAAATCTTTGTAATAAATATTAAAAAACTTACAAATTATTTTGTCTTTACTAAAAAATAAATTTATAATGCGGCAGCGAGTATTGAAAGCTGCATTTTAATTAGCTGAAATACTTTTTCATTGAATTAAGAAAAAAATCCAAATTTGATTTGTATTTGTATTTGTATTTTTATTAAATATTTGCCTTTCTAACACAACAAGATACAATATCTTATGAATTAAAGTATTAGAATCTGATATGTTAACATTTATCTAGTACAATATCATCTTACTTATTATATAAATTATCGAACAAATCAATTAAAAATTAAACATTGACAAAATATAAAATATAAAATTGAATATGAACTAAATATGCAGGATTTATAACATAAGATAAAAATTTATATAAAATATTTAAAATGAAAAAAAAAACAAAAAAAAAAAAAAAACAATGTGATTAGTAATAGATAATGAAGTAGTAAGTTTAGGTATAATATTGCATTAGTAATTTTTTAAATTTTATTGCGTTGCTGGTGTATTGAATGTCGGTTGGAAGATGGTTCCAGAGATGGATGGTATAAATGAAAAATTGTTGTTTAGAAGCTGTGTCACGATATTTAAATTGTTTAAACCTACTGTTTCTTGGCGATCTTGTGGGTATCAGCCGGTGAAATAGATATTCCGGTTCCTTGGTATAATTAACCTTATGTAAAAAGACTAGGTTTTTGAATGTTAGGTAATCATTAAGGGAGATTCCTAAAATGCGACGGGAGTATTGGGATACATGATCAAACCTAGATAGACCGAATATATATCGTGCGATGTTATTGAAGGTAGTGTTGAGCTTCCTTTTGTCATCCGCATTACAGCCTGCGAAGAGCTCAGATGAATACAAGAGATTTGGCACTAAATATGTTTTTGCCAACAGCATTCTTATCTTTGGTGGTGTAAAGTGCTGAGTTGTCCATAAGCCTCTAAGCATGCCATATATTTTTCCACATGTTTGATTAATATGGTCCGACCAAGTAAGTGTTCGATTAAAAACAACACCCAAATTCTTAGCAGTATCTACAATTTCAATTCTAGAGTCACCAAGATATATATTTATATCATAATTAATTTTAACAGACTTCTTACATATTATTAAGCACTTTGACTTCTTCGGATTAAGGCACAAACCGTTTGACGAAGCCCAAGCTAATTACTTTTTAACGGTTCGCGGTATAATCAACATTTTTATACCCATGTACTCCGCCGGAAATACATTTTCATTGTGTGTAAAAAAAAATTACTTTTTAGAAGTTTTTGAAAAAAGCGGATTTTCGAACCCCTCTAATGGCTATCTGGTGTATTTTGAAAATGCAAAAAAAAAGTTTTGTGTATTATATTTTGTTGTAGAATCGAATGGTAAAATCAGATTTCCTATAAATGCAGCTGTTTTTGCTCTGCAGGAAAAGGGTCTTAAAATTAGCGTTTTTGGCCGACTTGCGCCAGTGGAAGGAGTTGAAATAAAAAAAAACGTCATTCTTTTTTTCTATGCAAAAACTTTAAAAAAAAGTGATGATATCCGAAAATCAAATTTTTGTGACGAACTCTAGTACATATACTCAGGAAAATAGGTAGCCAAAAAGGACTAAAAATGGCACGTTAACCAACTACATATGTAGTTGAATAGGGGATGACAGTATTATACATAAAATTAACTAAAAATGTATTAAGTTTTTTACTTTTGTAAATATAACTATATAGTAGTAAAATTAACTACAAAAGATGGTCAAAATGACCAATATAAAATTAATAGCTGTCTTGGAATATCAAATGCAAATTTAGTGGTAGGGATTCATTCCCTACATGTCCAAATAATAATTTCGATTGCATTGAATTTTATGTTTTTCATTATTGAAGCTTTTTTTTGTAATGTAAAATGACATTCATTCAACTTTTCTATTTCAAATAAGCATTAATTGATTTTATTAAAAAAATTTAAAATTTTAATATTATCCTTCGGGATCTTATATTATTTGGGCATGTAGAAAATCAACCCCAATAGTAGTAAAAATAGCAAACTGAAATATTTTAAGCACACAGTCAAAACAGGTTTTAGATTCGAATATAACGGGTCTAAGATTTGTTTTAAATTTTAGTTTATGCTAATATTTGTAAATATTTTTTTCGGCTATATCAAAAAGGTTTGAAATATTTTTAATAAATCTACTGCAATTATACATAGATACTTTATACATATAAAACAAACTTGTGGTGTGGCAAATTTATATACTCGAACTAGAGAAATTTCTTACAATTGCTGATTTTGCAGATTATTTCTGGATTTGTTTTTTTACAGAAAAAAAACTGCCTAAAATAGCTGCTATTGTACTTCGGTATTTTTGGTCAGTCAATTTTTCAAGCAGCTGTCATAAATAGTTATTTTACACTTATAAATGGAAAAATAACTGCAGCTACAGTTAAAAATAACTATAACCCTTTACTACACAAATGATCTACATGTAGTTGCTTTGCGAATATTGTTAATGTATTAACTGTTAAATGAAAGGAATTTAAAATACGTATCGAACGGTGCATAATACAATCCCAAGTGTTCGCTAGTCTTTGTTTAATAAAGAAAAAATATCTTAAATCGCATTCGCATCTAAATTATAAATATGTGTTTAGCCAAACCAAGTGTCAAAGAATTAAGAACTTTTGTAATAGAATAAAGAGTTTGAATAATTAACTAAAGTTGTGAATGCAGCCTTAAGAGACACTTTGCCGGCACTCAAAATTTAAACAAACTAAAAGTTGTGTAGGTATAGGAACATGAACTTAAGATATTTTTGCCTTAAAAAACGGTACTTTCTACAGTTATAAAATTTTGGGAGATAATGTAATAGATCAAGAACTATAGATTAAAAAAAAAAAACTAAATCGTATTGCTTAGGATATTTTGGCGGTCATGCCTCTATATAACTGTATGTTTTATTTATTGTATAGTGTAATGGAATATATAAGTGAGTTTGTAAGTAACGGGTGTGGAAATACAGACATAAAAATATTTTTTGTATATGTGGGTGTAAAAATGGCTTAGAAAACAAATGTTAAAAAGACCTACCTACTTACATGCATATTTTTTTTAGGTTACGTTATAAAAGGGATTATGTTCCTCGTTGTTTATTTAGTATACTTTTTATATATAGTTTTTGATAGTACATAGTTACTCAACATGTCAAAGGTAATTTAACCCTATGACTACCTTAAAATATGAGGGTTAAGTGAAGTATGTAGAATTTTTAAAAAGTGGAACGTATTAAAGTCTGGATTAACCAGACATAAACGAAACATTTAAATTTTATTTGTGTTCAATTCATACGAAGGATGCAGAAAACAACCCTACGGGAAAGGGACCGGTCCCAGATGACACGCAGGATAGGTCCCAAGGGGGCGGAGACCGGTCGTTGATCGGTCTTTTTGTTTGAAAGAGACACTTTAACATGGCGTTGTCATTGGAAATGACCAATTGGCACTGTTTAGACACCTTGTGACAGTAAGGTGGTGTGTCTAAAAATAGCTTTTCAATTAAGAATGAAAAATAATCTACTTCGCGTTGGAGTAGGGCTCGATAACACAACCTCCTGCTTGTAAGGCAAACGCTCTACCATCTGAGCCAATGTTGCTTATGCGTGATGTGTGGCTGATGGTAAAGTCATATATTTTGCGTTTCTGTTCAAATAAAAAAGAAATAGAAAAAACAAACACTACGAGCAAATAAAAAAAAATGGAAAAGAAAAAAATAGAAAAGAAAACAACACTAACACACACACAAATATAGTGGAAGTGCCTTCAGTATGCCCCCGATTGACCGGTCACGGGATAGGTCCTTTAATGGCAGTTGACTCGTTTTTTGCGTTGGCCATAATTAAATTAAAAATCAATTAAAAATTAGAAAATTACCTCAAAAACTCTGATAATATAAATAAAAATTTAAAAAATTGCCCTTAAGTTAAAAATAAAATTAAATGAAATACCAATTGTTAAAACTAAAACTAAAACAGCTTTAACATTAAAAAACGTTGAAAATACAATTTAAAATAAGGGCTCAAATAAGTAAATCGTAAAAAAATAAAGTTCAAAATAAATAAAAGAGTAAAATAAATAAAAAAATATTTCAAAAAATATACCGCGAATTTTATTTTTTATTTCGGTATCGGTCAAGTTTTTTAAAAGCAACAGTGAAAGTAACGGATCGGAAAATACTTAGAAAATTAATTCATGCTCTTTTGTTCATATTTGTACTAACCCTACGGGGAAAGGGACCGGTCCCAGGTGCCACGCAGGATAGTTCCCAAGGGGGCGGAGACCGGTCGTTGATCGGCCTTTTTGTTTGAAAGAGACATATCACTTTAACATGGCGTTGTCATTGGAAATGACCAATTGCCACAGTTTAGACACCTTGTGACAGTAAGGTGGTGTGTCTAAAAATAGCTTTTCAAATAAACTAATAAAAAATTAAGAATGAAAATAAATCTACTTCGCGTTGGAGTAGGGCTCGATAACACGACCTCCTGCTTGTAAGGCAAACGCTCTACCATCTGAGCTAATGTTGCTTATGCGTGATGGCTGGCTGATGGTAAAGTTGTATATTTTTCGTTTCTGTTCAAATAAAAAAGAAAAAGAAAAAAACAAACACTACAAGCAAATAAAAAAAATGGAAAAGAAAAACATACAAAAGAAAACAACACTAACACACACACACACATATAGTGGAAGTGCCTTCAGTATGCCCCCGATTGACCGGTCACGGGATAGGTCCTTTAATGGCAGTTGACTCGTTTTTTGCGTTGGCTATAATTAAATTAAAAAATCAATTAAAAATTAGAAAATTACCTCAAAAACTCTGATAGTATAAATAAAAATTTAAAAAATTGCCCCTAAGTTAAAAAGAAAATTAAATGAAATACCAATTGTTAAAACTAAAACAGCTTTAACATTAAAAAACGTTGAAAATACAATTTAAAATAAGGGCTCAAATAAGTAAATCGTAAAAAAATAAAGTTCAAAATAAATAAAAGAGTAAAATAAATAAAAAAATATACCGCGAATTTTATTTTATATTTCGGTATCGGTCAAGTTTTTTAAAAGCAACAGTGAAAGTAACGGATCGGAAAATACTTAGAAAATTAATTCATGCTCCTTTGTTCATATTTGTACTAATTTATTAATATGCCTTCGGTTGACCGGTCACGGGATAGGTCCATGGAGGGCAATTGATCCCACATTCCCCGTAGGGAGAATACATGAGATGTTTTATGGTTTTATAATTTATTGAATATATGTAGAGCGGAATCAGCAGCCGTAGCCGCATGTGATACAAATAAAAGAAAAAAGGTTAGAAAAGGAGAAAAAAAACGGAACAGGAAAACAAGTAAACCTTTTTCAGAATTTATCCGTAATCTTACAGATTTAAGAAAGTCAACCAGAACACCGGGGGTGTTCTGGAAAAAGAATCCACATAAAATCGTTCGTTTTAAAAAAAATTACGTGTTTGTTGTTGTTCGAAATTGAATGATTTTACGTGAATTCGTTTTTTAGAGATGCAAAAATTCAGAATTTGTACAGCAAAATTTAATATCCAGCAGAGACCCAGCAAAAACATGGTAATGACAGGTCATACCATACGGATTACCAAGTAATGATAGTTCATTACGTTTTGCATTACTTTAAAATACAAAATAATGACTTACCGATAATAAGTTATAGAAGTACTTATGTATTCTTGCAAAGTAATCACTTACTGATAATTGATTAAATAAGTACCGATTTAGTGTTTTTTATATTAATAATTTAATTAATTAATTTGTTTTGAACTGAATAGTAAATTTTCCAAGGTAAAAAGTTATTTTGGCAATATAACCGACTAATTCACAATGTAGGGTAACCACTTCTATCATATCTCCTGAGCAACCACTTATTTTATCTTTGTGAGTAACTACTTATTCTTTCACTATGGGTAACTCATTATTGTAAGAGAGGCGGTAATGACCACCCATGAATTTTTGGACATCGCGAACAAAAGTAACCAGTGTAGAAAATCATTACCAGATATGTGGTTAAGTAACTACATACTTGGTAATGGTAACTACCCAGTCATAAAAATACAAACGGGAAAGCAGTGGCAAAGCACTTTAGCAGGTGGTACTAGTACTGGTAAAAACTGCTTTCCCATTCCCAAAATGATAACATCATTAGACAAAAGGACCGGCTGTTCAAAAAGCGCCGGAAAAGCACTGGAGGAACAAAATTTTTGAACGTTGGCAAAACGCTGGCAAATCCAATAAATAGGTGGTCTGGAAATATATTTTCCAAAATAAAATTTAAAAAAAGTTCATATGTATTTTTTGTTTGGTCCTGCCGTGAGTTGAACCCAGGCCGTCAGATTGGCAGACGATTGCTTTTGATGGCTAAACACATAAATGAGTGATAATCGCTGGACAACTACTGGCTGTGCTAAAAAGCTAGCACTGGCAAACAGATTTTTGGAACTAATATGCCAGCGTTGGGAGAGCAAAAAAAAGTTGGTCTTGAAGGAGTTTTCCCACAAACAAAAAAATTGATTTTATAAAACAAAAAAAAATTTAAATTAAAAAAAAATCCAAAAAAATTTTTTACTTGCAACCGGATTTGAACTCAGAACCTTCTGACTACAGACATTTTTTAACGAAGCGTTAGCATTTTTATAAAATCATTGGTCTACCAGTGAATTGACTTTTGTACCCCTGGTAGCATAGGCTAGGTAGCACTGGATAACCACTGGTTGCAAACCCTGGCATATCACTCCAAGCCAATTCTTTGCCAGTGGTTTTTTCTATAAACCACCGAAATTTTTGTAAAACAAATACTGGCAAAAAGCTTTTTGCAAACGCTGGCAAAGCGTCCCAAATGAGTGTTCTGCCAGTAATTTATTTTTAACACCGTGGTTACCCACGCCAGTGCTTGATTTTTTGTACCACTGGCGATTTCTGATTGGGTAGTTACTTTTGTTATTACATTTCTTATTACCTTTATATGGCGATGTCGCGAAAAATAATGATTTGTCGTTACACACCAGCATACGAAAAATCAAAAAATATATCGTTACCTATGTGCTTACCAGTACTGACAAAAATAATGAGTCTAAAAATAGATTTTCAAAAAAATAAATTATATAAAAAAAAATATTTTTTATTGTATTTTTTTAAAATAAAATTTGCTGGTGCGGGAATCGAACCTGGGTCTACAGATAGTCAGTCAACAGCTCTACCATCTCACCTATATCGACATGTAATATTTAATAGATAAAAACATAATTGACCTGCTGCACACAGGTAAACTTACTCGCCAACATACAAAAAATCAAAAAATATGTGGTTACATATATCCTTACCAGTGTTTAAAAAGTATTGAGTCTAAAAATAGATTTCAAAAAATTTTCAAAAAAATCTTAAAAATTATTTTCTATTTGAAATAATGATAAAAATAAGTCATTATCTGTAACTCATTATTATATGTTTTAAAATAATGCAGAAGGTAAGTGGGTGTCATTACTGGTACTCCAAAAAATAATGATATGTCATTACCGTTTCTACACTGGGTAATGTTGCGAGTAAATAGCCTGGTAACTAGTGAAACCATTTGCGTGTTACTTACTCGCTTAATTACTTGGTAATGTCTGTTTTTGCTGGAGAACTGCAACTGCTGATTGCAAAACCATCATACATAATCAACACCCGAATAAACATTCGTTTGCGTTCAAGCGCTGAATATACTCAAATACACATATTCGTTGCTGATTTTAAATCAATTAAACCAAGTGATTTTTGTTGCGTCTTTGATTTAATCATTGGCAGTTTTCTACGATTATTTTGATGTAGAATGAATCAGAAAAAACAAAAATGAACGGGTATGAGTTTATGAGAAACAAATTTAATAAATGGTAGAGTGTACATTAGAGCGTACCACCTTACAGGCAAAAAAAAAAGTGCGCCGTACACCCTCCAATATGAAGTATTTTTGTAAGGAGGTTTCAAAAAAAAAATTTTTTTTTTTGCCGAACGTAGGGGTCGCCATTTTACATTTTTCGTTATATCTTTGGTATTTATAGTCGGATCTTAAAGTATGATACATCGATGTTTTTCTTTCGAGGAGACCAGTGTTTTGCTCTAAGGACATTTTGACCTCAAGTATCCCGTTCTAGTAGTTACCCACCAGATCTCAGTTTCTACAACCCAAATGTACTACCCTAATGTCAGAAAATTAAAGCTCGCAAAAAATCATTAAACTTTTGCTAAAGAAGTTTTTCGCTAAACCCAGTAGAATTTTTTTTATATATTGGTTGCCGAACGTAGGGGTCGCCTTTTTAAATTTTTTTTAATTCGATTTTTACTATATAGCAAAACACTGGTCTCCTCGAGGCAAAAAAATCAATATATCACACTTTAAAATCCGATTTTAAATGCCAAAGCTATAACAAAAAATTAAAAAAGGCAACCCCTACGGTCGGAAAAAAAAAATATTTTTTTTTTTTTTTGAAATCGCCTTCCAAAAATACATCATATTGGAAGGTGTACGGCGAACTTTTTTTTTGAGGTACGGTCTAGTGTACATTCCTATCATAAAACAATAGCCCATTCACAATCCTGTGCATTTGAGATTGCAAATAGTGCAATTGCAAATATTTGCTATCAATTGTGAACGGTCTTTTCACGTTTGTTTGCAACATTTGTTGCAAAGCACGAAATTCACAGCTGATTAGTAAAAAACAAAATTAATTTATACTGACATTTTCGCTACAATAAATTTTATGTCGAAAAAAGCGTCAAATTTTTATTTAGAATTTAGCGTTTATTTTTTAATTAGAAATTTATTAATTTAAATTTATTAATTTAGTAGTTTATTTTTTTATTTCAACTCAGCTGACAGCTATTAGCAGTTTGCAATTAAGTGTTGCATATGTATAATAAATATAAACTATTGGTTTTTGGTGTTGTATATTTGCAAAGGTGTAGCAAATTCAACTCTGTATATTTTGTTAGTGTAAAGTAAAATTATACTCTACCACTTTGCAAATGCAATGATGCAAGACCATTTGCACAAGATTGTGAATATGGCTAATAAGATTTTATTTTTATTTTGTTTTTACTTTATAAAACAACCAATACTTTGATTTGATTGTGAAGTTCAAATGTACGATCAGCTGATTACGCATTCAGCAGCATGATGCTGATTTAATTCAACAATGAGTTTTGTTGAGTGATTAAATGTGAACAAAAAATGTTCGACAGACGACTTGAACTGATCCGAATTACTCGTTTAGCAGCATGATGTTGATTTTATTCAACATTGAGTTTAGTTGAGTGATTAAATGTGAATAAGAATTTTAGTGTATGATTTAATTACGAAAAAAGTTGATTTTGCAGTTCTCTGTTCAGCATCAGTAACAATTGGTTTGCGATTTTCTCATTTCCATAACTGCCATTTCTTTAGCCCCCTTACTTAATATTATAAAATGCTCCTCTAACAATAAGTAAATCAATAAATTATGATAGAAGTATTTTTGCAAGGCAATTTCAAATAAATTTATTTTTTTTTTGGCGAACGTAGGGGTTTTTAGTTTTCCGCTATAGCTTCGGCATTTAGAGGAGACCAGTGTTTTGCTATGAAGGTAAAATGTAATGAGAAAAAATTTAAAAAGGCGACCCCTACGTTCGGCAACCAAAATATAAAAAAAATTTCTACTGGGTTTATCGAAAAACTTCCTAGCAAAAGTTTAATGATTTTTTGCGAGCTTTAATTTTCCGGCATTAGGGTAGTACATTTGGGTTGTAGCAACTGAGATCTGGTGGGCAAGGTATATTTAGAGAAGTGTGAATTAAACAGCACTCCCAAAAGCTTCCTAACCGGTACTGTTCATACTTATGTCATCATTCTTTTTCAGGTTCCTAGACACATATTCCTGTTTTGACATGTATCTTTCACTGTCTTTCTTTAAGGATGTCTGCCAATTATTACTTTTCAGATTTTCTCAGCTATTTTATAAATTCCTTTCTGGTTTCCTTATATATTTGCCTTTTATTTTTCAAAATAATTTTAAGGTCATTATTTTACCACGGTACTTGTTTTCTGCCTTCGCTTTTGGGGCATAAGATTGTCATCCAAATATTTCCATATATTTTCCAATTTAAATATATTCACTATATTGGGTTAATGTATGCTTTTGTCGAAAATATCCCAATTGATAGTTCTACGAATTAAAAAAACCAAATTCTTCCTATTAATTAACGTGTTGCGTTCTTTGGAAAGGAGATAGAGAAGGAATGAAAACTACTGAAAGATGAAGAGCTTCAAATATGGTAACACTGTAATTGCACGAGCTGTTGAGTCTTAGTCTAGAGATGGCGAACTTTGCTGAAGTTTTTTAATTCATAGCTCCGTTATATTATTTTACTTCGGTGAGATTAAGTGCTATATGAACACCGAAGGAGGATACTGCGATATGTATCAGGGATGGAAAACTTAAACATATTATTTTTCCAAATTTATGTTGCCCTCGCTGTAGATCGAACCCACAACCTTATGTGTGATAGTCCAACGCCCATAAATGCTATGAAATCATCTATGAGCTACATTCCGTTTAAACTGAAATCGAATTCCAAGTACTTGTGATCAGTTGATGACATTCCTTTAGATACTCTCCAACTATTGATGTCCAAAACAACCACTTGTCATAGCATATTTTCCATTCTGCGTGAGATACCACCAAAATATGGTTTTTGAATGCATCTATGGCTTCTTCTGTTGACAAAAAATCGTTTTCCATGTAGTTTATCTTTGATCTAAGGGAACAAGAAAAATTTATTGCTGCCAAGTCAGGGTTGAGATTGGTTTGTCTCATTTCTCCGAACACCTCTGGCAAAAAAATGATGGTGTAATATTCAGAATCAACTGTTCGACGTTATTCTAACGGCACTGTTGCTACATGAGCAGTTTTTCCAAAAAAAAAAACAGGGGCCAAATTCCCGCAGTCGTAAGTGTTTGAAATTGTTTAAAAATTACGTTTTTAAAGTGTATATAAAAGAACACGAATAACTATTGTTACAACTTTAACTCATATTTGTAATAAAGCAAGGAATTCACCTCTAATCTATTTTTAATCTTTTTAATGTTTTAAGCAGGGACGTAACAGTTATAACTTTTATTCAAAAAACTGATTGTTTTACAATTATTTCTTGTTTGAATATTTTTAATTTTCTGTTTTTATTTTGATTCAATTTTTGATTTTTATTTTTAATTCAAACAAAAACAATCCAGACACGATTTTTATTTTTTCAAAAATAATAAAAGTTATTTTGTGATTTTTTTTCTTTATCAAAAAATAACAATTAAGAATATAAATCAAAAGCCATAGAACCAATGACTTCAACAATTATAATACCCTGATGATGTCAAATAGTGTTAATAAAAGATTGAACAGTGATTTAAAGTGAGTAAATATGTATATTCCAGCAACTTCCGGCATTAAATTTAGATCAATTTTAAACTTTTATTTTATTATCAAATAAAAAAGTTAGTGCTTAATTTTTTCAAAAAAATCGTTCTGTAACTTTTATAAAAAGTTTTAAAATAAAAATCAAAAAACAACAGAAATTTATAGAGTAAAATATAAAAATTGAAAAAATTAAAATCTTTGCCAAACTTTGTGATTTTTTTGTGCAATATGATTTATAAAATATAATGCATTATTTAAATATTATAATTAAATAAATTTGGATGGTGACGTTTTTAGAAATATAACAGTTATTTTGGGTCTCTGGTTTTAAGTAACAATAATTGCTATCGAATAAAACACGATCACGAGTGCGGTAATTTGCCCCCAGGTGACTATTTATTGTGAAGTGCTCCGAGAGCGAACAATTTTTGTTGGATTCCGTTCATTATGAAACACCCATCTAGTCGATTGCTGTTGAGTTTCAGGCTCAAATGCATAGATCCATGATTCGTCACCTGTAACGATCTTATATAAGTACGTCTTTTGGAGCACCGCTATTGTATTTCTTGAGAATTTGTTTGCACCAATCGCCCCGAGCATCCTTTTGAGCTGTTGTTAAGTTATGAGGAATCCAACAAGAATAAATTTATTTGGGATCCTGAGTATAATTTTCATATTAGGTGTGTTTCTTTACTTTTTGGGTAAAGTTCGGTAAAATGAGAGTAAGCACAAAATCCTCTCACAAAATGACAAAATTACCCAATAGTACGGGAACACAAAAAACCACTTTTCTAGCCCAAAATCTTATTTCAAAGAATAATGTGAAACAGTGACGGGACTTGAAAAATTTTGTTTTGTGCCAAGTGTGTGATTAAAATGTGCCAAATGGGACTTCATTGTGCCAAAACTCAATTTTCACTCAGTACCCGTGTTTTCAACTTTAATTTCATTTCGTAATCGCATTCTTATGGAATTAATTCTATTTTGAATGAATTCTAACCTAATGAATTAAAATTTTCTTGAATTCATTCAATTAAAATGATAAATGAAATTCATTCGATTCTTATTAAAGATTTGGGAATGCAGCCAATGAATGAATTCTTTAGGAATGGTTACTCGTAATGGTGTACATAGAAACATTTTCTAAAACTGAATTAAATTTTTTCATGAATTAAACTTAAATTAATTCTTTCGAAACTCTGAGCTAAATTTAAATCATTTGAATTTTTAAAATTCTATGGGTTATTTGGTAATATCTTCGATGACATTTTTAGTTTTGCTTTGTTTGAAAAGGTATTTTAATACGAATAAATGCTCAGAAACTAAAAATTAAAGAATTTTTAAAGAATCGTTATTTTTTAAATCTATTTTCTATTAAATTTTGTAGATAACGAAAATGTGCCAAAATAGTATCGGTTGTGCCATTGTACCAATCTTAGATTGTGTTACAAATCCCATCACTGATGTGAAAATGCGTATAATTTCAGTTTGCAAATTGGCACAAATACCCATATTTATTCGCATTTGAAAGTTGTTTTTGATTTTATTCAATTAATTCTTATAAAAAACAAGTTTCTTTTGATTATTTCTTTATTTAAATAAAATTTTAAATCTATTTTCACAACTGTTTTTTGTTTATATTTACATCAGCTGTTTTACCAAAGTTTACCCGAAGAAAAAGTCTGTGTAAATTTTGGTAAACAGAGACACACTAATACACTCTCATTAGCGCTCTCATTTACCCAATTTTCGAGTACGGGAACGCTTTTGGGTAAATTTCGGTAACATTGGTAACGTACGGGAACGCACTTATTGATGGTATTGAATTAGTACAAAAACAATTCCTGCTATTTTGTTTAATAAACCCGTTTTGGTATCCTGCTTCAAATCTTCTGCCATACAATGAGTGATTAACAATGATCAAACAGCCTACATTAAAAAGCCGAAGAACAATGCTTAATATCGTGTTTTTAACGAACTTCTTAAATGATAATATTAGTTCAGATTTCCTGCTCAACAATGTAAAATTTAATGTTCCTCAACGATCAAATCGCAATTATAAATCTTTGTATCTGCAAGTTTTTCAAACCAATTATGCTAACGCCGATCCTTTTAGAAAAATATGTAATCAGTTCAATATAATGTAAGATATTGTTGATTTTTCTGTTAATGCTAATGTAATTAAACGTAATATTATCTTGTTTTTAAATACCGAGTATTAAAATGAATGTTCATTAATTTAGTGATTTTATATGTCAAAGCTACTATTCCTAATAAAAATACCAACTGGTTGAAATACAAAAAGTATATAAGTTCTCATCTACCCCAAAATATTTCGTTGAAAAGTAGTAACGAAATCGACTCAGCAGTTGCTGTCTTTACGGATATTTTATTCTCAGCTGCAAAAATAGCTTTCCCTGAAAAACCGACAAGCAGCAATTTCAGATATAAATATCCAATTAGCATCGATAATCTAATTAAACAGAAAAGAGAAATTCGCAGGCAATGGCAAATACATAGATCACCTACTCTAAAGAAACAACTTGCATCATGCAACAGACAATTACGTGCCGCTTTAAAAGACTTCCGTGAATCTTCTTTCAGACTATCTATCGAATCTTGACCCAATCGATATAACAAATCATAGCCTTTGGCGAGCTACAAAGCAATTTAAATGCCCTACAACACTAGAGTCACCAATTCGACTTCCCAATGGCGATTGGGCTAGGAATAACCTGGAAAAAGCTAACGCCTTCGCAAAGCACTTGGAACAAGTATTCACACCAAACGCTTTCCAAACATAAATTGCGATCTGCAAACATTTTGTAGTACTCCTATAAATCCAATTAAATTCAGACTCCCAGAAGTGATGAATATTATTGGAGAGCTTGACGTAAAAAAGTCTCCAGGACACGATAAAATATCGGGAAAAATGATTAAAGAACTTCCCGAATGTGCAGTTAGAACACTGATGTTTATATTTAACGCCATAAATAGATTAGGGCACTTTCCCCTAAATTGGAAACAGTCACAAATAATTATGATCCCGAAACCCGGCAAAAAAATTACGCAAATATCATCATATAGACCAATCAGCCTGCTGTCAATATTATCAAAAGTGTATGAAAAACTACTCCTTATAGTTATTATACCTTATACTAACGATCATGGTATTATACCTCAGCATCAGTTCGGTTTTCGAAAAAGCCATAGTACAATAGAACAAGTGCATCGAATTTTCAACATTGTAAGGGAAACATTTGAATCAAAACTTTACTGTTCAGCTCTATTTATCGATATCTCTCAAGCGTTCGATAAAGTTTGGCACAAAGGACTTATTTGGAAAATTACCCACACTTTACCACAAAATACTCACAAGATTCTCGAAAATTACTTGTCGAACCGCTCTTTTGTAATCAAGGTGAAAGAAAACTTCTCAAGTACGCGTTTAATAAGTGCAGGCGTTCCACAGGGTAGTATATTGGGTCCCTTTCTATACCTATTGTACACTGTAGACATGCCCACCCATAGCCTAACGAAAATGTTCACATTTGCTGATGATACAGCGATTATCAGCACACACTCTAGTCCCACAACTTCATCTAATCATCTTCAAGCCCACATATCTGAACTAGAAAAATGGCTCGAAAACTGGAAAATAAAGATTAATCCATTTAAGTGTGCTCATGTAACCTTTACTCTACGAAAGGAAAATTGCAGCGCCATCAAAATTAACAACGTATTAGTACCTCAACAAAATCACGTAAAATTCTTAGGAATTCACCTTGATCGTCGACTAACTTGGAGTAAACATATCGAATCCAAATTAATTCAAATAAAATTAAAGACATATCAATTGATGTGGCTTATAAACTCGAGATCCACTCTTAGTCTAGAATACAAAGTTCTCATTTACAACGTAGTAATTAAACCAATTTGGTCCTACGGTATCCAACTGTGGGGAACAGCTTCTGCTTCAAATATCGAAAAACTCCAGAGAAGACAATCTAAGATTCTAAGAATTATAACTGGTGCCCCTTGGTATTTCAAAAATTCAAACCTTCACAAGGATCTCAACATCCCCACTGTTCTCGAAGAGGCAAGAAAAAGCAGTTTAAAATACGTAAACAAACTTATTGAGCATCCAAATCCCCTAGCCCGCAGCATACTTTCTAGCGATGGTCATATGCGTCTGAAGAGAAAAGACACGCTAGACCTGGCATTGGAATGATGTATAACAAAATCTAAAATCATTTAGTTGGAAACTGGCATTGGTCTGGTACAATTAGTATAAGGTAGTATTTAAGATTTGAAAACTTATTGTTATTTTCTTTAAGAGAAAGCTTCAATAAATACAAATATATTAAAAAAAAAAAAAATTTATATTACATATTAATATAAGTCTGTAAGGATATAAATCCATAGACTTTTAATAAATAAATAATAACCGTATCTGAATTACTTAAACGTATTTGATATTAGGGGCAATATAGGTTATTTAAATATTATACGTCTATTATGTCTGCAAAGCCGTTTAGCTATTTTTTTTACAATTCTTTATAAGATGATTTAAATTTTAAACTTCTTTTCATTGGTCAAGATGTTATAATCCTTGATACTGGCATATCATACATAACAACACAATAAACAATATTGTTTGTATTCTATGGAAAATAATTAAAAAATTTGTATATGCGACATGGGAAACAAAAAACGGAAAACATTTTAAATACATGTGTATATAAGTTGAAAAAGAAAATGATACACTTGTTTAATATGGCTAGTTTTTTTCTGTATTTATTATAGTGTCAAGTTACAAATTGCTATTGTATGCGACTATAATAAATGAAATAAATACGTTGGTAATAATTAAAAAATCATTTTTCATTTCATTAATTGAAAAAAAAGAAATGTTGTTCTCTTCTAATATATTCTTAAGAGTTAAATTATCATTTGATGTGGTTGACATTAATTTCATAACCCCAGAGAAAATTGAAATGTTAACCTTCATGTTAAAATGAGGATAACATTTTAATTTGTCCAAGGTTTTACAAAATTTATATAAAGGGTTTTACAAAAATGTAAAAACAAAATAAAATTCCAAGAATTTCTTTAATATTTTAATTTATTTGCATAAATATGAAAATTTTTTCAATAAACCTTACGTTTGGCGCCATTTATTAAATTTCCGTTTAACTCTTAATTTTGAGAATTTACAAAAGGGAGCAGAATTGCATTTTATTAATTATTTTAAAGCAATATTTCTCGAAAATAAGGTCTTCAATAAATTTATAAATTTCATTAGAATTCGTCTTGAAAAAAAATGTATTAAACAAACTGTTTTGAGTAGTGTTATTCTCCAAAGTTCTGACCATTTAAAAATATGCAAATATTTTAACATTGCACTAAACAACTAAAAACATTGTGTGCCAAATCAACCCTTCATTCTCTGGTGTTATGTGGGAAATAGTTGTTATAGCAACTATAATACGTATTAACTAACCAACCATGAGTCAGTAAGAATAGTATAATCTTATTAAAATAGTTGTAAAACATTATGTTAGAGAATAAGGGATATAAAAAATATTGCAAAAATTTTAAATTATTACAAATCCCTAATATGATATGAATATTTTCCGTGTTAATTTAGAAAAAAAACAAAGTTTTGACTAATGTTGATAGCATGTTAAAGTTTCATTATAAGTAGTTGTAAGTTATCGTACATAAGTACCAACTTACATATTTTTAATTTCTTTGTTTAACAAGTGGTCAGAAAAATAAAAAATTATAATGACATTAGGATCGATATGCAAGTTAGTTGTTTTTGTATAAAGAAAAAGCTTCTTTTAATAATTTAGTCCAGTTAGTTTTGAAAATTTGTTCAATTAACATGTCAGCTTCTAAATTTTAATTAATTTTATATATAAATCTTTAATGTATTGAATTTCAAAAAAAAAAAAAAAAAAAACGTAATATAGGTTACTTTCGATAATTCAAATTAACATACGAGTTTACGTGCCTAATTTTAAATTCCTAAGTACATGTAAAGAAAAAATTACAAAGTTAAAGATATAATAGAAATAACTAAAAACTCGGTCAGCTGTAAGTTGTTTGTTTTGTGTAAGGTGCGAATACCAATAAAAAATTCACAAAAGATTTGTAAAGTCGAATGTATTAATTCTTGATTCATAATCGTACTTTAACTACAAATTAATTTTTTGATTTGATACTGGCAACACTATTGTTTACTTTCTATCTTCTCCCAAATAAGTCGTAAGTTTTGTACAAATTTAGTAAACGATTGACTCGGTAATCGGAAGCAAATATTTATTTTCTTAAATTGGCAAATTAAGTCAATTTAAAATTGATAAAAACGTTTTTGTTATTTATAAAATAAAATAAATGGAAATGTGTGTTTAAAGGCAACTTTTTAGAACATATTGTTACGAAATTAGATTAGTCTAGTAAAGAAAACTCTGTAATTTTCTGTAAGAAAATATCCCCAAAAACGGGATTGGCTAAATAAGTCAATCTGGCAACGTAACACTACATTTAAGTATATACCTCAGCATATACTATAAGGTTAAATGCCATAAATAATGTTAAGCTTCTAGTATGTTGTACAACCAGCGACCATTAGGCTATAAAAGACCGAACGTTACGAAGGAAAAGGAAGTTGCGCATTAACATTTGTGGAGTGAAGTTGTACTTTAACATTTGTGCTGTTAAGTTGCATACTAGAGTTTGTTAATTGCGTATTAGCATTGTACAGTAAGCAACCATGAAGTATATGGAATTTGAAAAAAAGTGTTATTTTTTTCACCTCCCCACGCATTTTCCAGTAGATTGGGCATAACAAATAATAGCTCCGCAAAAATTGGTCCTCTCGGATTAAAATAGGCCAGTCACTCGCGGCTTTTAGCCCTAAAAGTGGACTAAAATTAATTCAAAGCTTCTTTGCGATTAAACTCTTAAAGGTTTTACAGAAAAATATTGTACTACATGAGCATAACTACAGGCAATGAAGTGGCTAGAATTTTTCTCATACACACTTTTGATGTATCAATAAATCGTCATGGTGATTTAAGTGGTTAAAGTCAAAATTTGTGTTTAACCAAATAAATCGCTTTGATTTTAACCACTTAAATCACCAAGACGGGTCACTGATACGTCAAAAATGTGTATAAGAAAAATGCTAGCCACATTATTGCCTGTAGATATGCTCATTTATTATTTCTCTGTAAAACCTTTACTTTAAGAGTTATAGCGCAAATAAACTTTGAACTAATTTTAGTCCAATTTTAGGGCTAAAAACCGCGGGTGACTGTCCTATTTTAATCCGAGAGTATCAATTTTCGCGGGGATATTTTTTTTACGCCCATTATACCGAAAAGTGCGTGGGGAGGGGAAAAATAATACTTTTGCACATATGGGTGCTCTTTGAGCGTCAATCTGAATAAGCACGAAATTAACTCTTAAACACATTTTAAGTTCTGACTTAAATATTTCTGGCATTGAACCTCAATTTTAAACTTTGATCTCTTCAGAGACTAATAGTAGAATTTCATGACAAATATTTTTACGAAAAATTTTAGCCCTCTAACTCTTCAACTTACGGGTCGTTTGTGACCCATTTGAAAAGGGTCAAAAAGTACCTTTAATTGAAGAGTAAGAGGGTTAAACTGCTCCGCAAAAATATTTGTCATGAAATTATACTATAAGTCTCTGAAGACATCAAAGTTGCAAATTTAAGTTCAATGCCAGAATGAAGGCAAAACTTAAAATATGTTTAAGGGTTAATTTCGTACTTATTCAGAATTGGCGCTCAAATGTCTCACAAACCTGTATTTTAGGAGGAAACCATGTGAATCTTTCATTTCATGTAAAACACTATGAGGGGCATTTTAAGCCCTTACTCTTCTACTTACGGGTCTCTTTGTCCCTTTTTAAAACGGGGTCCTTTAATTGAAGAGTTAGAGAGTTAAATGGTTCCACAAAACTGTATTTTCGTAGTGTTTTACATAAGTTCGCTGAACACATCCTATACCCAAAATGGAAAATTAACATGGTTTCCAAGTGCACATATCCCAGTGTAGAAAATCATTACCAGATATGTGGTTATGTAACTACATACTTGGTAATGATAACTAGTTACTTTTGTTATTACATTTCTTATTACCTTTATATGGCGATGTCGCGAAAAATGATGAGTTATGGTTATCAAAAAATATATCGTTACCTATGAAAAAATAGATTTCCAAAAAAATAAATTATATAAAAAGAAATATTTTTTATTGTATTTTTCTTTTAAACAAAATTTGCTGGTGCGGGAATCGAACCTGGGTCTACAGTTTGCCAGTCAATAGCTCTACCATCTGAGCTATATCTACATGTAACATTTAGTAGATAAAAACATAATTGACCTGGTGCACACAAGTAAGCTTATTCGCCAAAATACAAAAAATCAAAAGATATGTGGTTACATATATCCTTACCAGTGTTTAAAAAATATTGAGTCTAAAAATAGATTTTAAAAAATTTAAAAAAAATCTAGAAAATTATTTTCTATTTGAAATAATGATAAAAATAAGTATTATATGTTTTAAAATAATGCAGAAGTTAAGTGGGTGTCATTACTGGTAATCCAAAATATAATGATATGTCATTACCGTTTCTACACTGGGATGTAATAAGTCTATAACTCAGAATCAGTTTTTGGGCTTTCTTTCATGGAATGGACGAAATATTTAAAACAATTTATTTTGCTTTTAATCTATTCTAAATTTCCTATTAGTACGTTAGACCGTACCTCAAAAAAAAAAGTTCGCTGTACACCGTCCAATCTAAATTATTTTTGCAAGGAGGTTTCAAAAAAAATTTTTTTTCCGAACGTAGGGGTCGCCATTTCACATTTTTCGTTATATCTTTGCCATTTACAGTCGGATCTTAAAGTATGATGCATCGATGTTTTTCTCTCGGTACCAATGTTTTGTTCTAAGGGCATTTTGAGCTCAAGTATCCCCTTCTAGTATTTACCGACCAGATCTCAGTTGCTACCACCCTAACGTCAGAAAATTAAAGCTCGAAAAAATCATTAAACTTTTGCTAAGGAACCCATCAAAAAAAATTGCAAGTAGTGCTTTACAAACTACTTCTTTTAATGCTTCCCAAGTATCCGTTAGTGTATTTTTATTGCTTTTTTAGAAGTTATTCTGAACAACTTCAAAAAATCACTTACTTCATTGCTTCCCAAGTATCCGTTATTACATTTTTACAGCTTTTTTAGAATTACTTCTGAACAACTTCAAAAAATCACTTCTTTCATTGCTTTCCAAGTAGCAGTTATTACATTTTTACAGCTTTTTTAGTATTACTTCTGAACCACAACCAAAAAATCACTTAATTATTGATTCTAAAGAGTAATTGCTCTAAAAGTGATCGTAAAAAGTGACTTTGGTATCATTTGGCATTTTCAAACAGAGGGTCCCGGTTCGAATTCCGGCGGGACCAATATTTTTTAATTTTTTTTTATTTTTTTTTTATTCTATTAATTTTTTTTTTAATATTTATAATTAATTTGTTTAAATTCAATATTTTTTTAATTTTAAAATTTTTAAAAATATGTATATAATATAAAAAAAAATGGTGAGAAATTGATTTTTATGTACCTGTAAAAATAGTACTGAAACCAATATTTAATTGGAGTGCACCTTTTACACTTGTTTAATAAGTACTTTTATTGAAGAGAATAAGGAACAATATCTCGCATTAACAAAGTGGTGTTTTTATGCTAGTCAACTTTCATATCAAAGAATAGCTCAGCGGTAGAGCTCAGCAACTAGCAATCGTGAGGTCGCAAGTTCGATACCCGGTGGTGACAATAAAAAAACTTTTGTAAAATAAAAAAAATATAATTTTTTTTGGTGAAGAATTTTTTTTAACTTTTAATTGGTGAAAAAGAGCTTCCTTTGCACTCGTTAAAAAAGTACTGAAAAAATGTTAAAGTCGGAGTACTCCTCTCCTATGAGAACTCAATGTTAAAATCATTAGTGTTTATGTTAAAAAAGAACTACATCTAGATGATCAATTGTAGTGCTTTTTCTACTGCTTCGGCATCTCTTTTTTCGCTGGGAAGTTTTTCGAAAAACCCAGCCGAAATTTTTTTTATTTTTTTGGTTGCCGATAGTGTCCAAAAAACCGGCCAATTCAGAAAACCGGTTTTCGGTTTGTTCGAAAATTGCTATTTTGGAAAAACCGGTTTCGGTTACGGGTTTCTTAAAAAAACCGGCTAAAACCGGTTTCGGTTTTGTTTTTTGTTATGAAACTAAATCTGAACAAAAAAAGATAATAAAAATTAGTTAAAAGTGCTCTCCAGAAACAAATGCTGAAATCAACTGAACTTGTTTGCTAAAGCGGGATTTAAATTATCTGATTTTATGTCTGATAAATCAAACAAAAAATCCTGTTATATGATGTGATTGTCAAAACAAATCTTTTCGCAAATCTATTTGTGTTTACATCATCAGATGGAGAGATGCTACCTTTTAAGAACAAAACTCGCAGGCAGCGCTAACAAACATTTAAAAAGCGCTAAAAATCATTATGGTAAAATATAATTTAATATCACATTATTATAAAAATAATAACAAAACATTTAAATTAAATAAAATTATAAATTAAAAATTATATCAGAATAAAGTTTTTACCATAAAGGCGCTAAAAGCGGTAGATTAAAAATAGAAAAACGTCAAACTAGCACCTTTTTATAAAAAGCGCTATCTACTAATATTCAGCAAAAAACTTCTACTGATTTTAGCAGAATGTTATTTGCATTCAACTAAAATTTATTTAAATATAACTAAGATTTTTGTAGATTTAACAGTTCTTGTTTCATCATCCCAATCGTAGATTTTTTATAAATGGAACCTATTAATTACAAAGAAAAAGTTATTATGATTTTTGTAGCAACATTCATCAGTTACCCTGAATTTTAAAAATATTTTAAACGATTACAAAGGATTTCTTTATATTATTTATCTGAATACATGTGAAAAGATATTATTTTTTATATATAAAGAAGAATTTTTAAATTTAAAATTTGTTTTAAAAAACCGGTTAGCTGACAAATAATAACCGGTTTTCGGTTTATTCGAATTTAGAAATTATCCGAAACCGGTCGGGTTTTGGAAATTAAAGAAATCGGTTAACCGGTTTTCGGTTACGGTTTTGGACACTCTAGTTGCCGAACGTAGGGGTCGCCTTATTAAATTTTTTTTCATTGGATTTTCCTTTATAGCAAAACACTGGTCTCCTCGAGGCAAAAAAATCGATGTATTACACTTTAAAATCCGACTTTAAATGCCGAAGCTATAACGAAAAATTGAAAAAGGCGACCCCTACGTTCGGCAAAAATTACCTTGCAAAAATACTTCCTTTCTTTTTCGCACTTACATATTTTTTGTATCATGCCATCTCTGTTTTAGTACACTCCATTCTGCGGAGTGGAGTACTCTATCATTGTGAATGTGGCTTTATAAAATTAATTTTGTATGAAAAATTTGTTTTATAAGTCACTTGACTGACCCGAATAATTTAGTACAAAGCAGGGTTATCGTGTTGTATAAATGCGAAGTAAATAGACATATAAACAATTTTGTTTTTAGCTGCTGGCAATAAGGTCGGCATATTGGATTTAAACCCTACGGGGAATGAGGGGTCAATTGCCCTAACTGTGAGTGGTTATTCAAGACTTGTCACAGGATTGGTATAATTTACCATTGCTGTGGGTTAAGAAGTGACAATTATACTTAAAGGACTAGTCCCATGACTGGCGAAACGGTGGCATACCACTTAATCATACTCAAAGTACCTATCCCGTGACTAGTAAAAAGAGGACATACCACTAAATTGCCCTCAAAATACGTATCCCGTAACTGGTTTAAGAAGGACTTGCAGCAGGACTGGTATAATTTACTATTGCTGTGGGTTAAGAAGCAGTGTCAATTATACTTAAAGGACGTCTCGTGACTGGTGAAATGATGACATACCACTGAATTGTCCTCAAAGTACCTATCCCGTGACTGGTTAAAGATAATCTTGTATAATTTATTATTTCTATGGGTTAAGCTCTGTCAATTATACTTAAAGGACTGGCCCCAAGACTGGTGCAAAGAGGACACATCACTTAACTGGATAAGTGTGTTATAAAAAAAACCACAAGTAAGACTTTATTTTTTTTTTAAGAGAAGCAACATTCAGGAAATTCTTCCTAATAATTAACGTGTTGCTTCCTTTGGAAAGGGGATAGAGAAGAAGTGAAAGACGATGAAAGATGAAGGGCTTCAAATATGGCAATACTGTAATTGCGCGAGATGTTGAATTTTAGAACAGTTGTTGTGCTCCATCTGATGGTGATTTGGCGAACTTTGTTGAAGCTTTTTAGTTCATAGCCCTGTTATATTATTTTACTTCGATGGGGTTAAGTGCTATGGGAACACCGAAGGAGGACGCTGCGATATGTATGAGGGATAGAAAAACGCATACATATTTATATTTTTCATAAATTGATGTTGCCTTGGTTGGGGATCGGACCCGCAACCTCACGTGTAACAGTCCAACGCGCTAACCATTACACCACAGCGCCCATAATTGGTCGGTTTCCCAGTACACTGATAGAATTATCCTTCATGATGAACAATTTCATAGAATTTTTTTCGTAAGTTCAATGAAGAATTTCGTTAAATAAAATGATCAAAAAATCGTAATTTGTGAAAAATTACGATGTTTTGATAATTTTAGTTCTAGTTCTAACAAAGATTATATACTTTATAGATTGACTATGCTACTCACGGTTCTGTCGATAATTAGTGAACTCGGGCTAAACTCGGGCAAAGAGAAAAATGCATAAGAAAACCTATTTATAAAAAATGCCACCAAATAAATTGAGCGAAGGTTGAGCGAGATAATGTGGATAGAAACCCACTGGTTCTAAGCACTTGGAGTTTTCTTTAAATTTTAGCATCAAGAACCCTGAGCTTATTGCTAACAACTTCAGCTCTAATCTTTTGGAGGATTTTACAGGAATTTTAGAATCGGTAAAAGGTTCGACGCATATATATGTATATCTTATATTTGTGCTTTTTATTACATAACAATTTTGTCAAGGTTTTGCTGTGAAAATTTTACTTATAATACCAAAACCATAACAATTTCCATTCACCTCAGTTTTGTCACTGTTTTTGTCAGTTTTGTAATGGGACTGGTTCTGTATCAGTTCCTTTTAGGTTAGTTGGGTGACATGTCACAAAATATACAAAGTGTGACTCATTCTTTGACGGATCCTTTTGGGTTAGTTCGGTGACATGTCTCTTTCAGTTAGGCGACCTGTCCTTTGGGGCTAGACCTGCGACATGTCGAAAGGTGTCTAATCTGTGGCAATACGTCATTTCCAATGACAACGCCATGTTAAAGTGATATGTCTCTTTCAAAGTAAAATACCGATCAACGACCTGTCTCTGCCCCCTTGGGACCTATCCTGCGTGTCATCTGGGACCGGTCCCTTTCCCAGTAGGGAATGTTTAACACACAAATTGTCTTTTCAAGCGCTTTTAAGGCACATCTACACCGGATAGAAATCTCGTAGAGTTTGCGCTAAATTTGTCATCTCTAATATAGTTGGCACTAATTTTTATCGTAAAAGTATCATCTCTAGTTGTAAAGTATTTGTTTTTATTAAAATTGTTGTATTTTTAAGAATATGTTTTACTCCAAATACCAAAAGGTGCATTTAATAAACTTAAATGTTCAGTAATGTTACAAGGCATCTTCAAAATTGTTACTAATTAAAAAAATGATGTATGACAGCAATTGCCAATGGCCTAGAGATTACATTTCGTAGACTTATACAGAGCTGTATTTTCATAAAGTCCAGCGAGTTTTCTCTCTCGTGTAGATGTGCCTTTAGGCCATTAAGGTTACCAGTTACAATCAGTTATTGGTTTTCAAATTGAAAATCCCTTAATTTTTTTGCAATATAACAAAATAATATTAAAACTACTAAGAAGAAAATATATTTTTCAACGAAAAAACGTTTTTTAAGAGTGTTATAAATCTCTCAGAATTTTTTTTCTCTCAGAATTTTTTTTCTAAAACATAAAGAAAAGCATATTTCATAGGAAACGCTAATCATTTATGTACTCTAAGATTTCTTTCCATTTGACCTTCAAGACACTTGGAAACAAATATTTCTAACTTTTTAAAATTAATGAAAATGAAGTAAAAAGTTTCTTTCTTTTCTATGGCTTAAATCAATGGAATTCGTTTGTAATAAAATTAAAGTATTAAACTAAATACATATCAAAATATTGCGTCATCACCGCTAAAATATCTTAAGCGACAAAACCAACATTTTACAGGAGAAATATATTTTACTTTTCAATCAACCCCAATCTCACTTCTCAGGGGTTAAAGGGTGCGGTCAAATGTTATCGTACCCAATTTTCATTTTTTTTTTGTTCTTTCATGTTGGGTCCAAAAACAAATGAAAGAAATTTGAATGGCACATCCAATTCCCGAGCGTGTCTAAGATTTTAAGTTCTGTAATAAAGAAAAAATAACTTAAGCTATATTTTTCGGCTACGAAAATGGCAAACAACCTACACTCACAATATTATATCGTTAAAAACAACCTAAAATATATATTAAATTAATTGAAAACCCAATTAAAAAGAGGACTACTTATTTTTCATTATATTCAAATCACTTTGTTATTTATTTTCAAACATTATTTAATTAATTTATAAAGGAAATAAAAACAATCAAAAAGTCGGTTAAACAATCTTCAATATTTAACTGACAAAACGTTAGAAAAAACGATTTTGTGGTTTGTTTTTTCATATTTGAAAGTTTTTTTATTTGAACACTATAATACACAACATATAAGTCCATATTTTTATTATATTCTACACCACTACGCGGAGAGGGTATAATAAGTTTGTGCTGATGTTTGAAACACCAAAAAATATTGGACCTAGACCCTCCTTATAGTACACCGATCGACTCAGAATCACTTTTTATTTCGATTTAACGATGTCCGTCTGTCTGTCCATGCATTCTTGTGTGCACTCTACACGTCGCAAATATTAAGATATTTTGATGAAATTTGGTACACCGACTTACGTCGG
The DNA here is from genome assembly GCA_949987735.1 of Leucophora obtusa. NCBI lineage: Eukaryota > Metazoa > Arthropoda > Insecta > Diptera > Anthomyiidae > Leucophora > Leucophora obtusa. The sequence goes on from OX465297.1 coordinate 26,848,693, forward strand.
CCAAAGAACGAAGCCTATTAATTTTGGTTAAAATCGGTCCATGTTTAGAACTAGTGCCCATAAAGTTGGCACGCAGCAGGTCGCAAGATATTTCAATGAAATTTGGTTCGATGTCTTACATGGTGCCAAGGATGAATCCTATCGATTCTAGATAGGATCGGTCCACATTTGAACCTATGGCCCATATGGGCTACATTTTCGATTTTCTCTTTTATCATTTTATAGAAAATTTTGACACAAGTCCGTTTTAACCCATTCGAATTTTGGATCCAAACATTAGTTGGCTTTTAACCAGACTGCTGTAGGGTATTATATAGTCGGCATGCCCGACTCGTTTCTTCGGTTGAATTCGAATCAATGCTCGATATCGAATACCATCATTAATTAGGGCCCTGTTTTTTTATTACATCCTAGCCAGCAAAATTTGGATACTTTTTTGAGGGTTCTTATTCTACGAATCAAAACTTACTCAAATAAAACATATTATTTTGAAATTTTACAATTTTTTGTCAAAAATTATTTTAGACCAAAATCTGAGCCTTCTAAAATGAACCACAAATTGGAGACAAAATATTAAATACAAAAAATGGTTCAGAAATGGCTCAGAAATGTAAACAAATTTGAATATTTTGTGAGCAATTCAAAAAAGACTCATAAAAAGATTAATTTTTGAGCTTTTCGAATTTTTGTAAATCTTTTTTTTTTGAGTAATTTTTGAATCAATCAATAATATTTTTTGAGCTTTTTTATGAATAATTTTTGGGCTTGTTTGCTGGCTGGGATTCAAATCATTTGCTATTTATTTTCAAAAATAAAAGAAATAAAAACAATCTTCAATATTTAACTGACAAAACGTTAGAAAAACGCGATGTTGTGGTTTCTTTTTTCATATTTGAAAGTTTTTTATTTGAATTTTCAAAACCGTACAATACACAACATTTAGGTTCATATTTTTATTGGCTATACTTGTGTGTATGAGTGAAGAATTTCTTATAATTTGAATTGAAATATTTAATTTTAAACAGGGTGCGGCTAAAGTAACTATAGCTGTATTTTCGACTCAACTATATCCGTTAACTTTCAAAAAAGCACAAAGTGCATAAAAACGTTTTTTAGACGAAAACTAACATACTACTTTTGGTATGCACGTTAACTTACAACGTGGATAATTATCAACGTTGAAAACTCAACGTTTATACATTTTTACACCTAGCGTAACTTCTTCGCGTTACTAACTAAAAAGTTTTGCTGACGCACGTTCGATTATACCGGAACTATGATAAATACTCACTATTTAAAAAAATTTGATTCTCCAATCAGTTTAACAGTTTAGTGTTTCCTGTGGTATACGATCAATTTCTTCTTCAATGTTGTCCTTTAGTTGCTGCAAGGTTTGCGGCTTATTCACATAAACTTTATCTTTGAGATAGCTCCACAGGGAAAAATGTGGTGCAGTCAAATCAGGGGATCGTGGTGGACATCTCAAATCGCCGTTTTTAGAAATTATCCGATTTGGAAATTGTTGTCTCAATAATTCCATCGTTGCACGGGCTGTATGGGGTGTTGCACCATCTTGTTGAAACCATATGTTGGCGTTTGGTGGCAATTGCGGAAATAAAATTTTTTTAAGCATTAGAGTATAATCACAACTGTGTCGATTGTCGACCGACGACAGCAAAAGTCGTCGCGAATAATTTAAATTCAGCGACAATCGGTTGTCGACATTTTTTGACATTTAGAAAAAAATTAAAGCAAAACAAGAATATGGTTCTATATTTTTCGCCACAATTCAATTAGTTTTCCATTAATTCTTGTTGTTTTACATTTCTTCTGTCAAAAAAATATTTTTTTTGTAAACAAAGTACGAATTTTTGCAACTCTAATACGAATTTCTGCAACTCTGTTCCCCTAATTAGTTAAAAATATGGCAACTATTTCACAAATATTTTGAGTGTGTATTAGTGTGTCGTCACGAAAATAGAATAGATTCTATTACGACGACAAATCGCCGGACGACATGGCGACATTTTGCTTCCCATACAAAATATATGAAAAAGCACATGTCGTTGTCGTTGTCGACCCAGTTATGATTAATCTCTTACTCTGTAACGTTCTCCATTCATTGTTTGACTTACACCTTGATCGTTTTCAAAACAAAAAAAAAAAATGGACCGTAAATTTTTTCGGCGGTAATGCTACACCAAACAATAACACGAATTGTATGTAAAGATTTTTGATGAAGATTTTTGTGATGCCCAAAATCTGTTGTTTTGTTTATTTACGAAACCGTTCAAGTGAAAATGCGCTTCGTCGATCATCATTAAATTTGACAAAAAGTTTTTATTTCGATCAACGAGATTTAAAACTTAGTAGGTTTGAGGTTAAGAAGAAGATTAAACTTTCCTCAAAGTTATAAACACATTAAATTTGCAAATCAGACTAGATCTAGTTTCTGCCTTTTTATGGACAGGCTTCATCAGTGTTCTTCCATTAAATTCCATTAAAACTATTGTAGCATATTACAAGCGCAATGCGAAGTCCTCAGGATTTAGTTTTTGGACTAGTTGGATTTTATAAGGGAAGAGGTGCAAATCGTGTTTTAAAATTCGCCGAAGAGTGCGGTCAGAAAGCTGCTACTGGGCAGATCGTCTTCTCGTTGATGTCTCTGGATTTTCTGCGACGCTCTGTCGCACAGCATTAATATTTTCGGTCGATCTGCCAGTTCGAGGTCTGCCTGTACGTCTTGAGATCGAACCCGCAACCTTCTGTGTAACAGTCCAACGCGCTAACCAATACATGGCAACGCCCCCTGGATATTCGCAAATTGAACTTTTGCCAAAAACCAATTTTTTTCTCTAAAACTTCTTATTAATTGATATACCTCAATAAAATGCTGTTAATTATACCCTACACCACTACGTGGTCAGGGTATTATAAGTTTGTGTTGATGTTTGTAACACCAAAAAATATTGGTCCTAGACCCACCTTATAGTATGCCGATCGGCTCAGAATTTTTTTTATTTCGATTTAACGATGTCCGTCTGTCCGTCCGTCCCTCCCTCCGTCCGTCTGTCTGTCTATCCATGCATTCTTGTGCGCACTCTACAGGTCGCAAATATTAAGATATTTTCCATGTTAAGACCTAGTGCCCATATAAGGGTCCCCCCAAAATTATATTTTTTTATACGCTGCAGGTCGCAAATATTAAGATATTTTGATGAAATTTGGTACACAGACCTATGTTGGACCAAGGACGAAGCCTATTAATTTTGGTGAACATCGGTCCATGTTTAACCGTAGTGCCCATATAAGGGTCCTACCAAAATTAATTTGTTCATACGCTGCAGGTCGAAAATATTAAGATATTTTGATGAAATTTGGTACACCGACCTGTGTCAGCCCAAGGACGTTGCCTATTGATTTTCGTTAACACCGGTCCATGTTTAGACCTAGTGCCCATATAACGGTCCCCCCAAAAATTGGCTTGGTTACAAACTGCAGGAGGCAAATATTAAGATAATTTAATGAAATTTGGTTCGCTGACTCACATTATAGAAAATTTTGACACAAGTCCCATTTTAACCTATTCGAATTTCGGATCCAAACATTAGTTGGCTTTTAACCAGACTGGTGTAGGGTATTGTATAGTCGGCTGGCCGACTTTAATCTTTTTACTCGTTTTTAGTATGTTTTTAAAGTAGGGACTTTGAAATCCATATAAATTTATTTCGATTAAGTGAAGATCCTTGCGGTTAAAGTGAAAACTTATTTTAGTTTTCTATATTGTAGATCTAGTTTGTAGTTCAACTTTTGTAACAACATTTTAAAAAATTCAATCTGAAACACAAATTTTATACCTTTTATTATTTGAAATTAATTTTGTATGAATTTACTACCTCAGTTGCACTTTAAGGAATTTGCACTTCAATTATCTGAAACTTTGTTGTTATTGATATGTGTTTTATAAGCTGTTCACAGTATGATTTTTAAACACTCCAGTACAGAAAAGCATTACCAGGTATGTGGTTATGTAACTACACACCTGGTAATGGTAACTAAATAGTTAATTTTTTTATTACATTTCCTATTACTTTTGTATGGCGATGTCGCGCAAAGTAATAAGTTATGCTTACACACCAGCATACTAAAAATAAAAAATATGTCGTTACATATACATATACGAAAATAATGAGTCTAAAAATAGATTTTCAAAAAGATAAATTTTATAAAAAATATATATTTTTATTATACATTTTTGTTTTAATAAAATTTTCTTATGTGGGAATCGAACCTTGAACTCCAGATTGCTAGTCGATGCTCTACCATCTGAGCTATCTCGACATATTATATTTGATAGACTAAAACATAATTGACCTGATACTTACGCTCCAACATACAAAAAATCAAAAAATATGTGGTTGAGTTAAAAAAAAAATGTACAAAAAAACCTAGATCATAACTTTATATTTGAAATAATCATAAAAATAAGTGATTATTGGTAACGCATTATTTTTTGTTTTGAAATAATGGAAATAGTAGCTAGTTATTAGTAACTTATTATTATATGTCTTAAAATAATGCACAAAGTAAGGTAGTGTCATTACTTTTAGTGCAAAAAATAATGATATATCATTACCGTTTCTACACTGGGTATTGGCAAGGAATTATTCTCCTGCTGACAAACCTCTTCTTGAACCCATTCAATTGTAAACTAAATTCTCTGAAGGAATTCAAATTTTTGTTTAGTTCCTTAAGGAAATTTAACAAAAACTTGAATTCCTTAACATTTTAATTACCTCCGAAAATAAATGCACAGATTAATAAATTCAAGAGGAATTTATTCAGTAGGGAATGAAATCCTTGATGAAAAGTTGAATTAACCTGTAAGTGAATTACAAAGTTTTGTGATGAAATCGGAAAAAATTAATGAATTCTGATATTGCCTTATTGACTTACCATTTTACTGTCTTTGGATTGGGTAAATTAGTTTGGCTTTTGCAGCAAAAACTCTAGTTCCGCGTTGCTAGGGTTCGATTCTAGACAACAACTTGTAGTCCAATTCTTCATCTTACAATAATAATCAAGTAACTTGTTTTGATTTATCTATATAACATATTCAAAATTTGGTCGCTATTGAAAATTTTATCCAGATCAAGATAAATTTCCTACAAATAATATCTGTTATTTAAATAATACCCGATAACATGCAATTTCCAAGCATATTTTTATCAAATTTCTGCATTTTGAGTTAAATATTGATAATTTGCAATTGAACTGTGACCTTAATTAATTTTTTTTAGTAGAAGTTTATGTAATTAAGTCTTCCTTATAATGAAATACAAAATTTAATAATAAAATCTTTACTATAAATCATTCATAACTGTATATATTCACTTACTTAATTTTTTAATATTTTATTGGGTCTTTATAGAAATCATCGATTATGCTGTATTGGTTGGCATTGATCCAGTTAAAGAAGCCCATTTACTATATTTGGCCAAAGAAGGTTTAATGCAGGCATTGCCTCACGATTGGAAAATATGGTAAGTTCATATGCAAGGACATGAAAAATACAAATAATAAAAAATCTAGAAATGTAGCTAACAAAGTGGAACTTTCTTTTATTCTAGCTATTCAGAGGAAAAATGTGGCCATTATTATTATAATACCAAAGCAAAAAAATCACAATGGGAACATCCACTCGACGATGTTTATCGTAATTTAGTAGAACAAGCAAGACAAAGGCAACATCATAGTAATCAACAACCACACAGTGTTTCATCACAAAATCAGCAGCAGCAACAAAATCTAATAAATGCCACAAGTATAGTAACAGCAACAACAACTACGGCTGTAGATATTTCCGATGATGCTTCACAATTAGATTCCGGTATACGTAGTTTACAGGGTACAGATGAATGCGATAATACTACAAATACCATGGAGATGTCGTCGCCTAGCACAACCCAAATAACACAAGGAGCTATACCAAAACATAGTAGTGGTGTAGGAGGAGCTGTGAATACAAATAACTCTTCTTCCTCTTCAACAACCCCCAGCGGTTTTAGTGGTGGCGTTAATCGATTTTTAGAATCAAGAACTAAAAACTTTGGTTCTTCTTTCATGCCAGTAAAAAATACTCGTTTCGAAGTGTCAAAAACTAATCCTCAATTGGGTTTCAATATGCGTGTGTCCAATGATAATGTAATGCAAAAGTTTCCGCTACCCAATAAACATGATATGTGTGATACAACGACTGCCAATAGTGAAAAGAAGGGCTTTATTTTGTCTGGTACGGGAGCCATGTTCTTGAAATCACGACGCCAGTTAGAAGTGGGCTTAAATCAAGCTTCAGCTATAATAACCAATCCGCATAATGTAGTCAGTAATAGTGCCCATATTATAGTTGAAGGTATAGCTGGTACTCCTCCGGGAGTTAAAGGTATCTTACGTGATTCTAGCTTAACGGATATGCGTAGACGCATGGAAAGAGATCATCACGATGAGAGTATAGACGATAAAAAGAGTGTACGTTTTAATTTGGAAGATACTTCGAAAATGCGCAACTCTCCCGAAGAAGATCCCAGTAGTTCGAGAAAACTAACTCAAAGTCCAGAAATATCTGTAAATTCTGATGACGATGCCGAAGAAGACGATCCCTGGGATGATAATGACGATGGCGAAGAACTTAATGATTGTGTTGGAATTGGTAGTCTGCCTCTAGATGGTGTTAGCTATCAACGCAGTTTGAATCCTTTTCTAGTCAATGATGAAAAACATATTAAGGAAGTTAAAGTAATACCAGTTTCAAAAACTCAAACCATACAAATGCTTAAAGCTCAAAGTTTTTCTATGGATTTACCCGAAAGAGAAAAGGCTAAAATAAATGACTTAACGCGATCACAAAGTGTAGAACATACTCCAAGCGTTAATGCCTCAGCAGTACAATATTTGGATAAATTAAAGGAAACTTCCACTGTAAAACCTTTATATGAAGATACTGATTCGGACTCCAAAGGAAGTTCGGTTAGAAGTTTTATTATCAATAAGTCTGAACAAGAATCTTTACATTCTTCGGTGGGACCATCCAATAACCCATTTGACTTAGATGAACTAAATCGTAAGCATAGTCGGGAAGTAGAGCAGCTGGAAATGAAATTACAAACAGCAAATAGTGAAAAATCCGCTGTTAGATCTCTTAAAGTGGCCTCAAAATTAGTAAGTTTTCTTAAAAAAGATTTAGATAAAAGTGCAGAAAACCAAAAACCAGATAATGAAAAAGATAACACTTCGGATATTATACAAGAGAAATTAGAAAAAGAAAAACAACTATGGCTGAAAGAAGAGCGTGATAGATTGGAAGAACAGTTGCAGAAAGAAATCGATATAATTAAAAAAGATCATGAACAAAAATTAAAAAGCATTAAACATGAATATGATTTACGTTTAACTTCACATCAACATCAAATGGAAGAGGGTATAGAACTGCAATTAGACGAGATACGACGTCAACTCGAAGATGAATTGGATTCGAAACGTAAAGCTGTGGTAGATGAACATAAAGCACAAATGTCTACTTTACAAAAGAATCATGCCGAAATATTGGAGGAACTAGAAAGGGATTTAAAGAGTGAAGAAGAGATATTAAAAAAAGAACATGCCTTAAGATTAAGCGAAATGAAAGATAAACTGAATCATGAACTAGAGCTAGAAAAACAGCGCATGCGCGATACCGGAGAAGACAGACTATATGAGAAAGTAAGATGTGAAAAACGCCTATTGGAAGATAAATATAGATGTCTTAAAGAGAAATATATAAGACTAAAGACAGATGTTAAACTATCACTAGAAAGACGTAATCGTCGACGTGAAGCTCAGGCTTTGCAACAACAAAGTTTACATACTTGTACCACAGGCTCCGAAACGGAACGTTCTATCTCGAATAAACCTTCTATAGGTAATAGTGATAATCGTTCTTTATCTTATTCCACATCCTGTCAAAATAGTGTGGGTATTTCTACAGGTACAACGGGTAAAAATGGTAAACCACCTTTGCCACCCAAGAAACACTTACATCCTCCAAACAAAGATCAGCAACATCAACAGAGTAGTGACAAAAGTACCGAGAAGGGACAAACACCCATTTCGAGGAAACCTGGCATTGCTTCGAAATATATTAAACACTTACAAGCTCAAGATGATACCACTTCGATGAGTCAATCAGATACTACTATATCTAATAACTACTCTAAAGGCAGATATTTACCAGCTCCTCAGCCTATATTAAGTGATAATGGTAACTCAGATTCCGAAGCCTTTGAAAATAATCAAGAGAATAACAATAACTCCAGAGCAGGTGTACAACGTAAAAAACAATTTTCCCGACTCAAGTCGGCTTCAACTTCTCGTTTAAATAACTCTGAAAACTTTAAAACAGATCGTCCTTGTACTCCGGTTGAAAATCTACGTCATCAATTACAAAAATTAGAAGATTTAGAAGACCAATTTCCGGAAAATACTCTTGATGCTACTTATCATTTACGTTATCCCTTTTCGGATATCTCAAATGCTGATTATGCTGCTGCCGGTGCCGCTAGTTCAGAATTGGAATTTTTCAAACACCGTATACACCTTGAAAGGGACTCTGTACGTCGTGCTAAAGAATCCTTACGTACTCAACGCACCAATTTCCGAGCAAGACAACGTGAAATTAAACAAAGACATAAGGCCATGGTTACTCGTCATACTTTGGATCAATTGATTCAGGAAGAAAAAGAGCTTACTGAAATGGAAGTGAATTTACATCGAACAAGAGCTTTATTGGGTGAAAAAGTTATACGTTTACGTCATTTGGAACAGAGCTTATTGCGTATTTATGAAAAAGAAAAACCTCCTATGGATTTATTGGGTGTTGATCAAAAAGAAGATGCTACCTTAAGTGATTTGTCTTCACATTCAAGCTCAGGTTTTAGTAGCACTGATTTTGCTAGCGGTGATACACAAAACCTAAATAAACGTAAAGATCTTTATCAATTGGAATCGAATGAGTGTATTAAAAATTTGGAAATTTTAAATGCTGAAATACGGGAGATCTTAGATTTGTTGGGAAATAAAGCTGGACAACATGCAGGTGAGTGATTTATAATAAACAATTTAAGGGAATAATAGATTTCAGATTTCAATTATAACTGGATTTCAGGTTTCAATTAGATCAGATTTCAATCACATCTGGATATGTAGTGAAAACAAAAATAATGAGTCTCTCTTTTTTATCTGTCCACACTTTTTTTCATTTCGAAATGTGCTGGTATTTGTTCCAAAGGAACCACAGTTAAATGGGCGCCTGAATCTGAACCGTTTTTGAATTTTATTAAAGTCTGATGAAACCTATTACTAGACCTTTCTTGGTCTCCGTTTTCTCTTGAAAATGTCTACAGAAGACTTTCAAGTTTATCATAGGCAGTTCTAGTATATATATTTCCTTTAAGCTTCTATTCCTAACAGAGGTGTTTCGACCAAGCAGAATAACTTAAGTAGAGAAATACATCTCCCTAAGCTCGTTTTTAGTTCACCTCAACTGCAATCTTTGTGCCCCAGAGGTAAACAATGTTTTAGTGAATGTTTTATTTAACAAGGAGTGCTCCACTTAATATGTATGCTTCAGCTAATTTCATCGATTCTATTGGAACCAATTGTAGAATTGGTGTCATTGGCAACCCATTGTAAACATTATTCTTGGGATTCTCTTTGTCAGCTTTTCAAAACAAAGGAAAGTTTTTAATCCATTTTGCATAGGCAACGACCAAAGAGTCTGACATATCCTACAAACAGCCATGGAACTCAGCCTTGCTCTCATCTTGTTTGAAAGTAATATCTCGTCCTTGCTCGAGCAATGAGCAGTGCCCCAAAAAATGTCGTAATTTTCTTCCATATGCTATGATTTTTAAAAGCAATTCTGTAAAATGTAATTTATATTTTTTTTTTTTATATATGTCAACAAATAATTTATAAAATATTGGTAAATGCTGAAATAAAGCTGGCAACAACAAAGATATGTCCCTACTGTCATGCTTTTGTCTTGGATGCGAAAAGAAATCCATTCCTCTTTCAGATATGAACGCATTCACATAGGAATACATTCTATGTTTAGAACAAAGTACTTGCATCAACTACGAGTCAAGTTCTACAGAGAGAAGTTTGCCTAAGACTAAAACTTCCAAGTTCAGCTTAGGCAACGGCTATAGGTTAATATATTATCTATATGTAGCCATGTTCCTCAACCTTGCTCTCCTTTTATGTGGGGAAAATAATATATGTCTTTACTGTCACGTTCTTATTTTGGATTTGGAAAAAAATTTATCTAATATAAGTTAGCTTCCAAACAAATAAGTTAGTCAGTCGACTCATCATCTTCCATTTTTGAGACAAAATCTTTCAGTTTATGTGAGATCCTTATTGTTTGCCTTTTCTTCGGCTTACTACCATATTGACTTAAATATTCCACAATCTTATTCAACTAGCCAACGCCCTCGACCTTGCTCTTTTCTTGTTGGGTGAGCATTATAATTATCTCTATTTTTATGATCTTATCTTGGATGCGGAAAGAAATCCATTCGACCTTCTAATAGAAATGCATTTTTTATATAAAATTAAGGATTTCTAGGACCCTGCGATTTAAATTTTCCCCAAATATTTCGTACGGTTCATTGCGACCAATTAAGTTGGTTAGAAAAGGGAACTGTTATCATTTCTTTCTCCGTAATTTCCCTAGACACAACATTAGAGTAGATTTGAGGCTCTGTATTGAAGTGTAGATATTATTTCTAAAGGGGCCGACTTACCCACTACCATGAAGAGAATGCAGAACCAACGAGGATATATAATAGGAGGGGCAAAACTCTTCAGTCACAACAAAAGAAAAAACCAACAAAACATCAAACAGGGATCCCGACGAGTTGCCAGGGATTTATTGAGTAGGGAAATGGATTTTGGGTGAAAATAAAGTAAATATTGTCATAAAATTAAGCAAGGTAAAAAATAACCAAAAATACTAATAATAAAATTATTTTAATGATTGAATAAAAGTATTTACTTTTTTAACCCTGAGAACCGGACCCTGACTGCAAAATGTTGTGTTTGATGTTGTGTGTTTTGTTGTGTTTGAACTATTTTGGGACTCCTATAATACATCCTCGTTGGCAGAACCATCATGCAAGCGGGAATGGAATTAAAATATTGTGCCTATATTTTCTTTTAGATATACCAGAACTCTTCATCATTAAGGTTGGGTTAGGTTTCAGAGGCAGTTGCCATATAAGCCAGCTGACGTAGCTCCTTCCAAATCGTGTTTCCATTGCGTTACCCATTGAACCATTAGGCGGCCACATCAAAGTCTGAACCACATCAGTTGGACCCCCTGATGAATAGACTTATCCTGCCAATATCAGTATCAGACAAGTCCGTCAGGTCATTCAAAACCGGATGACCAAAGACAGCAGTCCTCCGGTTCGCGAATGCCGAACATTGACACAGTAGATGGAACGGAGTCTCCTCCTCTTCCTCATCGGGACAGCTCCTACACAAGTCATTATAAGAAAGTCCCATCCTACTCGCATGTACGCCAAAAGCGCCATGTCCCGTCACCACAGCCAGCAAGTTGTGCAAATGGAAACTGGGTAACCCAATGACCGTCCTAGTATGGCGAAGGTCAGAAGTACGCCACTTCTTCCCTTGTACCCAAGCAGGTTTGCTTATTTGCCTACCTGGCCATGGCAAGCCGCAGGTAGTACCGCTCAACCCGCCGCTTTTCCGCCGTGAGCGGTATACCACGCGTGTGATCGATCTCCCCATTGCGAAGCATCATCCAACTCGCAGCCAGTTCATCCGCAACATTGTTGCCATCACTGTTCCTATGTGCTGGCTCCCAGATGAGGGTCAATATCGAATGTCTCACCATCTCGTCCAGAGACACCCGGTAGTCATGGAAAACTCTCGATGTGGTAAATACACCTACTAGGGACTTTATGGCTTATATTGGGGCTATGGTGACGATAAGGACTTGCCCCTCTGAGGCTCTCAATGTGATGCTTCATATCATTCCTATAGATTTATATATGATGGCAGATTCTGCTTGGAAGGGAAGAACCTGCGGACATGCTAAACTTCTTGATCATCTGCCTCCGCAGCTTAGACTAGAAGGACTACTCTACTCCTAGTATCGACTTCTGTAGGCTCTTTCGGGTCGCTTCTAAAAGGGAATGGCATAGGAGGGATCCAATGGAGGAATTCGATATCAGAGTGTACACCGACGGCTCAAAGATGAGTTTTAGGGTGAGCTCTTATGTCTTCTCTGGTGAGTGCGACATACGGAGCTCCTTCAGGCTACCTGACCATGCTAGTGTCTTTCAGGCAGAGATTCTGGCTATCAGATAACTTTGTATGTAGACTTTTGTATGCAATATCTTCGTTGATAGCCAGACGATGCTTATATCTTTGAGCTCCTACATTAGTTTTCCGGATATTAGTTTTTTTACGGGTAGTGTGATCTTTTCAAATGGAGTCGCTTTTCACTCTACTTGATGCTCACAAGGGCGTGAGCTGCTGTGAGTTAGACCAATCAACCAACCAATCATAAGAAAGACGTTTCCAGGCTGATGGCCGTGCTGAAAGATCAAATCTTAAGTCTCGAATAACTCGTATACTCTGTAAACTTTGTACATTCGGTATTAAGTGTATTCCTAAATTACCTACCGTAATTTTCTTTGGTTTTAGTTGCACCTTATTTGTACTTTTTTCTGATAATTTCTTACTTGAATACTTATGAATTTTTAAATTCTTAACTTTCTACATTTTACAGGATTAACTGCTCCTATGATTTCACCATCCGAATTGAATTGGTCCCATATGCTAAGCACTGGAACAGTAGCTGCAACTAATGTTTCACCAGGTAACACCAATCTTAATCTGCAACAACAACTTAATGCCGGTACCAATATAACTACAACTTTACATACTGCTCATTCTATTCCAACTCTAGCAGATCGTTTGGAAACTTATCGGCAGTTAGCATCAGGTCGTATGCAAAACTCCATTATAGCCGCTAACACCATAGTTTCACAAAATCCCAGAGCCGTCAGTTACACTACTAGTCTTGTGGAAAGGACCAGAGATTTACGCAACTGGCTAAGGCAGGCTAAGAATGAACATGAACTTTTAAGTAGCATGGCTTTGGGCTTAACTGGAGTTCACTCTGCTGGACAACTGACAGCTAATACTGCGTTGGGTGCTAGTGGCAGTTCTGCCGGCGGTGGAGGCGGAACTCAAACGAATCTATAATTAGAAGAAAACCCAGAACCAAATATACCAACGGTATTTTGTTGTTGGCGTAAACAGGCTACTATGGCTTAATAATATTAAGAAAGAAGAGAAAAAGGTTAAAGGTTGTTTATTGAATTCCATAGAATTTTAATTGAAATACGAAACGAAAACGACAAGAATGTGTTAAGGTGCCAAAGAAAAAATGAGAGAAAAGAATTGCTGCTAAAGATTAAAAATGTTTTTAACTAGAATTTTTTGAAAGAATTTAATTAAAATACAAGTTAAATTAAATCATCAACTGCAAAAAATAAGGAAAAATAAATTACAAAATATCGAGGCTTTATTTGCCTTAACATAATAAATATAGTAGATTTATTATAGGAAATATAAAAAATTTTACTAAAACTTATTATCATACTAACTATTTACATAAATGTTTAAAATCTCTCTATTTCTATATCTCCCCTGGCCTTATTATGTTTTGATTATTTGATTTGAAATCAAACAGTTTTATTCTTTAAATTTTATTAAGCTCAATTTACACTAATACAATATTTACACTTATTCAAAAACTAGTAGTTTTTGAAAACTACTTGTATTTTCAAGACAATTTTTGAATAAAAAAGCTAAATGAATTTAAAAACTACTAATTTCTGGTTGTAGTGTAAATTTGGCTTAAAGCCAAAAACTAGTAGTTTTTGAATACTTTTTGTGTTTACTTGCCAAATTCCACAAAAATTTTGTATAATACCGCATTTATACCTGAGCAAAAACTAACTGGTTTTTGTCTCTTGTAGTTTTTAACTTGCAAAAACGCATACAAAAAAAAAAAAAAAAATAAGCAAAAACTAGTTTTCTACAAAAACTAGCTGGTTTTTGATCAAGTATAAATGTAGTATAAGAGTCTAGCAGTTTTTAAAACCTAATAGGTTTTGGTGTTTTGTAAATTGAGTTTTAAAGAAATTGAAACTGTTTTTTATCTTAAAAGACTATTTGAAACCTCTATCCAGTTTATATTTTTTTATAGCATTTGCTATAATATTTTATATGTACAACCATATAGTATCCTTTAGAAAAGTTATGTGGTTTCTAATCAAATGGAAACAAATACTGGTACACGTTAGACTGATTGCACATTTTATAAGGCATACAAATTATTTGATTTACTATATATCCCTACATAATCTGATGTATTATTATTATTTACAAATTTTATTGGAAACAAATAACTGATATAAAACCTTAGATATTTAATTGTAATAAGTATTTAGAACAACAAACCCTGTAATAACCAATTCTGACACAAAGGTTAATCTAGTTAAAATTATTAAATGGATGGAATCACATTTTTATCTTGCAGATTACAAGTCAATCCCATTTTAATCTTCCTACTTTTTATAAATTACTCTTCACTTGTGCTTCTAATTGTATGCAACTCTGTGTTTTATTATAATGACGCTTTACAACACTAAAATACACTAACTCAATATCAGCCAAGTAATTTGTTCTTACTCTTGGAAGAATATCTATAAAACACCATATACATTTTTTTACTTGTGTGTGGAATTTTTGCATTTTCTGATTTTAATTTAAGGGACATAAACATTTCAAATTTAGCAAAAATAAGAAAAAAACCAATTTGGCTTGGTTATATAACTTGCTAATGATTGCACAAAATTGATGATTTTTATGCTTTAAACCAGCATGAACTATTTTTCTGTGGTGAACAAGATAATGGCGCTGTCGCAAAAATATTTAAGGGTTGCCAATGTCTACATTTTGTTTGTTCGACTTAAGCTAAATTAACATCGGCGTCAAACTTATTTTTTGTAAATTGCTTTTGGTGTCAAAAAAAATATTAAAAAAGGAGATTAATTTATAAAGAACTAGATTTTCTTTTGTGTCTGAGTGTAGTGTAATCCAATACATTTATACAAAGATAATGTTTTAAAATAATTTGGGTGATATTATTACCAAAATACTCCAACTAAATTTATAATTAAAGGTATATCATAAATCTAGTCGCAAATCAAGGGTTTTCTCATCAAAATAAAATTTAAACATTAAGGTTCCTTAGTTTAGAAATACCTCTAGAATATATCTTAAATACTTTGATGAATGTTATTTGAAAAGTATTTCAGAATTCATAGCAAACGAAATTTTGTACTTTAAAGAGCTACACTAACAATAAGTTGGACTTATTTCGTATTACAGCATAATATATCGTATTATTCAAAATAATGTCGAATTTCCAATATCGGTAATCAGTAAAATATGATATTTTTGAGAATAAAGATAATTCAAAATTAATCATTAATCCGTATAGTAAAATTTTTTTTAACAACTTGCTAAACTTTTCTTGATTTTATAAACAACTTTTTTCTGTTCTCATATCGATTCTTAGGCGCCACAACAAAAACGAGTTTCTGGGTTATTGCTTATTTAAAGTAGATAAATAATAGAACATTTAAGAAACAACTGAAACTAACAAATTTTCTTCTCCTGCCTGAGACATCATAATGACATTTGGTCTCATAAGATTACTAGATACATACCAAAATATGAGGAGATGAAATCAGCAAATCCTCTATTCTTCCTCTTAAAAAAAAAGTAACAAGCCTCCTCATAAAAACACTACTGCTTTGGCCCCAAACCCTCATAAACATACTACTCGAGTCTGTTGGCAATAGAGTTGTAAACTGCTAACACTTTTGAACTCTCGTTACTTTTAAAGTATTGATTTTACTCAATACTATAGCAAAACAATGACTGGCAGACACATTAGAGAGCATGCTCTCTCGATTACAACAACAATATGACAAATATTCATACAAAAAGTAAATAAAAACCCTAGAAAGTCAAATAAAAACCAAAATTTTTGCAAATGACTTCACCTGGTATTGCTATGTCAAGCTCAATACTTTTTACATTCATACAAAAACAGGGTTGTATTTTCATACAGAAACTTGTGCCTACAAGTGAAAAAAAATATACACTTACATATATATAATGAAATCTAAAAATATATACATGAATGAAATTGATTTGTTGCTTTTCGTGTTGTTTTTTTCATTGCATATTTTTTTTTTCATTTGCAGACACTGGGTTAAATACAAAAATACAATTGTGGATATTTTAAGTGGATTCTTTTAAGTATTGAGTACTTAAGAAAACATTCAATGAAAAGCACTCAATAACCAAATACTCAATACTTTTACTACTCTAATTGCCATGTGTATATTTAATCACTGATGTCAACTATTTACCGAAAAAAAATCGCTCGATCAGACTAGATCAGTTGTTAAAATCACTGAATCAATGCCTTTTTTCTCCAATGCACATTAAATGTGTTCATAAAGAATTCAAAACTTTTTAATAACAATAAAAAAATCTACAATATTTACCTTCAAATTATTAATCTCAATATCTCAAGCCTGTTGTACATTAAAAAAATAGATTTCCAATCGAAGTATAGATATTTTAGAAAATTTTTATAAAAAAATCGTTTTATAAAAACAATTTATAATAAAAAAGTATAAGGCCTCAATTCATAAATGCTTTGTAAAGTTATATCAGGTTTACAAAACGTCATTTTCATACAAAATTTGTCCAATAAACCTCCTATAATTTTACAAAGCGTTTATGAATTTAGGGGTAAATATGTGAATTTTATAAAAAAAAATTAAATAAAATAACTTTGTTTTATAAAAATTATATTATGGCTGAAAAAATTCGCTAGATTTTTGTTTAATAGCAACTCGACAATATTTCCCGCTAGAGGCAAATTAAAATTTAACTATAAGCGTGAACTGCGGTGAGATCACACATTGTTGCTTTAACCCAGACCAGAGCCATACGAAGGGGAGGGCGTGCCGAAGTTTTAAATTTGTATGGGGAAAATATCACAAAATAATACACTTGGGAGGCAGTTAAAAATCAATTTTATGTTTTCGCTGAAACCCGGGCGGAATATTGCTTCACTTAGTCTATTGTGAATATTTGAGACAAATCGGACCACTCTAGTCCGTACAACTTTTGGACCAAAGTTTTTAATTTTTAAAAAAGCAAACAAAAAAAACTGTTAACTAACATATATTTTGTAAAACATCGTTTAAGATTCAGTATGCAAAATACAAATATGAAAGCGTTTCTGAAATAGCTCACAGAATTTTCAAGATATGGTAATTTTTTGTAAAAATTTGGAGAATTTAGGAAAAATCTCGATTTTGCAAAATTTTCACTATAACTCGAAAACTGTTCAAGCGAATTGAAAAATGTTTTTGTACTCGTGATCAGCATACTAAATTTGAAGAGAAACAATGTGTCGCAAGACATAATTAAAATATTATTTTTTTTGGAATCAATCCAAAAGTCTGAACATTTGACCTTAAAGGTGCACGGCTTAGAGTTTCCCATTTAGTTCAAATTTTCACCATGCGAATTTTAGACTAAGTGGTACAATAATATGCTCGGGTTTGTTAACATTCCAAGAAAAATATTTGCCATATATTTCAATGCCACCCTAGTATACACAGAGAAAAACAAAGTGCCAACTGAATTGTGAAATCCATTTTGGTTGCTACAATCAATATATTTGGCTAGTACAACTATTTTAAAATGCGATTTCTAAATTGTATGTAGGATGCTTCCAAAATTCAGTTGTATTGACCGAATTTTGTTGAGAAAATTAATACTTACACTCAAAAAAGTCTGTCAATTACTACATGCTAGTTGTTTGAGTAGTAATTAGGAGATGTTCGTTTTAATTACGGGTTTTTTTGAACGGAATAATACGAAAAAACTGTTATGAAAGAAAATTACGAATTTCTTCACAGCTATTTAAATTAGTTATTTTTAGTTTTATAAAAACAGTATTTTTTGCAGTAAACAGTTAATTTTTTCAGTTATTTAAAAAATAAAAAAAAATCTGAATTTAGTAAGGCAGAGGTTAAGCAGAAAAATAAACGTTTTTCTCTAAAAATTATGAATATATTAATTAATAATTATTTTAATTTTTGCATTAAAAAATACAACAATTGTTTTTTCGGACTTTCTATATTTTCATATATTTAGTTAGAATATTGTTCTACCTCAAGTCCAAATTCTAATGATATTATCATATTAGATTTTATTTGTTGTTTCAAAAAGATTAACCATTCTCGTGATAGACAATACAATAGTTTTGTGGGCATCACCCCAACTCATCAGTTGTCCGCAATATGAAAATGATGATTGGGACACACAAGCCGAGACATTACATAAAGTACCAGAATTCAACAGGACAAGAATTTTGTACTTTTATATGTGAACTGTCTGATTTGGTAAAACCAGTCATAAATCAACACTTTTTGAAAAGCAACATTTGTGTTGATTTATGATTGGTTTTAACAAATTAGACAGTTCATATAGAAAAGTACAAAATTCTCGTACCGTTGAATTTTTGTACATTATGTAATGTCTCGGCTTGTGTGTCCCAATCATCATTTTCTTATTACGGACAACTGATGAGTTGGGGTGTTGCACACAACTGTTGAGTTTTGGTTTAAACAAACCGTCGGCTGTAGGATTCGAAGATGCGCGTATTCCTACATTACAAGCGTAACTATACTAAGGTGCGACCGCATAACTATATCACCCAAGTAAGGCCTTGCAAAAAAAAAAAAAAGAAAAATTTATTATAGCTCTAATTCATAAAAACGTAATAACTGGAGAACCGCTCGGAATTTTGACTTTAAATTTTAAGTAGGACGAAGTAATTACTCATTTTTTGCAATAGAAAACAAATGTTTTTTTTATATTATATTTAGCAGACCATTTTATAGTTCGCGAAATTATACCAAAAATTAAATAGAACATAGGATTATGATTATCCAGGTAATATACACAGATAAAAATAGTTTGTAAATACAATTAAACTCTTAAGGCTGAGTTACCCAACCGTAAACGTATCTGTAACGAATCAGCTGTTTCGATACCACAAGAATGGTTACTAACACGTAAATGTAAACGAACTTGCCGGATCATTCTGTTGAAATCAGAATTTTCTATCCGGCATCGAAACAGCTGATTGATTTTAGTCGGAAAAAATATGAAATGAATAAAGAAAAATGATTCAAACAACAAATAAGGAATAAAAATTAACAAATAAATTGAAAAATTTAGAATAAAATATAAAACCACATGAAATAGATGCTAAATAGTAATGTCGTTTACGATAATCTATAAGTGTACTTTTTAGCTACGGCACGGTACAGTTACATCACATATACGTTTACGGTCCCATAATCCGCCCTTTAATTGAAAATTACAATTAAACTTTTAATTGAACAACCAACATGTTTGTTACTTGATTGTTGGATTTATTTCAATTAAATATGTTTTGATGTTGCCATATCAAAAAACGAGTTTGTTGAAATTCGAAGCAAAATTAAAAATCGAATTTGTTGATTTTAATTAAAAGCGAGTAAAAAGGTTAAAGTCGGGCATGCCGACTATACAATACCCTACACCAGTCTGGTGTATTGTTTGGATCCGAAATTCGAATGGGTTAAAATTTGTCAAAATTTTCTATAATGTGAGTCAGCGCACCAAATTTCATTAAAATATCTTAATATTTGCGACCTGCAGTTTGTAACCAAGCCAATTTTGGGGGGACCCTTATATGGGCACTAGTTGTTAACATGGACCGATGTTCACCAAAATCAATAGGCTTCGTCCTTGGGCCAACATAGGTCTATGTACCAAATTTCATCAAAATATCTTAATATTTGCGACCTGCAGTATAATTTTGGTAGGACCCTTATATGGGCACTAGGTCTAAACATGAAACGATGTTCACCAAAATCAAACTTGTTCGTCCTTGGGCCAACAAAGGTCTGCGTACCAAATTTCATCAAAATATCTTAATAGTTGATCGGTATACTATAAGGTGGGTCTACGACCAATATTTTTTGGTGTTACAAACATCAGCACAAACTTATAATACCCTGACCACATAGTGGTGTAGGGTATAAAAACACGCCTTGAATAAGAAGTACATATTTATTTTACAATCATATATTAACACAGAGTTTTGCTAATTTTTTGGCATCAACGTTCTTCTTAGCATTTCTGTCCGGAACTTTAGATGTGTTAAGTCCAACTTTAGCTTCAATAGCGCCTGTACTTTTTGGCTTTGATTTTTTCAGGGTCCTTTTGCTCTACCCTTTCCAGGCTTTCTTTCAATTGTTAGGTACATGTTAAACTTCTTGACCACTCTGGAAACATATTGCCTGGTCACTCGTATTTATCTTGCAATTTTTGTATGAGTACACAATCGATTACTTTCAATAGTTTGCATAATTTTTTTGTGCACTTTGCTTTGATTCTCCATTGTAAACTAATAAACCACTCGAATTTAACAAACCGATGTATTTTGAAACCTGACATATTTCTCGAATTTATTTTGTTCAAGAAACGCGTGTGTATAATAGAGTTGTGTCGTTCATATACGAACTAGTTCAATTGAACGATTCATCATTTTAATGATATGAACTGATCATTGTTGTTCGATCTTGCAACAATTGTTTGTATCTATTTCCAATAAATTGTTTGAAAATGAAATGGTTTTTTTTTAGAAAATAATAATATTTTTGTGCGAAATTAAGAAAAACCAATTAACGTTCATAAAAAGAACAAAAATTTAACCAAAATCAATTTTTTTTATTTTTGATGACAAAACAAAAAAGAACGATTTGAACCAACTAGTTCACTGACTCGAATTGACGATAATGACCGAGTCAGCAAAGAACCTATTGGGTTTTAACAAACAGGTTTGTTGATTTTTAACAAACAAGTTAATTGAAAAAAAAACTTGGAAACTTGTCATATCAACAAAATATTTAATTGATTCAATTAAAAATGTTGTTGAAATGGAAATTAAGTTCCAACAATTATTTTTGTCACTTAAAATTTGGTGATATTTTTATCTACACCCAGAAAACAGATTCAGTTCTGATAACCCCATTTGTAGTCAATCGCATGGTTCAGTTGCATCATGGTTCAGTTTATTTAATTAGTTAAAAAGAAATAAAATTATTCCCGAACGATTGAACTAATAGAGCGAGTAGAAATGAACTAGGTCTTTCGATCAATTGAGTGACCAGTTCAATTGAACAAGTTCGTTCACGAACGACACAATTCCATTAAAAACAGTTGGACTGTTACACATAAGGTTGCGGGTTTGATCCCCAGCGGCAGCAACATCAATTTAGAATATTAATATGTATTAGTTTTTTATCCTTCATACATAACGCACTTTACCCCACTGAAGTAAAATAGCATAACTAAAAAGCTTCAAAAAAGTTCTCTAACTCTCCAACAGCTGGTAGCGCAACAACTGTGGTAATATTCAATACCTTGCTCAATTACAGTGTTGCGATATTTGAAGTACTTGTTATGTATAATTTGTCAACTTTCATCTCTTCGCTATCCCAAAGCAACACGTTTATTAGTAGTAAGAATTTCCTGAATGTTGCATCTTTTAAAAAAGAAAAAACTTTTTTGAGTGTATAACTTAAATTTTTCTTAATTTATTTTACTAAAGCATATTAGTTTTATTTCTACTTATCACCTCTGAAATAATGAGAAAGTCAAACATCAGAAATTAACAATAATTGAACTTTAGCTTATTATTGGTTTGACCCATATGCCAAAAAGTCGTTATCGAGAAAAACTCTAAAGAATGTTTGCAATTTTTAATTTTCGAAAGCAAAATAATACGAGAAACAGGCTTTTGAATCAGAAAGAGAATATTTTTCTTTATATGTATGTAATCCATTTCTAACTCAATTTTTTTTTTTTTTTCAAAAATGGTCAGTAGGTCATACATATAGAAGTTGACGTGATGTTAAAATAAATTGTTTTTTGATATAAAAAATGTTGATAGGATCTACTCAAAATGACAGTTAACCCTCTGATATTCGATGCCGCCAAAAAGCGGTCTTCAGATCTTAAGTAATTTTTAGCTAAATAAAATTTTTTTTATAAAAGTAGTTGTATTATATCGATAAAAAAGAAGGATGTAAAATCAACATTTCGTAAATTTGAAAAAATTAACTTTTTTCTCGACTTTAGTTTTACTAATAATAACGACGACGATTTAGAGTCAATAATTGTAAAATAAGTTATATTTACACCAGGACTGACAGTATACCACCAGGACACATTTTACGAAGATCTCTCTAACCCAAAAACTAGCAAAGAGATTTTTGTTAAATGGAGCACAGCTGATATACTTAGAGTTAGTAGTAAGCACAATTAATTTTGTCAAAATTTATTGATGTTAAATGTCAATTTCGCAAAAATTTCACAATTTTCAAAAAGCGATAATAGATTGCCAATTTTTGGTATGCACATTTATTTTACTGATAATGTTATTTATAGTAAAATCCGAAATTATTCCATTGTTGTATTTTTTGTTGTCCTATTACGATTAAGGGCCTGTTTATCTATTGCGAAAATACTCAAAACGATAGCAATTGACAATTACTTTCGTCAAAAATATATGGGAAACAAAAACAAATTTTCGTTACTTTGCTATCATTTAGACAATTTTCGCAATACATAAACAGGGGCTAAATAAAGCGGTAAATCAAAAATGTAATATTTTTGCTATGATAACTTTTCAATAATAATAAGAGGGTTAAAATAAAGGTATGTCCAGTAGAGCGTACCACCTTACAGGCAAAAGAAAAGTGCGACGTACACCCTCCAATTTGAAGTATTTTTGCAAGGAGGTTTCAAAAAAAATTTTTTTATTTTTTTATGCCGAACGTAGGGGATGCCATTTTACATTTTTCGTTATATCTTTGGTATTTACAGTCGGATCTTAAAGTATGATACATCGAGGTTTTTCTATCGAGGAGACCAGTGTTTTGCTCTAAGGACATTTTGACCTCAAGTATCCCGTTCTAGTAGTTACGATAAATGTATGCCTAAAATATTAAAAAAAAGTAATAAACAAAAGGTTATTGATTTTTATGGTAGCGGTAACAAACATTTATTTTTACCGGCAAAACTGTTGAGTATATAGAAAAACGTTATATGAACAGATTAAAGGAATTGTAATTTTTAATTAATTAAAAATTTACCCGAAATAACATTTCCCGTTAGTTTCATCCCATCCCGATTTTGACTGTCGCATAGTGTTATTTACTTTAAAATATCTAACTAAAAATGTAGTTATTTTCAACTGTTGAAAAACAACTAAAAAATTTAATAAAAATATCTAATAAGGTCGTAAAAATTGTTACTGCAAAAAATTTTAAAATAACTGACAACATTTGTGAAAATACTGTTTTTTTACAGCTAATTTTTTTCTACGCTCAAATAATTCCAAACGGTTTACCAGCAATTAAGTATTTATGCATTGAAGATGCAATAAAATTTTTTGATTTTTAGTTGCAAACTAAGAATATTCGAATAATAAAAAAATAAACTAAACAACAATTTTCAATAACTCAATATAGTTTTTTTTACTGTAAACATACTGTTTTGATATTATTTGTTTATTATAATAACAAAAATAACTACTTTATACAACTGTTATAAAATTAGCTTGCAGAAAAACTGCTGAAATTAGCAGATGTGTTTTTGCTAAATAAATACTTGTAAGATAATGACAGCAAAAATAAAACTGTAAAACTTTGCAAAATTTTAGTCATATATGAGTTAACTTTTAGTTAAATAAAAATAACAAATTATACATATATATATAACATAACAGAAAAAATGTTATATCGACAAAATTTTAGTTTTTTGCCAGAAAATATTTGCATTAAGAAAAAATGGAAAAAATAATTATTTAGCTTGATTTCAGAAGGTTAAGTTGTTATTTTCTTGTTATTTTTTATTAACTAAAATGTAACACAAATATAATTGAAATTTTGAAAAATTCCTACACATATTTCAAACCAAAATATTTTAGTTTAGACATGAGTTATTTATGCCGAATTTTACTTTCTTTTTACCTTTTGTAAATTCGTAAGTATTATTGTTTTAAATTTTGTGAAATGGTCTAGGGCAAGTCAGAAAAACATTCATATAGCTAACCTTTTATAATTAACCAATGGTTTTAACTAAATTTTTTTCCAGACTTTGTTCTATTAGTGTATTTTTCGTTAGTTGTTTCGTTAAATAACTGTTGTTATTTAGTTATTTTGTATATTTCCATAGAAAAACAACTGTAATTACAATTAAAAATAACATCTACTGTTTACACCTACAACTTTCATGTAGTAACTACCAAAACTTTTTGAGTGCAGCAATAATTAGATATTATTAACTTATAATTAAAACTTTATGTTGTATGTAATGTGATAATTTTTGAATTTATGTAAAATTAGTTAATAATTTAACTAGTATATCGTTGTTTAATAATTATTTTTAATTAAAAATTTTACCGTCCTCGCTGGCTAAAATTCTGTTATAATTTGAGCTTTATTTTCTTTTAATTTAAGTAAAAAAAGACATGAATCAAATTTATTTAGATTAAGATTTAAGAATAAACTAATTATGCTTTATATATGTTTAACAATATAAATTAATTTTAAACTTTAGCGTAAATATTTTTAAATAATCTAAAACAATATATCTATATGTAAAAAATATACACTAATATATCAAAAATAACTTTAATGTATTGAAAAGCCTTTAGTCCAGCCTAAACTCAAAAAATTAAAATTTAGCTGGTAGTAATATATGGATGAAGAGGAAATTATAGAACGAAATAATCTTAAAGCCTATATGACACTTGCTAGTTTCAGCAGGGGATATCTATCGTCTTGATTTAAAAATGCTTAATTTGCCTGTCAAAATTTCACACTCGAATGAGAAAAAACACAAAGAATGACAGGCAATGAGGGAAATCGGAAACATGAAAAGTTTTCAAAATCGTTTTTACAACAAAAAAAAACCAAAAGTTAGTATAAATTAAATTAATTGCTTATAAAAAAAATAATTTTCTAAGCATTGTGGTGTAATGGTTAGCGCGTTAGGACTGTTACACATAAGGTTATGGGTTCGAACCCCAGCCACTGAAACATCAATTTAGAAAAACTACGCATGTATGAGTTTTCTATCCTTCATATATATTGCAGCGTCTTCCTTCGATGTTCCCTAACACTTAACCACACTGAAGTAAAATAATATGACATGGCTATGAACTAAAAAGCTTCACCAAAGTTCGCCAACTCTCCATTAAATGGCGCGCAACAACTGTTCTAATATTCAACATCTCGCGCAATTACAAATTCACCACATTACATTTCTTCTCTATCCCCTTTCCCAAGAATGCAAGACGTTAATTAATAGGAAGATTTCCCTGAGTGTTTATTCTCCTTAAACAAAAAAAAAAAAAAAAAACAAAACAAAAAAAAACAAAAAAAAAAGCAACAAATTTTTAATTTTCAAAAAGTGTTGATTTATGACTGGATTTTACCAAATCAGACAGTTCATATACAAAAGTAGTAGTACAAAATTCTCGTCTCGTTGTACTTTATGTAATGTCTTGGTTTGTGTGTTCCAATCATCATTTTCTTATTGCGGACAACATGATGTGACTTCATTCAAAATATAATGCATTCTTTGAAGCTCTGCCCACGTTACATCATGCTCTTCTACTAATTACCGGGAATCGCAACAGTAATTTCCACGATTAAATGTTTCTCATTTATGTTTCATTCGGTCTAACATATTTAAATTTTTTTTACGAATTAGTAGAATTAGTAGAATTCAAATTTAGTAGTATCAATTAGTCAAACATACACGTTCAATATTATTGATCAATGTTTTTAAAATCAACCAATCAGAATAAAGTATTTAAAAATAAAATGTTCTGATTGGTTGAATTTTTAAAAATTGATCAATAATATTGAACGTGTATGCCCTACTTAAGGAAACCCTGTAATTCTCTTCAAAACATTAATTTGAAATCCTTTTAATGTTTTTTTGTTTTTATAGTATTAAAATGATGAGTTTTTTTTAACAATAAACTATGAAAATTATTTAATTTTTTTAAATCAAAGCTTTGCAAAATCATCGATCGTCAGTTCACAAAATTTCACTTCAAAAATCGTCAAAATGTAGACAAATCGCAAAAGTTGGCAGCGCTGGTTTCAGTAGTAATAATCCAAAATAGCAGAGAGCACGAATTTTCTTATGTAAGAAATAATGTGTGTGAAGACTACAACTACAATGAAAAACTGTTGTGAAAGTTGGTAATTCAATTCCCTTCATGTTGCGTTTACATCTGTTTTCAAATCCCGAAATTTCAATGGAAATCTCGACCCGAAATCTTGTCCGTTTACATTTTCACTTTATGACAGTAGCGATTTGACAACTGCATTTTTTTTGTAACAAAGTACCATAAAAAAATAACCTCAAACTAGAAATATTTCTAAAAACCATTTTATTAATTGGTGGAGTAAAATTTACATTATTTTATGTAAAGATCTAACGCTAGATATGTTAGTACATTTGTTTTTTTATAAGAACGACAAGCCAGAAGCCAGGTTTTGCAATATTTTGGTGGAAGGAAGAAATGCACTTCCCAATTTTTTCTTCATAGTTACGCTTCGCGGAAAGAAAAAATTAGAACCACGCAACACTTCTTGTAATCATTAGTACATTTTCATTGGGTCTAAAGTTATATTTATTATACTATTTATAATAATTTTATTTCATTGCTTTTTGTGTTATTTTTAGGTTATTTTTTTTAGTCAGCTGTTGCCACTTTTTCATGCAAAAACTCTGCAAATTAAGCGAAACGCAGTGTTGTATTCTGTAAAAGTCTCCACATTTGTAAGATTTTCATGAGATTTCTTAGAAATCTCGCAAATTTACGGGATTTATTTTGTATGGGGAATCTTGGAGATTTTCACTGAAATCTCAATTTTATTGGAAATATCGGGATTTGGGTGCAGATGTAAATGTAACATCATATATTTTGCATTGATGGCCCAAAAAACTAGAATCTAGAAACTAGTAAGTGTCATTCATATAGGCTTAAATACAAACTAGTTTATATAATTTTGAATACAAACTACTTTATCTAATATAAACTGGTTTATCTAATTTTATTTAGATTAATTTCAAAATTTAAGTTTTCATAAAAAAAAAAATAAAATAAAAAATGTGTGTGGCTTTAGCAAACTGAGTTTTTGTAAAAAAATTTATTTTGAATTTATTTGTTAAATTAGAACAAAAATCATAACTTTCTATAACTTCATTATTAAATCGCAAATAATATTTATATGTATGTATTATTCACCAATTAAAGAGATAAAATCCCGAAAACAAAATTCCCAATTACATTGTATCTAGTCTAGTATCAAATACCTAAGAACATAGTTAAAATACATAATTTCATATAAAAATGTTGATTGATCACCCGTAAATATGATTGAATGTTAATGTTGATGATAATATGATGATATCAAGTTAATATATTAATTAAAATACAAACATAACTACAATAAAATTACACATACATACATACACACTGAAACAAACAATTTTAAATTAAACATATACCAAAAACTTATTAATGAATTATGAATACAACTAATAATTTATTAAAAATCTTTAAAATAAATTAAATTCGAAATAAATTGTTTGTTTTTTTTTTTTATATTAGCATCAGGTAAGTATCCTGTTACGTGACCGGTCTTTGGATCGGTTCTTTTATATGAAAAGAACTGGTAAATTTTACATTGGTTTATCATAAGAGGGGTTTAATTGCCCCTTGAGACGTGTCACAGGACCGACGCCAAAGAACCAGTCGCAGGACTGAACAAAAGAACCTGTGGCAGGACTGACACAAAAGAACCTGTCATATGATTGACGCAAATGAACATTCGCAAGACTAACCCGAAATAACCTGTTACAGAACTGACGCAAAAGAATCTGTCACAGAATTAACTCAAAAGAACCTACCACATAGGCAAGGGACCTGTTAATAGACTTATTTCAAAGAATCGGTTTCTAAAAGAGTTTTTAAAATAATAAGAGTCATAATTGAAATTTATTTGAAAACCAATAAGTTAAAATAAATTTTTCTTTAGTTTTAACTTTAATCAGAAAGAAAAGAACATAATCTAAAAATAATGACAATTTTTCGGATTTTATTTTTAATTTATTTATTTAATTTTTTGAAATAGAAAATTAGTCGCCTAAAAATAATTATTAATTTGTTCAATAATTAAAATTAAAAGTGTTTCTTTCTGAATTCTGAAGTCAAAGAAAATCTATTTCTATATCATGGAAAATTGGGGAAAAAAATAAAATCCAAAATTGGGGGAAAAAAATAAAATCCATCCATTTACTTATAAATCAAATCGGGGATGGGGTCTTTAAAATAAAGGTGGAAAGCTATCTGATTGCTATTCATGTAGGAATAGCCAGGAGTGATTCCTTTATTGAATTTCCCAAGCAGCTCACTACT
Organism: Leucophora obtusa; assembly: GCA_949987735.1. Lineage (NCBI taxonomy): Eukaryota > Metazoa > Arthropoda > Insecta > Diptera > Anthomyiidae > Leucophora > Leucophora obtusa. The sequence continues at coordinate 26,877,491 of OX465297.1, forward strand.
TCCGACCTCTGGTCAAGTATTCACTTTTAATGCTACCCATTTGTTCCAGTCTGACGTGATTGGCACGTTAACACCGGTGCATCTCAGGAATGAAGATGGCAACGGAATTCCGAGGGGTCACTGAAACTCAGCTCTGCAACTTCAGCCGTATATCGGGATCGGTTGCGTAGGCCTAATCAGCCACCCACCCTAAAGAACAACGATTACAGAAACCACAACAAATAACAGAAACCAACAAATCCCAACGATGACAATCTTCAGCATGAAAAAGGCAACGAGAATCGGAACATGGAACGTACGCAAACTCCTAGATCCATCAAAGCCCAAGTATTCTGTGAAATTACAAAATAGTCTACTACTAGGATTGTGCGAAACCAGATGGCCATAGTCAGGCGAATTTAAAGTTCCTGCCAACATCACTTTTTTATACTCTGGAAAGCCGGAGCACCAGCCAAGATCGAACGGTTTCGGTTTATTAATGTCCAAAGAAGCCCGACATGCTTTAACTAATTGGAAACCATTCGGAGATAGAATAATCCTTGCGAACTTACGAACAAAATCTAGAAATCTGACTTGCGTGCAATGTTATGCACCCCAACTTGGTTTAGACAACAGGGGTCGCGAGAGGATCATGGGAACGTATGGCATCGGCAGAATGACGGAAAACGGGAGGTTCTTTACCGAAATGTGCAGCAATACCAACGTTGTGATCGGATGAACATTGTTTCTTCACAAAACTGTGCACAAAGTAAGTATCGCCTGATGGTACTACAGAAAACCAGATCGACCAAGTAACCATCAGCAAAACTTGGAGAAGAATATATTTTCGACGTACGAGCTAAAAGAGGGGCTGACTGCTTCTAAGATCACCGCTTAGTAATCGCCTCTATTCGCCTTAAGGTCGCGGCAATCCTAAGAACCGAAAAGACAGCTAAAAAATACGATGTAAAAACCTGTAAAATCGTACAAAGCGCCAAAACTACATCGAGGGGTTAAAAGAAGGCTTAAGTATCGAACATGCTGACCGGGTTTTAGAGTGGCCGACCATCCAAGCACACTTTGAAGATGCTGCCAAAGAGCATATTGGTTACAGAAAACCGCGGAATAAACTATTGATATTTGATGAGATCTGGCAATTGATACAAATAAGAAAGGAAGACAAATCCAAACTTAATGCAGCCAGTACTCGATCTGAGAAAGCTGCGCTAAGAGAAGCATACAGGTGTTACGATGAGCATGTAAAACGAAGTACCAGAAGCGATAAGAGGCGATTTTACACACAACTCGCGTTTGATGCACAAAAGAGCACAGATCAAAAGATCTTTACGCCATCACTAAAAAGTTTTCCGCTAAAAACTTCGCAGCCTCTAAGCCCCTAAAGAACAACGATGGAGTGCTAACAACATCCCGGTCAGAACAACTTTAAATTTGGAGGCAACATTATTCGAACATGCTAACTAACCCTCCTTTTATTTTCGAGAACATATGTTCGTGCGTGGGCCATGTGATTAGCCAGGACATCCCAACTGAGGCATCCGAACTCTCCGAAATATTAAGCGCTATAACTGCCCCCGGAGCGCATAACATAGCATCTGAAATGCTGAAAGTAGATAGCCAGACATTATCGACTTTTCTTCTACCACTGATTAGAAACTTTTGGCTTCTAACATATTGGAACCGCAGCTTAAAGTAGGTATAATCGTCAACATCCCTAAAAAGGAGACCTTACAGAGTGTCGGAACTGGAGAGGTATAACAGTTCTCAGCGCAGTGAACAAGACCATAGACCATATCTTGAACAGAAGAATATACGTCGCTATTCTGCTGGACAACATGAGCAAGCTGGAATTCGACCACAGAAATCTTGTACTGACCATATCAGTACCTTGCGGATGATTGCTGAACAATCCACCGAATGGCAATATTCCTTGTATATGGTCTTCATCGGCTTCGAGAAAGCATTCTATACTCAAAGGCACGATGCGTTATGGAGCGCTCTTGCTTTCAAGGATATCCCACCGAAACTTATTTCGCTGATCCAATCTCTCTATCTGGATGTAAAGTGCAGGGTTGTGCATGACTATGCCCTTAGCAACAGTTTCGATGTATTAAGGGACGTCAGGCAAGGATGCGTTTGGCGTAGGGGATTATGCTTTTTAGCAAAGCAAAGTGGATTATATTGCTCAAGATAACGACGTTATCCAACTCGTGCTAGCATAGGTATTAAATGGGGTCTCAGCGAACGCCTTGAAAGTCTGGAATATGCAGACGATATCTGCTTGATTCCACATAGCCACAGGGACATAGTATCAAAACTCAAGGCACTAGATATTGAAGTAGCAAAGACTGGTCTGCAAATTAAAACCGCCAAGAGCAAAAGTATGCGATGCAATACTGTCAACAAGAATAAGTTTGAAATTCGTAATGTTGACCTGGATGATGTAGAGTGCTTTTACTACCTTGGTAGCATCATCACGAATACTGGTGGCTCTAGTAATGATGTGGCATACTGAATTTGAAATGCCAACCAAGCATTCGGAATATTAGGCCCAGTATGGAAGTCAACAGTCATATCCATTAACACCAAGGTAAAGCTGTTAAACACTTGCGTAAAATCCGAGCTGTTGTACGCTAGTGAGTCGTGGAACGCATTACCATGGGATATACACGCTGTGCAGGTATTCGTCAACCGTTGCCTACGCAGGATTTTACGAGTATTCTGGCCTTTAACTATATCAAACACACATCTCTGGAGCAGCACAAATCAAAAACCAGTTCAAATTGAAGTTCTCAACCGCAAATGGTGATGGATTAGTCGTACACTGTGCAGACCACCAGGTGACATAGATAAATCGGCCTTCGATTGGACTTCCCAGGGGGGAAAATATTGTTCGAATTCGGAAATTTTAAAACTCTTGTAAAAAGATATCCGTTGTTGAAAGTTCAACTTTTTTGACATTTCACTTTTACTAGACTATAGCATACACGTTTTCAATATTTTCCTCCAATAAAAACTGTTTTTTGTTAGTTAATTTTCAATGTGAAAATTCTGTTCGAAAGCATTTCCGTTTCGAATCGAATTACATAATAACCCCCCAGGGTAGAACACAAAGAAGAGGTTGTCCATTGCACACATGGAAGCGCCAACTTGAAAGCTAAATAGTAAAAAACGGCCTAAGCTGGAAGGAAATTAAGAAAATATAATCTAATAGAAGTGAATGTTGTAAAATAGCATGATTTTTAAAGTTTAACCGATAGAAAGTTTTCAAATTTACGATAAATGCTAATTTACTACTTGAAATAGCATGAACTGTGAATACCCTCATTTACACAATTTATGATCTTTTAGCCGAATAATTTTTTGTTTCATAAAATTGAAAATGATTCAAAAATATATTCTTCATATAGATCTCTTACTCTTTGACATTTGCTGTCATTGCACGTAAGTCATGAGAATGTGTTGGACATAAGTTCTATACCTATACAAAAAATATTTGATTGTGTGTGAAAAAATGTGTTTGTTGACAAAAGAAGAAGAAGAGTAAGATATCTATGTAATATATTATCAAAATAAGAATTTTCTCTGTATAAAAAAATACTTAGTTCACCGGTCACGGGACAGATTACCGGGTAGGTACTTCCATACCGGTCCTGCTTTCACTAGTAATAAGACAGGTCGTTTCAGATGCGTTCGACTGCTACACATAAGGTTGCGGGTTCGATACCCAGCTACTACAACATCAATTTGGACTATTTTAAGTATTCCCATAGCACTTAACCACACTGAAGTAAAATCCCTATGGGAAATTTTAACAAACTGTCACCGAACTGGCCCCTTTATATGAAATAGACTGGTCACTTTTACATGGCGTTGTCATAGGAGGTGGAAATTGACCCCTTGTGACATGTCACAAGACAAATCCTAGGACGGGTTCCTGAACTTTGTTTTTTATGAGAGTTCAGTAACCTGTCCTAGGATTTGTCTTGTGACATGTCACAAGGGGTCAATTTCCACCTCCCTTACAACGCCATGTAAAAGTGACCAGTCTATTTCATATAAAGGGGCCAGTTCGGTGACAATTTGTTACAATTTCCCGTAGGGATAATATAACAAGGATATGAACTAAACAGTTTCAATAAAGTTCGCCAACTCTCCATTAGATGGGAAGCAACAACTGTTTTAAGATTCAACATCTCCCACAATTACAGTGTTGCCATATTTGAAGCCCTTCATCTTTAACCACCTTTGATCTTTTCTCTATCTCCTTTCCAAAGAAAGCAACACGTTAATTAATAGGAAGAATTTCCTTAAAAAACAAAAGTCGAAAAACTAAAACCTTATTTCTTTTTGTAAATTTATTTTTATCGGGATATATATTAATGGCATTAAAGGAATTAAATATGCTAAAAATTCCAAACGTATTTAACAAATTGTGAAAAATAATCCGCTGCAGGCATGTCCCTATCCGGATTTCATTCTTGCCTAAGGAAATCGTCAGGGGACGACGTTTTTAGAATTTCTGGAAATATTTGTTAAGTTAAATTACAAACTCAATGAGAATTTTTTGTTCTCGTCTAGGAGCGTTATTAAACATATAAAATATCAAAGAAAAAACAAAAACAACAACAAAAAATTTACCACAATTTGCTTTATCATCTTCCAATATACAGACAGATCATGTATAAACAACAATAGAAAACAATGAAATTCCATAATGTAAGTTCCTCCTCCCACGCAGACGTACGATAAGACGGTATTTTTGGAAACTCCTACAGAGAGGTATAAAAAGGGAATAATTTTCCCCTTGATTGCCTGCCCGAACCCTTCTGGCTTGAAACCTGAAATTTATAAAATGTGTTCCTTGGAGTATGGGCTAACTTATCTACAAGTTACTTTTTGGGACTTTGGAAAGGGACGTGGTAAAAATGGGGGTTAAAAGGAGAAAATTGCCCCCCTTAACGCCTGCCTCTTTAGCTAGAAACCTAAAATTTAAAGAACGAAAAAATTAAGAAACGAAATGGGAAACGAGTGGAATTGAAACACAACACAAGTGTAATGAAATGGAAATGAACTTGAAACGAGTGGAATTGAATCAATAGACAATGGAAATGGAATGGAACAAAATGGAATAGGGAGCGAGATGGCATGGAATGAGGAACAAGTGGAATTGAAACACTACATTAAAAAAAAGGAATGGAACGGAGCAAGTGCAATGGAAAGAGGAACCACTGATATTGAAACACAAGACTGTGGGAACGAAATGGTGTGCGAAATGGAATCTGGGAACAAGTTGCATTGGAAATCTAAAATTGTTAAACGAAATGGAATGGAACGGGGAAAGAGTGAAACTGAAACATTACATAATTGGAGGGAAATGGAATGGAATTTCAATGAACTATTGGAGGTTGGTACTTGAAATTTCGTATTTGATTACCTTTAACTCAGACGCATATCCACTGAGGCAGAATTATATCTATTTGGCATTTTAGCGGGGGGGGGGGGGGGAGCAAAAAGGGGTAAAGAACCCCTTTTAATAACCTGTCCAAACAATTTAAGCAAGGAATATGATTTGTGAATTTACTTGAATTGTCTACTGTTAAAAAACTGGAATTAAATAATTAAATAAACTTTAAGGCACGCCAACAACATAGCGGGCCGTGCCCACAAGTACTCTATATCTGCAAAAATACAATTGTTCAGGAGAGCAATAAAACTGATTCACTTGCTTATAAGATTTTTTTGAATCAGTCTGTCTTCTAGAATATTATTTAAAAACGGCAACTTACTCCTATGAAAATATATTTTGAAATTATTTGCATTATTTACGTCGCTAATGTAGATATAGAGTTCGGAAATAAAATTTTAATATAATTTTATGATAATCGGGGCAGCGACTTTCATGCAAATGCATGTTTGTAGTCGTTAATCCAAATTTGATTTTGACCAAATACTTTTCCGAATCAAAGAATTTGCAACAAAATGGCATCGATTTGTTGTTGCATATTTTTGCATATTTTGTTATAAATGTATATTTTGCATTTAAGTGCATATTTCGTTGCATATTTCGTTGCATTTTATTGCATATTTTTCATTAAATTGCATATTTTTGCCTATTTTCTTAAAAAATAAGATTTAATGAAAAATAAGGGAAAAGAAGAATTTTCTAACTTTTACGCAGTACTTACATAGAAGGAAAACTTGAAGTTGTCATCACTTTAGACATTTACATATATTTTAAATTTAATTGTTAACCAAACGCTCTTGAGTAATAAATATGATTTATAAAAATCGATAAATTTACAGTTAATTTTTTGGTTTTAAGCATTTTTTTTGGGATCTTTAGTGCATATTTTTCGTTTTCAGTGCATATTTAGCATCTTATACTGGATATTTTAAGCGCATATTTTAAAATTTTAAGTGCATGAAAGTCGCTGCCCTGATGATAATACCACCAGATATGCAGTTTTGATAAATATAGCACTCAAAAAAGTTTTTCGGTAGAATCTACTGAAAATGACAGTTAAAACAAAGGTATCTCCAGTTAAAAAAGCGACAAAGGTATTTACTTTTAAAATAACAAAAATTTTTGTTATTTTTAACTGTTGAAAAATAACTCACAAATGCATTAAAAATAACTAACAATGTCGTAAAATTAACTGACAAATTTTTAATACAAAAATGTTTAAACAACTGGCAAATAAGTAAAAACTACTGTTTTTTACAGTTATTTCTTTTGATATTATATAAGTATATTTTAATAAAAAAAAAATAATTTTTTTCTATCGATTAAAAAAATATGTGTTCTCCAGTTATTATGCTTTTATGCATTGGAGGTACAATACAAGTTTCTAAACTAAACAAGAATTTTTTAAATTCAAAAAAATTCAACAAAACTTTTTATTTTTTAAATAACTAACAAAAACAACTGTTTACTGTAAAAAAAACTGTTTTGGTAGTTGTTTATTATGATATTAAAAATAACCGAATTAAACAACTGTAACGAAACTACAGTACTTTTCGTTAATTGTTGTCTTAAATAGCCCTTTAAAGCCTAAAACCAGATAAAGGCAGTGTCGACCGCAGTGCGACGTTTTGTCAATAAAGCGGGTTTTTGTATTTTCTTTATTTGTCACTGCCGAGAAATTAGAAAATTTCCTAAATAAACAAAAGCTGAATTTAAAAGAAATTCAACAAAAAATTCTAAAAAATATTGAACAGTTATCGCGAAATTCAAGAACAAAATTTGACAATACTGCCACTGTCACTGTGAGTATCTGGATTGGGCTTAACAGTTCACTCAGAAAAGTTCTGCATTTACTACATGACAGTTATTTGTGTAGTAATGCGGTTGTAGTTATTTTAACTACAATTGCAGTTAATTTACTTAGAGCAAACTTTTTTAATGTTTTTGACAGTTAGTTTTTTAAACAAACTTCAACAACTACTACATTGTAGTAACATTTATTTTATGCAGTTATTTATGTGTATGTATACGAAGTAAAGAAGAATGTGTGCACGAAGCATTTCCTTAGAAATTTCTAGTGAAAGAATAATGAGAAGAACATGTTTTATCTTGTCTTAGTCATAAAACAACGCTAAAGAGTGAAGACGCGTAATAAGGAAAAGGTTATATATTGTATTGAATTATTAAAATAATAAGGTAAGTTTTATAACATAAAATATAAATTTATTTACGGGAATATTAAAATTTATTGTATTTATTTTCTTTCAGTTCTTTTATATTTTCATCCCTTTCTACCTGCAGAAAAAAAGGAAGCCAAACAATATTTCATTCCTCACAGACGGAAATCTAGAACAATATAGTGAACAATAAAAGTGATATTAAATGTAAATTTTGATTTCTCAATTTTAAATTTATTATGGAATAAAATTAAGTTAAGAGTATTTACATAAATTTGTTTTTATTAAATTAATAATTTTTAAAATAATTTTTATTTATGTTATTTTAACTACATTTGCAGTTATTTGTACAGTTTTACAATAATTTGCATGTACTCTGTTTTAAATGCATTTGTAGTTGTTTTTACTACATTTGTCAGTTGATTTTTAACAGTTAAAAATAACTTCACATTGCAGTAGATTTAAATGCAAATGTAGTCTACACCTTTTTAACTTCAAATGCAGATATTTTAACTGTCATTTGCAGTTGATTTTACCTACATAATTCCCTGAGTATTGTTTTGCATTTTTCCATAGAAAAACGACTGTAATTACTGTTAAAAAAAAAAAACAACTACTGATTACTACACAAACAACTGTCATGTCGCAATTGTTAAACTTTTTGAAGAAAGTGAAGAAATATTCATTATTAGGAACCAATAACCCTATAAATGTCTCTGTACTTTTTGAGGAAAAAAATATTATTTGCCTTGAAACAGTAACGAACACAGAATTGTTAATAAATTCTGTGTTCGAACTAGCAAACCTTATTGATTGCAAAAAAAAAAAATTAGCAAAAAGCAAAATTTTGTTCATCAATATATTTGTTTGCAGAATGTAAATCGCTGATTAAGTTGTTTAATTTATTTTTTTGCACCATAGAGCCTTTTTTTGATTTCCGCGATTATTTTGCAATTTTTTGTGGCTTGTTTAAATTTATAATCTTGGGACTATAATTCCAATTTCTACACCTAAGTTTGGTTGTTAGTTCGCAAAAGAAATTGCGAAAAAATTTGGAAAAAGGAAAATTTTTGCATCATTATATTCGTTTGCAGAATATTAATCGCCGATTGAGTTTTTAAATTATTTTTTCTACCATAAATGCTTTTTGCGCGTTCCGCTATTATTTTGCAATTTTTTTACATTTGTAATCTAGGGACTGTAATGCACATCTCCTAAAAGAAGGCTGGTGGTTAGTTGCAAAAAACTTTGCGAAAAAAGATATTCTCAAAAAACTGGTATATATACCTTATACAATTCAAATAATTTAAATTTATATGCTGATATAGACTTCTGTATTTGAAAATAAATTTGTAGATATGGGAAAATGTTAAATGTTTAATTGGCAAAGAATGGATATTTTGTTTACAAATTGATATCGTAGATGGATATAATATCAGTAATGACTTTGCCATCAAAAACTTATTTTGGCCAAAATTACAGATATATGTGCTAATTCATAAATAAAATTTATTTGGTATTTGAAGCTTGCTATAGTTAATGTACATATTTCGCTTAATAAAGAGTTATTAAAAATATTGATTCATAATCGTATTTTAACTATAAATTAATTTTTCGATTTGATACTGGCAACACTATTGTTTATTTTCTCTCTTCTCCCAAATAAGTCGTAAGTAATGTACAAATTTAGTAAACGATTGACTCGGTAATCGGAAGTAAAAATTTATTTTCTTAAATTAGAGAACTATGATGTGCTAAGATAAATTTAAAAGCCATTAAAAATATTTTTTTTTTATTTATAAAGCAAATCAATAAAAATGTGGGTAAAAAAGTAATTTTTTAGAACATACTATTCGAAGCATACAAAAGTAATCGAATTTCGAAGAATGTTTTGACAGTTTGTGCATCACTATTGTTTTGTTATTCTCTTTAATTTAATTTTAAATTTTTTTTTAAATTTTTTCGAAAATGGTCATTGGCTACGCAATTGTTGTAGTTTTTTTCAGTTTGATGGATGCAAGTTGTTGGAAGCCACACATTCTAGGGATAGGATGGCTTTAATAAATCATTTCATGCCTGAAAATGAAATAATTAACAATTAAATGGTGGCTTCCTCACTCCAAACTTTATAAAAGGTTTAAAGTTAGTGAGTACCAACTATAAACCTTTATTATTTTCTTCATTATTAAGCGAATATGAATACTGTTTTTCACAAATTAGCTTAAAATCCTGCAATAAGACTGTTGTAAAAGTTTATGAATTAGACCAATAGAGTATTGAATATAGGGTCTCGATATATATATTATTTTATATAAATGTTTGATCGATTAGTTTTAAAAATTTGTTCGATTAACCGGTTAAGAAAAAAATCCGAATAATTATTTTTATTCAATTAAAATAAAAATTCGATTAATTGAATATCCTAGTGATTACGCAGCATACCCAACAAACAATTCGTTCCGTTTACGCACCGTTTTCGGTCCGTCATAAACGGAATCCAACTCCGTATACGTACCGTTTTCTGGATCCGTATACGGACCAGAAAACGGAACATAAGGAACATCGAAACTGATTCGAATCCGTTGAAAATCCGTCAATGACGGACCGTTTACGGACCGTTATATCGTGTTAAAAACGGACAAGTCCGTTTAAAGTCCGTCAATTACGGACCGTGTACGGACCGTTATGTCATGTAAAAAACGGACTAGTCCGCTGAAAGTCCGTCAATGCCAGACCGTTTTCGGACCGTTATGTCGTGTGAAAAACTGAGTATTTCCTTGTCCGTATCCTACCGATTTTTTTCCACAAAAATAGACCATATGTTTATTATACACAATACTTTTTTCCTTTTTTATAAATTCATTAATAATTATTATTTACAATTACTATTAATAAATTTCTAATTAATACAATAACAGTATTTATCACATCCGTCTCGGTTTGTCTATCTATCCAGCGCTTAGGGACCCAGAGTAAAATCCAACATCTATATGGAATAGAGACAATAAATTAGTTATAGTTTAATTGACTGTGTACACGATGCAAATTCTCACATGTTATACACAAAACAATAAGTTTCATAAATCTTACCTTGTTACTTGATGTTGTTTGATTAATGGACCATTTATACGGACCATTTATACGGTCCGTTAATGTTCCGTATACGTACAAGCATTGACGGATACGTACATTACGGACAGTTAACGTGCCGTAAAAGCCGGATTCATAAATCCGTACGTGCCGGAGAGTCCGTAAAAATGTTTCTTGGGTATTATCTCCTAAACAAAGTTGAAATTGATTCAAATTGAATGACAGATAAAGATTGTTGATTGTTATCAATTCACTTCACATTTCTTACTGAATTCATATTCAAGCTATAATTCTATATGGTTCAAAGACAATATGATGAAACAAAATTTATACTTAAATAAAAAAACCAATCATAATTTATTCATGGCATTTGTCACAAGTTATCATATCAGCAAAAGAAAAAGAAAGAAAAAATTGAGGAAAAAAAGTAATTGCATTGAAAATTGTTTCTTCAAAATTCTTTCTTCTTTTTACCAATAAATACTAAACAATAAATGTCACAATCACTCACACTCTAACACCCACACACATACATACAATCACAAGTACGATATGTAGGTACTCGAATATATGAATAAATATGTATGCTTAACCTATGCAAATTGAAAAATTGAAATTGTAAGTCCTTAGAAAATAAAAGAACCCTAAACCCAGGTGATGTGAAACAAATAAATAGAGAGGATGTATTCCAAAAGAAGTGATACTGTTATTCGAACACTCATAAAAAGGAGTTAGTAAACAAGTGTTATAATTTAGGTAAACCAAGAGCGTGCCGGAAACTCAAGAGTATACAGGAATCTCAACATCTATTAACTGGCCCAGATAGACATATCAAGAACTTTTATTAGCTGATATGGTTAAATTAAGTTTAAATACATTTGTTTTCAATTTTAATGACCTCGGACCGAACTAACTGTAAAAAAATTTTACAATAAAAAGTATTTCTTTTATAAAAATTATTTTTTTGCAAATCTAATTTTACACTCATTATTTTTCCCAATACTGGTAAGCACATAGGTAACGATATATTTTTCGACTTTTCACAGCAGTATACGAAAAGTAACCATAACCCATTATTTTGCGCGACATTGCCATACAAAAGTAATAAGAAATGTAATGATAAAAGTAACTACACACAAAAAAATATTCAGGTGTATATTGCCTTGGCTGGCATAGGTAGCCAATTTTTGTATGATATTAAGGAAAATAGTTCTAATACCTTTGCCAATAGGTAATTTATATTGCATGATTTCACCAATTGGCAATGTAAATTCGACTATTGACATTAGTTCCTTCTTGGAAAAATTTTAAATGTCAATTAAATAATTTTTTTTTTAACTTTTAAAATACAATTGTGTTATTGAAATATTTTATTACTTTTTTGCATTTTACATTTTTTCTAAGACTTCAGGTAAGTAATTTTTGCAAAATATTCGTGATGACAAATGTTTCATATAAGTTTTTTGTTTTAGAAGTTGGTGGTGTTAATAGTTAGGACCATAGCTGAGGCGGTTTTCAGTGCTATTTAGATATACCCACAATTCCGTGCTGATGTTGCCATAATTATGCAAAATGCACAGAATTATCGTGTTTCGAAGAGTTTGTGCTCAAGATGTTCAAAGTCAAACATCTGTGTGACAAATTTGGTCTACCATCACCAATTTTTTTAGAATATGGATTTTTGTTGTTCTGTCCATAGCAACTGGTGTGTATAAGAAAAGGGTTTTATAATCTGTGAATTTTTTGAAAGAAAAAAGTCATGAAAAAGTCCTTATAAATTTAGGACTTTTATATACACTTAAAAGCTACCATTTACTACCCCAGTATATGTGACGCGCAAAATAGAAAGGGACCTAAGGGTAAAAACCGGTTTTGTTCAGGACAGCCATTTTAAAGATTTAAATACGTGTATCTTTGGTGTACCATCACTAAGCGTGTTGGTATTGGTCTCATTTGAAAGCGACACATCTCATGACGTCAGGAAAGTGTTGGTCAACCTTGAAAACGCGCGTAGGTCGTCCCTACCTCTTGTTTTGTGTAGTTGGTTTTTACTGTTTTCTATCTAGCGGCTGTTTCCATGATTTTGATATCAATTTTGCTCGCGGTTTTTCGAATCCAGCTTTATTTTCTGAAATTATTAATTGTGAATTATAATAAAATACTCATTTATAATTCTTTTAAATCGTGAATATCACTCTGTTAGTACGAAAATTTTTTCACATTACCTTATTATGTTATTCGCGAAAATAATTTAAAACTGATAACATTCTTACTGTTTGTTTTAGGATGAAATGATGGACGAATTCGAAGAAGTAGATTTACTTTATCGCTTCCCTGATGACGAGGATGATGACGATCACTTCTCAGAATTATCGGATAGTGACTCTGAAGATGATACCGATAATATGTACCTTAATAAATCTGATCTTGATTTACGCGAAGAAAAGGTAGTTGCTCGACTGTATGGTTCAAAAATACTTCCGTGTTGTTCAAATCAATGCAATAAAGTGATCCCTAAGAAGATGGCTGTGGATTTTCGTACGTCTTTCATGAATTTAGATAAGGAATCCCAAGATTTAATTATTCTCGGACATCTGGCAGCTCACCGTGACGATGCAATGCTCAGGTCAAAAGTTGGTGATCGATCGCGAGCTATGAAGAAACGGTACAATCAGATATATTATTTTTGAAGTTTGCCGATATGCCGTGATATGTACTTCTTCCTGTATACAATGGGAATTAAACGCTACAAAAATCTAATCGAACATTACGACAAAAATGGTGTTTATCAACGCGAACATGGCATGACGAATAAAATTAATCGTACAGATGCTTTAACTACTTTGGAAAAAAAAGAAATTGTTTCATTTATCTGCAGTCAACCAAATCATCGTGATTATCGTTTATTGAAACTTCCAACTACTGAAAGAAAGACTTCTGTTTACACAAGATACACCAACAGTATCGAACCGGGTGGTAAAATCGTAAAACTTCGCACTTTCCAAACGCTGTGGAAGAAATATTGTCCCCACATCGTCACTATGAAGCCGGCATACGATTTGTGCGAATTGTGTCGAAATCTTGCAAAAGATGCTGTTAATACAGTAAACGTTACTGAAGTTGAAAAAGAAGCAGCGGTGTATTCTGATCATTTGCAATCTGCCAGCACTCAGCGAGAGTACTATAACGACTTTAGAACATTAGTCAAGCCTGATCCAAATGCCATGTATCCAGGTATTCCAGAGGAAGATTATCTAGTAATATCTATGGATTATGCTCAAAATGTTAGCTTTTCGTCGGGTCCACAGCAAATAGGAACTGCATACTTTAAATCAGGTCGCAAAACAGCAATTTTCGGAATTACAAACGAACGTCAAAATGTTCAACACATCTTCTGTATTGACGAAAGCGATTCCATTGGAAAAGGTCCGAATTCAGCAATATCAATGCTTGATTACTACCTACGAGAAGTGCATTCAACTAAAAAATTAGTGATATTCGCTGATAACTGTGTTTCACAAAATAAAAACAATGCGATTATACGATATTTACAACACCTTGTCGGAACTTCCAGATGTGAGTCAGTTTAATTGAACTTTTTGTTAACCGGACAATCAAAGTTTTCACCTGATCGTTTATTCGGAGTTTTCAAATCAAAATATGCCCAAACTAATGTCGACTGCTTCATGGATGTAGTTGATTGTGTTAGAAAATCATCTCGTAATGGATTTAATGTTCCTGTACCTATTCGACTTCCAAACTCAAGAGAGCCTGTTGTTAAGTGGAGAAAATGGGACGAATACTTCTCCACTAAATATAAAACTTTAATTGGAATATCGAAGTATCACCACTTTGTATTTATTGCTCAGTCACCAGTGCAATGTAAACTGTTTGCGAATTCAGCCAGCATAAATGAAAATATACATCTGAGTAACAATACCAGTTTCGATGACAAACCAATTATAATTCCGTCACCAGGGTTATCGATGAAGCGTCAATGGTACTTGTATAAAGAGATCCGGGGTTTATGTTTTGACGATTCAAAAAAAGATTCGGTTGCTCCTCTTTCTTTGGCCTCTGGAAATGGAAACGAAGAGGAGGATTCGGAGGAAGTGGACAATCCTCAAGAAGTGGAGGCAGCAGACGTTAAGAAGAAATCGAAAAAAAATAAAGGACCGGTACCGTCAAGTTCTAAGGAACCAATTCGCAAGAACCGTCGATTAAAATGATTTTTCTATTTTTTTAAACTGTTCATAAGGAAAAAAATAAATTTTTTGTAGTTTCGTAAAATCAAGTTATTTTGTTAATTTAGTAGGGGAAAAATGAAAATAAATAACCGTTAGGTCCCTTTCTATTTGCGATTAGAATCGTCGATTTCACTTTCATAAAACGCGCATATCTCTGAGAGGGAACACTTTTGGGGCATGGGATCGGTCTCATTCGATGCTCAGATGTTGTCCACATCAAAAAAAAAAAAATTTATTTTCTTACCCTTAGGTCCCTTTCTCTATGCGCTGTCACATATACTTACTGATCAGAAATATATATAATAGCCGACGAAATATTTTTTATTACTTTATAGCTAAAAAGGACATTAATATAGGGTGACCATTCGTACTGATTTGATCAGTGCATGTACTGATTTTTGGTCACATGTACTGCTGAAAAAGTCGTGTACTGATTTTTTAAAATTTATACTGATTGTACTGATTTTTGGCATTTAAAAAAATATAAAATTTTTTTAGTAAAAAAAAAACCCAAAATGAAATGGTAACAGATCATTGAAATTTCTAAATAATGGGTCCGCTTCCTGTACTTAAAAAACTGGAGTTTTTTCATGCGAAAAAAATATTTTTGCCTTGGGATCTCTATAGAAATGAGAAATGTGTAAGGTTTTTTTAGGCAATCGGAATTTCAAAAGATGATTTCGATTCATTTTTCTAAACTGACCATGGGAATATCCCTATATCTCTCAGTCACACCATGAAATGTAAATATTAATTTACATGTGACAAATGTTTTTGACTATTTTTGAGAAATAATAGCAGCTTTTAGCTATTAAGACAAAGTTTTTCACAAGCTGAGGGATTTTTCTTTAGAAAAAGTGCTTACAACCATAATGATTTTCTGTAAAAAAGTCCTTGAGATCTAATGGTTTTTTGGTAAAAAAATATTTTCAAATTATAAACATTTTTTATTGAAAATTAGAGGGTTTTTAGATTTAGGGATTTAGATAATTTTTTTAAGAACTTTTTTTTTAAAAAAGCCTTCAGCTTCGCAGTACATTTTTCTATGGGAAATAGTTCACGGATTCTTAGGGTTTTTATACAGACTTTGAAAACTTTTCCCTTAGTATCCGTGGACATTTTACTACAGAAAATTCCTGGGTTTTTTTTTTGTTTTTTTATATCAGATTCTCGGTACATTTTTCGATAGAAAAATCCTTAAATCTGAGGCTTTTATAGAAAACCCTTAGATGCGAAAGACACTCAGATTCTCAGGACTTTTTCCAATAGCATAACCTTTAGATTCTGAGGACTTTTTCCTTAGAAAACTCTTTCAGATTTGTGGACTTTTTTCCAACAAAAAACACTCAGATTCTGAAGACGTTTTCGAATAGGAATCCCTCAGATTCTAAAGAATTTTTTGTTAAGAAAAGCACTATGATTCTGATGACTTATAGAAAAAAGTACCCTCAGATTCTAAAGCTTTCCTATAGAAAAACCATTAGGTTCTGAAGACCTATTCCTATAAAAAATAGCCCTCAGATGTTAAGTACTTTTTCTATAGCAAAATCCTCAGATTCTGAGGACTTTTTCCGATAGAAAACCTTCAGATTTTGAAGACCTTTTTCCTATAAAATCTATAGGAAAAACAGATTCTTAGGGTTTTTCCTCTAGAAAAACTCTCAGGTTCTGGGGACTTTTCCTATAGAAAAAACCTCATTTCAGGAGACTTTTCCTGTAGAAAAACCCTCAGATCCTGGGGACTTTTCTTAGAGAATAACCCTCAGATTCTGGGGACTTTTCCAATAGAAGCACTCTCAGAATTTGAGAACGGCTATAGGAAAACCTTCAGATTTAGGGGACTTTTTCCTATAGAAAAACCGCCCGATTCTGAGGACTTTTTCCTAAAGAAAAATCCTCAGATTCTAAAGACTTTTTCCTATAGCAAAATCTTTAGATTCTAAGGACTTCTTCCGATAGAAAACCCTCAGATTCCAATAACTTTTTCCTTAAAGAAAACCCACAGACTTTGAGGACTTTTTTCATATAAAAAACCGTTAATGCAATGATACTCGCAGGACAGTTTGCATTGTTAAATCATTTCTGAAATTTACATGTATAAAAATCTCTTGTTTTAAAAACAAATTCAGATTTAATAAAATAAAATAAAAAAATTGTATTATTATGGGGGTTTTTTGCAATAAAAATTAACTAATACCAAAGTTTTATTACCAATACGGGTATGCCTATGTTGAAATTTGTAATAAATCATTGTTTATTAGTTATATTAACAAAAATTATAGGTGATTTTTCGAACATAAAAGTCAAATAAATAATTACCTTTTTTATGGTAACATTGCCGTAAAACATAGCAAACTCTATGTTGCCTTTGAAAATAGGTGAAATCACCCTATAGTTTTAGGCAATATTACCTATAGTTTTCTTTGTGTGTAGTTAATACTACCAAGTATGTAGTTACATAACCACATATATGGCAATGATTTTAGACACTGCGTATAAGAGTTTTCTATTTTTAGTTTTAAAATGTACCGCAAATACTTTTTGAAAGTAAAAACAACTGAACAAAAGATTTGTTTTAACTCATTTTGTGGTTTGTTTTATTAACAGTCAAAAACAAATGAAAACAAAAGTTGAATTTAATGAAATGTTAGTGTTTTTTTTTTCAAGTGAAATTTGTTTTTAAATACTTATGCAGCGATCTTTACATACATACTATTCTCTGTGTAAATTCTGAGAAAACACAGAAAAAGGGTGGGTAAAAATTATTAAAAATATCATTTAACAATAGTGTACTGCTATACGACTTAAAAGTTTATAGAGCCAGTTGGAACTTAAGAAACAAAAATTGTAGATTTTAGACTACCGGGACTGAACATGGTCTTGGGAATAACTTAAAAGGGCATGTCCCTCAAAATAGACAGAACCATTTTGTAAAGTTTCAATCGTTCAAATTTTCTGTCAAAACAATAGAGTAGTATATTGGAAGATGACAAAGCAAAATTCCACAAGTTCTTAAAACGTCGTCCCCTGACGATTTACTTAGTCAAGAATAAAATCCGGATAGGGATATGCCTTAACAGATTATTTTTCACAATTTGTTAAATAAGTTTGGGATTTTAGCATATTTACTGGGTGTTTTTGTTAAAAGAATCGTACGAATTCGTTAAAAAATTTATGTCAAAAACACTAACTTAAAAACGTTTTTGGTTAAAAATTCTTGCACAAATTTTTTAGTACAACTATGTAGATTAGATGCGGCCAAGAAATTTTAAAGACAAATGTTTTTAAGTTTGTGTTTTTCACACAAATATTTTAACGAATTCGTCCTATTATTTTTATAAAAACAGGCAGTTAATTCCTTTAACGTAATTACTTTATTTTAATAGAATTAAAATACTTTTTTACTGATTTCTTATTTTGAGTGCATGTTGTCGATTTTCTGTGTTTTGTTTATGTAACAAAATGTAAAATTTTTTGACAAGGATGCTACAGCAAAGTGTTATTATTATTTAAGAATTCGTTTAGAATTGCAAAATATATTTGAAGTAGTTTCAAATATGGCGTTGTCGATAAATTTTCAAATTTTCTATTTTATTTTGTTGCAAGTAAAAGTAACAAATATTTATATCGTATAATGGAACATAATTGAGAAGGGATAATATTTTTTATATTTAAGTTATTATGTAAAACTGCAATCGAACCTAATAAAATGCGTTGTTGTTTCCATTTAATAAAAATGAAAAAAAAAAAACGTGGATAAATTTAGATAATATCATTCACAGTGTGTTCGTTTACTCGAAATTCTTACTACTTTTACTACAATTGGAAAGTTTTGTTTACTTTTTGTATTGATTTTTTCCAGCTGTAGTAAGAGTAGAAACTTGTAGTAAGTAAACGAATTAATTAAAAAATTTGTTGCTCACATTTAACATGAACATGAAAAAAACGATAACGTACATTATGGACGTTAGAGTTTGCTGTTCGGTTCGACAACAATAAGTCGGTTTTTAATAAAAATTTTAAGCAATTAAAATAATTAATTAAATTGCACATTATTGAATCTTTAATATCGAAAAGGGCTCAGCTCCTATTTTACAAAATTTTGTATTTAATTGTAATGAACACTTTCTCCATTAAATAATAGGCGTGTTCGTTTACTTACTACAAGTTACTACTTTTACTACAGCTGGAAAAATTCAATACAAAAAGTAGACAAAACTTTCCAATTGTAGTAAAAGTAGTAAGAAATTCGAGTAATCGAATACACTGAATATTTACTTTAAAAAATTGTTTGGTTTTGTTATTACGAATAACATAAACTGAGGCTTATAATTTTGAAAAAAAAAATGCACCACCAACCCCCATTAACACAATGTCCTGTTAGCTACTAACTGGGACTTTAACTGACATATTTGTTGTTGTTTACCATATAAATTTTAAATTTAACTTCAGGTTAAATTTTAACTGGACATTGTGTTATCCGGCCCAGGTGGTTTAACAGATATTGAGTTTCACATATTCAGTTCAGATTTTCACAGCCTATTTTGCAAAAAGTCCTATTTCGTAATCCGCGAAATTTATAAAATTTTAACTTTATTTATATTGTTTTAAGTAAATTGTTAAAATTTAAATTTCAAATCTTGAAAATACAGCTTTAGTTGCCGACAAAAGAATAAGAAAATTTATAACGGTTTTCAGCTTTTTCTTTTTCTTCCGCAATGGTCTCGAACGGCATTATTGCCTTTATTCGAGTGTGAAATTCAATTGAATATTAATGAGTACGTGTATAATGTATGTGTTAAACTATTTAATTTTTATACTTATTTAATAATTTTAAAACAATTCTATTAAAATAACGGAAACCGCGGTTTTTATAATTTTGAAAAACCGAAACCGCGGTTTTCATATTTTTACGGTTTTTAGCAAACTCTAATCGACATTTAATATACTAAAAGATAATATACATATAGCATAGCTCCGCAATACTTATTTTTTGGCGTCTAAACTCATTATTTTGGTTTGGCGTGGTCGTTTTTATAAGTAGTCACGCTTATCCGGTTTCTTACGAAAAAAACGAGAAGTAGTTATGAGATTTTGAATAATGAGTGGTTACACATATGCTTACAAGTAGTTGAATTATAAGTGATTCTTAAAAATAAGGAGTTACACAAATACTATTAGCTTAAGGAAATACATTCAAAATAATTTAAGTTTTTTCGTCATAAAAATTTAAACAAAAAACATATTTACATAAAATAAGTAAAAATGTATAAAATTTAACTGTGTAAAAAATACTTATTTAATTTTTAACTCTACTATTTTCTTGAGCTTAAGGTTTGGTTTTTATTTATAAAAAGTTTTTTATTTTCGATATTTCGCTACTCGAATGTGTAGCATCTTCAGGAAATAACAATTAACAATTTTAATTGTAAAAGAAGGTTAAATAAACGAAAAGAAAGTACTTATTTAAACTATTAAGAGTAATATTTTGCTGGATATTATTTACTGGCTTCTAATCAGAGCTGTAAATGAGTCCTTCATTTTTGAATTAATTCGCGAATCATTCATGCATTGAATTAGCAAAATTTTGAATTAATTCCTTTTACAAAAATCACGAATTGAATGAAATTTGGCAAAAATGAATTGCAATTCATTTACAATTCAAATGAATTGGCAAAATGAATTTGGAAAAATGAATTGCAATTAGGGAATGCAAAATCCCGCACTTTTTGATTTCCCGGGAAAGCGGGAAATTTATCTTGAATTCCCGGAATCCCGCAAGGGAAATAAATTAGAAATATTTTATAATAATTTAAAAATTTTTATAAATAAAAGGACTTAAAGACCTCAAATTTTCATTATCGTGAAAAATTTCAGGTGGTTTTCTTTGAATTTTCGTAGTGGGAAAGAATTAATTTTATATTAGAAATTATATAAGTCTAATTACATATTTTTAAAAATTGAATAAATTGAACCTGATATTTATAATAAAAAATTTGTCTGTCAAAAAAAAAAAAAAAAAATAAATAAATAAAAAAGTTAATATAGAAAATAATGAGTGTTATTTTTGCTCGGTTTAAGATCAAATATTACAAATTCCAAATAGAATTTACAATTTATTTTACAACAAAATAATTTTAGAAAATTGATAAAATTTTTAAAAAATTAGGGGAACAAATTTTAACTAGCTTGAAAATTATTTAAAATCAATGGACAAATTTGTATTTATTTCGGTACAGAATAAGTGCGATTCAAAATTGTTTATACAAACACTATTTGAGTGGCTTTGTTCGTTTACTCGAAAATCTTACTACTTTCACTCAATCGTTGTTTTGGTTACTTTTTGAATTTTTCCAGCTGTGGTAAAAGAAGCAAATTGTAGTAAGTAAACGAACAAGCCTAATGTAAAATGTTTACTATTTTCAAAAGGTTGGAAAATTTTTCATAAGAAAATTTGAAATATTTAACTTTATTATTTTAAACTGCATTTTTTGAAATCCCGGGATTCCCGGTCCAAATTCCCGGGAATGCGGGAGTTGAAAAATTCTTAATTTCCCGGGAATCCCGCGATGCATTCCCTAATTGCAATTCATTTCCAATTCATTTGAATTAAATTGATTTTAAATTAATTCGAATTAATTAGAAAAATTAAAAATTAATAGTAATAAAATTATTAATTGCTTCTTGAATATTAAATGTGTTTTTGTCGTTCAGCGTATGTCAAAACGTATTGTATTTGAAGAAATAAACTCCAAACACCATGTTTACTTTGATTGATTGCAATTCATTTTTAATACATTTGAATTAATTTAAAAGCAATTCAATTCATTTGAATTGGAAATGAATTGCAATTCATTTTGCCAAATTCATTTGAATTGAAAATGAATTGTAATTCATTTTGCAAATTCATTTGAATGGGAAATGAATTGCAATTCATGTTGCCAAATTCATTTGATTCAAATTTCATTCAATTCTTTTCCTTGGTGAAAAGAATTAATTAAAAATTTAGCTAATTCGTAATTAATTGCAATCAAAAAAGAATGATTCATTTACAGCTCTGCTTCTAATACCTGCACAAAAAATGTTGTAAAAAAGTTAAAGATCGCTGATTATACCCTACACCACTACGTGGACAGTAGACCGTACCTCAAAAAAAAGTTCGCCGTACACCCTCCCATATGAAGTATTTTTTCAAGGCAATTTCAAAAAAAATTTTTTTGTTTTTGACGAACGTAGTGGTCGCCTTTTTCAATTTTTCGTTACAGCTTCGGCATTTAAAGTTGGATTTTAAAGTGTGATATATCGATTTTTTTGCCTCGAGGAGACCAGTGTTTAGCTATAAAGGAAAAATCCAATGAAAAAAAATTTAAAAAGGCGACACCTACGTTCGGCAACCAATATATAAAAAAAATCTACTGGGTTTATCGAAAAACCTCCTAAGCAAAAGTTTAATGATTTTTTGCGAGCTTTTATTTTCTGACATTAGGGTGGTACATTAGGGAGTACCAACTGAGATCTGGTGGGTAACTACTAGAACGGCCCTTAGAGCAAAACACTGGTTTCCTCGACAGAAAAACATCGATGTATTATACTTTAAGATCCGACTGTAAATGCCAAAGATATAACGAAAAATGTAAAATGGCGATCCCTACGTTCGGCAAAAAAATTTTTTTTTTTTTTTTGAAACCTTCTTGCAAAAATATTTCATATTGGAGGGTGTACGGCGAACTTTTTTTGCCTGTAAGGTGGTACGGTCTAGTGGACAGGATATTAAAAGCCTGTGCTGGTGTTTGTTGGTAATCCCATTCAATGAACCCTTTTTATATAATTTTACGCATTCTAAGTTGCTGATATGGATATCAAATGAAACTCTACATTCCAACAAAAGTTTTTGTTTTTTTCTACCAAGACACAAGTATGACATAAATGATGAAATTAGAAAAAAAAATAAATGTTTTGCTTCTTCCTTTTGTTTTTGTCAAAGTTTACATTTTTATTGAAGTGTATAGATATTTGATACCCATTTTGGATAAAATTGATAAAAAATAATATGTTGCCATTATAGTAGTTTGATCATTTGAAGTCCTTTAAAAGGGACATCTGACGTGATGAAGAAAAATTGGGCATGCAGTTTTATTATACATCGTCTCTAATTTCACGTGTATATTGATTTTTCTATGGGTGAGAGCAAAGTTGAAAATTGTAGCACGGTGCACAGTGAGACAGCCCTATAGTAACTGCGGCAAAAAATGGTTTTTGGCGTGTCGTCCAATTTGGATGAAATTTTCACAGTATATTAACAGATATATGAGTAACAATTCCCTGAAATTTCAGCCTCATAACTTCATTACTTTTTGGTCTAGAGCAAGTCAAAGTTGAGGTATACCAACGCGCTTGAAATATGTTAGTTCAATATGTAATATTCAAAAGCTTATTAATAAAAAAATACATAATAAATATAACTTTAAAGTGTTTTTTTAATTAATTTAGTTGTTGTAGAATGAGTAGATGAAAAATTAAATTAAAAAAAAAAACACAAAAAAAAATTTATTAACAACAGAATTGTGGTGTAAAAATTGAACATTGAAAATTGAACAAATGAAAGATTGAAGTCTCAGCTTTCATTTAAAGTGAAGGACATATAGCAAAAGTTTGCAAAAGTACTTTAAACATACAAAAAACTACAAAAAATACGCAACGCGCACTAGGGATGCCAATCGGGATTGATATTTAAAAATCCCGGGATTCGGGATTTTGTATGAAATCCCGGGATCCCGATTTCGGGATCCCGGGATTTTCGGGACTACGGAATTTTTCGGGATCCCGGGATTTTACGGGATTTTGGGGATTTTTCGGGATTTAAATTTTCCTTTATTTGTAAAAATTTTTATGTTATGTAACTAATTTTTTTATAGAATAAAGCGTTTTATAATTATTTAATAGTTGTTAATTAATAATGTGGTAAATTTTATGAATATTGAAACATCTCAGTCAGAAATTGACAGTGGTACAAAAAATCAAGTACTTGCATACCACTGGGTAACCGCGATGTTAAAAATAAATGACTGGCAGAACACTCGTTTGCAAAAATCGTTTTGCCAGTATTTGTTTTACAAAAAATCACGGCAGGGCAAAAAAAAGATACATATGAACTTTTTTTAAATTTTATTTTGGAAAATATAATTCCAAACCACCAAAGTTAAAAATTTTGTTTCTCCAGTACTTTTCCAGCGCTTTTTGAACTGCCGGTCCTTTTGTCTATTGACGTTATCATATTGGAAATGGGAAAGCAATTTTTGTCAGTACTTGTACCACCTGTTAAAATACCTTGCCATCGTTTTCCCTTCTTTTATTTCTGGCTGGGATAATATATGAAGGCCTGTAGTGTACTTAATACACTTGCGCCCAGTATTTTGTAAGCAGATTTTAAAACCGATTCGTTGCGATAACCTTGTCCACGAAATCGTGTAATTACAGCAACAGAGTTATTTGGTTATCGTTATCAAATGTTTTCATGGAAGAATTCAAACTTACAGTCCCAGCCAAAACTTACAGTCCCAGTTTCAGAAATCGAATTTCGCTTGGAAGAATAAATCGGTAAAATAACAAACTTGATTTTTCGTATGTATTACTCAAAAACTAAATATTGTTTACCAAAATTTCAAATTTTTCTGCAAAGTCTTTGCATAGTTTACTCGAATAATCTACTTAATTTATAATTTTACCAATATCTTGGCATCAATTTCTTGTCAATATGAGAAAATTCAAGAAAAAGCGTAGGTAATCTAAAATTGCTCACTTTGCTTATTTGCGTTTATATTAATATTAAAAAATAAGAAAATCCCGGGATTTTTGAGAAATAATCCCGGGATTCGGGATTTTGCCAATCCCGAAAATCCCGGGATTTCGGGATTCGGGATTTCCCGTTTGGCATCCCTAACGCGCACATTCTGTCGCTATACGTATGTTAGCATGCAATAGCATGTTTACAACTTTTTACTTTTATTTTTTTTAATTGTTTACAACTATTCACTTATTGTTTATTATTATTTTATTTACATTATTCATTTGATTGATAATTTTTTTGAAGGTCATTGACTTTGGGTTAGATAGTTGCATAATTTTTAATTTAAATTGATAGTTCAAGCTGTTGTTCTTATCTAAGTTGTGTTATGCTCACTTTCTAATATGGTTAGTTTAATTTTTATATATTGAATTTAGTTGTTGCATTATTTATTGGGTTAAGTAATAATGAGTGTTCTTGTAATGATCTCTTTTGATAAGAGATTAGCATTTTTTTTTTTTTTTTTATTTATTTAGTTAAGTCTATGGATTTTAAATCCTTACAGACTATATTATTTAAATTAATTACAAACAATATTATTTAATTTAATTACAAACAATATTATAAGGCTATGTATTTAAAAACAAGATAATACTACGTTTAATGACACTAACACTCAAAGAAAAGTCAATAAAATTATACATCTCATTAAAATCTCTGCATATTCTACGAAAAGGATCAGAATTTGCGTAATTTGTTTGAAAGACCTGAAGATACAATGGTGTAAAATTGCGAGTTGATCGTTGCGGAACGTTAAATTTAATTTTATTAAGCAGGAATTCAGAACAAACATTACCATTAAGCAAATTAACTAAAAACGTAATGTTAAGCATTTTTCTCCGGCTTTCGTTCAAGTCTAACTGAATAGGATGGAAGAGCTTCAGAAGGGTTCCAAGTTGAGTTCCCTAAGCAGAACAATAAAAATTGTTTTTGGACAGATTCTATTCGATTTATGTGAACATCATAATCAGGATCCCAGATAATAGAACCATATTCGATGATTGGTCTTACCAAAGATATGTATAACGGCTTTGTAATTTCTCTAACATATTTGATATTTTATTTTGTGCTCACAAACTTTTTAAAAACAAACTGTAAAATAATAGCCGTTTTTTCTAATCACTTGGATTTAATAAATCCAAAAAGTATTTCTAAAAGTGCTCAACAGATGGGGTTAGATTCTCCCTATTTTAAAAAGAATTTTCTGTCCGACATTTCTTTCACCCTAATTTTTAATAACGAATTCGATGATGAAGGATTTTACTTTAACTTTTAATTTTTAATTATATTTTATATAAAACAGCGATAAACAGTCTGCCTTTTCAGTTTTATCACATCAATTTATATTTTTACACAATTGAAAAATTCCATTGCAATATTTAATATTCACTAATTGGATTTAATTAAATTACTTACTGTAGAGTGAAAAATTGCCATTTCTATTTGAGCTATTTCTCCATGTCCAAGATCGAAAATATGTATTTAGTGGGGTGTGGTTTTTTTTTCTAAACATATTTCATAAAATAAAAATTAATAAAAACCTTTTATTTGTTAATTTTTCAATTTTTCGTTCGTATTTTTTCTGTCATTAAATTAATAGGCTGTTTCATATATTTGTGCTTTTATTATGGATTTATTAAATCCAGCTTTTTTTTGGATTTAATAAATCCACTTTTTGTATGAAAAATTCTAAATCCAGGTGATTAAAAAAAAACGCTAAATATTACATTGTTGTTGTTTTAAATATTATTGATCAACAAACGGTAATTGCAATTATATATTTAATTCACAATCTATTTGAGAGTGCAAGTTTATACAAGTTTATATAAAGTGTTAAAAAAAATTTACAAGGTCATGGATAATTCAACAATTTCTTATAGTGCAATTTCTGATATTTGGATCGATAGCAATAAAGATATTGATGTTGTTGTTGGTGTCATATCAACAAATTTCAATGAAATGTCAGACTTAATTATTAAAAAATTACGTGATTTTTTAATAAAATATTTC
The DNA here is from genome assembly GCA_949987735.1 of Leucophora obtusa. Classification (NCBI taxonomy): domain Eukaryota; kingdom Metazoa; phylum Arthropoda; class Insecta; order Diptera; family Anthomyiidae; genus Leucophora; species Leucophora obtusa. Next base: position 26,904,323 of record OX465297.1, read on the forward strand.
ATACCAAAATTAAAATCCAAATGGAACAAATCTGGGCGCATAAAAAGTAAATTTTTGGCTGATAATGAAGAATGGCTTGCACAGCTTTACACCATATGTGAAGAAACTTTGGATGATGAACAACCAAGCACTTCGCATTCCGTTAAGCGTGGACGACCTGTAAAAGCTTTCGAAGAAAGCCAAGAAAGGTCTAAGAGAAGTAAAATATCTCAATTTTGTGAAAGTTTTCCAAAAGACTTGATAGTGTCTGCTGCTAAAAAATATGAAAAGAGTGAACAATTCAAATCATTTACACCAGAGAAAGCACTCAGCTTTATAATTGATGCTTCATTATCAAGACACCAATATGATGTTTTAACCCTCGAAGTGGCACATATTTTGAGCCCTTAGTTCTGGCACATGGTGTCTGGCCAGACCCCTATACATTTACATGCATTTGTATGGAAATAAGGGCTGTTTGCCGTTAAATTTTTTACTAAGATAGGAAAATATTTGTTATATTTTGTGTTTCTATTTCTTTTTACTATGTTATTAGCTACCTGAGGAAGAAAAAATAGACCTGAAAAAATCTTTGGAATGAAAAGGGCAACAATTTTTTTGTTCTATATATATTTCTCTTTATTATGGGTAAAGTAATAAATGTTTATGACAAAATAGAAAATTATTATGAAGAATACATTGATTTTTTTATTCACAAATTTGCGGAAGGCAACAAAAACATAAATAATCTACTTTTGAATGTTGCTGACAAACAGGATTGTTGCATTTTCAGCAAAAAAAGCGTGTCTTACGGCGTATTTTGTCACCTTGCTGCAGGCAAATTCTGCAAATTTTTTTGGCAGCTAATGTGTCTGGACCACTGCGTGAAGCCACATTAAGGTTTGCTATATTGAGAGGTCTCCCAAAGAACGCTTCAAATGCTATACGAGTTGTTGGTTGAGCCACAATGTGCGGATTATTGATGCGATTTTCAACGTTGGCCAGTACCAATTGCTTTGCAAGTTTATATAAAAATATGCGTCTTCTTTCTTTTCTTGTATTTTCATCATTTAGCTTACATATAATGTAACTTGCCAATGCCATCACATCAATCATGTTGCAGAAAAACGCGTATGTCCAGCGTCTGGTTGACCGTTTTGTTGTGTAATGAGTTAGCATTTGATCCATCGTATCGACTTCGGCTTTAGTTGAATTATAAAATAAAATTGCTTCCGGTTTTATGGCTACGCCTTCAACATGTTTTGTGTAATGCACGGTTGAAATTAAATTGACTGCCTTATTTTTTTTGGGCACGTAGCTGCAAAGTGCAACAAGATTTTCATGAAAACCAAACACACTTGAAAGAATTGGTCGTCTGGTGCTCTTCATAACTTCCTTAGGAAGACATCTTTTGTTTGCTCGAATGGTGCCAACAAATGCCAGTCCCATAGCAGCAAGTCGTTTAGCGCCGTTCAATGAGGTGAAAAAATTATCAGAAATAATTGTTCTGCCGCTGTTTGCGTAACAATTTGCGAAATACATTAGAACGTTTTCACCTTGATTTATCTCCCGATTGTCTCCTTCCTTCCCAGTGTATAGTTTTCCTTTCAATGGAAATTTAGTCTTAGCATCGCATGCCCACCAAACTTTGATCCCATACCTTGCAGGTTTTGATGGGATATATTGGGTGAACTTTGTGCGCCCACGATACGGAAACAACTGCTCATCGATGGTGATATTTTCATAAGGTTCATAATAATTTTGCAGATTTTCATTGAGAAAATTCCAAAGGTCCCGGATAGGAGCTGCTTTATCTGTTTGCTGTCGGAATGTATGCGAATGCGTACGACTATTATCGAAACGAATATATCTGGACAGAGTAATGAATCGTTTGTGCGACATAGCCGTACGGAATATGGGCAGCGAATCAGAACGCCACAATATACTGGAGTCTTGCATATTATTATGGCTGAGACCAGAAGCCAACAAAATCCCAATGAATGCATCTAGCTCAGAGCTTGTCAAATCAATCCATTTTCTTTGGGTAGACTCTGGATGTTCTTCATTCCATTTTCTAATTGATTCTCGCCCATGCCGATTTGTTTCACTAATGATGACGAACGTAATATTGAATGAGAAAAATAGTTGAATACCTCAACTGGATTGGTGAGCCTTGTTTTTGTTCCAGATTGAAAACGCATGATATTATGCTGGCGCAAACGAGATGCAGGGGTTCAGTTTCTTTCCATTTAGTACCGTCTTTACCATAAAAACAGCCTGAGTCGACTTCATTTGCTGCTTCAGCATCATTTCCACTTTCTTCTTCTTCATCTACGTCTTCATCACTATCATAAAGTTCGTTAGGTTCAATTTCCAAATCATTTTCTATGTCTGATGCATCATCTTCTGGCACATAATCAGCAGTGTCGTCACCATCGTTTTCAAAAACATCATCATTTTCATCAGCTTCTACCTGACTTTGAAAATCACGCACTAATGCCTCTGACAATTGGGGTTGCAAATTCGCGCTACGCAAGCGTGTATTATAAATAAATTCCAGTTCATCAGCCATAATATACTAACAACGCAACAAATCTACCTGCGTAAAATTATTCACAAGTTCAAAATTACCGCACAAAAACTAGATTACTTCTTCACTGTTCAACGTTCAATGAATAACTAACAAACAAAATCAGAAGAAAGAAAGAAGCATAAAAGAATAAAGTAAATACAAATTTCCAACTCGTGCCATGTGCTTTGCCTATGCGTTCATACAAAATGCATAGGGGTCTGGCCAGACACCATGTACCAAAAGTAAGGTGAAGATTTTTTATTTGGCTTTTTTGTCCTGTTCCAAGGACTTTTTTTCAATTATTAATTTATACATCGAAAGCCAACAATATTTTGGGAGATTACCTGAAATTACAGCCATGTACCTAAAATAGAAGTATACTAAATTGAAGCATGAAAATGAAATATGTCTGGCCAGAACCATGTGCCACTTCGAGGGTTAAGAAGCTCTGCAAAAGAAATTGGTTGTGATATATTCCCACACTATAGCAAAATATTAGAAGTTAAAAAAAATGCTATCCTTCAAATATTAAGGTTGATGAACGTTTTATTACAAGAATTACTTGGATTACAAGAATTACTTGATCACACTGTTTCAAGAATTTTTCAAACAAAAACAAAAAGTGAGATTGATGAGATTCCAAATGAGTTGAATTTAATAAGTAAATGGGGGTGTGATGGATCATCAGGGCACAGTGAATATCATCAACGTTTCACCGATGAAAATGTTTCTGATAAAAATATGTTTTTAACATCTCTTGTTCCGTTAAAGTTAACTTATCTTTACAATGATTCTTATTTGTGTTGGTAAAATTCAGAACCATCTTAAACAAGACTTTGTAGGCCTATGAAATTCGAATTTGTGAAAGAAACAGCAGATGTTATTAACAATGAAGGGAATCGTGTAAATACAGAAATTCAAAATTTAAAAACGACAGAATTCGAAATGTTCAACAAGAAGTTTGCGATATCTCATAGTTTAACTATAACGATGATTGATGGAAAAGTGGCAACAACAGTCAGTCAGAATTGCTCGATGGCTGTTTGTTTCATATGTGGAGCAAAACCTACTGAAATGAATAATTTGAATGCAGTTATCTTGAGAACAAATTCAGCTGAAGCATTGAAATTTGGAATTTCGCCGCTACATGCTCGAATAAAATTCATGGAATGTATATTACATATCAGTTATAATAAAAGTTTTAAAGCGAGGAGGACAAATAAAGACACAAAAGAACAGAAAGAAGCTGTTAAAACAGAAATAAAAAAAAATTTCAAATTAGTTCTGGGTTTAAAAGTCGATGTGGTGAAACAAGGCATGGGAACAACCAATGATGGTAATGTCTCTAGAAGATTTTTTGAAAATCCAGAAATAACCGCTGACATAACTGGTGTAAATGTAGACTTAATTCACCGCTTTAAAATTATATTAAATACTATAAATACTAGTAAAAATATAGATGTTGGTAAATTCCATACGTATTGCATGGACACTGCAAAATTGTATGTAGAGCTTTATGGCTGGTATTACATGCCTATCACTGTCCATAAAGTTCTCATTCGCGGCAGCAAAATGGTATCTGAGGCTATATTGCCAATAGGTTTGTTTGCAATTTTTATTTTTGAAAGTATTTTTTTAAATTTTATTTAATATTAACTTTTTTTTTTGCTACAGGAATGTTATCCGAAGAAGCGCATGAAGCAATGAATAAGGAGTATAGAAACTATAGGCTATTCCATTCTCGTAAAAATTCACGTATTTCTACGAATGAAGATGTAATGCACTATTTGCAAATATCATCAGATCCTTATATTAACTCATTTAGAATGAGAATGAAATTGAAAAAATTAGAATACCATGATGAAATTAAAAAATTATTGATAGAATGAAAAAAAAAAATTGTTCTTTTTTATTGCATTTCAATGGGAGGTGGGCGTAATAGTGGGCGTGTTATTGTAATTTTTGCATGAAACATTTTAAATGATATAAATTACAGTGATATCAAATTTGAAGGTTGTACCTAAAATATTTTAGAAAATATGGCACTTTTTATGTTGATAATGTTTGTAACAATATAACATTCAAGTATACCAAAATTGAAAGTTATACCTAAAGTATTACGGACAATACGGCATTTTACAAATTTCGATTGTATGGGAGGTGGGCGTAAAAGTGGGCGAATTTTCTTAATTTTTTTTTTTTTAAAACTGGAATTGTCTTAAAAATAACCTGTGCAAAATTTCAGAGCTCTACAATGACTCCTTGTATTTAATGCCGGCGTTGTCTCACTGTGCGGTGTAAGAAAATAACTAAATAAACAAAATATGAGATTACGCAGCTAAAATATACGAGTTTCCTTTACAGCATAACCAAGCTTTATTAAGGTTTGACATTCTAGGTAAGAAGACGTTCCCTGTTTGATTCAGGAAGTTTTTAGTAATAAAATGCCTCAAAACATAAAGGATAGTAAACAAATAAAATCCGATGAAAGTAAACAAATATTTATAATTAGTATATTTATAATGTTGAAAAATTACTCAGAGTTTTGAGATGTCCTAAACAGAAATTTCATTAGTTTTTGAAACAAAATTTTATTTAAGGCAATTGTTAAATTAATTTCTCAATAAATAAGTATTTAGTTTTAAAATAAAATTGCGTGGGTTTTTTCTTGTGCACACGGAATATATACACCCCAGCAAAACCACACATTACCAAATAAGAAAAAGTAATGTATAGCCGTGGATCCATCACCCATGCATTACTTTATTTTAATGATGAATTTTACAGGCGATGGACCAATTACCTTGGAAATGTTAAAGTTTTTGGAGAGATTTTCATAAAAAAATGTATTTAAATTTTTTTTAGAAATTATTAAAATTATTTTTTTTATTAAATATAACATGGGCACGCTGGGATTCGAACCTGGGATCTGTGATTGTTAGTTGAGAACTCTATCGCTTAAGCTATATTTATAATATTTATCGTAGTATCTTCGATTGTAATTGAATTGTTATGCTTCGTTTTTTTCGTGATGTCGAAAAATATAAACCTTACCCTCTTGCTTACAAAAAATAAAAGCTAATGCTTATAAAAATAGATTTTTAAAAATGATTTAATTATTTTACATTTATAAATTGTGCAAATTGTATGCGATGATTGGTAATTTATTATTTTATGTGTTAAAATAATTCAGAAAGTAGCATGTTATTATTAAAAGTTAATGAATGAATATATCGCACCCGTCACCAAAATTTAGCTGGGACTTTTAATTTGTTTATGAATTTTTGATTACCAGATTTTTTTTTTAAGAAACAACAAATTTCATATACGTGTTGGGGAGAAGGAGTCATCCTATTAAGTAAGTGTGGGTTGTTTTTCAAAATAAAACATATACATACATAAATAAATATAAACAGTCAATACTAAAATATTGAAGGATGAATTTAAAACACGTGGACTAAACAAACAAGTAAATAAACTTGAAAAAACAACAAAACCACAAAACTCAAGCTGTGATATAATGAGAATTGAGGTGAATGTGCTCTTAAATAAGTTGTGATAAAAGAGAATTCGTGAAATGACACTTTTTTTAAATTTTAAAATAAATATTAATCATACGCCTGCGTTATAAATTCTTAACATTTTCGTTTTTTCTCGTTATCTTCGAAGGATATATAGAGTTTTCTTTATAAAAATTTTTGTTTAGTTTAAATTTAAAGCTCGCTCAGTTATTAACCAACGGAATAATAAACAAAAATAATAAAAATCTGAAAGACTCTATCTTAAAACTAAAAATAAACTGCCATCTTTGTATTTTTAAAACTGTCTCTACAACTATAATAAAATCTGTCTTTTTTTTTTTACTAGAAACAAAGGAAATAAATAACTTACCAACAAAATGTGAAAAAATCTAATAATAAAGTAATCTGTTTATTAAATTATATTAAAAAACATCTATTTTTAAGCTAATTTTTTTTTCACAAAATACTAAATTTTGACCTAAATATATATATTTTACTCAAACCAAAACGGTATAAAAATAAAAAAAGGCAACAGCCATAATAATAAAAAAACTTAAAATAAAAAAAAAAAAAAATAGTGCAGATATATATTTTTTACCTATAAAATAAAAAACTAATAATGAAAAAAAGTGAAAGTGATTTTCTACAACATTTTCTAACATCGATGTAAAAGAATTTTATTCGAGAATGGTTGGAAAGGCGAACAAAAATGTAAAAAATTATATATACATCGTCTATAGGCGTAGAAACGATTGTTTCTTATAATGCAAATAACATTTTTCGTTGTTGTTTGATATTTTTGTATGTAAGTATAAAAACGGTGATGCCAACTTCATTATATTCCTTTTGCTTTTAGCTGATTTCTTGTAGATTTCTAGACTTGTGAGGATAATTATAATCAGAGCATCGAAGAATTCTATTTTGAATGAGAAAAAAATGTTAAATTCACAGTTAAATTACAGATTTGTATAATTTTTTAGTTGAAACAATTCCTACACTCATAGAAATAAATCTGTAAAAATAACAGAAAAAGTTACTAAAAATTAGTTAAAAATTATGCTGCAGAAAAACTGCTAAAATTAGCAGATTACTTTTGCTATGTATTAGTAGTATAGGAACAGCAAAAATAAAACTGTTAAATATACACAATTTTTGTTATATTTGAGCTAAATTTTTGTTAATGGAAAATATCAAATTAACCTGCTAAAATCAGCAAAAAATTTTGCTAAATAATTAGTAGCCTAAAAATTCACAAAAATATTTAAAATTTTCTAAGTTTTTTTCTCGACTTTTTTATATGCTAATAAAAATCGAACCTTTTGAAAACAGCAGTTTACAAAATTTAGCAAAATATAACAATAAATGAAATGAATAGACTGCTATTTGCATTCAACTAAATTTAGCTTAAAAATAGTTAAAATTTTGTAAATATAAGAGTTTATTTTAGTTATTTTTAACCTACTAATATTTAGAAAATTTTTATTGCCTATTTTAGAGTACAATTTGCTATTTTCAATTGACTAAAAGTTTCCTTAAATATAATTAAAATTCTATAAATTTAACAGTTTTAATTTTGCTGTTCTTATTTGACTACACTCAAAAAAATAAGTTAGTAGAAAAATTAGTAAAACTTCTTGTATATCAAGTGTACTAGTTTTCAGCAATTTTTTTGCTGAAATTCCGTTTTCAGCAAAAGTTTTAGTTATATTTTTTTAGCACTAAACTAATTTTGAACTAATGTTTTACTAATTTATTTTGCTAAAAAAATTGTGCTGATAACCGCACTCATAGCGTGGACGACAACCAGATAGACAAGATGTAGATGTCGCAGCTTGTCTGGAAACGGAAATGACAAAAAAAGGAAAACAACCCACATATATTCTATATTTAAATTTTCAGCAAATAAATTAACTAAAGTAAAATTTCGCTACAAGTTTTTTGAGTTTTTTTCAGTCTACTAATATTCAGCAAAAAGTTTAGTGATTTTAGCTAGGATTTTTTTCATTTGCAGTCGGCTAAGTGTTAGCAAAACTTTTGCTGAAGATTACTATTTTTTTGGTAAAAATCAGCTCGCTGATTTTCAGCAAAACTTTTGCTGAAATTACCAACTTTTTTGCAAGCACGCTCCTGACTAAAAATTTGCTGACACAGCAACATTTTTTGCTGACTTTACTGACTTTTTTTTTTGAGTGTAGTATTTAGTAAAAAAACTCTGCTAATTTTAGCAGTTTTTTCTGCAGCATCATTTTAGTAATTTTTTAGTAACTTTTTCTGCTATTTTTGCAGATTTATTTCTATGAGTGTATAAAGCAAAAAGCTGGAATTTTTAAAGTTATTCAAAATGTTAATTACTTACAATAAATTATTGTCCAAAATCATACACTTCAAATAATACATTAGTAGAAAAATCTGTCAAACGGATTTCTCATTGAGTTTGTAATTTAACTTAACAAATATTTCCAGAAATTCTAAAACGTCGTCCCCTGACGATTTCCTTAGGCAAGAATGAAATCCGGATAGGGACATGCCTACAAGGGATTATTTTTTACAATTTGTTAAATACGTTTGGGATCTTAGCATATTTAATTCCTTTAATGGATTTGACTAATTTTTAATAAATTTTTAGTTAAAACACTGATTTAAACAAAGATTTTAGTTATCTTCATATAACACAATACAAAAAGTTCTCAGTACTTTAACTAATTTTGAATATTAACTTTCAAAATTATTTATAAATAATTTTTAGGAACGTTATATTTTACACAATTTATTGTTAAAATATATTATTTTCATTTTTCTGTTTTAATCCGGTACACTCAGATAAAAAAGTTAGTAAAAAAATTTGTATACAGTTTCCAATCGAACTTTACAATTTTTATACTGATTTTTAGTACAATTTTTTTAGTAATCATTTTTGCTATTCTCTTATTACAAATTACGGTTTTTTTTACTAATTCTCGCTGCTGATTTTAGCAAAACATTTTACTAATTTTTCAAAACCGAGTGCTAAATTTAGCAGAAAAATATACTAATTTAATTTTTTTTTTGATTTTTTACAATTCTTGTTTAGTTTATATTTGTTACTATTGATATATTCTTAGTTTGGAAATAACACTTAGAAAATTTTATTGTATCTCCAATGCATAAAAAAGTCATAACTGGAGAACCGTTTGCAATTTTGACTCCAAATTTTAAGTACGATGAAGTAATTATACGCTTGTTACAATCGACAGAAAAAAATTTTTTTTATAGATTTTACAGTTTTTGTTTTTTTAAGTACAATTTTTTGCAATTAAAAAATTAACAAATTTTTCTGTTCAGCCAACAGACTTATTATTTTGAGTGTATAAATCTGTGATTTAATTTTTAAAAGAAAAAATTAAAAAAAAAGAATTTTAAAGAAAAAATAAACTTAAGGTGGCACGCGAGAAACTTTTACGAAAACATTTTTTCGTTTCTGACAAGCAGTCATGTCGACCAGGGGTATGGCATCACCAAAAAAATGTTATCACTAGATGGCACTTTGTAAAACAATTTTCTTTTTTATTTAAATTTAAATAATAATAAACAACAAAGGAAAAAATACAAACAAATATTTCTAATTTTATTATTTGAATATATTCCGCGTTTGTTTTTTCCTTATTTTGAGCACTTTTCAGCAGTTTTTGAGTTTTTAAATATAAGCTCAGCTGATACTAAACTGATACTAAATAGTTGCTCAGGTAATACTAAATATCAGCGCCATCTGTGGTGTGTAGTTTAAGTTTTGATTTCCTATCTCTATAATTAATAGTCTCTGATGTCGACCGCAGTGCGATGTTTTGTCGATAAAGCAGTTTTTTGTATCTTCTCTATTTGTCACTGCCGAGAAATTAGAAAAGAGCGTTCTTAAACAAAACGCAATAAGAATTTTTTAAAAATATTAAATTGTTTTCGCGAAATTCAAGAACAAAGTTTGACAGCACTGCCAGTATTCACTGGCACTTTCACTATGTGGCACTGTTGGTAAAAGTGGCACAAAAGTGCCATTTGTGGCACTATTGAATGTTCAATGACACCATGGCACTATTTATAGAATTTTGGCATTTTTTAAGAAAATTTCTATATAATTTAATAAAAGGTCAATATCGCTGGTTTTTCATTAAATCCATGCCTACTTAGAACGGGTAGCAAAATTAAAAAACAATCGCTACACTAAAAATTTCTACAATTTTCTGGACCAGCTTCCAGTTCTTCGGGGACAATTTAATCATTATTTTGATCTTTAAAAATAAAAGCAATGGGGATAAAATTAGAAAAACTTTAATTGATTCTATTGTTGTCATTGGAATTTTTCAAAAATTTGTTATGGTATTCTAGTTTTTTTATGACAAGCAAAATTTTTGAAAAATTCACCATACAATGGTGAAAGCTTTTTCTACCAAAAATAAAATAAAACGATCAAAAAATTGTAATTTGTAAAAAATTACGAATTTTTCGATAATTTTATGAAATCTTAAATGAAATGAAAACTTAAAAAAATGTCCAGGAACCGCAGAACACAAGAGAACTATTTCTAAGCACTTGGAGTTTCCTTTAAATTTTAGCATCAAGCATCCTGAGCTTATTCCTAACAACTTTAGCCCCCAAAATCCCATGTTAATACGTAATATTTTGGAGGAATTTGCAGGAATTTTAGAATCGGTAAAAGGTTCGATGCATCTTAAAATAATATCTCAAAATATGAATTAGGTATTTCATATTTTATTTCTGTGAAGAAACATTATAAAATTCTTCAAAAGAAAATAAAATTTTTATATTTTAAATTGTTGACAAATGAAAATATTTTTTTGTTATGTGCTTTTTGTTACATGGTTTTGTCAAGGTTTTGCTGTGACAATTTTTCTCAGAATACCAAAATTATAATAATTTCCATTCACACCAGTTTTGTGACACTTGTTATAAAGTTTAGAATAAGGGTGTAAATGTATAAATATTTGAAATAAAAGCTGAACATAATTTTTGAAACATTTGCATGTTGCTTAATTGTTTTTGGCACTTTTAAAGCTTTTTTGGCACTTTTTTGGCTTCATTTAGGCACCAAACGAAAATTCTCAAATACCATCACTGCTATGTGGTTTGGGCTTAATTGTTAATTCCAATATTATTTTTTAATTTCCTTGTATTTGTAAAAAAAAAATTTTATTCCTTTAATGAAAACATGAGATGCCGAAGCAGTAGAATAAGATGATGATCTAGATCAGGGATCGTCAAACAAATCCAACAACATTTGTATGCTTATAAGGGTGAGCTGCTACTTTTCCTCTCTCAATGCAGTGAAAGAAATTTTTATGTAATTTTCTCAAAACTATTCATGTAAAATGAACATAGAAGTCAAAATAAAATTCGATGTATTGAAAGCAGAAAAATATTACAAAAAAAAAAAGAAAAAAGAGAAAAGGTACAAAACTAAACGTCTTTTTAAAAAAATTCAAAGTTAAAACAAAAATTAGCATTTTTAGGCAAAAAATCTTTAAATACATAAAGTCAAATTTATTTTTTCTAGTTATGGGATATAAAAATAAAAATACCTATTTTGAAAATACAAATCCATTTTTCTTAAAAAAATTTTTTTTTTAATTTTTTGGGTTCTTTAAAATCAATAATTATTTGTTTATAAAAGAGCTTTTTTCAGTTCTAAAATTAATAAATTTCTTTCGTCATTGATTATTCTTTAAAAGATAACGTGACTGACTGACTGACTCAACATCGCCCAGCCCAAACCGCTGAAGATAGGAAGTTGAAATTTGGTATGTCGGTTCCTCTTTCGGCGTAGACGTCCGCTAAGACGGGATTTTTGGAAATTCCTACCGGAACGGGCAAAAAGGGGAAAAGTCTCCCCCTTGGCGGCCTGCCAAACCCCCTTTGGCTAGAAAGCTGAAATTTAAGATATGTGTTCTTTGGAGTTTGGGCTAACTTTTCTGGAAAGTACTTTCTGGAATTTTGGACAGGGACGTTGTAAAAATGGGGGTTAAAAAAGGGGAAAAAGGCCCCCTTGACGGCCTGCCCAAACCGCTGGAGGTAGGAAGTTGAAATTTGGTATAAAGATTCCTCCACTATCGTAGACATCCACCAAGACGGGAGTTTTGTAAATTTTTACAGGGACGGTCAAAAAGGGGAAAAAGTCTCCCCCATGACGGCCTGCTCAAACTGCTGGAGCTATGAAGTTGAAATTTGGTATGTAGGTTCCTCGACCGGTGTAGACGTCCGTTGAGACGGCATTTTTGGAAATTCTTATCGGGAGGGGCAAAAAGGGGACAAAAAAAGGACCTTTTTCCAAAAAAGTACCTTTTTCCAAAAAAAGTACCTTTTTCCAAAAAAGTACCTTTTTCAAAAAAAGTACCTTTTTCAAAAAAAAAGTAGCTTTTTCAAAAAAAGTACCTTTTTCCAAAAAATGTACATTTTTCTTAAAAAATGTACCTTTTCCAAAAAAGTACCTTTTCCAAAAAAAGTACCTTTTCCCAAAAAATATACATTTTTCCAAAAAAATACCTTTTTCAAAAAAAGTACCTTTTCCAAAAAAAAGTACCTTTTCCCAAAAAAAGTACCTTTTTCTAAAAAAATTTTCCTTTTCCAAAAGAAGTACCTTTTGCAAAAAAAGTACCTTTTTCTAAAAAACATACATTTTTCCAAAAAAATACCTTTTAAAAAAAATACCTTTTAAAAAAAAAATACTTTTCAAAAAAAGTACAAATAAAGTACTTTGTAAAAACAAAGTATCTTTTTCCAAAAAATTTCGTTTTTCCAAAAAGTACCATTTAAAATAATATATAATTTCAAAAAAACTACTTTTTTTCCTCCCCCCACGGATATCTCCACTAAAACAAGGTTTCTTGATATTCGGCATAGACGTGCGCTAAGACGGGATTTTTGAAATTCCTACCGGAACGGGCAAAAAGGGGAAAAGTCTCCCCATAAACAGTCTCACAAATTGGAAAAGTGCCTGCCCAAACCACTGGAGGTAAGAAGTTGAAATTTGGTATAAAGGTTCCTCCACTGTAGTAGACATCGACTAATTCCCTATAGGATATCCCAAAAGCAAATTCGGAATGTGAGTTCTTCCTTCTGTGTAGGCGTCCGCTTAGACGGAATTTTTGAAATTCCTATCGGGAGGGGAAATAAGGGGAAAAGTCTCCTCCTTGGAGTAGGACTAACTCACCGGTAACGTAATTTTTCTATTTTGGAACAGGAACATAGTAAAAATGGTGGTTGAAGGGGAAAAATGTCCCCAATCCCCAAATAAAAACCCCTTCGGCTAGAAACCTGAAACTTAAAATGTGGGTCCCTGGAGTAAGGGCTAACTTATTAGAAAGATACTTTTTTGAATTTTGGACAGGGTCGTTATAAAATGGGGGCTCAAAAAGGGAAAGTGGCCCCTTAACGACCTGTCCAAACTGCTGGAACTAGGAAGCTGAAATTCGGTACTTAGGTTCCTCTTCCAGCCTAATTCCAACCGGGAGGGACAAAAAAAGAAAAAGTGTCCCCCATGACAAGCTGCTCAAACTGCTGGAACTAGGAAGCTGAAATTCCCTGTCGATGGATTTTCGGAAATTCCTACCGAGAGGGGCACAAATAGTAAAAGTTGGCTAGAAACCTGAAATGTAAAACATATGTTACTTGGAGTATGGGCTCACTTACCGGGAAGGTGCTTTTTGGACAGGGACATTGCAAAAATGGGGATTAATGAAGCGAAAAGTGCCGCTTAAAGGCCTGCCCAAACTGCTGGAGGTAGGAAGTTGAAATTTGGTACTAAAGTTCCTCCTCTATTGTAGACATCCGCTAAGATGAGATTTTTGGAAATTTCCACAGGTATGGTCAAAAACAGGAAAAGTCTCCCCCTTAACGGCCTGGCCAAACTGCTGGATCTAGGGAGCTTAAATTCGGTATTTGGATTCCTTCTCCAACATAGACGTCCCCTAAGACGGTATTTTTGGAAATTCATACCGGGAGGGGTAAAAAGGGAAAAAACTTCCCCCTTGATAGCCTGGCCAAACTGCTGGATATAGAGACCTAGAATTATGTATGTAGTAGGTTCCTCCTCCAACGCAGACGTCCTCTAAGACGGAATTTTTGGAAATTCCTACCGGGAGGGGTAAAAACGGAATAATTCTCCCCCTTGATGGTCTAACCAAACCCTTCGGCTAGAAACCTGTAATATATAATATGTTTTCCTTGGAGTATGGGCTAACATATCGACAAGGCATTTCTAGGACTTTGGACAGGAACGTGGTAAAAATGGTGGTTCAAAAGGGGAAAATTTCCCACCCCCCCTCCTGAACGTCTGCGTCTTTAGCTAGAAACCTAAAACTTAAAGAACAAGTGTATATGGAACACTAAAATTAAGAAACTAAATAGGAAACGAGTGGAATTGAAACACTACACAAGTGGAATGAAATGGATATAAACGTTGAACGAGGGGAATTGAAATTATAGACAATGCAAATGGATTGGAAGAGGGAATTACCTGTTCAAACACTATCCACGGAATATGAAACTTATGTAGCATTGAAACATACTCTCGAAAAAGTTAAACAAATTTTCTAAAAGAGAAAAAACCTTAGAAAAGGAATGGAACTTATATATTCCGATATTTAAACTTCATGTAATGAAGCACCGGTGGAAGAAACCGACGCAGTAAATTTTCCAACTGAATTTGTGAATTTACTTGAATTGCCAGGTCTACCTTTACATAAACTGGAATTTAAAAAAAAACTTCAAGTATATTGCAATTTATTATGAATTCATTACTAACAATCCACTTTCATGAGAAAAAGTGATCAAATATTTATTTATTTTAAACCCATTGTTGTGCAGAATTATTTATTTGTGGTGGCTGGGTGAAGGCTTTTAAAAAAAAATTGTCGTTTGGCAGCCCGCACGCTAACAACGTAGCGGGCTGTGCCCGCTAGTATTTGCATATTCACCAGTGCTGCCAACTGCAGAAGGCAGAAAAGCACCGAGAGCATTATAAAAACGGGTAAAAATTAAAAAATGCACGAAAGTAATTTCTTAAACAATAGCTGTATTTTGTCTCATGCCTATCAATGTTAAGTATTTAAAGCAAATCTACGTTAATCCGATTGTAGTATAAAAAAATTTTAAACAGGTTATGTATATATTTTTTCCGTTATAATCGAACGTATGTCAGCAAACGTTTTTAGGAAGCAACGCGAACAAGTTACGCTAGATGTGAAAATGTATAAACGTTGATAATTATACGTATTTAAAGTTATCGTGCATACGAAAAGTAATATGTTAGTTTTCGTCTTAAACGCGTTTTTATGCACTTTGAGTTTTTTTTATTAGTTAACGGATATAGTTTAGTCGAAAACACAGCTAATATAGGATAAGAATTTTAAAATGCATTTTAGCGTTGCAAAAATGTGCAAAAAGAGGCTATAAAAATTTTCAAAAAGGGGTAAAAGCACCAAGCTTGTATATCAGAATTTCAAAATTTATATGTAACGAAGTTTTGACTAAAAATTGTATAAAAACACTATGATGAAAGGGCTGTTTAATGTATTCTTTATGAAGTTTATTTTATTTTTTCAATTTTGCACAAAAAAGAAGAAAATTAAAATAAAACAAGAATAATCGGAAATATAAGGTTTAAAAAAAGGACCGTCTGAAAATGAAAAAAGCACTGTAAATACCCGATTTTTAAAAACGGGTGTTTGTAAAAATACCCGAAAGCACCAAAAATTTTAACATAATTTGGTCCACGGTGCTAAATGTATGAACTTTGCAAAATTCCAAACTATATTAACTTAGCGATGATTTTCTTGTCAAAAGAAAAGTTTTGGTATCCATATTGCCCTATTTAGAACATACCCAGTCAGAAATCGCCAGTGGTACAAAAAATCAAGTACTGGCATACCACTGGGTAACCACGGTATTACAAATAAATGACTGGCAGAACACTCATTTGGGACGCTTTGCCAGCGTTTGCGAAAAGCGTTTTACCAGTATTTGTTTTACAAAAATTTGGGTGGTTTATAAAAAAAAACCACTGGCAAAGAATTGGCTTAGGGTGATATGCCAAGGTTTGCAAGCAGTGGTTACCCAGTGCTACCTAGCCAATGCTACCAGGCGTACAAAAATCAATTCACTGGAAAACCAATGATTTTATAAAAATGCTGACGCTTCGTTAAAAAATGTTTGTAGTCGGAAGGTTCCGAGTTCAAATCCGGTTGCAAGCAAAAATTTTTTTTAATTAAAAATTTTTTTTGTTTTATAAAATAATTTTTTTTGTTTGTGGGAAAGCTCCTTCAAGACCAACTTTTTTTTTGCCCTCCCAACACTGGCATACTAGTTACAAAAAATTGTTTGCCAGTACTAGCATTTTGGCACAGCCAGTAGTTGTCCAGCTATTATCACTCATTTATGTGTTTAGCCATTAAATATTATATGTCTCGTTAGCTCAGTGGGTAGAGCAATCGTCTGCCAATCTGACGGCCTGGGTTCAAATCACGGCAGGACCAAAAAAAATACATATGAACTTTTTTTAAATTTTATTTTGGAAAATATATTTCCAGATCACCTATTTATTGGTTTTGCCAGCGTTTTGCCAACGTTTAAAAATTTTGTTCCTCCAGTGCTTTTCCGGGGCTTTTTGAACAGCCGGTTCTTTTGTCTAATGATGTTATCATTTTGGGAATGGGAAAGCACTTTTTGCCAGTACTTGTACCACCTATTAAAGTGCTTTGCCACCGCTTTCCCGTTTGTATTTTTCTGATTGGGTATTGTTTCCACCATATTAAATTTCTGATAAAACGCGAAAAATCGTGAATTTAAAAAAAATTCTGAAACACGTGTTGACTTAAATCGACTGTAGATAATGATATGTAAGTTTGACATTTCAATCACAAACATCTCCGTACAAAAGAGTAAAAAAATTTTTCTTTAGAAAATTTTTTCTTTTTCTTAATCGTGTTATATATACTGCTGGACGCTCATCAAAAACCTTTCATATGATACCCATATTGAGTATGTTGTGTTCAGCTAAAACGCAAAATTCTTACAAACACTAAAAAAAGACCCCTCTTACAAATGGTCCAGCCCGTGAGATCTCATTGCTAGACCCAAAATATTTTGGGAATCATCATAAAACAGACCAAGATTTGTTTTGAGGGGGCACTTTTTTCGTGAGTATTTTTTTTTTTTGGAAATTAAAAAATGCTCTAAAAATTAGAAACATGCAGAAATATACATTAAAAATCGCAAAATATCCATTAAAAAGTAAAAAACTATGCATTTTAAACAAAAATATGCAAAAACATGAATTTTTGCCAAATTATGCAAAAATACGCAACTACAAATCGATGCCATTTCGATCTAAATCTTATGATTCGTATAAATATTAATCCCTCAATTCATATATGTATTGTGAAGTTATAGCAGGTTTACAAAACGTCATTTTAATACAAAATTTGTTCAATAACCCTCCTATAATTTTACAAAGCGTTTATGAATTTAGGAGTTAGTTTATATCAATTTTGGATTATCGAGAAAAAACATTCATTTGCATGGAATTCATTGCCCTATTCATAATTTTCTTAAGTGAGGTTTTAACAGAGTTGTCAGATAAGGGGATTTGGTCCCAAATTAGGAATTCGGTTAAATTACATGTAAAATCCCCAGGTCAGGCCAAAAATTGCTTCTTATATTGTTGGCACTTATATTGTCGCAAATATCAAGATATTTTATTAAAATTAGGTACGATATTTTATTAAAATTTGATCACTAGATCCAAGTACGTAGCCTGTTGATTTTAAATAGAAGCGGCCCATAGTTGGACCTAGCACGTATATGAACTATATTTCCGATTTTCTCATAAATACACTTAGCAATAGGCAAATTAAAAATTTCCTACTGATTTTCTAATTTTTTACCATTTTTTAGACAAATTTTGATACGATTTCAGCCCATTGAAACTTCGGATCGAAATATTACATGCCTTTTAACCAGACTGGTGTAGGCCACCGTATAGTCCGCATGTCCGATTTTTGCTTTTTTACTCAAATTTTCAATTAACATCCATGGAGCATCATACAAATTGAATAATTTATCGCAAAATATACTTAATTGCCTATGACCTTTTAAACCTCCCAAAAACCACAAAAATGCCAGCCCGTGATCTCGCATGTTCAGTAAAACCTACAAAGTTGAAGGTATGAAACATGAGACAAACTGTAATTTGAACTTATTTGTTAACTTTCTTAAGTTAAAATTTAAAAATGGGTGGTGTGTAATTTCCACAGGCAAAAGCTCCCCCTTTTGTCTATAGATGGTCTCAAATCGAATGAAAATCATTGAATTACCAATTATAATAATGAATTTCATAAAAAGTTTTATTTGTTTAAAATTTTCTGTATGTATTACGAAAATAGCTTCATTAGCATTGTTGTAGAGTCCAACCGAATATGGCCGATTAATTGCTGGAATAGAAACTGTTTTAAATTTTTGTTTAATAAAGAAAAAAGTACAATGATATTTTATTATAAAGAAAAAGATAGAAAAAGAATAGGGTTAGGTACTTATTTTTTTTTTAACGGAAACACTAATGAATTTAACATTGAGTTGTCATAAGAGAGGGGTACGCCCACTTCAGAATTTTTCAGTAATTTTTAACGGAGTGCAAAGAAAACTCTATTTCATCAATTGAAATGTGAGCAAATAAAAATATATAATTTTTTTATTTTTAATAAGTTTTTTTGTTGCAGCCACAGGGTATCGATCTTGCGATTTCAAGGATATCTGCACTCAAAATAATGAGCCTGTTGGCTGAACAGAAAAATTTGTTACTTTAACAAAATTTATTCCTGTTTTTTGTCTTAAAATAAAATTTGTTGATTTAAAAATTTTTTTTGTTAAATTTAACAAATCTAAATTTATGTAACATATTAGTAAAACTACAGTTTTATTTGCAATTATACTGAGTCGTAAAATTTGTTAAATTTTCGCGCCTCGGGACCCTGCCCGGGCCTAGTCCATATCTTCTAAGGGTATGTAAGGGCACTCCAGGAGCAAAAATTTTCTAGCTCAGTTTTCTAGATATGGGCCATTTTATGAAATCGAAAATTTTTATTAAAAATTTCGAAAGGGTATGATATGGTTAGCGGTAGAAGCAATTTTCGCCAATATTGCTCTATCTCTCTTAGTTCTCGAGATATGTGCCATTTTAAAAAAATCGGGAGGGAAAGAAATAGCGCCATCTTTAAAATTTCGGATACACTGGTGGCGCCATCTACCGGGTAATAACAGAAACATGAAAATATTATATTTTAAAAATAAATTTTGTAAAATTTAATGAATGGGTTCTTAAAAATTAGTTATAAATAGTTTTGAAAATTAACACTCAAAACTAGTTAAAGTACTGAGGATTTTTAGTATAGTGTTAAATGAAGATAACTAAAATCCTTGTTTAAATTAGTGTTTCAGCTAAAAAATTTTTAAAAATTAGTTAACTCAATTTGAAACCGGTTTGACAGATTTTTCTTCTGACGTATTATTTTAAGTGTATATTCCGGTCACTTTTTCCTAAAAAACATTTTATTATGAGAGCTTTTTCTCTAGGAAAAGTCTAAGATTCTGTGTTCTTCTTTCTACAAGAAAATCAGATTCATAAGATTTTCCTAAAAGATTTTGAGGACTTTCTTCTATGGAAATGTCTCAGATTCAGCGAACGTTTTGCCGGAGGAAAAATACTCAGAAAGCAAGGGATATTCTGTGAGTGTTTCTCAGAATTAGAAGGTTTTTTCGGAAAGAAAAAATTCTCCAAATTTGTTTTTTTTCTTATAGGCAGTATCCTCAGTGCTCAGAATCGTAACGTTTTTTTTTCAGGGTCATCTAAGGCTTTTCTTTAAAAAAGTTGTCAGGGTTCTTCTCTATAAAAAAGTCCTCAGAATCCAAAAATTTTTCTGTAAGAAAAAGTCCTTAGAAACGGTTTTTTAAATGAAAACTTCATCACAATCTGAAGTTTATTTTTAGAAAATCACTAGCAATGAACCTTTATAATTGGCAGAAGTCATATTCTCAATTAGAATTTCTTGTCCTCGTCTAGGAGCGTTATAAAACATTCAAAATATGAAAGAAAAAACAACAGCAAAGAATTTACCACAATTTGCTTTGTCATCTTCCAATATAAGATTTAATTATAAATGTTTAAATATATAATTACACTATGTGTGTATTATTGTATATGAAATTGTGTACAAAATAATTTTGCGGATTTTGTGTTTATATTTACTCACTATGTCTAATATCGTTTTAAAAAAATTTATTCATTTTACAGTAGTGAAGTTACAATCATTTTTTAGAGTGTAGGATATTTTAAAGAAGGCGTGACCGACTTTACTATTTTTGTTTTTTTGATTTTGTCTTCATAAATTCTACTTAATGATAAAGAAAATTGTTATCAAAAATTTATAAAATTAACTTTAGAATACTTTCGTGTTCGGTTTCGGCCGAATAAAGATATTGACAAAAAAAAACCTGGTTTCGGTCGGACTCTATATTTTTGTATAACATACAAAGGATCATATCCATAATTACTTTGTATACAATTGACATGTGACATAAAAAAAATTTTCCATACAAAATTAATTTTTTAAATGTGTTATAAGGTTTTCACATTATTTTGCATAGGCACTAAAACCAGGCTTGCCAGATACTTTTTTTCGCTATCCCCAAATAAATCTTAAAATATCCCCAAATAGAAAAAATTTTAAAAAAGGTACCTGAATTTATTTAATTTGCTCAAATTTTGAAGATTTTGAAATAATTTTTTAAGAATTCGTAAATTTGAATTTTTCAAGGTTGTTTCCACAATTAGGCCTTTAAAAATATAATTCTTTAATTCGACTTTTAAATCTGAATCAATTTTTAACATATCTTATTGAAAGAATCAGTTTGATTTTTGTTGATTCTTTTCATAGAATCAAGCTAATTGATTCATTTTTAACAAATCAATTTAACCAAAAATGTTTAACTTTATTTATAGTTTGCGAATCATCTCATAAAACGAAAAATTTAATCAAATTAAAATCGATTTAATTCAAATTTGAATAAACCTCATCCTAACTTTATTCAATTTAAATCACTGACTTAAAATGATCATCAATTATTAACTAATTCATAAAATTAATAAAACTTAAAGCCACCCAGCAAAAAAATCGGAAGTAATGCTTTACAAACTACTTCTTTCACTGCTTCACAAGTATCCGTTAGTGTATTTTTACTGGTTTTTTAGAAGTTATTCTTCAAAAAATAACTTCTTTCATTGATTCCAAAATATCTGTTAGTACATACATGGGAATTTTTCATTACCATTGAAATTTCATTACCATTAGTTCATACTAATGGCAATGAAAAAAATTTCATTACCATTTAATGGTAATGAAATATTTTTCATTAGAAAAATCATTGCTAATGGTAATGAAATTACACTAATGCATAAAAAACTAATTACAATTGATTAAAAACCATTTGTTTACAAAAAAATTCAGACAAATGAAAACGAACAGGGTTTGGCCGGGGAAGTTATAAAACATAAATTTTTAAGGAGGAACCATTCCATTCCGTTAAACTTTACCTGGATACAAATAACAATGGAATGGAAAGTAATATTTAATTTCAAATGAGCATGAGCATATGCCATCTTCGATTTCAGCGAGTTTTACTCCATTTTTACGTTTTTCTGTCAATGGCAATTATTTTTTTTTAATTTATACATTATCAATGGTAATGAAATTCAAAATCATTGTCATTAATCAATGAAATTAAATTTTAGAATCATTACCATTAATTAAAAAAATGGTAATGAAAATAATTTCATTATAATTGATATCAATCAATGGTAATGAAATCATCAATTAATTAGCCCACCTAATTAATTAGAATCACCCACCTAATTAATTTTTTTTTAATTTTTTGTTATTTTATTAATTTTTATTTTAATATTCATAATTAATTTGTTGAAAATCAATATTTTTTTAATTTTATAATTTTTAAAAATATATATACAATATGTGACAGCGCATAGAAAAAGGGACCTAAGGGTAAAAAAATCAATTTTTTTTTTTTGTGGACAACATCTGAGCATCGAATGAGACCGATCCCATGCTCTCCTGACCTTAGGTCCCTTTCTATTTTGCGCGTCACATATATAAAAAAATGATGGAAAATTGCTCTTTATGCACCTGTAAAAATAGTGCTAAAAACAATATTGAATTAGAGTGCACCTTTTACACTTGTTTAATAAGTACTTTTATTGAAGAGAATAAAGCACAATATATCGCGTTGACAAAGTGGTGTTTTTATGCCAGCAACTTTCAAAAGAACATCTCAGTGGTAGAGCGCTAGACTAGCAATCGTGAGGTCGCAATTTCGATATCCGGTGGCACCAATAAAAACTTTTGTAAAATAAAAAAAATATAATTTTTTTGCGAAGAATTTGTTTTTAATTTTAAATTGGTGAAAAAGAGATTCTTTTGCACTCGTTCAAAAAGTACTGAAAAAATGTTGAAGTGGGAGTACTCCTCCCCTATGACAACTCAATGTTAAAATCATTAGTGTTTATGTTAAAAAAGAAGTACATCTAGATCAGCAATTGTAGTGCTTTTTCTACTGCTTTGGCATATCTTTTTTTGCTGCGCAGTTTATTCAAAAGAAAAAATTATCTTATTCAATATTGTAGATACTTGGACATTAATCGTATTAAAATCTCAGGCATAATATATTTATTCGTGTTAGAACACATTGAATTGTTACGGCAAATGAATAAAATGGTAAATTTGTACTTTTCGCATTTTGCATTGATCAAATTTTGAAAATAAAATAAGCAATAAGTATATTTTTCTAATAAGACAGGTAAATGTCAAAAAGCGCTTAGAGTTTCCTTTGACATATGCAAATCAATATGGTGGATGTACATCTCTAATATAAAAGAATAATGATGCTGGATTTTCTCAAGTTTTTATCTTTTAATATTATTAATGCAAACAAATATAAAAAATATTAATGCAAATAAAAAATAATGTATTTTTATTGTAATTTTCATGTCGAAATTGCTTACTTGTTGAAAAAATACAAGCCTAAAAGTCTTGAGTAATTACTTTTCAGCATTGGGTACCCTAAAAAAAAGTCGGAAATGAGTACTCGGTATTCAACACTTTTACAGACATAGTAATCTTTTATTTACTAAATTTTTTTTTTGCAAAATGTGTCTTATAATTCGCATTTGTTTTTTAGACAAATAGTTTATATATATACATCATTATTAACCTACAGTTATTGAGCGGAAATAACGAATAGAGCAATGAAGGGTTGGTAAACACAAAACAGAATTACAGTTCGGCAGCAGAGGAATTGAGGACAAAGAAAAATATTAAAATATAAATAAAATTTAATTAATTAAAATTAAACCAAAATAAAAATACGGAATTTGCAATTTTTCTTTTATTTATTTAAAAAATAAACCATGTTTTTTTTACTAAAAGAAAAAAGTTTATTTTCCTTCGAGTGTTGTTATATTAACAAAGGCTTCGATTTAATTACATATATATCTCTTTGAAAATTAACCTTAGCGTCTTGACAAATTTGTCGTTTATTTTATGTAGTTGTATATCTACCACGGAACTTTTTAAACTCTTACTCTAATTTTTGTAAATGTTACACCTTTTTTTTTCTGCGTGTACCCAAAAAATCCCCAAAACAATTTTTAAATTCCCAAAAAAATCCCCTGTCCCCAAATGAAAATTTTTGTCCCCAAGACCAACAAAATATCCACAAATTTGGGGACAAAACCCCAAGTCTGGCCAGCCTGACTAAAACCTATGTACACGCAAAAAATAAAAAGTGGATAATTGCCGAAGTACTTCGGTAAAATACAACTTCAAAAGTATTCTGCTAAGTTACACAATTCTTTAATTAAAATATAATATTTTCTAAGACAATTTATAAAAGAAAAAACTTAGGTAATTTAACATATTTTGAAGTGCGTGGAAATGGAATAGGTCAAAAACTAAGGCAAGTTGACAAAAACCAAAAATTGATAAATCTACATGTATTTTTTTACTGACTTACAAAATATACTTTTGAAGTTGTATTTTACCTAAGTACTTCGATAATTATACACTTTTTATTTTTTCCGTGTATGTATGTATGTTTTGTACTTCAGCTGTTGTTGCTATTTGTTACATTATATTTGTTGTTCTCATTTTCATACCTTTTCATAAAATGGGACGTCAAACTGTGTCGTTGTATTTTGCCGCTGTTTTTCATATGTATTTTACACAGTGTGTGCCAAAAATCATTGCTATTAGCACAACAAAGAAATATGTTAGAAATGAAACAAAAAATACTAATAATTAATTCTTATTTAACTTGAGTGTCACCAATCTCTCCTTTTTCTACACTTAGAAAAAAAATCCCGTAATAACAGTTGAAAATTCTGCCAAGGTAAAAGGAAATAGTACTTATATTTGAGCCTGCAGATATTTTATAATAAAGGTATTTTAACTAAAAATGTTAGTTCAAATACAAAAATGTAGTAGAAGTGTTGTTAAATAGAAATTAAAATTACTATGTTGAAACTAGCTCTTGTTTTCAGCTAAATGTTAGTTGATTACGAATATACAGAGGAAATTTTACTGTACGAGTGTTAATGAAAATTTTCAATAAAAAAATTAAGTTTACTTCACGAAGTAGGTAAATGAAAAATTTATTAAATTTGACGAAAAAACTTCACATATTTTATGAAACCAGATTTAATGAAACTTTTTATTGAATGTTTATAACTTTTAATAAATGAAATTAAAATTTTCACAACATTTTATGAAAAATTACATAAATTCAATAAATATTTCAGTGGACGAGTTCCAGTGAAACTTCATTGGTTTTATGCAAAAATTCATTAATATAATGTAGATCATTCTCTCAGAGTAAATAAAGAATATAAATAATTATTGTACGAATTTTACTTTTGTGGGACCGAAATGCTACACCCTTAACCAAATTTTCATATTTTTAGGAGATTCTCAAAAAGTTCCGAGAAAACACTTAAAAAAAAGGAATTTTAAAAATTAGTAGTTTTTAATTTTAATTAATAACAAAGATATAAAAAATCAACTTCCTATATTATTTAAAAAAAAACCTGCAATCATACTTGAGCATTTTTCATTGGAATTGCTTGACGTCAATGCCAATAATATTTCATTACAATTCAATGCTAATAAATTTTTTTCAATTGGCATTAATTAAACTGATGGTAATGAAATCTACACCAATACGTTTATTTTCAAATTATTGGCCATCGTTAGCTATGAGCTTTTCCCTAATATTTATTAAACTTTTTTCGAGTGTATTTAGTGCCTATGTGTAATATAGTCACTGTTGCCAATTTGGCGATTTTCTTACCATATATGGCGATTTTAATTTACATCTAGAGGGAAAATTGTTAGTAATAATAATTTAATTTTTACAAAAGAGTTATATGTTCAATACACCAGTCTATAGTATTGGGTATTTTGAATTCTAATATTTAGCGTTTTTTTTTAATCACCTAGATTTAGAATTTTTCATACAAAAAGGGTATTTATTAAATAAAAAAAAAGCTGGATTTAATAAATCTACAATAAAAGCACAAATATATGAATTTAATTTCAGAAAAAAATACGAATGAAAATTAAAAGAGAAACAAAAAATTTAAAAACTAACAAATAAAAGGTTTTTATTAAATTTTTTTTTATGAAATATATTTAGAAAAAAAACTACACCTCACCAAATACATATTTTCCATCTTGGACATGGAGAAATAGCTCAAATAGAAATAGCAATTTTTCACTCTACTGTAAGTAATTTAATTAAATCCAATTAGTGAATATTAAATATTTCTATGGAATTTTTCAATTGTGTAAAAATATAAATTGAAGTGATAAAACTGAAAAGGCAGACTGTCTATCGCTGTTTTATATAAAATATAATTAAAACTTAAAAGTTAAAGTAAAATCCTTCATCATCGAATTCGGTATTAAAAATTAGGGTGAAAAAGTGTCGGACACAAAATTCTTTTTAAAATAGGGAGAATCTAACCCCATCTGTTGAGCACTTTTAGAACTACTTTTTGGATTTATTAAACCCAAGTGATTAGGAAATACGGCTATTAATTCAATAAATATTGGTGATTAGTTATTGGAAGTAAAATTGTAAAATTTGTCATTATTTAAGAGTTTAAGGTGATGTTTCTAGATGACGTTTTGCCTCATACGAACGATAATACAATAACAAAATACATGCAAAACAAAATGTAGTCACCCATTCGTGTGACAACGAATGTCTTCTAGAAACTCCATGTAAAACTTTTCTTATAACAATTACAACAGATTCATTTTATAAAAAAAAAATACCCTGTGGCGGTATATTTAAGAACAATTTTTTGAGAATCTATCAATGAAATCTGGTTTTAAACTTGTATCTAGTAATTTTTTTGTAGTGATTTTTGGATCTGATCTAGTATTTTTTTTTTTGAAAAATATTTGACATCACTGGTTGAGTGTTTTATAACAAAAAAATAACTTGAGTGTTTGTGTATGTGTGCTATATCCTGTTGTTGTTGTTTTTCTTGGTCATAAATGCCAAAATTGATTTACTTTTTATATGATTTTAACAGTTATGATTGTTAATTATTTCCTGAATATTTATATTATATGCTTTACTAATAATAAGTATTTATTTGCAAAAGTTTAATAAGGTACATATCGTCACCTAAAATACAAAAGGGCGTAATAACACTTTTTATTTTTTTACACTAGAACCAAAAAAAAAGTTGTAGAACTAAAGATATTCTATATTTTCTTCTCTTGTTTAAAGAACGACTATAGACTTATTTCGACATATAAGTTTAAAATTTTGTATGGAAATGTAATTTAGTCTAGTGCATCATAATCAATCAGAAAATCGGCTTAAATGTTTTTGTTGTTACGCCCTTTTGCATTTTAGGTGACGATATTAAGTTTATATACATTTTAGTAATACACCACACTATTTTCCCCACTACTACTACGAACACACCCAGCTGCCGTGAGGTAAGTGTGGTAAGTGTGTGTGTGGGATTTGGGGTTACCAACGAGAATCGAATTGGACCTATTTGGTGACCACGGTTGGGAGGGCAATTGTGGGGGATTTTGAAAACCTCGTCCTCCCTCTTTGGAATGTTCTGGTTGTTTTTTTATAATTTTAGTTTTTTTTCATGATTTTTAATTGTGCTTGTCCCTGGGCTGTAGTGGTGGGTTGGAATCCGTCCCGGGAAGCATGCCAACGCGAGCTAGCTGGCATCACCACTACAGTCGGGCACGTAACAATAAATATAAAGCGCAGTAGCCGTGAACGTGACCACAACGTAATTTCTACTAATCTCTCTTTCTAGCTCGTGAGGACTTATCCTCACAAGGACGTGTGCCGTGCGTGGGTCACATCCTTTGAGGTCCTGCAAGTATCTTTCGAGGTCCTTTGAATGTCTTTTAAGGTCCTGCAAGTATCCTGCGAATATCCTTCGAATCTCTTTGAATATCTTTCGAGGTCCTATAAATATCCTTCGAGGTCCTTTGACTATTCTGCGAGGGTCTTGAACATAATTTTCACCCAGAAAGCGTATCGTTCGTAGGTCACTTCCTGACACATCCTTGAATAAAATTTCCATTCAGAAAGCGCGTCGTTCGTAGGTCAATTCCTGCGAAGGTCCTTGAACATCATTTGCATCCTGGAAGCCTGCCGTTCGTAGGTCACTTCCTGATATATCCCTTGAGTGTTCTGTCGTATCCTTTGAATATCCTTCGAAGGTAAATTTTATAGGATTTTCAACAATATTCAGTGTGTAGATTTCTAATCAGTACTCGCTTAATTTTACTATGTTATTTGATAAAAGGTCGATATCGCCAATTTTTTATTAGAAGCCACGCCCACTTAAATTAAGTCACAAAATAAAAAATAGACTCCACGTTAAAATTCTGCACAATTTTCTGAACCATCTCCTCGCATTTCGAAGCAAATTTAGCCACTATTTTGATCATTAAAAATAAACGCAACGAGAATAAAATTAGAAAAAACTTGAATTGTTCCTGTTATATTTTCCACCACTGTATGTGAATGAAATTGTTCAATAATATTTACTTTTTTATTTTCCCATAAACATTCATCATTTCATTAATTTTCATATAATTTGGCCTTTATAGTAAACATTTAATTTTCAAATAGCTTTAAGTAACCAAATAGCGTTTTAATAATGTGCATTACCTACCAAAGTGTTTTATATTTTTTATTTATTTTTTGCTAATATTGAACTTTTATGAAATTGTTTTATAAATTATATGTAGAGCTTCATTGTTTGAAATCCAATTAGGAGCTTCACTAATTCAATAAATGTTATTATAGAATTTTGTGTAAAGAAAACATTCATTTAACATATCAATTAAAGGATCAACTATACACACCTTCGTATGTATAGTTAATACACTAGATACAGTGGAAAATACAATTTAATATGCCTAATTATTTACTATCTACATGGATTTATGTTGTAGGTTAAAAGTAATTAGAATATGCATTTAAAGTTTAAAATTAATGGTTCATTGTCATTCATAAATCGGTGATTCATAAACTTGTCGATGAGAGTTGAATAAAACCAGCTGCGATACTTTAAGAATTAAAGTTCAAAGCAAACACAGAAATAACAGAGGATAAAAATAGCATTGTTAGAATTTCATTGATGTTAGCCTAATTGAGGGGCTTACATATGCTTATTTGTTTCACATTCAATATAAATAGATCATCATCAATTATTAACCCATAAAGGCATAGCGTACTAAATATGTGTCTGTAGCGGGACCCGAAAATACATATTCTATCCCGCTGGCCTTATCGAATTTTTTCAATTTTTAATCTCTGTAATTTATTTGTGTGCTCTCAAATCGAACGAAATATATTCATTTATCAATTAAAAGATCAACTATATACAATATATACACTCAAAAAAATAAGTTAGTAGAAACATTTTTTTTTCATATATTTAGTTAGAATATTCTTCCACCTCAAGTCCAAATTCTAATATGATATTGTCATATTAGATTTTTATTTGTTGTTTCAAAATTAATAAAACGTCTTGTATGTCAAGTGTACTAGTGTTCAGAAATATTTTACTGAAATTACATTTTCAGCAAAAGTTTTACCCGGGTAAAAATCTTAATATGGTGTCATATATAATTATATCTTATTTGATAAGTCCCCATATACAACCACATACAGCTTTATCCGAAAAATGGGTCATCTACATGTATATAATTATATAAAATTAGATATAATTTGATACAGTTTGATCCCAGATTTGTCCATATCCAGGACATCATGTTACATCTAATTCGATATAAAAATATCTGATTTTATATAATTTTGTCTGATAGTAGGTATACTTTTTATGCATAACAGCTATTAAATTGACATTGAAATTTGTATAGTTTGAACAATTTTAAAGGCCCAAATTTTATAACATAAAATAAAAATTTTGTTTAATGCTTTTGTCTTCTAAATCGTACGCATGATTTTTTAACATGATTTTACATGGAAAAAAATCACTTAAAAATTATTTGGCTATGGAGTAATTAACTCTTAATTTGCAGACTACTAAATTTGATGTTGAACTATATATTAATTTCTACGGGATTATATAGAAAGTTATATAAAATTACAATAATATATTTTTAGTATGACGACACATACAGTGTTATATAACTTAGTATCGAACCATATATAATCATATCGGTCACTACATATATTTTGATTAGTTTTATATGGCTTATGTAGTTATATATGGAGTCAGATTTGGGGATATGTAATAACATCATTTACCATACAAAAAATTCGTTGAAAAAATAATATCAGATGTAGTTGTATATAATGATATGTGTCTTAAAGTGAATCCATTCATTGTCAGATATAACCCAATCACATTATATATGACAATATATAACTATTTTTACTCGGGTAGTAGTTATATTTTTTAGCAATAAACTAATTTTGAACTAATGTTTTACTAATTTATTTTGCTACAAACATTGTGGTGATAACCGCATTTATAGCGTGGACGACAACCAGATAGGCAAGATGTAGATGTCGCTGCAGTACAGGCAACGTAGATGATAATTAAAAAAACAACTCTACACAATTTCTATATTTAAATTTTCAGCAAATAAATTAACCAAAGTAAAATTTCTCTACAAATTGTTTGAGTTTTTTTCAATCTACTAATATTCAGCAAAAAGTTAGTGATTTTAGCAAGCATTTTTTCATTTGCAATCGACTATGTGTGGCAAAACTTTTGCAGAGATTACTATTTTTTTGGTAAAAATCAGTTCGCTGATTTTTAGCGAACACCTTTTGCAAGCACACTCCTGACTAAAAAATTTCTGACACAGAAACATTTTTTGCTGACTTTACTGATTTTTTTTTAGTGTACCTTCCTTATAAACTTTTTAATTTAATGAATTCTTTATATTTTATTTTCTTTGAATTCTCTATATTTTGTATATCAGTAAAATATGTTACAACTTTATTAAGCTTTTTGCATTTGCTAAATACTTTTTATTTATCCACTTTTCACTCCTGCTTAGCAGGGACAACAACTAAATATAATAAATAAAATTGTTTCATGGATTTTATAAAGCTCTTCACTGGCTGAATGATTTATTCATTGGCGGAATTATTTATTCACTTCATGAAGAGTTTCATACATTTTATGAGCTTTTCATAAACGTTGATTTTAATGAAACCTGTTTCATAGATTCTACGAAAAGTTCCAGTGACAATTTTCAATATGAAAAATTTCAATTACTGAAGTGTAGAGAAAACATCGGGTTCACGGTTTTGTATTGTCTTTTTATAATAAAACAGAAAAATAAACAAAATCATATTATATATAAAAAAACAGAAACCAAAAATAAAAACCACTTGAGAAAGAACAAAACAATTCAATAAGTGCAAATCTAACTCCAACTAATAATAAACAAATAAGCACAAAACTAAAGAGAACAAATAACACTAACAAAAAATAAGCACAACTTAAATAATATCAACTATAACCAAGAATAATGGACATTAGACCGTACCACCTTACAGGCAAAAAAAAAAAAAAGTGCGCCGTACACCTTCAAATATAAAGTATTTTTCCAAGGCAATTGCCGAATAAAAAAAAATTTTTTTTCCGAACGTAGGGATCGCCTTTTTTATTTTTCGTTATAGCTTCGGCATTTAAAGTCGGATTTTAAAGTGTGATATATCGATTTTTTTGCCTCAAATGATTTGCTATATAGGAAAAATCCAATGAAAAAAAAAAAAATTAAAAAGGTAGAACCCTACGTTCGGCAACCAAAAACATAAAAAAAATTTCTGCTGGATTTATCGAAAAACTTCCTTAGCAAAAGTTTAATGATTTTTTGCGAGCTTAAATTTTCTGACATTAGAGTGGTACATTAGGGTGGTAACAACTGAGATCTGGTGGGTAAATACTAGAACGGGTCAACTTGAGATCAATGGTCCTTAGAGAAAAACATTGGTCCCCATGAGAGAAAAACATCGAAGTATAATACTTTAAGATCCTAATGTAAATGCAAAAGATTTAACGAAAAATGTAAAACGGCGACCCCTACGTTCGGCAAAAAAAAAATTTTTTTTTTGAAACCTCCTTTCAAAAATAATTAAGATTGGACGGTGTACGACGAACTTTTTTTTTTGAAGTACGGTCTAATGGACATACATATATAACAACACACGTTACAAACATTGCTGAATACAGTTTTATTTTAATAATTTTTTTTGCTACACAATAATCAAACAAAGGGCTTTTATTCTTGTCTTTGCTAGTGTCATTATTTTTGTTTTCCTCTCCTTTTTTT
Organism: Leucophora obtusa; assembly: GCA_949987735.1. NCBI lineage: Eukaryota > Metazoa > Arthropoda > Insecta > Diptera > Anthomyiidae > Leucophora > Leucophora obtusa. The sequence continues at coordinate 26,936,374 of OX465297.1, forward strand.
TATAGTTTTATAAAGTGCAAGTAAATTGGTGTTTTGTTTGTTGTTGGCTAAGTTAGTGACGAAGGTATAACAATGCTCACTAATTAACTGAAGCAGCAACAATCCGAATACCACCCGGCACTTGTACTTGCGTAATATTTCGTGTAGTTTCAACACATGATAATAACAGGAAGATTCCGTATTGATTTCTGCAACATACGTGGACTGAGGCGAATTTCTTCTCCATATATGCTCACATTCGCAACATTTAAACTGTAATGATACGGAATTTGACTCACTTTGGGTTAAGTTCAGAATCAGGTAACACATATTGCATTTCAGGTTCTTATACAGAAGCCCAAATATGTAGAGAACGAATACCCTTAATAGCTTCGACGTCCTTTCCGACTCCATTTCTAGAATTCTGGAGAGTTGCCCGATTAGTGAAATCGTCGTTGCTGGCGATAACTCTCAGTAGCTTCCCCATTCGAGCCATACAAATCCCGATGGACTTTCTCTTGAGCTGTTTACTGCGCACAACCACCTGGTGCAATTATTGAAAAACCAAGGCACATTTCGTGCATTGAAGGTAAACACCAGAATGCTCTGGATCTTTTTCTTACTTCACATCCGGACTAGTTAGCAGTAAGAACACTTGCACCTCTCGGTAATTTGGATCACTGTGCGATTTCCGCATCTTTTTCGTTCTCCGAACTTCGTAGGGTTTCAACAAGCGTTCAATTTTTATACACGAAAAAGTACATTGGGCTAAGTTCAACAATTTTTTCTGCCATTTCAATTGGAAACTCTGTTTTCCTGACGACAACGTCGATGCGGCAGAGAATATGGTTGAACATTAGAGCGTACCACCTTACAGGCAAAAAAAAAAAAGTGCGCCGTACACCCTCTAATATGAAGTATTTCTGCAAGGAGGTTTCAAAAAAATTTTTTTGTTTTTTTTTGCCGAACGTAGGGGTCGCCATTTTACATTTTTCGTTATATTTTTGGCATTTACAGTCGGATCTTAAAGTATGATACATCGGCGTTTTTCTCTCGAGGAGACCAGTGTTTTGCTCTAAGGGCCATTAAGCTCAAGTATCCCGTTCTAGTAGTTACCCAGCAGATCTCAGTTGCTACCACCCTAATGTCAGAAAATTAAAGCTCGAAAAAAATCATTAAACTTTTGCTAAGGAAGTTTTGCGATAAACCCAGTAGAAATTTTTATTATATATTGGTTGCCGAACGTAGGGTTCGCCTTTTAAAATTTTTTTGCATTGGATTTTTCCTTTATAACAACCCACTTGTCTCCTCGAGGCAAAAAAATCGATATATCACACTTTAAAATCCAACTTTAAATGCCGAAGCTATAACGAAAAATTGAAAAAGTCGACCCCTACGTTCGCCAAAAAAAACTACTCCATATTGGAGGGTGTGCGGCGAACTTTTTTTTTGAGGTACGCTCTACTGAACATCCCAGGGTAGAAACGGTAATGACATATCATTATTTTTTGGACTACCAGTAATGACACCCATTTACCTTCTGCATTATTTTAAAACATATAATAATGAGTTACTGATAATGACTTATATAATTTTTTAGATTTTTTGAAAATTTTTTGAAATGTATTTTTAGACTCAATATTTTTTAAACACTGGTAAGGATATATGTAACCACATATTTTTTGATTTTTTGTATGTTGGCGAGTAAGCTTACTTGTGTGCAGCAGGTCAATTATGTTTTTATCTATTAAATATTACATGTCGATATAGCTCAGATGGTAGAGCTATTGAGTGGCAATCTGTAGACCCAGGTTCGATTCCCGCACCAGCAAATTTTATTAAAAAAAAAAAAATACAATAAAAAATATTTGTTTTTATATAATTTATTTTTTTGAAAATCTATTTTTAGACTCATTATTTTTGTCAGTACTGGTAAGCACATAGGTAACGATATATTTTTTGATTTTTCGTATGCTGGTGTGTAACCATAACTCATTATTTTTTGCGGCATCGCCATATAAAGGTAATAAGAAATGTAATAACAAAAGTAACTAGTTACCATTACCAAGTATGTAGTTACATAACCACATATCTGGTAATGATTTTCTACACTGGGATGTTATATTGCTTGGGATGAAATCTTTCATTCCTTCGAAACAATTTCGACTAAACTAAAATATAAATGTTGGTTTAATCAGATCCAAATAGTTTGCGTGAAATAATTGGCGGGATACCGATCTGCTTCGCAAATGGGCGGCATACTAGCGTTCCAAAGTATTTACAATTAGTCGTAAAAAGTTTCTTTACGAACAACGTCTTCGTACTAAAGTTATTTCTGCTCCTCGGGGTAGTAAGAGCTTTTGGACATTCGTTAAAAAAGTAAGGCATGATTGTAGCTCAGCTATCCCAACTCTTATAAAGGATGATCAAATATTTACTAAACCGGTTGATTAAGTTAACCCCTTAGCTGAGATATTTGCAAGCAATTCATTCCTGCTGGAAAGCGATCAACCACCGCCCGAGCATCAAAGGGTATCGTGTACCTACTATACGTAAAATATCTTTTCGAGCTTGAGCAGTTAAAAGTGTACTTGCTGATCTCAACTTAAATAAATCATCGTGACCGGATGATACTCATATATAGGGTGACCATTCGTACTGATTTTTGGTAATATGTACTGATGAAAAAATCGTGTACTGATTTGAACTGATTTTTTAAAGTTCGTACTGAATGTACTGATTTTTATTATATATTTTTTTAAATAAAAAAAGCCAAAATCCAAGTACAATCTGAGTTTTTTTATACGATAATTTTTTTAGAATGTACGAGGTTTTCTCTACTAGAAAGCAATCAAACCAAGGGATTTTTCTACATATAAATTTCTTAATCTAATATGTGATTTCATAAACAGAGAAGACTCGTGACCACAACCGAATTTATAGCCAATCAAATGTGATAACAGAAAATCAGTTGATAAAACCGTTATTTAACTGTGACAAAAAAGTGTCAATTGTCCTAGCAAGTATTCGGCTGAAACAACAAAAACCCTTGTCAGAACGATTCTGTTTTCACAGTTTACGAAAGGTCATTATAGACTGAACATTTTTTCGTATAAAAATCCTTAAAATCTGAAGGTTTATATGTGGGTATTTTGACAGGAAAAGTCCTTAGAATCTGAGGGATTTAAAATAAGAAAAAGTACATAAAACCCTAAAATTGTCTATAAAACATTTTTGATAATCTGCGTGTTTTTGTATGGTTTTTGTAGAAGAAGTAACCAGAATGTGAACGTTTTTCTATGGCAGAAATCTTTCAGAAATTAGATAAGAGAGTAGCCAATCGATTGATTAGCTTGTGCCAGATAATGAAATTTGCTCGTGACAACAGAAATTCGTTGGCTTGAATAAAACTTCGGTAGTTTTAACATTTATACCATCCCGGGGTCGTATTTTACCCAAAGGGAATTTCAGTTATAACAAATTTTAATTGAATTCTTTTTTCCCAGTGCTCTTAAAAAACTTACAAATCCCTCTATCGGGATCTATACAGATCCCCATTCAGCAATCTATTACAAAAAAATTTAAGATGGGAATGGTAATAGATCATTGAAATTTCTAAATAATATGATACGTTTTCTGTTTTTTTTTTATTTAAGTATTGGAGTGATGTGCAATTTTTTTAAGACGGTAGGAAAGTTAACCGTACAATTTTATTTCACAAACCGAACTACTCGGTTCGACAACAAATTATTTTGGCTGCATAACTTTTTTTTTGGGTGATTATGGTGCCTATTCCTGCTTGTGACTCACTGTGACCGTCATAAGACTATTTTTAAGACTGAGAGTCTTAACTTTTCATACAAAACAACAATAAAATTCAAATTTTATTTGTCAATGTTATGAATGTGTCGATATCAGGTCTTAGTTTTTTCGAAGTTTTCAAACAAAAATTTGAATAAATATAATTTATTATGACTGTGCAACAACAAATACATGGGGAATACAGTCACATCTAAGAGTCACAGTCTTTTCGGCACATATATTTTAAAAAATTTGTACTGATTTGAAGTTAGAAAAAAATTGTCACCCTACTCATATACCAGCACTGGTACATTACAAACCTTTTTAGCGCTTCTTTTCATGCGGGTATTTTACCCTCGTGCTGAAAAGTTGCCAATGTTGCTAAATCCAAAGAAATGACAAATTTTTTGAAAATTTTTAAAAAACGTTATAGAGGGCAAGGATAAGTTTTCCAATTGCATAATAAATGGTTGGAAAATTAATTTGTTTTCAAAAAGTTACCCACTACTGAAAATAGAAGTGAGAAAAAAGGGCAACCAGAAAAATCAATTAATGAATGTAGTGAACGGTCGTGAAGACGCAAACTTGAATAGGTAAATGATGAAATTTCTCACAAAATTATAAAGGAATCATTTCTGCATCATTCGTCCAATACAAAATAAGAAAAACAAAGTTGCAATAATTGAGGAAATAGTAGAAGTGAGCCCCAGTCGGACAAAGAGTTTTTAACAGCTTTCCTACTCCAAATAAAGAAGATCATAAGTTTAACCCAGAAGAAGCGTTAGCACTTTTTTAGATTTAAAATTGACAAAACATCAGTATATGAAGTTACGAAAACGAACCAATGAAAAAAATGCCCTATTTTCCTCGAATACCGTGATATACTTTCTGTAAAAAGAGACTGTTTGCTTTCGAAAACTTACAAATTCACTAATAAAGGTTTTCTTACCATTCTGCTGTATTCTTCAGATACATATGTCCAATATTCGAACAAAATGGAAGTCTGCCTCAATTGAATTAGATGAAGAAGCAAGAAAACTTCTCGAAGAAGAACAGCACAGTTATGTAGGAGATATTTTTTAAAATAGTTTAATTTATATATAATATTATGTATGTATGTACACAGAAAAAATTTACAAAATTCTGTTTGTAATGTTAAACACCTTTTTTGCATAAACAAACAAAAAATTTTTTAAAAAGGCACCAACAATGGATTTTGTATATACAAATCCCTTTTTGTAACTTTTTTGTAATTTGTTAAAAATAAAATCAATTTTTTTTAACAATGTGTTTTGTAAATACAATAATTTTTTTTTGTAACTTGTTTGTATTTGTTAAAAATAAAAAAATAAAATTCAACAACGAGTTTGTTATATTAAAACAATTATTCGCTTTATGTTGTCGTATTGACAAAAAAAAAATACTTTTTTGAAATTTTTGTTACAATTTACAAACATTTGAGCAATTGAAAACAAAAAATAAATGATTTGTTTTTTTTTTTTTGTTTCAAAAAATTCTAAGGCTATTTTTTGATATTTTTGATACAATTTACAAACATTTAATAAAAAAATTGTTAGATATCTAAGTAAAAAGCCAACAATTTTTTTTAATTACTTAAAATTTTGTGATACTTTTTTCTGTGTATATTAATGCTTCAAAAGTGGATATAAGAAATGCTATTAAACAAATAAATGAACGGGTTTAAATATTTGTTTGTTATTTATCTGGCCACTCTAGTGTACACTAACAAAAGAAAAATCCAGAGACATATAATATAGAGATGCAATATCGATAATTTTGTAAACAAACTGTAGATGTTGCTAGCATGTGGGAAATTTTGTCAAAGGAGGATTTTATTTTGGGAAATTTTCTCAACGGAGTATTTTTTTTTTATGTCAAATAAGGTTTTACAGAGTTGTTAGGTAAGGGGATTTGGGCCGAAATTAGGGATTTCGACTTCGTTTTGGGGATAGATTAAAAAATTTGTAAATTTTAAAAGATTTAGTTTTGGGCCCAAAATAAGAAGAATTTTGGTATAAATTAGTTTCAGTTAGTATGTTTTAAGTGCTTTTTGGAAGTTATTCAAAGGAACTTCCGAAAGTATTCATGCGTTCATGTTCCAAATGTAGTGATTTGGATATAAACCTCTGATAATCTTAAAAAATCACCCTTTTCATTGCTTCTGAAGCACAAGTTTTTATATTTCTATAGTTTTTGAAACCATAGTACAAAATATTTTGTAATCATTCAAAATCAAAATTTTTTATAGAAAACTGTTTTAATGAACTTTTATTTTTTACAAATCTTTTTTTAAACTTTTGTGTAAACTTTTATGTGAGATCCACTTATACAGTTTTACAATTTTTTCAGTTTGACAAGTTTCTTTAAAATTTAATTTTGTTTCAAATAATTCTCAAAACCTTTTGACAATTTGTATTTAGTTTACATCTTTTGCAACTGTAATTTAGAAAAAAACCATTTAAAATGCTTTTTTTTTTTGATAAATTCAAAAAATTAGAATGATATTCAGAATTTGCATTAGAAATTTCGAAAACGTCATGTGAAGTTCAGAAAAACAGCAGTTGTAATTCGGAAAATATCAATTGATTTTCAGAATACATCAATTGTAATTCAGAAATCATCAGTTAAAATTCAGAGAATATAAATTAAAATTCAAAAAATATAAAATCTACTACAATTCATAATTTCTAAACTTGAACTGATATTTTCTGAATTTCAATTAATGAATACGAATTTCAATCGATATTTTCTGAATTCTAATTGAAGGACATTGATGTTTTTTGGAATATCGATTTATATTTCTAAATTACAGTTGGTATTTTATGAATTTCACGTGACATTTTCTGATCATCAACTGATAAGGCGTTGGCGTATTTAGTAAAAACGCCTCCCTAAAAATCCAATTTTTGAAAATCATAATACAATTTTAATAAAAGATAAGTTTTACGTTAAATATCATAATATCAATAATTTTTAATTAAAATAATTTTTATTAAATCTGTGAGGGGGCAAAAATCGGTATCTTACTACAATATACGCATATTTTTCACGCATACTAGAGAATATCTAAACATAGCATCTTGATTGCTTCTTAAGAATAAAAAGCATGAGTAATGGTAAGTAGCTATATTTGAATGCTTCCGTCCTATGACACGCCAACGTTAAATTCATCGATGAAACCATTAGAAAAGAAGTGATGCCTTTGCCATAGTAGTGATGCTTTTATTACTTCTTTGGCAGAACTATTTTTGCTGGGTATATAATTAAACCCTTAGGGTCATATGCATAATCAATTTGAAAATTATTAAGTGATTTATAAAACAAATTTTTCATACAAAATTCATTTTATAAAAGTGTTATAAGACGTTCTATTATTACTCGATTTTTACGATCGATAGCTTCATTAAATCTAAATCGCTTTCCAACAAAAAAAAAAAAAAAACCGCATTGAAATACGTCAGCTCCTTCAAAAGTTTTAGATTTTTGACCGCTTTCTCTGAAAATGTAACACTGTGGCGCATTAGCTGTGTACAATATGTACTTATATACGCGTTCCAAAAGTAAATTTTAATGTAAAGAAAATCCTAAATATTGTAAGTTAAAACTGTTCTTGCACTGAGAGAATTATCTGCATGATATTAATGAATTGTTGCATAAAAATAACGAAGTTGCGCTGGAACTCGTCCATTGAAACTTTTCATAGAATTAATGGAATTTTTCATAAAATGTTTTAAAAAATTTCATTTCGTTTATTAAAACTTTCATACATTCAATGAAAAAGTTTCATTAAAAGGATTATAGATAAGTTCTTCTTTATTGATATTCATAAATCTAATTATGCACTGAATTAACCTCTAACTAAAGCATTGAGATTTCATTTACTTTGTGAAGAAAACTTCATTAGTTTACTGAAAAATTTCATTAAAACTCGTCCAGGAAAATTCTTTCTGTGTGGTGTAATTCTTGTACTAATTAATGTTTTTATTTTATTAAATAGAAAAAGTAGTAGTAGGCAAAAAGTAGACCTAAAATCTATGAAACGTCGGGAAAACTTGTAACTAAAATGTATTTTTATTCACATTGAGAGAATTTAGGCCCTACCCAGCAAAAATAAATGGAATGACTTCTAAATGAATCACTTCCTTCATTACATCACAAAGAATTACTCACTTAGGAATGGGTTTTAAACAACATCTAATGCTGCAATAAATATATGCTAGTCAGAAGTTCTTTTTCATGGGTGATAAGAAGTTAATATTTTGTATGGGGGTTGCATAGGAACGTGCTGGCACAGAAATCAGAGGGTTGCGGGTTCGAATCCCACCAAGTGGAAAAAATTTTTTTGTAACTTTTTTTACACAATTAATAATTTTTTGTAGTTTTTACTGTAAAATTTTTATTTTTTTCTATTTTTGTACACTCAAAAATAAATTTTTGAAACGATTTAAAATTTTTTTTTTAATTTTCTATTAATTTTTAATGAAATTTTATGGAAATATAAAAGTTTTAAATAAATATGTTATTCTTCAAATATTTTTTGTTAAAATACGAAAAAGGTAAATATTACAATTTTTTTTGTATTTAAAAAATTGTAATTTAAAAAATGCATTTTGATCAAATTTTTACTAAATGTATTTAGAAACTAAATATAACAGAAAAAGAAAAATCCTGTAAACATTTTAGTTAGAACTAGTAAAAATAAGTTAAAAATTACCTTGCAGAAAAAAATATTTTTTATCTACTAATAGGCTGCAAAATTTTTTCCGGATTTTATCAACGTAATTCGTATTAAATTTTGTAAATTTAACAGTTTTATTTTTCCTTCTTATCTTACTAGTATTTAGCAAAAAACAATCTGCTAATATCAGCAGTTTTTTTGCAAGGTCATTTTTAATTACATAATTTTTAGTAGCTTTTTCTCCTATTTTTACAGCTTTATTTCTTTCTATGAGTGTATTATTTTTATAAAAAAAAAAACACTTTAAAAAAACAACTTTATATATTTTCCAATATCCCAGCAAAAACTTTCATTACCATGCAATGAGTTTTAGGTATTGAAATCTTAAGTGTTCACTAGTTACCTTTTAATTACTAAACGACTTATTTTAACATGGTGATGTCATTGGAGGAAAGTCATTACACTGATGTTACCTGTAAGTAGTTTATCAAATGTTCTATAAATAGATGTTGAATATAAATTTAAAAAAGTATAAAAATTTAAAAACTAATAGGAGCTGACACGAATTGATCAGCGTACCTCACGGTTGCCAGGCAAACACTCTAACTATTTCACTACGACATCGCTATGATTTTTAATTCCTAACATATGTACATATTTATTGTGGCAGCTGTTATACATGTCTATTTTTCACAAAACTTGTTGTTATTAAATACTGCTTAATGAACATCAACATTTCTATAAATAGATGTTTAATATAGATTACAAAACAAAAAAACAAAACAATGGAAGCAGACACGAATTGATCAGCGAATATTATGTCTGTCAGGCAAAAACGCCAATCACTAGGCTACGCCATAGTTATGGTTTTTAATGATTTATAATTAGGGTTTGGGATTTCCCGGACTTTTTTATTTCCCGGGAAACGGGAATGAAAAAATTTGTTTCCCGGGAATCCCGGGAAATATTTTTGAACAAAATTGTTAATGAAAACCACCTATATAAGTAATTTTTGTTAAAAAAACACTATTTCAGTACAAATGCAGTCTGTGTAGTGAGAATTCAAAGTAAAAAATATAAGAATGTTGAACATTGATTTCACATAAATTACTCGCAGCACTGCCAAATGAATTGCATGATTCCAGCAGAAAGCACCTACTACTGGACTGTCGGAAACAAACCGTTTCATCACACTTGGCCCATTAGATATGGTGGCCACAATGTTATTTTCCAAAGACAAATAAAACTCTTCTAGTCTTATTTCTACAATTCTTCTTATTTCATCAGCATTACATCTTCCTGATATATAAACCAACCCCAGATTATAAAATGAATTATTTCCGTTTATACATATGTTCAAATATCTCTTTTGTGATATTCTTATCCATTCAGCTAAGATTATAGTAAATCTCCTATTGTTAGAAATATTGCTCGATATTTCTTTCATCACGATATCTTTTACATGATTGTAGTAATTTAATATAATGTTCTTTACATCGGTTTCATTTTTTTGCAATGCCAGGTTTTTATTATAAAAACTTTCTCGAATAAACGAAGATCTAGTTATGGTGCGGATTGACTGCGGCTAATTTGGATACCATTTCAGGAAATGTTTGCCCTACCATAAAACCTTTAATGCCTATTCAGCTTACACTTTTTTCTTAGGGTACTTTGCTAATTTTAGCTGAAACGTTATTCTTGTTGTTGTTTTCTTTAAGAGAAGTTGCATGACCATCAATTTTTTTTTTTTTTTTTGTGAACCAAATTTAGATGTCGGATAACCAAATTTAGATACCACCGTTAACCATTAGTCTTTTCTTTTCACATTTATTAATGAAAACGTTACTATAAAATTATTGACCCTTAATATAAAGGAGTATTTTCAATTTAAAGTCGACTTTATTTTTAATCAAACCGTTTTGTTCATTTTGTGTATGAAAACCTTACAAAAATATTTATATTTTCAAATATTTTGATTGGTTGAAAATAAATTAACCAATCAGAATGCTCCAAAAATACACCAAGTCAAGGTATACTGGCACCCAATATTTTAACTAAAGTCTACTTTACCTAAATTATACATTTGAAAAATTTAGATAGTAAGGGTGATTATTTGTAAGAAACAACCCAAGAAACATTTTTACGTATACGGAACAATAACGGACCGTACTTTCGGATTTTCGAATATAATACGTTTTGAATCCGTTTTGGTGTATCCGTTTCTGCACCGTTAAATAAGGACTTCACCAATTTTCATCAGTTTGAACTCCGGAGCTAACGGTGTCGTCTTGGCCATTGCCGCAGTAGCCAAATTACTTCAATTCACACAGAATCATTAAATAGTAAGTGTTTATGAAATTTTATGTTTTTTTTTCACGACAGTTTGTGTAACCGAATGCAATTAAGCAAATAAATTATTTTATGGTACTCGTATCCTAAAGCTGGGTTTAAATTAACTGATTTATTTATCTGATTTTACGTCTGATGTGATTGTCAAAAAAAATTTTGTATATGTGTTTACACTATCAAATGCAACCAGATGAAAAAAAATGTTAACATTCTTATAATGTTATGAAATATTAAAAATAAAAATCTGACTCAAAATTTCAATTTGTACTTATCAGTCATAATGTGTTTATACTATAGGATTTTGGCTATCTGCATCTCTTTTTGGCCAGGTTCTTTGACTTATGATATAATGTAAACCCCGCTTAAACCGTTTTAGTAAAAAAGTTTGCAAATTGTCATCGTATGAAAACCCTCAATCGTGAATACATTTAATTAAACCTCAATTAATAAATTGTTTCTTTTGCTTGTAGATATATATTGGGTCTAGTTATGGATCAATTTTGCGAATTTTCATTGTGCCGTTTTGAATTTTGCCGATTAATGAAGTTAATTGCACCGGCTGTAAACATAGTTTTTAATAAAATGAATAAATAATTTAATAAATCTATTAAAAATCATACAATATTAAAGTTAGTAATATGTCAATTTAGGTAGATATAAAAATCCGAAAACGGCATTCTAAAAACGGAGTCACTCCGTTATTTACATGACTTAACGGTCCGGAAACGGTCCGGCATTGACGAACTTTCAGCGGACTAGTCCGTTTTTTACATGACATAACGGTCCGTAAACGGTCCGTCATTGACGGACTTTAAACGGACTTGTCAGTTTTTAACACGACATAACGGTCCGTCATTGACGGATTTTCAACGGATTCGAATCAGTTTCGATGTTCCTTATGTTCCGTTTTCTATTCCGTATACGGATCCAGAAAACGGTACGTATACGGAGCTGGATTCCGTTTATGACGGACCGAAAACGGTGCGTAAACGGAATGAATTGTTTGTTGGGAAGCTTTTTTTTCATATTTCTTTTAAACATTTTACCAAGTTTTTAGGTTTTACTACTTAAATTTTGAATAAGTTATGCGAAAAATCTTTATTAGTTGAAGTGCTCCTAATTACTTCGCAAAGATTTTATTTGTGTGTCAAATAAATGTATTTCCTTTTAAAAGATTTTAACAATGACATTTTTGTATTTGGTATTTAAAATGTTTTTTATGACTAAAATTAAAAAATCCTATTCGAAACAAAAAAAATTTAAAAAATTTAATATTGAATGTTATCATTTTAGTTTGACTCTAGATCATAAATTAATATCACTTTATGTTTAAATTATTTTCAAATCAAAGAAAGATGATACAATTTTTACAAGTAAACTACAAAGAATAAAATTTTTTATTGAAATAATTCGATAAGACCAGCAAAATAATTTAAATAGAAAGTGATATTAATTTATGATCTAGAGTCAAACTAAAATGATAACATTCATTTACTTAAATAACAGATCAACTAAAACATTTCCCCCATAAAATTTAATATTTTTAAAATTTCCCGTTTTCCCGGGAAAAATATATTATTTTCCCGGGAATTCCCGAACCCCAAACCCTATTTTTAATATATATTAGCTGTATTCGTGCGGCAAGCTATCAATGTTGGCTTATGTCATTCCCATACAAATTTGACATTAGTAACTTTAAGAGTTAACACTAAATGTTGGCTAGTGTCAAGTTTATATGGGTATGACATAAGCCAACGTTAATAGATTGCCGCACAAACACAGCTATTATTTGTTTCAGCTATTGTGAATTAGTCATGTGTGGGGAATAATTATGGGTAACTCATTACATTCAGTATAAAAGTAATTCAAAGGGTAAGGAGATATGGGATCTAAGTAATGCGTATAGTAATGACCAGTCATTACCAAGTTTTTGCTGGGTATGTTATATATTTTTGTTAATAAAAATAGAAAGAAATAAATACATATAACAATTTACTGAACAAGACTGCTAAAAGTCAGCTATAAGTTATAACAAGCCATAGCATAAGGCGTAGAGCGACTGCTTGAAATGCCAACGAGTGTGGGTTCAAACCCCACACGATGCATGATGTTGTTTTTTTTTTAATTAAATTAAAATACAAACAAGTGAAAATGAACTTCCTTTTCATCGGTTCAAATATACATAATTTGTTTCAAAAAAGAACAACTTCCCTCCTATGACAAGCCAATGTTGAATTCAAATTACACTACTCCCTACTCCCTATTCATCTGCTGTTATGTTTTTACTACTTCTTTTTCCTCACTTTTTTCCGGGTAGTAGCTTAATAAAAAATACAAACAAACTAAAAATTTGGCCAAAAATAATAATATAATAAATTTTTCAAATTGTTTCACAAAATTTCTTTATAATTTCTCTCTGAGTGTTATTTTTTTGTAGAACCCACGACGTATGTGCAACATTATGAAATAAAATCAATCATACGTAGTGTGGTTCTAGTAACAAAAAAAAATTAAATAAACAGTTTTTTCTTTGTTTATGTGTAATTCATCTTAATTAAAATTTCTAAGGGAAATTTATAAGTTAATTAAATATAAAGTTTTTTAAATTGATGCTTTGTGAAGACCAATTTATATTTATCGTCCAAAATGTATTAAAAAAAACAGTGATAACAAAACTTAATAATGAGCAAACTAAGGAAGATTTAGTACACCTTTAAGCAATTTCAAACTGCTAAGTCAGAGGCGTGTGTAGAAAAACGTGTTAACTGTGGGCAAATTCAATGAGTTTCTTCACAAATTTGTTGGACATATGTGAGTAATTTACTTTAACTATCCAGGTAGCAAAATATTGTCAACGTTGGCACAGCCTTGGGATTTTATTTTTTGGTATATCCCAGTACATTTAATAAAAAAAATTTAGTAGTTTCCTAGTACTTTGCTGTACTTTTACTGCACATGACAGATTTTTAATAGGTTCTTTCGGAATTGCATAAAAAAACAATGCATATGTATCTCTTACATAAATAATTGTGTAATATATGTACAGTTAATTAAATTGTTAATTTTTATAACTTAAAAAAATGGTTGCTAAGTTATTGAAAACATTACTGATAAAGCACGTTTCGAGTAGTACCGGCATTTGACAAAAACCGTGCTCTCCCAGTACAATTTTTTTTGTAACGTAGGCAATTTCTACCTATGGGTAGGTTTAGTGTAGTAGTAATTTGATTATCAACTATGTATATAAATGTAAGAGAATGAATAAAGACTTTTTAAATTAAATTGTCTTCTTTTAAACAATTTATTTACTAGCATATGTATCAACTTGTAACCGCCGTTGAGTATACATATAAGGATTTCCAAGCCGTGCTATAGGATACAGTATGTCGCATCAATCAATATCAAAAAGTATTTTCTTAAAGTTACCCATATAAAACTCTACACCAAAAGAATTTTAATTAAGGAAACATAACGAAATTTTTCAGTGAACTAATAAAAGTTTTCTAATTTATGTTCATCTGAATAAATATTAATTGCATTAAAAAATAATTCTCAAAAATACATTTTTTTAAAAACTTGTTCGAAGATATTTTTTTAATTACTTCAATAAACATTTTTGTAGTTAAATTAAAATATGGATTTTAGTATATAGTTACAAAACAATTATTTTTTATTGCTCCGAAAAACACATTTTTTTTGTTGAAAATCCAAAAATTACTTAAGTTTGATGGAGTATAAAAAAAATTTGTATAAAATTAGATACTTTATACTGTTATATAATAGATCATTAAAAAATTAATTACTATATTTTACCACAAATTAAAAAAATGGATTTTTTGAAATGCCTAAATTCATGATTTTTACACAAATTTCACGCATTTAAGAGTGTTTAGTATTCAAACCATGTGAAAATTCCATTTTAGGTATAGGATGTGTTGAGCGGACTTTTGTAAAACACTACGAGAAACATTTTTGTGGAACATTCTAACCCTCTAACTCTTCAATGAAAGGGATTTTTTTGGGGCCTTTTTAAAAAGGGACAAAAAATACCCCTAAGTTGAAGAGTTAGAGGGTTAAAATGTTCCACAAAAATGTTCCTCGTAGTGTTTTACATAAGTTTGCTGAACATACCCTATACCTAAAATGGAAGATTCCCATGGTTTCTCCCTAAAATCCAGGTTTGGGATATTTGAGCGCCAATTCTGTATAAGTACGAAATTAACCCTTAAACACATTTTAAGTTTTTACTTATTACTGGCATTTAAGTTAAATTTTCAATGCTGATGTCTTCAGAGACTTATAGTGGAATTTCATGACGAATATTTTTGCGGAACATTTTAATCCTCTAACTCTTCAACTTACGGGTCGTTTTCGTCTCTTTTTAAAAAGGGGTCAAAAAAGTCCCTTTAATTGAAGAGATAGAAGGTTAAAATGTTCCACAGAAATATTCCTCGTAGTGTTTTACATAAGTTCGCTGAACATACAGTGTGCCTAAAATGGAGGATTCACATGGTTTCCTATATTAATTCTATTTAATTTTTTAGAGAAATTATTTTAAGCGTTTAAAACCCATTTTTTGTGAAAGGCCTTTTTTTATTACTAAATCGATTTTACCCAAATTTAAAACAAATATGGCTTGACCTTACATCAATTCTCGTGCTAAATTTTAAGGCAATCGGATAATTTTTGCAGGTTTTATAAAGATTTTAAAATAAAGGATATATGGTAGGACTAAGAGTCCTTGGTTCGAAATTGATAAAAATTGACACAAACGTTTCCAGTTTTATGTGCATCTCAATGGATTCTTTTTATAATTTTACATCCATTTATGTAGCAAATATATTATTTTTAAATTTCAGGACCTATGGGAGGTGGGCGTGTCCCTGGCCCGATGTTTCCAAAAATTAAAATTTTTCATTATTACTCTATTTTGCTTTGAACCTAAATTCTTAAGATAAAATTTTTCTTAACTTAGGGGTTCTATGTCAGTATATCAAATTTCAAAACTCTGTCTCCACTCCTTCTATTTTTGTCCAATCGTTATATGGGGACGAAGCACTGTTCGACGTTTTCAGAATTTCTATTAATATTTGTGGGGTTAAATTACAAATTCAATGAGAATTTCCCTTTCTCCTCAAAGTGAAAACAACAAAAAAATTTCACCACAATTTACTTTGTCATCTTCCGGCTAGAAGTGTGATTCAACATTAAAAATATCAAAGAAATTTTTTTTATGAAATCAACAAAAAATATCTTAAACTTAATAATATTTTTGTGAGAATCTAGATTTTTCATGAATTTTCTGCATTAAGTGTATGCAGCTTTTATAAATTAACACATATTTTTCATAAAACTTCATGAAAACTTGGACAGTTTGCATAGAAAGACTCATATGAATGTGCTGTTATACATAAACCTTCTCGTCTTACAGTGATAAGTTTTCTAATAAAAATCAATAAATAAAAAGTTGCTTTGATGCAATAAATAGGAAACACTGAAAACAGTTCGGGAACTGTTACAAAAATATAATAAAAAATACAGCAATTTAAAAACCAGGGCTATGATTTTCTGACACTAAAAAACTGAAAATGTGTAATTAAAATATGTATTAAAAGCTTCAAAGTATTCATTCTAAATATGCAGTTAAATAGATATGTGCACTAAAACTCACAAAATATGTATTAAAAATAAAAAAAAATATACTAAAATTAAAAAAGTTGTGGACTTAATTTGATGATTTCGAAGTTAATTTTTAATTAAAAAAACTTACAACTAAGCTGAAATATATAATAATATTGAAATACTCCTGAAATAGGCTCTGTAAAGTAAAATATGTTATTTTATTGAAAATTTCTCGATTCGAAAAGTTATTTGGTAAATGTCGTTTTAACCAAGTCATTTGCATAACAGTCTCAGCCCTGTTAATAAAAAATTATGTGCAGACAGATTTTATGGTGGGCAATGACAAACAATAGAAAAAGAAAATATTAATATGTAGTACATACATACATATATAAAAATATTTCAAATAAAGCACCTACACTTAGAGCATAGTACCCAAGTACCTACACAATATATCATTTGTATTCCAAATAGTACAAAAACATGAAAAAAGGAAAATAATCCTCTTTATATTGGCACAAGAAAAATAATATAAATAAAATATAATTCCTACAACAAAAGTTTCTTTTTTATAAACGAGCATTATTTATTTATTGTAACACTTTCAACTTACATTAAGCGTAAACAAATAATAATCATGATGATATAGAAAATACTCCTAGAATATCGCTAGATGAAATGCGAAATCACACAACTAACAAAATTTTTAAAATCGCTTTTATTGATGATTATGATTTCTTTTGTGATTATAATTTGTTGTTTGTAATGGCATCTTTATAAAGATTTATTTAATTTTATATGACCCTAAATATGAAAATGAAAAATTTTATTCGAAAAATGGGCCGATTAAAATGTATCAAATCATATCTAATTTCATCATATTATATTTATTTCGATACAATTAGAAGTGATTGATACATTTTAATCAGAATTTTAGCTAATTTTACGTTATAACATAGGATTATATATAATTTAATATAATAGGATCTAAAATGGTCGTATGGGATATAGGGATCTATTGTAAAATGATCCTCCAATTTTCAAAATAATCATTTTCCATGCATCAGTGGTAGTTTTTACCACCTTTATTGAAATAATATTTACAACAATTAGATACTGGAATCCAATATAACTTTTTGGAATGTATCATTCAAAGCTTGATGCCTATTATAAGACCACCAGGATGTAAAGATTTTACTTAAAAAGTTTCTGTTAAAAAAATACGTATATAGAGGTTATTTTTGTTTGACTCATTGCAAAAAATAAAACAACTTAGGATGGTGATCTTGAATTCCATGGACCAGACCCAACGTGTCCCGTTTTAATAAAATTCTTGGCCATTTGAGCGGGGTTTGCTGCCATTGGAGGAACCACCTTCAACCCAAATCCCGGTTGTGGCATATTCTTTTATTAAGGAGGCCATAACCAAGGAGCGGACCAAACATAATTTTCACAATTTGTTAAATACGTGTGGGATTTTAGCATATTTAATTCCTTTAATGTACATATATCCCGATAAAAATAAATTTAAAAAACTAATATGCCAGTGCTTGTGCAAATTTAAATGTTACTGACACTTTTAGAAAACATTGTTTTCTATTTTTCTTTATACATGAATGGATGTCACTACTTTGAGAGAACAAGAAATTCTCATTGAGTTTGTAATTTAACTTCCCTAGTAAAAAAGGTTTTAATAAAATATTGTGTACTTTAATACAATTATATCTAATCAGGTGTGGTTAATGTGATATCATATATAATTGTATATAATTGAATCAACATAAATAAATTTAGACAACTTAGATCTAATAACCCAAGAAACATTTTTACGGACTGTCCGCAACGTACGGAGTCATAAATCCGGCTTTTACGGCACGTTAATGGTCCGTATGCATGTATCCGTAATAGCATGTGCGTGTACGGAACACAAACGGACCGTATAATCGGATTTCGAACATATCACGTTTTAACTCCGTTTTGGTGTATCCGTTTCCGTATTGTTAAATACGGACTTCATCGGTATTAGTTTGTTTTTTTTAGGTGCACAAATTATTTAAAAAAAAAATACAGCAAAGCCCTTCAGCTGCTAAAAAGTAATATTGGGACGAAAAATAAGTGGCAATAGCGTGAATCCGTCCTAACACGCAAAGAACTTCAAGTCACATACATCAGATGGTAAGATTTATTCAAATTGTTATGTGTTTTAAAGATGGTTTTTTGTAATGCAATTAAAAAATATTTATTGACATATTTAGTTGGTTTGATAGCAAAGTGTGTGAATTTACATCGTATGCAAAAAACCATCGTGATTACAGTTAGTTAAAATTTATCTAATTTATTTTTGCTTTTGCATGCAGGCATTGAATTTTATTTTGTGCTGATGTTGTAAATTGATGCTGGATAGAGACGTAAGCTGCACCAAATGTAAATATAGTCTAAATATAAAAAATAAATTCTATTTTTAATAAATCTATAAAAAAAACTTAAAAACTATTACTTATAATTAATAAAAATAGGGTCAATATAGGTAGACATGCAAATCCGTTTTTGTTTCAAAAAACGGTACGAATACGGACCGAAAACGGTATTCTAAAAATGGAGTCACTCCGTTAGTCCGTTTTTTACATGACATAACGGTTCGTAAACGGTCCGTCATTGACGGACTTTAAACGGATTTGTCAGTTTTTAACACGACCTTACGGTCCGTAAACGGTCCGTCATTGACGGGCTTTCAACGGATTCGAATCAGTTTCGATGTTTCTTAACTTCGTACGTAAACGGAGTCGTTTATGACGGACCGAAAACGGTGCGTAACCGGAACGAATTGTTTGTTGGGAACATTGGGTCAATTTTCTTATTAAATTGTATATAAGTATATATAAATTGTTAGACCATATATAACCATATAAAATTTTATATAATTTAATAGGGAAAATTACCCAATCTTATTCGCCCAAGTAAGAAAAATGATATGGAGCCATATGAAGTTATATTTAATTATATATAATCTTTTATGTAATTAGATATAATTATATCCGAAAAAAGAGAACGTCTTATTGTATCATATTGTATCGAATTGTATACAATTGTATACAATTTGGTACAATTTGATACAATTTTATGCAATTCGATATAATTGTATCCGAATTTTGTCCTCATCCAATTACATCAAATTATATCTTTTTGTATAAAATTATATAAATTGTTATAAAAGTGGACATAGTTTGATACAATTATATCTAAATATTAACCTTATACTTTTTATCATATTATATAGGACCATATCTATCAATTACTTGTAATTGTAATTGTTCTTTTTTGAATTGCAATTACAAATAATAAGTAATTGTAGATGAGTTTTTTTCAATTACAATTACATGTAATTGTGTAATTGCATGTGTAATTAATTACAAAATGTAATGATTAACCCCAGGTCTGCTGGAAATCTTATAATTTCGATAAATCTTCCATTACTTTCATCCAGATTTATCATGACATTGCAATAAACACACTTATACAAATAAGTCCGTAAAAATAGCAGAAAAAGTTACTAAAAATTTGTTAAAAATGATGCTGCAGAAAAAACTGCTAATATTAGCAGAATCAGTTTGCTAAATATTAATAAAATGAAAACAGCAAAAAAAAACTGTTAAATTTACAGAATTTTAGTAATATTTGAGCTGAATTTTTGTTAATTGCAAATAACAATTTAACTTGCTGAAATCAGCAAAAAAATTGCTAAATTATAGTAGAATGAAAATAGAAAAAAAAAATGTTAAATCTACAAAATTTTTGCAAAACTTTTCTGAAATCAACAAAACTTTTGCAGATTACTAGTGGACTGGAAAAATGTAAAAAAGGAGCAAATGAAATGAAAATTAATAAATAAAAAATGTGTATTTAAAAACATACTTGGGACCAGTTTATTTAATGTGTCAATTAATTGAAATTTGTTCAATTGGCATTGTTCAATGCCTAAATGCCCATTTATAAATTATGAAAGCAGTATTTGTTTTCATGTTTTAATAAAAGAATAAATTAAGAAAAAAAATTAAAAATTCGCGTATTTCTTATATTTATACCCTACACCACTATGTGGTCAGGGTATTATAAGTTTGTGCTGATGTTTGTAATACCAAAAAATATTGGTCGTAGACCCACCTTATAGTATACCGATCGGCTCAGAATTTTTTTTTATTTCGATTTAACGATGTCCGTCTGTCCGTCCGTCCGTCTGTCTGTCCATGCAATCTTGTGCGCACTCTACAGGTCGCAAATATTAAGATATTTTGATGAAACTTGGTACGCAGACCTATGTTGGCCCAAGGACGAACAAGTTTGATTTTAGTGAACATCGGTCCATGTTTAGACCTAGTGCCCATATAAGGGTCCTACCAAATATTAAGATATTTGGATGAAATTTGGTACACAGACCTATATTGGCCTAATAACGCTGCCTATTGATTTTGGTGAACAGCGGTCCGTGTATAGACCTAGTGCCCATATAAGGGTCCTACCAAAATTATACTGTTTATACGCTGCAGGTCGCAAATATTAAGATATTTTGATGAAATTTGGTACACAGTCCTATGTTGGCCCAATAACGCAGCCTGTTGATTTCGGTGAACATCGGTCCATGTTTAGACCTAGTGCCCATATAAGGGTCCCACCAAAATTATATTGTTTATACGCTGCAGGTCGCAAATATTAAGATATTTTGATAAAATTTGGTACATAGACCTATGTTGGCCCAAGGGCGAAGCCTATTGATTTTGGTGAACATCGGTCCATGTTTAGAACTAGTGCCCATATAAGGGTCCCCCCAAAATTGGGTTGGTTACAAACTGCAGGTCGCAAATATTAAGATATTTTAATGAAATTTGACACAAGCCCCATTTTAACCCATTCGAATTTCGGATCCAAACAATACACCAGACTGGTGTACGGTATTGTATAGTCGGCATGCCCGACTTTAACCTTTTTACTCGTTTTTTTTTATATTACAATGCTTTTTCTTCAGTTATGTATACATTTCATTACCATTGTTTTCATCAATGCTAATTGAAAAAAATTTCATTGGCATTGAATGGTGATGAAATTTGTTGGCATTGACATTGAGATAAAGTAATGCCAATTCTATTTCAATGTCAATGAAAATTTCCCAAGAATGATTTTTTGTAAAACTGCACCCAAAATAGTTTGTAGTTTAAATTAACTGAAAATGTAATTTAAAATAAATGATTTATCACTTGAAAACCGGTCTACTGACTTTTCATTTAAATCAAAAGAACTTTTCATTTATTTTCAAATGTTAATAAATAAACTACAAAATCCTTAAAAATAATGATTTTTCATTTATTTGGTTTTTTTAAATTTCAAAAAATTAACTACAAAATCCGTAAGAATAAATGATATTTAGTTTATTTCGTTTTCTTAACTGACCTAGAAATCGAAAAGGAATTCTTTTTTTAACAAAACATTTTAAAGAAAATATTAACTGTGACAGAAAATCCTGTATTAACAGTGACAGAAAATTTACAATAATAGGGGTTTTCATATAAACTCGTATTTTACTCGTAAACGGTGTAAACCTGGTATGTTTATGAGTTTAATGTCAAACTCCATACATAAAAATATGGGTTATATTTATACAAGGTTTACAAGGCATTCACGAGTTTATATGAAAACCCCTAATATGTTAACCATAACAAAATGTATTTCAGAGACCCTTTTTTTGATTTTTCTTTGTTTGCTGATCGGATATGTACTTCCGAATTTATTTGAGTTTCCATTTTCACCTCTAGAGCTCCACCCACAGGAAAGAAGGTGTGGCCGATTAAAAATATCGTATTCTTTAAATAAGCTTAAAAAGTACAATATTGGGGGAAAAATTATGGTCATCCCCGTAAACTCCACTTGCTCCCCAGAGATACTTTTAATCACAATTATCATATTAAAATGGTTCGTACAAAATAAACATTGATCTTTGAAAATTAATGTATTACGATAAATAGAAACTTTTCTCATAAATTTTAATAATTTAGATATTTTATGAGTAGGACAAATTTTCAACCATTTCAATTTAGCTTTATTTAAAATTTTGCATTATTTTTGTCGAGTTAAAAATATACAGTAATTTTTATGAGTCATTTAACATTCTGTTTATAAGCGCTCTAAAATTGGTGGTTCAGTTTACAAAAAAATTTTAAAATTAGCAAATCTTCTGTTAAAAATTAGTAACTAAAAATTCAGAAAAATACTGTTAAGTTAGCAAATTTATTGTTAAAAATCAGCAAAAAAAAATAGCAAAAAAGTTTGTAAGTTAGTAATGTGGAGGTAGCAAAAAAATGAACTAAAAATTCAATTTTAACTAAAAATTAGTTTAAAATTTGTTAAGTTGAAGTACTAACAGTTTTACTAACTTTTCTACAAACTTTTTTCTATGAGTGCATGAAAAAAATTTTCTTTTAATTTAGTAATTTTAAAATAAAGTTAACAACACTGAAATTTTAAAGTTAATGGGATTATGATATACAACCAAGATATAAGAAATCAGTCAAGTGTACGTTATAGTATAGAGAATTTCGTATTAAAGCTTCAGTGTTGTTAATGTTATGGGTGCGTAAGGCATTTTTGACTCATGCTCCTAAACAAAAACAAATTACTCACGCACGAGCATTTCGTTTCTTACTCAGCACACGTGAGTATATTAAATACTTACAATCAGAAAATTCTCACGCAAAACAGTAAAAATTACTAAAAACATATGATGCAAAAAATAAACTCACACACGAATCATGCACGGGTTATTCTTACTCACGCACACGCACGAATCACTTAAGTGTAGTAATTATTACTCACGATCACGTGTGAATAACGTGACTCACTAACATTTCGTGTCATGCGCCAATCCCTAGAATGTTATAAGTTATATATGGGTTCATATTCGTCAATATAAAATATTTCTTATATGGATCTACATAGTTGTATATTATTATGTATAGTGTCATACTAAATTATATATAAACGTATATGTAATTGTATCTTTTATATGTTATTTTATGTACTTATATATAGCACATACATATATATGTAGGCCAGTATGTAATAATATAAAATCACATATGTCTCCATATTAAAACCTTTGAGGAAAAAATATCTAATATATGACTATATAAAAGTATATATGCTTGAATTTAAAAGCATATGTGGCCATATGTAACTATAAGTTACTATATGCAATTACATAAAATAATATATGATTATATCAAAACTTTTTTACTCGGGCGATCTAAGTTGTATAATTTTGTTTATATTGATGAAATTACATACAATTTTATATGATATCACATTAACCACACTTAATTAAATATGATTGTATCAAATTATATACTATTATATTATAACCATTTTTAATAGGGTTAACAAATATTTGTAGAAATTCTAAAAACATCGTCCGCTACGATTTCCTTAGGCAAGAATGTAATCCGAATAGGGATATGCCTTCAACAGATTATTTTTCACAATATGTTTGGGACTTTAGCACATTTAATTCCTTTAATGCAATTAATATATATCCCGATAAAAATAAATTTAAAAAATAGATACAATTTCATCTAATATTATTTGATTGAATCTAATCGTTTTCTCATGGGATATATGGGAAAATCTACGAAACAGGTCGATTTCAGATTTTAAAAATGAAAAATTTCAAATTAGTGGCACACATTTTTTTTCCAGATTAACTTATTTAAAATACATTAAAAAGAAGTAATCTGTTCGCGTGAATAAATTTTTTTGAGTGCTGAAAAAGTTATAAACAAAAAACCGCACACATTTTCGCTAATAAATATTTTAAAATTTTTGGATTTTTCGGGCATGCGACCACACATTTTCAAGTAACTTTTCCGTGCTGGGTCCGAATTTGGTTTCCAAATTTTTCCAGCACATCTGGTTTTTGAGCAAATTGAGGTCAAAGTTACCAAAAACCTTTTTTTTTGGCTATTTTTGAGTCGTTTTTAAACACTTTTACTTCGATTTAATGAAAAAATATGACACAGATTTTTCAATCATCACGGTAATTTTATGCGCTATATTTCCATTATTGATTATAACCCGGGTAAAAATCTTAATATGGTGTCGTATATAATTATATCTTATTTGACAAGTCCCCATATACAACGACATACAACTTGATCCGAAAAATGGGTCATCTACTTGTGTCAAATTACATCTAATTCGATATAATTTGATACAGTTTGATCCGAGATTTGTCCATATCCAGGACATCAAATTACATCTAATTCGATATAAAAATATCTGATTTTATATAACATTGTCTAATAGTAAGTATACTTTTTATGCATAGCGGCTATTAAATTGATATTGAAATTTCTATAGATTGAACAATTTTAAAGGCCCAAATTTTATAACATAAAATAAAAATTAATTAGAAATTTATTAATTCAGTTCGAGGCCAATTTCCTTATTATGAATTAACATAATAAGTAATTTTTTCAGAAACTGCTATTTTTCTTCATCAGGATATTCTCCTAACAAATACTTCACAGAGTTTTTGCTTTCAAAAACCTCTACACTTTCAGGAATGAAAAGACGTTCGTTTCGGGAATTTTCCAGGTCCCCTTCTACAGTTTTCTTTAGAAAGTGGTGGCAATAGTGCAATGCAAATTGAATAATCAAAATTTCATATTAAATTTAGTCTACTACATCAACGAAATGCGAATGAAGCAAACAATAAAATATGTTTTCGAAGTCTCTGCAAAGACATAACCAACAATAGAAATATTATGAAAGTTTTCTGTTTTTATATTTCGTACCGTCGCTACATGTCTTTGCAGAGACTTCGAAAACATATTTTATTGTTTGCTTCATTCGCATTTCGTTGATGTAGTAGACTACGTTTAATATGAAATTTTGATGTTCCAATTTGCATTGCACTATTGCCACCACTTTCTAAAGAACACTAAAGAAGGGGACCTGGAAAATCCCAGAAACGATCGTCTTTTTATTCCTGAAAGTGTAGAGGTTTTTGAAAGCAAAAACTCTGTGAAGTATTTGTTAGGAAAATATCCTGATGAAGAAAAATAGCGGTTTTTGAAAAAAGTACTTATCTTAATTCATAATAAGGAAATTGGCCTCGAACTGAATTAATAAATTTATAATTAATCAAATAAAAAGGTCGAAAAAACAATTCTTATTTTTTGAATAAAAATTAAAAACCAACATAAAATAAAAATTTTAATGCTTTTGTCTTCTGAATCGTACGCATCATTTTTTAATATGATTTTATATGCAAAAAATCACGTGAAAATTATTTAGCTGTGGAGAAATTAACTCTTAATTTATATTAATTTGTATGAGATCATATAGAAAGTTATATAAAATTACAAGAATATATTTTTAGTATGACGATACATACAGTGTTATATAACTTAGTATCGAACCATATATAATTATATCTGTCACTACATATATTTTGATTAGTTTTATATGGCTTAAATAGTTATATATGGAGTCAGATGTGGGGATATGTAATAACATCAATTAACGTACAAAAAATTCATTGAAAAAATAATATCAGATGTAGTTGTATATAATGATATGTGTCTTAATGTGACTCCATTCACCGTCAGATATAACCCAATCACATTATATATAACAATATATAAGTATTTTTACTCGGGAAGTAATGTTCTTTTTTTAATTTTTCCGTCCGTCCGTCTGTCTCTCCATGTATTCTTGTGCTCACGCTACAGGTCGCAAATATTAAGATTTTTCGATAAAATTTGGTAGACCGATTTATATCTGCCCAAGGACGAAGGCTATTGATTTTGGTTTAAATCAGTTTATGTTTGGACTTGTGCTCATATAAATTTCCCTTAAAACTGCAGCAAAAAATTGAATGGCACATCCATGGTTTAAAGAATTATGGGCTCAAATATTTCTTGAATGGTACATGTCTTCATTACTATTATTATCTGAAAGTGCTAAACGGATCGGACGAATTTCATATTCTCTACAACTTATCTTTCTCCAAAATTCGCTAAAAGGTTAAATTCAGATTGAAGGCACATCCACAGTTTTAAGAATTATGGAGTCCAATCTATCTGGAACGGTAGATCTTATCATAGCTGTCATTATGTGAAAGTGCTAAACAGATCGGATTTTTTTTAGGCTTTACATCAATTTTCGCTGTAAAATACGCTAAAAATCCAACTTTAAATTGACTAGCACATCCACAGATAAAAGAATTAATGGCTGAAATCTGGCTTATATGATATATATCGTAATTACTATTGTTGTGTGTAAGTGCTAAAACGATCGGATTATCCGTTTGGTTTCTACATCACTTTTAGCTCCAAAAATCTATGAAAAGCTACAAAATTTAACCTAAAATGGGTCTGGACACCAAACTAATAGTACAATCCCATTTAGCACTTACACACAATAATAGTATCACCGATATATACCGATCACGCATGACTGCAACTAATTATTTCTCAAACTGCATGTGCCCTTCAAAAAATATCAAATTTCAAGTTGTTCACGCATAGAGGTGAAGAGATTATTATTATCATATTTTCTTTATTTTTGAAGGCACACTTATTAATTTGTTCTCAATTTTTTTGTTTACTTGTCAGTTATATGTCAGTATCAAAAAATTTTCAATTGTATTGAGGCTGAAAGCGCAAAAATTAAAAATGTCTGAAATTACTCTTTATTCAAAAAACAGAGTTACAGATTTGTTACTAATTGAGGGCAGCTAATTTTTTCAATAAGTGGGAGATTTTTTAACATCATAATTATTATCCACCAAAGGTTTTGGGCGATTTCCTTTTATGCTGAAAAAGTTATAACCAAAAGAGTTGAAAAACTCTTGAAAGTTACAAGCAAAATTAGGGTAAATTAGGGTAGTTTTTAATTGGGTAGAGCACATTGACAGCATAAATATTGAAATTTAAGATGTTCGCCTGATTAAATTCGTTGCCTCGAAAATGCTGATACCATCAAAAATATTATATATTGTTATTAAAATGGTTTAAATACTGAGTTACATGGAATCGCCCGGTTCCGTAGATTTGCCCATATATGTAATTATATACGCCATATCTATGGCATTATCCATCAATATATGTTTAGCTATTAATGTGTATGGGACCATATGAACTACATTCGAAAGAAAAAATCCAACCCATGTGCGCTGTGGTGTAATGGTTAGCGCGTTGGACTGTTACACGTGAGGTTGCGGGTTCGAGCCCCAACCAAGGCAACATCAATTTATGAAAAATAGTAATATGTATGAGTTTTTTCTATCCCTCATACATATCGCAGCGTCCTCCTTCGGTATCCCCATAGCACCGAAGTAAAATAATATAACAGGGCTATGAACTAAAATAAAAAGCTTCAACAAAGTCCGCCAACTCACCATCAGATGGCGCGCAACAACTGTTCTAAAATTCAATATCTCACCACCTTTCACTTCTTCTCTATCCCCTTTCCAAAGGAAGCAACACGTTAATTAATAGGAAGAATTTCCTGAGTGTTGCTTTTCTTTATAAAAAAAAAAAAAAAAAAAAAAAAAAAAAAAAAAAAAAAAAAAAAAAAAAAACATCATCATTATCATCAATTTTATTTATATACTTTTTTACTTCTAGTTGCCACATTTTTTATCCGATTTTCATAAGTAATATTATATTGTTTACAACTTCATTAGTTGTTTCAAAAAGTCAACGCAAGATGGCGCTAATCTAGCATTTATTTAAAAATTGCAAAAAATTTGACATTTGGGCGCCTCGAAAATGATTTTTTTGATATGTCGTGGTGGAATTTTTTTTCCTCATGCCAAAAGCTATCGAAAAATCGATGGCACAATATCGATTGCTAAATCGACCCACCCTAATATATATGAACGTACATGATCATACATTGACTTGTATATGATCATGCATGTGCATTAGAGTGGTCCAAAAAAACATGAAAGTTGGAATTCGCGATCTCCACAATGTTGCCCCTATTCCTTAATGTCTAAAAACTGTCTGTGCCAAGTTTCAGCTAAATCCGCTGTTATTTAGAGGTAGCACAAAAAGTTGTCTTTTAAGAATTAGTAATTTACCTCTAGAGTAATTTATACAAAAAGTAGGGTTGACTTTAAATTTAATTATTTCTTAACATGTACGCTATTATTTAACAATTTTTTTTAAATCTGGTCTTAACTAATGTGAATATAAGGAATTTGAAATCAAAACTTAAAAAAATTAAGTAACTTTTAAGTAATTCGCGGTTTTTTTAAATTTATACAAAAAAATACATAAATAAATTTTCCGAAAAGATGTAATTAAAAATTCAACTTGTTTTTGCCTTGAATGCGCAAATTTCTCAAATCTGATCTTTATTTTAATGAAGATTATGAATCAGCAATCGAAACTTAAAAAAAATTTGTGGTTTATGAATTATTCGCGGTTTTTGAAAATTCAAAAAAACTCAAGTTTTTTGAGATATTTTCCTAATTACCTGTAAACGGTGTTATCGAAAAATGCAATTAGTTATACTTTTGCAATTTACTTACCAAGGGCCTTCATTATATATAACACTGATTTTAATTTTAAAAAGGATAACAGATATCCTTGCAAATTACTTAAAATTTGACATTTTTTAATATTTCGCTATTATTTAGATTGCTATAATTTTATTGCTACCAAAAACTATATCTCTCATAATAGGACATTCCACAGATATATATTAATGCAAAAACGAAATTTTCATATTGGTAAATGTATGAAAATATCCTGATCGAAGTTGATAATTTTTTGTATGTAATTTTCAAACTCCAATTTCAATTTTGATTTCAAATTCGTAATGTACACCTAAAAATGTATTATATATAACTACGTACAAAAAGGTTAATTTATTTTGAACAATATTTAATAATAGATAAATTTATACCAAATTTAGCAACCATATTAAAGGTATTCATTTAAAGTATTTACGCCTCGTATACTGTGTATATGTTGTAAGTTTACTCGATTAATGTCAAAACTAGTTTACGAGCCCTCGTAAATATACGCTTACATTTTTATGCGTAAACTTTTTCGTATTTATGCACACATGTGAATATTTTCAAAAATAAAATTATTTTGTATTGTTTTGTTTGTTGTTTTTTTTTGATGTTTTATTTGTTTTTAAATGATACAAATTTAAAAAATTCAGGTATTTAATTCATGAAAAGATCAAAAAAGTGGCTAAATGCAAAATTGAAATGTGAATAGTTTTAAAAGGTGCGTTCATTTAAATAAACAGTTAAAGTTATAAATATACGCGGTTACAAAAATACACGGTTTACGAGGCCATAAATGCAGTTAGATGAATACTACTACTATTGTTAATTTTAAGGGCATATTGATCTAATTTTATAAGCATACAATAGGGTGGATCGAGTGTCGCTGGCATGCAGATACCAAATATTTTTTCCAAATTTTTTCATCACCTCACAATTTTAAGAAAATAAAACAAACGAAAACCTGAAAAATTGCATTTTTTTCTTTCTTTAAATAGTGTACGCAACACATCCGAACAACTTAATAATTCTTATTACAATGCACATTGGGCCGGAACAGAAATTTTTTGGCCAAAAGTCTCCACAGTTCGAAAATACAAAGATATTTAATTGAAATTGGTTACATGTGTTTCCACTAGATCATGGATTTTATGTATGAAAATTGGTTGGATTCGATCCATTTTTGCACCCAGTTTCTGTATTAAATGTTGTGAAAATATATCTTTAAAGACTTTAAGACCCACAAAATTGTAATGAGCAAACTTTCAGCGATTTCAAGGCTTGCAAAACTATGACAGAGGTGGCACGCTAGTGAATTTTAGGTGGCACGCGGCGTTTTGTTGGATATTTTCATAAAATTTAAACTATTAGAAAACCAGCAAAAATTCAGTTTAATATTTAATTTTGATACAAAAATGTGTGATTTAACTCCGTAATAGTGAAATTTTTCATAGAGGTTTTAAATGGTTTTTGTTTTTTGTTTACAGAAATATGTTAATACAGAACTCGCAAATTCGATTATCAGAAAATTCTGGGAAAATTTCTAAAATGCTAGATTGAAAGAAGTTTAAATTTTTCGATGAGAAAATGCCTCATAATCGGAGAAATAAAAAGTACCAGAAAATTGCACAAAAATGAAAAACAACTTGCATTAAAATTGGATCTAAAAATTAACCCCTAAATTCATAAACGCTTTGTAAAATTATAGAAGGTTTATTAAACAAATTTTGTATGAAAATGACGTTTTGTAAACCTGCTATAACTTTACAAAGCATTTATGAATTGAGGGGTAAGTTTTTTTAAAGGGAAAATAGGTGCTACGAAATAACCCTCAATGAAATACTGAACATGAATTTCGAAATGAAATAACCTCCTTTGTTGGATTTTAAAATTGGATTTTTGTCGTGTTTCGCAGAGCCAATTCATTTGAAATAGAAAGTTCTGTGTTAAAATCCATAATATTCGCTTTTTATTCATTATCATGATGATAAAACCCGCGCGATTTATTTTAACAAAATCAAATTTTTGCCCCAAGCACATTTTTCAACTATTTTTCTTACGTACTTCAAAATAAGATGGCGCCCAATAATTTAGCTTTTTTTTAACAAAATGACCAAAAATGGCATAACCCCCTAAAAAAGGCAATAATGTTCAAACTGTTTTAATTTTATTTAATTGGAGATTTTTTCATAATGAAATAATCTCAATATTTAAAGATTACATAAACCCTCAAAAATTAAATAACCGTCAAAAATTTTTACGTCATTTCTTGGATGTTATTTAATTTTTCCCTTTGGGTATTATTTCCTGGGGTTATCCGTAGCGCTGATAAATATGTACATCTGCGATGATGTTTCTAAGAGAAATTTTCCAAATTTTTAAAAAATGACTTCTAAAAGACAACTTAAATTAAGGTGGCACTCGATAAATTTTTACAAAAAAGGGACTTTTTTTGCTTCTTTTAAAAAGGGACAAAAGAGACCTGTAAGTTGAATAGTTAGAGGATTAAAATGTCCCACAAAAATGCCAGCAATAAGTCAAAACTTAAAATGTATTTAAGGGTTAATCTCGTACTTATTCAGAATTGGCGCTCAAATGTCCAACAAACCTGGATTTTAGGGGAGAAAATGTAAATCTTCCATTTTAGGTATAGGATGTGTTCAGCGAACTTATGTAAAATACTACGAGGAACATTTTAACCCTCTAATTCTTAAACTTACGGGTCTTTCTTATTCCTTTTTAAAGGAGCATATTACATATAATGGAAATATCGCCTTGCTGATTCCGAAACCATCTTATATCATATAGCATATGTGAGACTTTGATCTGCCTGCCAATTCTACATAAAAAAAGTTAGAAATGTAAACTTGGTTAAACCAAAAATAAGCTGACGAACTAATGCTGTGCATGTAAACGCACGCATAAGATTTCATAAAGTGAATCCAGCAAAAACATGTTCTGAACTACTTATTAGCCTACTTACTCGCTTAATTACTTTTGTTCGTGATGTTACAAAAATAATGGATTCCCATTATTTTGTGCCTCCTTGTAAGTGAGAGGGTAATGAATACTAATTACTTTGTATTTTTTGTAAATGAGGAGATAAAGACTACCCATTACTCTTGGGACATCGCGAATAAATTTAATTAATTTAGTAATTGAGCGAATAAATGGGCTGGTAAGTAGTAAAAAACCTGTTTCTGCTGGGATAATTCATAATATTGTCAAAAATTGAAAAAAGGACTATCGATAACCTTAAACTGCCACTAACGAAATAACTTAAACTACCGTTAACCTTAAAATAAACAAACAAAATAACTTTTAATACCGTTAACCCTAAAACAACTAAATAACTTAAAATACCAATAGCCTTAAAATGCCGTAACGAAATATTGTTGAAATAACGTTATCAACTATCACTAATGAGGTTGTCAACCCTGTGTGTAAGTGATTACTAAAATTATTTCAATGATGAGCTTATTATTGCCGCAGTACTAAACCCAAAAATGTATGCACCCATACGTAAGCATCTCTTTAGATTATAAATAATTTAAAAAGTTTAAAAACGTACGCCACCTTATAATCAAATTTTGCCGCAGCCAAACGAATATACAATAACAAAATACATGCAGCCCATATAATCAAAATTATTTACAAAATTACATGCTCAACTTTCTTTTATAACAGATGATTGATATTTACATTATTACATACACGAGTATTTCCACATCATTTAAGTGCTATTTTAGTTTTAAATAAATGCTAATATTCAACAGAAAAGTCTTTTATAAATAAGAAACACACATTTACTTTTAACATCAATGGAAATTACAAATTGCTTTGATATTTAGTTTAGAAAATGTTTGTGATTACTCAGGCAAATAAAATAATAATCATAAATTATATAAATAATATTTACACTAACACGTAAAATTTTGTATAATTTAAATTGTAGTAGATTTGGCTATTTGGAAAAGTACATGTTATTTTAATATTTTATTTAATACATAAATCAAATAACGGATAAATAATTCATACTATAGTTACCATATCCCTGCAAACATTACAATACGAAAATGTTTCGCAATCGTATCGCCTGGAAGAAAAACTTTATTGCGGCAATAATCATATTCTTATTGCGGAAGATCCCACCTTCGGGAGTAAATGTCCTCTCTATAGCGATACTCCCAAGCACTACGAAAGCGATACTTCTGAATCATAAATCGGCGATATCGCTAATTCATGACCTGGAAGATAAAAAGGTGATATCGCTAAATTAATTCCTCGAAATAAACTAAACAATTTTTAATTATCATTATTAAATTTAACTCTGAAACAGAATATCTGCATACATAATCCATTGACAAGAACATTAATTATCTTGTTGCCATCATACCCGGTTTTTCTGCGCACTAAACCTTAATTTTTCGACGAATTTGTTTCCCATATTTCTTATAATTGTGTTTTGTACAAATTTTTTTATTATTTTTTACAACATTTTCGAAAATTTTAAACGAATTGTGTTTATCTTCCAGATGATAAAAAATTGATATTGCCGCAATATTATCATAAAAAAATTATGACAAAAAACACAATTTTTGATTTGGTTTTTCCAAATATCTTCCACATGATAAAAGGAAGACAATTTCAAAATACTACTTGATTATTTTCATTCAAATGAAAAATAGAAGATATCGCTTTATTATCTTCTTGGAAGATATCTTCCAAATATTTGCAGGGATATTTGAGTGTTTCAATAAAATCGACACCTAAACTCCAATATGGCTGATAATTTTCTTGAAAAGTGATTGTAAATAACACTGTGAGACAAATGGTAGGGGTCAGTGATCGGGAAGGGTTCAAACTACCGGGGAAAGTTATATCGGTAAAAAAGAAGTTATACGTGTCCCGGCGTTTCGCTGGGTCAACCCTAGGAATCGAGATATATCGATTTGACCTTTGGTGGTCTTTTTTTTTGACATAACTCGAGAACCACTAGTCCGATTTTGCTCAAACAATTTTAAAAAAATTACAATTCCTTTAATCTGTTCATATAACGTTTTTCTATATACTCAACAGTTTTGCCGGTAAAAATAAATGTATGAAGAAAAAAATATTTTTTGCCTAAAATATTAAAAAAAAGTAATAAACAAAAGGTTATTGATTTTTATGGTAGCGGTAACAAACATTTATTTTTACCGGCAAAACTGTTGAGTATATAGAAAAACGTTATATGAACAGATTAAAGGAATTGTAATTTTTAATTTTTTTAAAATTGTTTGAGCAAAATCGGACTAGCGGTTCTCGAGTTATGTCAAAAAAAAGATATATCTCGATTCCTAGGGGTGACCCAGCGAAACGCCGGGACACGTTTAACTTGTTTTTGACCGATATAACATTTCCCGTTGGTTTCATCCCATCCCGATTTTGACTGTCGCATAGTGTAATTTATAGGAATGTTTTTGGGCTCATTGAAAACAAATATGACAGCAGGTTTATCAAATTAAAAAGGACGGTTCCAATATGGCCGATGATTTTTTGAAAACAGTTCGGGTTTGCTAGAAATTATTTATCTGTAAATTTTTGTTCGAATTCGAATCTGACATTAAAAATTTTTTTTTCTTTTTGCATTTTTTCAGTTTTATTCTAAAGAAACTATAAGTTTTCTAGACTCAAAAAATAAGTTAATAGAAAAATTAGTAAAACGTCTTGTATATCAAGTATACTAGTTTTCAACAACTTTTTTTTGCTGAAATTGTATATTCAGCAAAATTTTAGTTATATTTTTTTTTATTACTAAACTAAGTTTCAACTAATGTTTTACTAATTTATTTTGCCACCAAAATTGTGGTTATTTATAGTGCGGACAACAACCAGACTAACAAGATGTAGATGTCGCATATTAGACATACACTCAAAAAAATAAGTTAGTAGAAAATTTAGTAAAACGTCTTGTATATCAAGTGTACTAGTTTTCAGCAATTTTTTTTTGCTGAAATTCCGTTTTCAGCAAAAGTTTTAGTTATATTTTTTCAGCACTAAACTAATTTTGAATTAATGTTTTACTAATTTATTTTGCTAGAAAAATTGTGCTGATAACCGCATTTATAGCGTGGACGACAACCAGATAGACAAATGTAGATGTCGCAGCTTGTCTGAATGTAGTACAGACAACGGAAATGATAAAAAAAGAAAAACAACTCTACTCAATTTCTATATTTAAATTTTCAGCAAATAAACTAACTAAAGTAAAATTTCGCTACAAGTTTTTTGAGTTTTTTTCAGTCCACTAATATTCAGCAAAGAGTTTAACTTAGACTAAGTGTTAGCAAAACTTTTGCTGAAATTACCAACTTTTTTGCAAGCACGCTCCTGACTAAAAATTTGCTGACACAGCAACATTTTTTGCTGACTTTACTGACTTTTTTTTGAGTGTACTTTAGATGTAGTGCGGACAAAACACAGCTCTTTTAAGACATAGTAAACACAACCGTGAAAGATTTTTGTATCTGTGTTTCATATATAAAACAAAAGGACACCAACAGATTGCATATAAACAAAAATATAACACAATAAGATAAATATGATTTAAATCATAGACAAAATAAAATATTTAAATTTAGTGAAGAAATAAGAAAAAAAGTGAATGTATAAACAAAATATTTATTAACATTGCTTATGTAAAATACAAGGACATTAATTTTTTTTCAGTAGTTTGGGTAATTTTTTTGTGTTCCCTTTCGCTTTTTTAAGAAAAATGTTTTTATAATATAAAAGCCATAGTTTATTTCCTTTTTTGTTATTTAGGATTGTCTATTAATGTAGAAGTCTGGACATTTTTATATTTTACGAAGTTTCCTAAATAATGTTCGAAAGAATAACAAAAACACAATTTTTAGACTTAAATTTTCAGCAAATAAATTAACTGAAGTACAATTTCTCTACAAATTTTTCGAGTTCAGCAAAGAGTTTTGTTGATTTTAGCAAGGATTTTTTTTATTTGCAATCGACTAATTGTTAGCAAAACTTTTGATGAGATTACTACTTTTTTTTTGGTAAAAATCAGCACAATGATTTTTTCGATTTGTTTTTAAATATAAATAAAAATCGAGCCTTTCGAAAAGAGCAGTTTAAAATTTTTTTAACATACATATATTTCTGCTGATTTTAGCAGAATAGACTGCTACTTACATTCAACTAAATTTAGCTTAAAAATAGCAAAAATTTTGTGGATTTAACAGTTTATTTTTGCTATTTTTAGTCTACTAATATTTAGAAAAATTTTCTGCAGATTTTACAGTACAATTTGTTGAAAAGAGGTAACTTAAATATAACTCAAATTCTGTATATTTAGCAGTTTTAATTTTGCTGTTCTTATTTTACTAGTACTTAGCAAAAAAGTTACCTACACTCATAAAAAAAGCCCGTACAAATAGTTAAAAATTCTGCTAAAATAACAGGAAATAGTACCTGAATTTGCGCCAGCATAAATTTCAATGATGTTGAGAATCATGGTCTGCTAAATTTAGGTGACCTAAATTTTAGGTAAAAAAGTTAGTTCAAATACAATAATTTATAAGAAATGTTGTTTAATGGAAATGAAAATTACTCAGCTGAAATCAGCATATGTTTTCTGCTAAACTTTAGTTGGTTATAAACAGGTAAAAAATTTAGTTAACATTCAAAAATTTAGAAGAATTTTCGTTTAATAGAAATGAAAGTGGGTCAGTTGAAATCTGCAAAACATGCTGCTAAAATTACAATCACTTTTTGTTATTAATTGAATAAAAACAAATTAATGTAAATATTATTAATTTTATTTTCAAATAAATTACACAATCCAAAAACACTATTTGCACTTTTATTTTCTTGCCAATATGTTAAACTTCCGCTGGAGTTGTATTATTTGGTTCCTTTTTTTCGTCTACCTGCGGGTCGAATTTAGATGAAAATGTTAAAGGGCTGAAATAAAAGAAAAAAAAATATTTAATAGTATTCCCTTAAATATAGTTTATATTATAAAACAAACCTCTATTATTTTATTTTTTTAAATACAATTTTAACTGCGAAATGTTAATGTCCAGTATACCTCCGTTTTCTTTTGCGTTCCTTTGCTGACTAACAGAAACAAAAGAAAACATGCTCTTATCATATTATTTTATTAACTAGAACTTTCTAAACAAGCGCATATTATTTTTATTTGTATTGGTTAGCGTCATCAGTGATGACTCATCACACACATTAAAATACACTTACTAGAAATTTTCTAATTTTTTTGTCGGCAAACTCACCAATACACACTTCACCATCAAGCGCCATCAAGCACCATCAATCACTATACACTAGCGCCCCTATCGTTTTCTTTTGAAAACACAAATATTAAAAAAGTTGCCAGTAAATTTATCTATATTAGCTGATAACATTGTCAAAATCATTTATAAAAAAATAACTAAATATCAGGAGGAAAAATTAGTTCAAGTACAGCAGAAATATGTTTTTGTGGTGAAATTTGATAACTAACAACTTTAGCTAAACAACGGATTTAAACGAAAACAAGAGGAAAAATTAGTTCAATTGAATTAGAACGCGTTTAACAGACTTTTGTACTAACTTTTTTTTATGAGTGTACATTACCTACAAGCTAAAAAAAAAGCTTACAGGTTATAGTGGGTTAATGATATTCGACAAAACAAAAATTCGGTATATTTTCTTAAATTTCGAATTTTGTAATTTTTTATAAAAATGCAATAATTTTCAAAAAGGGGCCATTTTCGGAAGCGATTATGCACGGGTTAACGTCTTCCGAAAAAATAAAAAAAAAATCGAATTCTTCCATTTTGAATCAACTAGAAAGAAAACTGGGTGTGTGGAAAAACGTTAAAAATACTATTGGACATATTTAATATTGCAAATATTGCCTTAACCATAGTAGTGTATAACATAGTAGCTTTACCCTTTTTCTATCATTTGGAAAAATTAAGTAGTGTTTGTAATTTTACTTATACATATACATATATGTATAAGTGGTGGCAAATTTCCCTATATGAGATAGGGAAAAGCTCTCAATTTTTTAATGAGTGAGGCTGCTATAGTATACTATGGCCGTAACACACAAGCTTTGGCAAATTCATATTGTACAATTAAAAGGCATTACTTGTTGTTTGAAATAACATATATATTTGTTCATTCTTAATTAATAAATTTCTCATCCTTTTTGTATTAACAAACCCCAAATAAATATACATACATAAAAATTAAACCCAAATGAAATTATAATGTCTTAAATTTAATATTAATGTAACGTCGCTGCACTGACGAAAACAGCTATGTGCTAAAAGATAGCTTTGTTTAGTCTTCTTGCGATATGTTTTAAAACATATATTTTTACAAGTATTTTAGCATACTTCACGTCGCAGAGTAGATTTTGTTCCTTTCTTAGTAGCACTTACAAATTTTTTGTATCATGCCATCTCTGTTTTAAAACATCGGCTGAAAAATCCGTGGGATGACTATAGGGAACGCTACTAATGACAAATCCATATAATTCTTTGGAACTACCAACCTTCAGATGATACCTGTCAAAATTTCATTAGTGAACAAGTTACAGCTCTTTTAGTGACGCTACTTTTGCGATTTTGAAACAATGTTGAATATAATTTCGTGTGTTGATTTATCATTGATTTAGTGTTTCCAAACCGATTAACCGAAAACCCGGTTTTTTGTTCATATTTCGGTTTTTTGCAAAATCTTAAATTTCGGTTAACCGAAAATCGGTTTATTTTCAACGGTTAACCGGTTTTTTATTTTATTATTTTAACTTAAAATCCCTTCAAATATTAAGAAACATAAGTGGCGAATTGCTAAAAAATTTTCGTTTATACAAATTTCAGCCCAAAATCTTGCGGATGTCAAAAATTAATATTAAAAATTTTGTGTTTAATACCCAAAAAATTTGTTTAAATTTTCTTGTTCAAAAATTCAGAAGAAACAAAGAAAAAGAAACGTCTCCTCGAGGCAAAAAAATCGATATATCACACTTTAAGATCCGACTATAAATGCCGAAGCTATAACGAGAAAATAAAAAAGACGACCCCTACGTTCAGGAAAAAAATTTTTTTTTCCATATTGCCTTGCTTTATATTTCAAGATGTACTGCGCACTTTTTTTGCCTGTATACATACATATTGGTTATTAAATGAAAGATACAGTGAAGTACTGCGAATATAAAAAAGTTTTCATATAAATAATTTTTATCATTTGAATCACCAAAACCTTGTTAGGTAAATCTCTAACTATAAAATATTGATCCTGAAGAATAACGGTCAGATTTTAATATATTCAATATAAAACCTCTCATACATTGAAAGGTTATATAACATATTCCGATATTTTTCAATAAGAATACTCCTCTTGAAAAGCTCTGAGAATATATTTGTCACTGTTACCGTTTTTTAGACAATATTTTTCAGTTTTTTTTTTTTATTTAATATTCATTTTTGGTGTTTTTTAATGTTTTTTTTTATTTTTTGTCGGTTAACCGGTTTAACCGGTTTTTTCACAAACGGTTAACCGCAATCCGGTTTTTTGAAAGGCCGATTTTCGGTTAACCGACAAACCGGTTTTTAAAAAAGTCGGATTTTTGGAAACACTACATTAATTTTTAATGGGAAAGCTTGGCTTGATAAGTGTTATTCGGACTCTGCTCTATCGAGACAAATGGTAGAAAAGTTGTTTGCTAACTTCTAAACTAAACAAACACCGATGACGCCGAACGATCTGGTCGCCCAAAAGAGGTGGTGATACCGGAAAACATAACGAAGGAAAGCTGTTTTCGAAATGGGTGACTTGTTTGCTCACAGTACACCAAAAACAACGTGTCGATGATTCTGAGAGCTGTTTGCGAGATAAAAAGGACTTTTTGCATCGGTATGTAACAATGGACGAAACTTGGATCTGTCACTTCAGAGTCGAATCTCCAGTCAGCTGAGTGGACAGCAACTGGCGAACCTCGACCGAAGAAGCCAAAGACGCAACAGTCAGCTGGTAAAGTTATGGCATTAGTATTTTGGAATGTGGCTGGACTTTTATACATTGATTAACTTGAGAAAGCCCAGACCATTAATAGCGATCCCTACATGGCCCAACTAGTGCTCATATGAAGAAGAGAAAAGTGTTCTTTTACCAAAACAATACGCCGTGTTTCAAGTCGTTGGCTACCATAGCCAAATTGCACGAATCACGCTTTCAATTTCGGATTTGGCGATTTTTACCTGATTTCAGACTTGAAAAAAATGCTCGCTGGAAAGATATTTGGTTCGAATGAAGAGGTGGATGCCGAAACAGAGGCCTATTTAGAGGCCAAAGATAAGCCATTCTATAAAAAAGGTATCGAAATATAAGAAAGGTTTTGGAGTGATTGTATAGCTCTTGAGGAAGATTTATTGATGAATAAAGTCGAATTTTGCCAAAAAAAATTGTTGATTTATTGGTTATCCTACGGACTTTTCAGCCGATGTGTTAGATTCTCCCTATTTTAAAAAGAATTTTCTGTCCGACACTTCTTTCACCCTAATTTTTAATACCGAATTCGATGATGAAGGATTTTACTTTTACTTTAACTTTTAAGTTTTAATTATATTTTATATAAAACAGCAATAGACAGTCTGCCTTTTCAGTTTTATCACTTCAATTTATATTTTTACACAATTAAAAATTCCATTGCAATATTTAATATTCGCTAATTGGATTTAATAAAATTACTTACAGTAGAGTGAAAAATGCCATTTCTATTTCAGCTATTTCTCCATGTCCAAGATGGAAAATATGTATTTGGGGAGGTGTAGTTTTTTTTTTCTAAACATATTTCATAAAAAAATTTAATAAAAACCTTTTATTTGATAGTTTTTAAATTTTTTTGTTTCTCTTTTAATTTTCATTCGTATTTTTGCTGACATTAAATTAATAGGCTGTTTCATATATTTGTGCTGTTATTGTGGATTTATTAAATTCAGCTTTTTTTTGGATTTAATAAATCCCCTTTTTGTATGAAAAATTCTAAATCCAGGTGATTAAAAAAACGCTAAATACGAAGAAGATTCCCCCATCATATCGCCTGAAATGATACATTTATGGCGACAATAACCACGCAGTGCTACAAAATAGGACAAATTTAATATACTATTCAAATGACCTGGTACAGATTGTAGGTTAGGTTGTCCCAAAAACTTTCACATTTCGTGATGTATTACCATTCAAACGTTGCGTATTATTGAGCTCATTATGGAAAAAAATACCAAAATAAACATTTCGAGAGGATTTTAATTTCGCTACCTGTGTTTGAGTTTGGTTTTGGTTATGTATTTTTTGAACATGTTTTTCCATTTTTTTTATGAAAATGGTCTCAAAAACCCGGGTCCAACGTTTTCTCTGTTCTTGCCGGTTCTTAATTTACAGCGTTTTGAAGGCCTAAAAGTTGGAAAAATTAAAATGTTATTGCTCCTTTGTAGCTTTCCATTCTTTGGTATACAATTTCTGTATTAAGAGACTAATTTGAAAAGTAAAAATAGTTTAATACTGCATTTACAGTACGATTATGTTTATGTTATGTTACACGTTTATGTAAAAGTTAAACATATCAGTTCATACCAGAGAATTGCAACTGCTGACTGCAAAATCATCATACATAATCAACACCCGAATAAACATTCGTTTTTGTTCAAGCGCCGAATATACTAAAATACACATATTGGTTGCTGATTTTAAATCAATCAAACCAAGTGATTTTTTTGCATCGTTGATTTAATCATTTGTCGCTTTCATACCATTCATTTCATTCATATTCGTTCGGATCAACGATGATTATTTTGATGTAGAATAAAATCAGAAAAAACAAAAATGAACGCGTATGTGTTTATTCATGATTGCAACCAAATAAAAGAAAAATAATTTCATAACAATAAAGAGGGGGTTTACAGTATCAGCAACGACTATATTTTGTAGAAACACATTTAATACACATACATTCCCATTTTAAAACAATAAGATTTTATTTTTTTTATTTTATAAAACAACTACATAATACTTTGATTTATTCATGTGAGTTCAAATGTTCGATCAGTTTGATTTTATTCAACAGTCTGATTTTATTCAACAGTCTGACTTTATTCAACAGTGAGTTTTTTTGAGCGATTAAATGTGAATAAAACATGTTTGACAGATGACTCAAACTGATCCGAACTACGCGCTTAGCTGCATGATAGTGATTTTATTCAGCATTGAATATTGTTGAGCGATTAAATGTGAAAAAGAATTTTAGTGTATGATTAAATCAAGAAAAAGTTGAATTTTCCGTTCTCTGGCTCATACATAAAAATTACGTGTTTAAGTTAAACGTCTCGAACAGATGTTCCTTAACAATTGTAAAAAAAGAACGAAAATTTAACAAAATTTCCCAAAAAGTTGTTTTTTGTTCGGTCGGCGATAATAATAAATAATTTTTGGCATTATCCAACCAGGGGGTATCCATTAATATGTTTTAAAAGACCGTAGTTTCCTAAAAAATTTCACACAAGAATGAGAAGAAAACACAAAGAATTTGAAGAAATTTAACATCGAACGAGAGAATTTAATAAAAACGGTTTTTACAAGCACAAACCAACATTAAAAACAATAAAAAAATAATTGAAATTAATTATTTGTTATTTATTTCA
The DNA here is from genome assembly GCA_949987735.1 of Leucophora obtusa. NCBI lineage: Eukaryota > Metazoa > Arthropoda > Insecta > Diptera > Anthomyiidae > Leucophora > Leucophora obtusa. The sequence goes on from OX465297.1 coordinate 26,979,107, forward strand.
TTTTGTTTTTGTGACCGCTTTAATCAATAATCACAAGAAACAATAACTGTTAACTTTTTCGGTTTTCATTTGTTTCTCTTATTCTTCACGGGAATAATAGGATCACAATCCATATAAACTTTAAGGGAACCAAAGAGTGTACTTTTTTCGTATGGGAACTCTTTAGCCTTTACCCTCTTTGATTCAACGTTATTATAATTGTTTTTTTTTGCTTGTTTCCGCCCCAGTCGGAAACAAGATTTTTCAGTCTTTAGTTAAGGGACAACTTCATGACTGTTTTTGGATTTTTCGTTCACCGGAAGCAACATTTAATTAATTGTTTTGTTCATCTATCACTTTAATAAGAAAAAATCACATTTTAACTGGTTTTTATTTAAATTTAGTTTATTTTATTCAATTTAAATTTAATTTTTCTTTTTGTGTCTTCTTCTGCTTCAAACTTGTCATTCAACACCAATTGATTTCAAACTTATCGTGTTTAAAAACGTGTTTAAAAATTAAACACGATAATACCGCGGGTATAATGAATTTATGATGATGTTTGTTACTACCAAACATAGTTGTCCTAGACCCACTTTTAATACACCTATTATTATATATTTCACTGCTAATGAAATCTCACTAATGCCATAAACACTATTTATAATTGAGCCAAAGGGAATTTGTTTACCAAAAAAGAAGAAGTTTAAATTAATTTATTTCGGCTGTTTTATCAAAATTAATCTCTCGGGATCTCTCCTGGCCAATTTTGTCCATTTTGCTCTATCTCGCATAGTTTTCGAGACACTGGCCAAAAACGGACGAAATTTATGTAAAATTGAATCAGGGGACACACATAAAACAAATGAGGTAAGTCCGGGAGGGATCCCGAGGAAGTAATTTTTATAAAACAGTCGCACAGTGGCTCATATTTTTTTTTTTATCAATTTATGTAATAAATAAAATTAATTCACTCTGGTAAATTGAATTAATTTCAATTTTGTTAACAATTTTGTATTATCACATAAATTGCTAACAAAAACAAATGAAAATGTTACCCCATGGCTCGTGTCAATTTTATGAATCAGGGTGACTGTGTCCTTTTTTTACTAATTTATGTGGAAATACGAATTAACATATTCCGATAATACAAATTTCGTTCAATTTTATTTCGATCCCTATATTAATTTCCCTCGTTCAACTATATATCACACTTAAGATAAAGTAAGGCCGGGAGTGATCCCGAGTGATTATTTTGATAAAATAGGCTCAGGATGACTAATTTTTTTCAATTTATGTGGCAATATAAATTAATACACTCTGAAAGAGTGTGAATTTTTGCAAAATTCAACCAAGGAGCACACCCCAATAAAACAAATGGAGTAAGCCGGGAGCGGTCACTATGGATGAAACAGTCACAGGGTGACTTATTTTTTTTTCAACTTATATGATAACAGACTCTGATAGAGTATGTTAATTTGTGTTATCACGTAAATTGCTACACAAAAATTAAAAATGTCACCGGACTTATTTATTTTACAGGAGTTTGATAACTCCCTAATGGAGCAAAATTTTTGTCCGTTTTGTTCTATGTCGCTTAGTCATTTTACAAAATTACCAGTATCTCGAAAACTAAGCGAGATGACGAAAAATAAAAACCTTTTTGCAAAGCTCGGCAAAGACCACACACCAGTTATATAAATGAGGAACTGTTACCCGAAAGCGATGCTTATTAGCAATACGAAAGCAATACTTCTGGAATATAAATTTATAGTTTTAAGACATTTATTATCGCCAAATTATCGTGTGGAAGAAACCGCGATATTTTAGTACATTTATTATCGAATACTACTTTGATTTATTTATGACGATAAAATAGAGATATTTGCTGACATACACTAAGAGAATTATCATCACTTCAGTAATGAATTTCTTCATAGTTTCAATGAAAATTGTCACTGGAACTCGTCCATTGAAACTTTTCATGGAATCTATGAAACAGGTTTCATTAAAGTCAATGTTTATGAAAAGTTAATAAAATTAATGAAACTCTTCATAAAATTAATAGGCCACTCGTCCAATGAATAAATCATTCAGCCAATGAAGAGCTTCATAAAATCTATGAAGCAATTTCATTTACTATTATTTATTATAGTTGGTTGTTGTCGTTGGTAAGCTGGAGTGGATTAAAAAAAGTACTTAGCAAATGCAAAAGGCGTAATAAAATCGTAGCATATTTTACGGATGTACAAAATATATCTAAAGAAAGAATTCATTAAATAAAAAAGGGTCATAAAAAAAATTTAGAAAAAATTAATATTATTTATAAAAAAAAATTTCATAGTCCAAAATTAATAATAAAAAATTAATTAAAAAAAAATAAAAATTATAAATGGAAATGACGATATTTTATAAAAAATTAAAAAAAAGTAAATACTATTGAACAATTTCATATATACACTCAGAAAACAGATTCGGTGCTGACTACCCCATTTGTTGCCAATCGAATGGTTTAGTTGCATCAAATGAATTTTTCGGTTGAGGCTACCGAATTATTCTTGATACAATTGAAACTCCGTTGCCACAGTCAAATTAGTCCTGTCTCAATTGGTTTTCTGTTACCACAACTGAAAATTTCGGCTACCACAACCGAACCATGCGATTGGCTACAAATGCGGTTATCAGAACTGAATCTGTTTTCTGGGTGTATAAAGAATATTTTCATTAAATTTATGGAGATCTAATTTATGAAATTCAATGAATTTTTTTAATGAAATTATGAAATTTTATGAAAGAAAAGTTATAAAAAATTTCATAATATTAATTAAATATTATATACATAATGAAATTCTTCATTGGTTCTACGAAAAAAATTCTATGAAATTATATCATTAATATCATGAAGGATAATTCTCTCAGTGTGTCTTTTAAATGTTTGTAGGGATAAACAAATATATACTTTTATCCCTTTCAGACCCAACCAGCTACAAAAATTTATTGATTTTGTAATTTTAAGGTAAAATGGTATTAAAACTATTAAAATTTCCTGATCTCAATTCATATTTTACGAAATATAATTTAGGTAAAATTAAAATTGCAATTTTTTTATTTAAGTAAACCTATTAGTATTAAAATATTTGAAACTTTAAGGGAAAACATCATATCTCACAATCGTGTATGCTGGGTCTCAAAGGGTTATACGTCATGTTTACTTACAAAGCATAATCCATTTTTAGGGTTTTATTAAGTGTTTTACAAATTTAAAGACTTTTTAGATTCTGCTCATTTATAAATATTATTAAATTTATTGAAATTAATCAGGTAAAATTTCTGTTGAATTTACCCCAAATTTCTTCTTTAACTAAAATTGTCTGTGTATTTAGTAACGTATAAAATTTAACTTACCCAAATTTAGTAGACCATGATTGTCAACTTTATTGAAAATTCTGCAGGCCAGTGTTGCCAAGTCTTTTTTTACAAATCCCCCTAAGTTGTCCAAAAAAACCCCCCAAATTTACTTTACCACTAAAAAACATCCCCCTAAAATAAATTTTCCCAAAATTCAGCAATAATTGATTTTTTGTTTTTAAAATAAAAAATTTCGTTATATTTTAGCTGGTTTTCTTTGCTTTCCTAGTCACAGTCTAAAATTTTTCAACTTCAAAAATATGTAGGCTAAAAGAAAATAAAAATTTATGTGAAAAACTATCAACAATTTGGCAAAACCAATCATCGAACTCTAAAATTTAATTGGTTTTGAACTATTTTTACGGGCTTTTTTATGAGTGTAATAAGGTATTGCAATCAGTAGGTATTGGCTAAGCACAGTTTTTTTTTTTGGTTTTCTAGCTATATTGTTGCATAATTTTAAAGTAATATCATATACATGTAGCAAATTCAATTATATTCTGAAATGTTTATGCACATTTACACAATTCTGTATACGTTCTAAGTACATGCATAAAAATTCCAACCCTACAAACATTGCAAAACGAAAAATTTTCGAAATCGTATCGCATGGTTGAATACGATTCGAATCAATACAAAGATATGAAAGATAAATCGCCGATATCGATATTAGTCACATGTGGATAGACAACGATAGTGATTCCAGCAAAAAATAAATACGAATTTAAAAGCAATGCAGAACAAGAAACGCATTTTTAGCGCTAATCTCTTTTTTAGTTTCCAAAAATGCAATGAAAGAAAGTAGAGTCAAAGAGCATTGAATCTCAAGAATATGTATTAGGGTCGGAAAAATGCGCATCGCGATTCTTGTTCTATGGATAATTCCAAGAATCTTTGCCGAAGAAGCCATAGCTTCGAGCCCCCGGGGTTTTCCAAATAGAAAGTCAAATATTCGTAAATTTTCACAACAATTTTGTCAATTTACCCAAAAAAAAGGCGATAAGATCCAAACAAATTTACGAAAGCGCCCTCTGGTGGCACTCAAAAATAAATGTTAAAAATGGATTCCTTGCCCCAAAAAACCCTCACATACATATTTGGCTAGGGGAAATAAAATTTTCTTTTGCCTCGATTCTTGAATATTTAATCCGGGGGCTCGAAGTTTATTTTTGAGCTATGGTTTCTTCGGCAAAGTTTCTTATAATGACTAGGGTTTGGGGTTCGGGAATTCCCGGGAAAATAATATATTTTTCCCGGGAAAACGGGAAATTTTAAAAATATTAAATTTTTTTGTTTCGAATAGGATTTTTTAATTTTAGTCATAAAAAACATTTTAAATACCAAAACAAAAATGTCATTGTTATAATCTTTTAAAAGGGAATACATTTATTTGACACACAAATAAAATCTTTGCCAAGTAATTAGGAGCATTTCAACTAATAAAGATTTTTCGTATAACTTATTCAAAATTTAAGCTAGATTCACAATGGTAGAGTACTCCACTCTGCAGAGTGGAGTGTACTAAAATAGAGATGACATGATACAAAAAATATGTAAGTGGGAAAAAGAAAGGAATAAAATCCACTCTGCAGAGTGAAGTACTCTATCATTGTGAATGTGGCTTTAAGTAGTAAAACCTAAAAACTTGGTAAAATGTTTAAAAGAAATATGAAAAAAAGCTTTGTTTCTTACAAATAATCGCCCTTACTATCTAAATTTTTCAAATGTATAATTTAGGTAAAGTCGACTTTAGTTAAAATATTGGGTGGCAGTATACCTTGACTTGGTTTATTTTTGGAGCATTCTGATTGGTTAATTTATTTTCAACCAATCAAAATATTTGAAAATATAAATATTTTTGTAAGGTTTTCATACACAAAATGGACAAAACCGTTTGATTAAAAATAAAGTCGACTTTAAATTTAAAATACTCTTTTATATTAAGGGCCAATAATTTTATAAGTAATGTTTTCATTAATAAATGTGAAAAGAAAAGACTGGTGAAAGGTGGTATCTAAATTTGGTTATCCGACATCTAAATTTGGTTAACAAAAAAAAAAAATTTATGGTCATGCAACTTCTCTTGAAGAAAACAACAACAAGAACAACGTTTCAGCTAAAATTAGCAAAGTACCCAAAGAAAAAAGTGTAAGCTGAATAGGCATTAAAGGTTTTATGGTAGGGCAAGCATTTCCTGAAATGGTATCCAAATTAGCCGCAGTCAATCCGCACCATAACTAGATCTTCGTTTATTCGAGAAAGTTTTTATAATAAAAACCTGGCATTGCAAAAAAATGAAACCGATGTAAAGAACATTATATTAAATTACTACAATCATGTAAAAGATATCGTGATGAAAGAAATATCGAGCAATATTTCTAACAATAGGAGATTTACTTTAATATTAGATGAATGGACAAGAATATCACAAAAGAGATATTTGAACATATGTATAAATGGAAATAATTCATTTTATAACCTGGGGTTGGTTTATATATCAGCTGATGATTCTTCTGATGAAATAAGAAGAATTGTAGAAATAAGACTAGAAGAGTTTTATTTGTCTTTGGAAAATAACATTGTGGCCACCATATCTAATGAGCCAAGTGTGATGAAACGGTTTGTTTTCGACAGTCCAGTAGTAGGTGCTTTCTGCTGGAATCATGCAATTCATTTGGCAGTGCTGCGAGTAATTTATGTGAAATCAAATGTTCAACATTCTGATATTTTTTACTTTGTATTCTCACTACACAGACTGCATTTGTACTGAAATACTTTTTTTTTTTAACAAAAATTACTTATATAGGTGGTTTTCATTAACAATTTAGTTCAAAAATATTTACCGGGATTTTTTTTCATTCCCGTTTCCCGGGAAATAAAAAAGTCCGGAAATTCCCAAACCCTAATAATGACCCATAGAACAAAAATCGAGATGCGCCTTTGTACATTTTTTCGGCCCCCTACAATTCGACCGACCCTAATATTAATATTAGGGTATGTCAATTTGTTCGGGTAAAAAAAAACGTGACAAGCTCATAGCAAAGTTCAAAGCAAAAAAAAAGTGTTCGGAATCAGTACTGCGATTTATTAACTTAATTATGACAAAATTCGTTACTTAACGAAGTAAATTAGTAAAAAAAGTATAGAAAAAATATATCGTTAACTCATTACCATAGAAAATTCTTCTAAGTTTATATTTACAATTTCTTGGTTAACTCGTACATTTTCAAAACAACTAAAACTCAAGCTTGGTGATTTTAATAATGTTTGTTAGTGCTTGACTTAAGTTAGCTATATTGATAAAATCGTTAATGAAGCTCTATCTATATGCTACTATAATGAAGCAGATTTTTACTGAAAAAAAGCTAAAAGTACGTTTCCGCATACGAACTTTGCGCCGAAAAAAGTTCGTTGCCGAAATCGGCGTCGAAAATTAGGAACGTAACGGCGCCGTTCAGCAACGAAAACAACAACATCAAGTAGATTTTTTTCGGTGCTAGCTCTTTGCGCCGAAAACAAGACTACGATAGAAAAAAGTATGTAAAAAATTTGGTTAAAACTACTAAAAATTTGTTTTAAAAATGATACTGCAGAAAAAAATGCTAGATTTAATACGGAATTTTAATGATGTTACCTCATAACATTTGTTAATAGAAAATAACAAATTAACCTGCTAAAATCAGCAAAAAAATTTGCTGAATACCTAGTAGCTTAAAAAATCATAAAAAAATTTTCGCAGTTTTTTTTCGATTTTTTTTAAATGAAAATACAATTCGAGCCTTTTGACAACAGCAGTTTACAATTTTTTTTGCAAATATTTTTGCTGATTTTAGCAGGATAGACCACTATTTGCATTCAATTAAATTTAGCTTAAATATAACAAAAATTTTGTAGATATAAGAGTATATTTTTGCTATTTTTAGTTTACTAAAATTTAGCAACATTTTCTGCAGATTTTAGAGAATAAATTGTCGTTTTCAATTAACTAAAAGTTAATTTAAATATAACTAAAATTCTGTAAATTTAACAGTTTTATTTTTGCTGTTCTTATTTAACTAGTATTTAGCAAACAAAATTTTTTAGTTGCTTTTTCTGCTATTTTTACAATTTTGTTTCTTGAGTTTCAATAACACTTTGTATTTTCATAGTTTTCAAAAAAATAGAACGCACTAATTTCATTTCAGTTTTATACCGAAACGCTCCCAAATGAAACGAAAACGAAACAGAAGCGAGACGGTGACGAACAACAACGTTTTTCAGTTATAGTTTTCGTTTTCGGCGCCGATTACGGTTAATAAATTTATTTCAAAGGGTGTCGAAATATTGATTGAAGAGAAAAAGTTAAAATAAATATAAATTTATTAAATAAAACTGACCTCTAGCTTAATTATTTTCCAAGAAAATTTTAAATAAATCTATAAAGGTCGAAAAACATCAAAATATCTAACAAAACTAGTAGTTTTTAAAATTATTTCATTTTCGATTGTCAAATCCCATACAAATTTTAAATCGATAACTTAAAAAAAAACGAAAATTTCTAGTTTTGGGTTCAGTATGAATGAAGCTTTAACTAAAAATTCAAAAAATGTCAAAATGGGGTTAAAAGGCTGCCGAATCTCTTTTTTGGTATTTTTTGGGAACAACTTTACAAGTCTATGCTAAAACATGAATTAAAACTTCTATTTCTAGTTCATAAAATATCTTAGACAGGACTACCGTATAAGATATAAAAAATATTTAGCCCCCCCTTAAGTGAATCCTGCATCCGCGCCTGTCTTTATATAAAATCATACATTTTATATCAAATTTTCTTGTATTTCCTTTTGCCTGTTGTTCCAGTTAAACATTGAATTAGAACAATAACAACATTATACACAAGAACACATTCACTTTCTGTTTCTGTTATTGTTGTTGCAATTAGAAATTTTCTTTCAACTCATGGTTATTGTTAAAATATCAACATCAGTTCATAGGAAGTTTTAATAGTGCATTGTTTTAATATGTAAGACAAAATTTCATAAACAATTGATAGTACAGTACTACCTCGCTTAACGCAAACATTATAATTGCGGTATTTTAAAATAAAATGTTGTATCTTCTATTTGAAATGGTATCATAGTTTTGGAACTGGCTGGAACTATATTATATGTAAATTAGCTGCATTAAGTGAGGTCGCTCGTACTTACTCAAAAAAAAAAATTTTTTTTGTTTTAAATCTGTAAAATTGTTGAAAAAAAAATTTTTATTCACATTATAGTAGTTGCAGTAAATACATATTTTATTACCTAATTCTATAATTTTCAAACTTTGCACCATATTTAGGGCTCAATCAATAACTCAATGATTTTTTCCCATGTATGTTTTGCAAGTTGTTTTAAAATATATTTAAGAAATAAAAGTTTTGAAAATTTCCCTTACATTGCAAACGATTTCAAACCTTGAAAAAGTGTCCCTGTATATACTGCCCATAAATACGATGCTGAACCATAGTGCAGTTGAGAGTTGCCAACTTATTGCCATCAACATTCCACTGCATTTATGTCTGTTTAAATAACTCTTTATGTCCAACAATATTCTGCTTTAGAGCGAAAATGTACATATACTCATCATTAAACAAATAATTAAGCAAACATAAACGTTATTTAAGATTATAAGGTGTTGTATTACCAAAAAAAAGTATAAAATGTGAAAAGCTAACAAAATGTTTAAGGTCCGGTAATTGATTTATAAAATTAGCATCGTTCAAAAGGTTAACCATATATATTTCCATATAAATTTGATATTCATTGCTACACTAACAGGGAAAGTCTATACCATGGTTTAATTATAAAAGGTTGGCTTTTAGGGTGGGCCTTATTTTTCTAACTTGCGCTTAAAGGCCGTCCTCCCCCTTGAAATGTGTCTTTGGTTATAAAAATACATCATGCAAAAAATTAAGGTGATCGTATACCGGGAACACGTGCCGCATAGGCCCTGAATTTTGAAATACGATTTACAAGGCGAAAAAATCACTTATTTAAGATTTTTTCGAAAATACTGGCTGTTAAATAACTGTATTTCTCAAAAATTAAAAAAAAAATAATCTAGACCAAATTATCTTTCTGGCAATGTATATTAATCTAAAATCTGTTGGAAAGTATTTAAGTAATTGCAATTACCACAGACCATTGTAGGGTTAAAATGAGTCAAATTATGAAAATCGTAAAAAATTAAATATTTTTTTCAAAAACTTACAATGTTATACTCTAGTTTCAAATCTAAAATTCATAAATATTCAGATATAAATTTTTTTCGCCCTCGGATTATGATAACCTAGACCGAGGTATGGCCAAAGATGGGATTTTTATTTTGTAAATTTGCAAAACCCTAATTTTGAGTTTTTTAAAAATTTGTTCAACAAAATATGAAAAAAAAGTGGTCAACGCATAGTGTTTCTTGAACTGGACCTCAGAGAATATTTATACTGAAAATTACATATATCGCTCATTTAACTTAGTAGTGACGGCGTTTTAAATTTGCAAATTTTAGAGAAAAGTGTGATATTAGTCAACGATTTAGATAATATCATTAATTTTTGTTGTTTTAGGTAGATGTCAAAAAAATTTATTTAAATTTTTTTAACTCAGATAGAAGAAAATTTTGTAAAACTTTGACAACTTTAACCATTTCTTTATCAAGGTCAAATGTGAAATTTATGAAAATTTTCTATTTTCAATCAAAGTAACTGTTAATAAGAACAACTCTGTTAATAAGAAATTTTATATACAGTAATAAAAATTATAAATTAATCCTTATAGGGTCAAAAGGATCGAAAATCGACCAAAACCCCCCCTCCCCTTTAATTAAGCATTTTCTAGAAAAAAATCAAAATTAACCTGTTTGAGAAGATGGCATCAATATGACCCAAGGGGTTAAAACGGACTTGTGTCAAAATTTTCTATAAAATGATAAAAGAAGAGAAAATTGAAAATATAGCCCATATGGGCGATAGGTCCAAATATGGACCGATCCTATCTAGAATCAATATGCTTTTTCCTTGCGACCATGTAAGTCAGCGAACCAAATTTCATTGAAATATCTTCGTATTCGCGACCTGCAGCGTGTAAACAAGCCATTTTTGGGGGGACCCTTATATGAGCACTAGGTCTAAACATGGACCGATTTTAACCAAAATCAACAGCCTTCGTCCTTAGGCCGACATAGGTCTGCGTACCAAATTTCATTGAAATATCTTCGTATTTGCGACCTGCAGCGTGTAAAAAAGAAAATTTTGGGGGGTACCCTTATATGGGCACTAGGTCTAAACATGGACCGATTTCAACCAAAATCAATAGGCGTCAAAATATCTTAATATTTGCGACCTGTAGAGTGTGCACAAGAATGCATGGACAGACAGACGGACGGACAGACGGACATCGTTAAATCGAAATAATAAAAAAATTCGTAGCCGATCGGTATACTATAAGGTGGATCTAGGACCAATATTTTTGGTGTTACAGGCATCAGCACAAACTTATAATACCCTCTCCACGTAGTAGTGTAGGGTATAAAAAGGAAATCTAAATCATGGATGGTAACCGAAACGATGAGGTTATCGGTAAGGGTAATGCTATTTTAGATTATTTCGGTAACGGTACTTTAAGGATAATGGCTTTTTAGTTATTTCGATTCATCCCGCAATTTTGTTTACAAAAAACACACGAGATTAAGAACAGAACCAATTTACCAACTTAAAGTACGAAAAATACTCAATAACCACGTGCAATTACCAAAAACATAAAATTAAAAATAACGGTAACGGTATTTTAGGGTTAACGGTATTTCATTTATTTCGGTAACGGTATTTTAAGGGTATCGATATTACATTTATTTCGGTATCGGTATTTTAAAGATAACGGTATTTCAGTTATTTCGGTAAAACGGTATTTTAAGGATAACGGTATTTGGGTTATTTCATTTTAGGGGTAACGGTAGTCAGTTGAAAGGGTTTTGAATCGTTAACGGTATTTTAGCGGTATAGCCTGCCAACCCTGATCTAAATTAACCACTTTTTTCACATTAATTTATGGTTTCTACATGCATTTTTGAGACAACCAGCATTATTTAACAATAAAATGGGTCATATTGGGTCAAATTCTGGAAAATTCTTAACTTAAGGTTTTTATGTCGATTTTCAGGTCGAATGGCAACTTTTTATATTTTAAAAATTTTGGATTATTTTCACCCCATGTGCCTATAAGGATTAATTTCTATTTTTTTATTACAGTATATAAAATCTGGTGTTATTTGGATAACTTTTGCCAAATTCCGCAACAATCAACACAATACTTTTATAAACTTTCAGGAAAAATCGAAAATTCCCAAAATTTTTACTTTTGACCTTGATGAAGAAAGGGTGTCGGAGTTTTACAAAATTCCTCGAAAATCTCTTTTATCTGGATTAAAAAAAAATCGGAAGTGATTTTGTTACAGCTAGCTAAAAAAACAAAAAAATCTGACTTTTCTCTAAAATTTGCAAATTTAAAACGCCGTTACTACCCAGCAAAAATTACTGCATACCCAGAAGCACTTTGGGAAGGCATTATTTGATCACCGTGCGCTTCCCAAACTAATTCCAGAAGACATGATTTTTCTTCGCGAAGTCCCACTTGGTATGTCTCTTTTCCGCAGGTGAAATGCGCTTGTTTCATGGCACTTAAGAAGCAATAAAATCAGGCCTTCATAAGAAATGAAATGCTCATTTTTTTTGAGCTTCGAGATCCGCTGAAATAATGTGTTTTTAATAAAATTTAAAGCACTTCACTGATTTATCCAAAGAAGCGGTGAAATATTTGCTTCAGTGATACGCTAATAAAATGCATATTTTCATTCGCTTCCTAATGTCAGTAATATACATATTCTGAAAGAGCTTCTTTTGAGCTCGAAAAGAAAGCATTTTTCTTAGTTACATAATTGCGTATTTCTGAATATAATAGTATAATAAAAAAAAAACCATATAAAGGGTTTTGCAATAGGTGCTTGACAACTTTGAATTTAATTTGTGAACGCACTATTTCACTGATCATCTAACTGTTACTTTCCTTTTTTTCAGTAAACTCAACATTTTCATCATGGTAAAGTACACGAACGAACAACGTATGCAAAAATGTACTACCGAAATTCGGAGTCGCTTACCGCAACTTTAAGAGCGTTAACTCCAATTTTCGGTGATTATTCTAGCCCTAGTAGACAAGCAATAACAAGTTTAGTGCAAAAATTTAAGTCTACATATTCATTGTGTGATGCTGCCGTGACAGTGAGACAACGGGTTGGTCGAAGTGACGAAAATATCGCTGCCGTTCAAGCGTTCGTAGCAAAGGATCCAAATCAGTCGATTCCATGGCGTTCTCAAGAACTGGGCATCGCCAAGACCACTTAATTGCGAATTTTGCGTAAAGATCTTGGTTTACACCCATACAAGATCAAGCTGACTCAAGAATTGTAGCCGATGGACCATTTGACGCGACGTACGATATTTAAAAAAAAGTTGTCAAGTCCTTATTGAAAAATCCTATAGTTTTTAAATGATTTTTTCTGACCGGTTGCCCTAGATTTATGCAGTTTAATGAGACCAAAAAAATCGAAACCACGTAAATTAAATTTTGGAATTTTATTAGTAAAAATTAGCTTTAAATCGATTATGAAGTGAGCGTCAAGATACAAATGTCTCCATAGGGAACATTTATTTTGAACGAGCCTTAATTTTTTTGTTGTTGGCAATGCCATCTGACAAACATATTCAGTATACATCAAATCAGTGAACAAACAACATCATATTTTTTCATCGTGTTAAAGATGGCGAATTTTGTACCAGAAAATGATGATTTGCGGAAAGTATTAATTTTTTGTTTTCATTTGAAGAAAAGTGCTGCAGAGTCGCATCAAATGCTTTTCGAGGCATTGGTGATCATGCTTTATCAGAAGCAATATGCAAAAGATGGTTTCGACGGGTTTCAGATTTTAATGTGAGAAATGTACGTGGAAGAGCAGCAAAAAAGTTTGAAGACGCCTCGAGCTCCTAAAACCTGGTGAAAAAGTTAATACAGAATGCTATCGACAACAAACGATCAATTTAAACCATGCATTACTTTCCCATTAAAAATTAGTGTTTTATTTTCACAAAAAAAAGCTCATTTCATACCTGGTAATTCGAAAAATAAATATCAAAATCTATTTTCGTTGCGCAAAAAAGTATCGCGTAAATCGAGGATTTATGTTAACTTTATGTTAATTTTTGTTATTATAAAAAACTTAAATATTTTTTGTTACTACTCTAAAACTGTGATCTCTAAAATTCTTTTCCAAATCAAAATGAAAATATCTAGTTACTAGGGTAACTACTAGGGTATTAATCGATTAATCGTGCAAATAATTATTCGGGTTTTTTACTTAACCGGTTAATCGAACAAAATTTTGAAATTAATCGATTAATCGAAAAAAATTTATGTAAAATAATGTACATACACTTGATGTGTTTTTAATAATTTTATTTAAAAAAGGAACAAAAATAAATTCAGTAACTCTTCTGAAATTCATAAAAATAAAAAAAGTGTAACAGTTGAGATCCCGTGTAAAAAAGATCAGATCTGGCCAGATCTCAGCACATCTTACCAGATCTAATTAGATCTCAAAATTGGGGACAAATTTGAGATCTAATTAGATCTGATCAGATCTAGGCATATCTGGCCAGATCTTCGTAGATCTTACCGGATCTAATCAGATCTCAAAATTGGGGACAAATTTGAGATCTAATTAGATCTGATCAGATCTAGGCATATCTTGCGCATTTGTCCAGATTACTTTAGATTTGAACAAATTTGGCACTAGATCTTATCAGATCTTGCCATAAGGTATTATCACATATGCCATATCTGATCATATTTGATGTGATCTGGTACAGGATCTAATTAGATTGAATCATATCTATTGAGAACCAAAAAGATCTGGTCGGATCTAAACTTTTTTACACGGGATCAGATTTTGTCAATATTTTTATTTTTTCTGTCCCCTCTTTCACATATTAAACTTTTACCCAAATCGGGGAGAACCACACCCAAAAGAAGAATATAAGACCCCGTACATTAATTTGTGTCTCTTTCGTATAGAGTTGTAAAAATATTGAGTATTCCGGTACTGAGTACTCAATACTAACTGTTTTTTTTTGAGTACTCAATACTTTGAAAGATGCAATTTTCCGTAGAAATGTGTATTTTTCGTATGAAAATACAACTCTAAAAATAGTACTAAAATATACAACTGTGGAAATACAACTCTATTTGTGAAGCAAAGAAATTTGTAATGAATTTTTGGTAAAAATTATTTAATTAATTTATTTAAAATGTTTTAAATTTATTAAAATGTAAGTAACAATAGTTATTTAACACGTGTATGTGAATTGTTATTATTTTTCCTTATAAATACGAACTCATAACATTTTTAATTCAAAAAAACCGTTAAAAGTATTGACTAGTATCGAGTACTCAATTGAAAAGTATTGAGTAGTATTGAGTACTCAAAAAGTATCGAAATTTCACAACTCTACTTTCGTATACATTGAATACATAAAAAACGTAAATGTAGAGAGGAATTCCGTTGAGAAATTGTTTTCCCTCTGCGTTTCTGTACCTCCATCCTTTTATTTTATTAATTCAGGGTGCTCACTAAACGAGCTGTATTACATTGAGCATTAATTATAAATAATAATTTTAATAATCGTTAGTTACAATAGTTATTAATGATTTCATTTAATATCAACGTTTAAAAAGTCCTAAAAAGTAATTAAAAATTTATTATACGTAAATAGATACCACAACTTTACTAGATAAGTCACAACAATAGGGTAGTAAGATGACAAAGCAAACTGTGATTATTTTATATTGTTTTTCTTTGGGATTTCAGATGTTTATTAACGCTCCTACTTGAAAACATGAAATTCTCATTGAGTTGAAGCTAAAAAATATTTCTAGAAATTCTAAAAGGCCGTCCCTTAATTATTTTCTTAGACCAGAATGAAATTCGGATAGGTACAAGACTACAGCAAATTATTTGTGACAATGTTTTTAAAAAATTTTGAGGTTTTAGCACTTTACTTCAATAAAAAATTTATATTTTTTAAACATTTTTGTAATTTTCTACTAATTTCGATTAATCGTATGAAATTATTCGAATTATTCGTTATTCGAAATGTGGATATTTTAAATTATTCGAATAATTTTTGAGAAAAATTGTTCGATTAATCGAATAACGATTAATCGATTGAATACCCTAGTAACTACCAAAATCGCGAATATTTTCTTAATTTTTCGGATAATTTCCGGCAAGTGTGATGTATGTGTAATCAGAATTATTTTATTTTACAAAGATTTGTACCAAAATTCCAAAATTAAATAAATAAAAATCTAAGATATGGAAACGAAATACACTAAGATCGCTTTAAAGTAGCCTTTAAAACTGTTGAATTAATTTTCCTCATCAAAACATCTTAAAAGGTTGTACCTACTTTAAACAAAACATAGTTTTGCCCACTTTCTAAAACAAATTTTCTTTATTTTGATTGGCTAAGAAAGTAATCTGAAAAAAATATGATCCCCTCTGGAATTCAAAAAGAATTGCTTTAAAGTAGCTTTCAAAATTTATGAAATTATTTTTTCTGTTATAAGCTCATCAAAACGCGTTACTAAACAGTTAAACTTCAAACAAAAAATATTGTAGTTTTGTCGACTTTTAAAGCAAATTTTTATTATTTCGATTGACGAAAAAGGTTAAAACAAATCTGCAAGCAAAAATGCACTTTGTTGAGCATTCTTCAAAAAAATATGACCCTCTTTGGAATTAAAAAAGATTTTTTATATCTGCTTCTAAAGGGGTAACGAGCTTCTTTGGGGACGCCCGAGAAAGTCCATTCTGAAAGTCCTAGTAACACTTTGCCTTAAAATCGATAATGAAGTCTCTGCCTTACAAAAGAAGCAGTTTAAAAGGTAAAGTAAACGAGTAAAAAGGTTAAAGTCGGGCATGCCGACTATACAATACCCTACACCAGTCGAATTGGTTAAAATGGGGCTTGTGTCAAAATTTTCTATAATGTGAGTCAGCGCACCAAATTTCATTAAAATATCTTAATATTTGCGACCTGCAGTTTGTAACCAAGCCAATTTTGGGGGGACCTTATATGGGCACTAGTTCTAAACATGGACCGATGTTCACCAAAATCAATAGGCTTCGTCCTTGGGCCAACATAGGTCTATATACCAAATTTCATCAAAATATCTTAATATTTGCGACCTGCAGCGTATAAACAGTATAATTTTGGTAGGACCCTTATATGAGCACTAGGTCTAAACATGGACCGATGTTCACCAAAATCAATAGGCTGCGTTATTGGGCCAATATAGGTCTGTGTACCAAATTTCATCAAAATATCTTAATATTTGCGACCTGCAGCGTATAAACAGTATAATTTTGGTGGGACCCTTATATGGGCACTAGGTCTAAACATGGACCCATGTTCACTAAAATCAATAGGCTGCGTTATTGGGCCAACGTAGGTCTGTGTACCAAATTTCATCAAAATATCTTAATATTTACGACCTGCAGCGTATAAACAGTATAATTTTGGGAGGACCCTTATATGGGCACTAGGTCTAAACATGGACCGATGTTCACCAAAATCAATAGGCTGCGTTATTGGGCCAATATAGGTCTGTGTACCAAATTTCATCAAAATATCTTAATATTTACGACCTGCAGCGTATAAGCAGTATAATTTTGGTAGGACCCTTATATGGGCACTAGGTCTAAACATGGACCGATGTTCACCAAAATCAAACTTGTTCGTCCTTGGGCCAACAAGGATCTGCGTACCCAATTTCATCGAAATATCTTAATATTTGCGACCTGTAGAGTGCGCCCAAGATTGCATGGACAGACAGACAGACGGACGGACGGACAGACGGACATCGTTAAATCGAAATAAAAAAAAATTCTGAACCGATCGGTATACTATAAGGTGGGTCTACGACCAATATTTTTTGGTGTTACAAACATCAGCACAAACTTATAATACCCTGACCACATAGTGGTGTAGGGTATAAAAACCAAAAAAGTATTTTTTCTCCTTGTAAATTGTATTTCAAAACTTTGAAGGGCCAGGAATAGCTCAAAATTTATTCAATTAAGCTGAAATTTTTTCTGAATTAGTTTTTCCAGTAACCTCATAAAATAAGCATAGTGGAGCGGGTCAGTCTAAAATATAGTTTTTAAAATCATTGTAATAAAAAAATAATTTTATTATTATAAAAAAGCCCAAATCTTTCAACAATTAAATTAGTTTCTCCGGATTTATATTTTCCATAGTAATTGAATATAAAATAAAAATATTGAAAAATGGTTTTATTGAAAGCTTTGTTAAAATTTTTTTATTCTTAAAATGGTGGTAGTTGCTTTTTAATTTTTTTATTTTATTTTCTTGTTAACAAAAACCTAAATTTTTTGTTTACAAACTACGAAAAAAATGCAAAATGAACCAAATAAATCCTCTTTTCAGGTAAAAGAGTGGCAACACCAAAAAATACTGCCTCAAATAGAGTACATTCTATAATGGTGGTAGTATTGTTGCTCTTCTGCTAGGCATTTTTAGTCTCTTCATACAAACTATATGAGAAAATTTTGCTGTCGCTGCCTGCTGTGTTTTATATAAATTACATTTTTTCATATTTTAAACTAAAAAAGGATATCATTAACTAAATTCTTATAACTGGATATTTGATTAGTTCGAGTAATTTTAAAATTGTATTCGATTAATCGAGCAAATTAAAAACGCCAACATCAAATAATTTGGTTACCCTATTAAGCATAAAACTTTGGTTATTTTGAGATAGTTTAGCAGGTCTGAATACAAAAAAAAATTAAAATATTACCCTGGGGAATATAAAAATGAGCAGTTCTTTTTTGCACAAACTCACTTAGATACAAATGTTAAGTAAAAAAAGGGTCAAAAGTATGTAATTCATAATAGTAAGATGATACCAACGGGGTATAAATTATTCTGGTTTGTTAAATATAAAAAAAAGTATTTAAACAAAACTTGTCAATGAATTCAATTATAAAGAAGAATATTTTTAAAAGTTGTAGAGACGAGGAGATAAAAATTAGCATTAAACCTTTTTATATTTTAATGTTTAATACATTCTATATTAAGCATATTTTGTAGTAATTCCTAGAATCCCATCCCTTAGAGCTATTGAACAAAACACGGTTTGTTAAATTTATTTTTTTTTTTTTGTTAAGACATATCTTCAAAACGTAAAGGTGGATTCACACGCTAACCATTCCTGTCCACTCAAGACTGCTATCCCGATATTGAGGATATGAATTATCAATTTCAAAAGCAATTTGAATAAAATGCAATTCGGAAATCAACACTGTAAAATTGTAGATATTGAGGGACAGTAACGGTTATCGTGTAAATCACCCTTAAATATCAAATATTTTGGTAAAATACTTATCTCAAAATCTATGTCAATCTCTTTAAAAATTACATTGCATTTGTTTTTCATTAAGAGCAAACTTAGGTTATTTATAATTGTTTGAAATTTACCACAATCGTGTACTACTACTTTTACTACAGCTGGAAAAAATCAATACAAAAAGTAAACAAAACTTTCCAATTGTAGTAAAAGTAGTAAGAATTTCGAGTAAACGAACACACTGTGTATGTAAGTATGAAAAAATTAATAACTTTTCATTTCTCTATTATTTGTAACCACATGATGTTTTAGTTTTATCGGAAACTTTTTCTTCAAGAGATTGTGCAATTTTCACATGTTTGTGAAGCCTAAAAGTATGTTGCGAAAACTTTTAAAAATGGTTCTTGTAAATATGCTATAACACAATTATGTATTGTGAAAAACTAAATATTTGTACTTATGAACAAGTGTATTGAGGAGGAAAAATTGCTGGAAAAAAGAAATTGATTTAAGTATCTATTGAATTAAAAATGTATACAGCCAAGCAAAAAATAAATTATTTTTAGAAATTGCAATAAAATAAGGTGATTCTAGGCATCTTACATGTCACTTACACGACATTTAATCATTAAAATTTAATTTAACACAATTTTTATCAAAGCAAAACTTTCCAAATATTTTTGTTAATGCTTCCTAACAATAACAAAGTGTAATGTTTAATAAACAATATAAATATTTAGTATAAAGTTAAGCATTTAATAAATTTTAATTAGTTTTAAATAATCTTATCGTTCTAACATCATTAGGGAAAACACAAAATTTCACACACTATTTTTAAAAACAACATACATATACAAACTTACGATTACATTTAGGATTAATGTGTGTAAATATGTGTGAATGTGTTTGTAAATAAGTTCACAATACAATTGTTCCACTTTCCACAATGAACTCAAGGACATTTTACTAATTACATTATTATATATTCTCAGTGTTAAATTCTCAGAAATATAAACTATTGAATGAAATGAGTTGGAAACTACCAGAGCTGTAAATGTATCATTCTTTTTTGAATTCATTCGCGAATCATTCATGCATTGAAATAGCAAAATTTAGAATTAATTTTTTTCACAAAAAATTACGAACTGAACGAAATTTGTATAAATTCACATGAATTTGGCAAAAATTAATTGCAATTCATTAGCAAGTCAAATGAATTTGGCAAAATGAATTACAATTCATTTCAATTGAATTAATTCAAATTAATTAGAAAAATGAAAAATGAATTGCAATGAAATTATTAATTGCTTCTTGAATAGTAAATGCCTTTTTATCATTCAGCGTTGACATAACAAACACCATGTTTACTTTGACTGATTGCAATTCAGTTTTGATTTCATTAATATGAAATCAAAAATGAGTTGTTAACAACTCTGTTTTTTGTTAGGACGATACAACGATACAACAAATAGCACACCCCTTGTGAACAACCTTAATAAATATTTGTGAATTATCGTATAAAAATGCTACAATTAAATTTAATGAAATTAAAAAAAATAATTGCTGTTTATTTTGCAAATTCATTTGAATTGCAAATGAATTGCAATTCATTTTTGTCAAATTCATTTGAATTGATTCAAATTTCATTCAATTATTTTCCTTGTTGAATAGAATTAATTCAAAATTTAGCTAATTCGTAATGAATTGAAATCAAAAAAGAATAATTCATTTACAGCTCTGGAAACTACATACGGTAATAACTTTATCATACTATAAACAAAAGAGTAAACAGTCGCCATCGCATAATTTATGTGAAAACCTGGTATTTAGTTCGTACTTTTGTGAAAAAAGGTGCAGAACTCCATATAAAAAAATTGATTTTTCACTTGCGTGGAATTGTTGAGAAATTGCGCTGAAATTTGTTTTCGTCAATTTAATAGACAGGACCATTTGAAAATGCAACGAAAAAGTGACATTTGGGTTGGTTATAATCTGTAAAAACAGACATTACCGAGTAAGTAGCACACAAAGGGTTTCACTACTTACCAGGCTATTTACTCGCAACATTACTTTTGTTCGCGGTGTCCAAAAATTCATGGGTGGTCATTACCCTCTCGCTTACAAAAAAAGTGCGAATAACGAGTTACCTATAGTGAAAGAATAAGTATTTACTGACAAAGATAGAATAAGTAGTTACTTAGAAGTTAGGAAATAAGTGGCTACCCTACATTATAAAATAGTTGGTCATATTGGCATAAAAAACTTTTTACCTTGGAAAATTTCCTATTTAGTTCAAAACTAATTTATAAATAAAATTTTAATATAAAAAAATACTTAATCAGTACTTATTTAATGAATTACCAGTAAGTTATTACTTTGCACGAATATATAAGTACTTCTATAACTTATTATCCGTAA
The DNA here is from genome assembly GCA_949987735.1 of Leucophora obtusa. NCBI lineage: Eukaryota > Metazoa > Arthropoda > Insecta > Diptera > Anthomyiidae > Leucophora > Leucophora obtusa. The sequence continues at coordinate 27,000,415 of OX465297.1, forward strand.
GTAATTATTTTGTATTTTAAAGTAATGCAAAAGGTAATGACCTATCATTACTTGGTAATCCGTATGGTAATGACCTGTCATTACCATGTTTTTGATGGGTTCCTACAAACTGTAAACACTCTCAAAACAATTCCGCTATGACAACCGATTTTTTTCCAACCAAATTGGGTCTGTTGCTGCAAACTCGTAATTCGGTTGCCCCAACCGAATTCAGTTGAGGCAACCGATAATTCTGTTATCGCAACCGAATTGAAATTGAATTCGGTTGCCGTAACTGAATTCGGTTGCTGCAACCGAATTACGAGACTGCAGCAACCGAATCAATTAGGTTGGCAAAAAATTCCGTTGCCATAACGGAATTGTTCTGAGAGTGAAAGATTTATGTATTTTTAAGTTTTTATTATAGATTTTGGACTACAAAGCTAGATCGACATTTTTTCGATGTTATGAACATAATACTGGGCTGAAATCTGTAACGCTAGTAATGTGCTGTTCACACTACACTACATATCTCAACACCTGTCAAAATTTCGTATATAAAAGTTCATTTTTATGCCCTGCATCGCACTGTGGGACATTAGTTTTATGTTTGTAACTACCAAGAATAATGGGTTTAGACCACTGTTGCCAACTTGTCGCTTATTCTTCTTAATCTAGCGCTTTCTAGTCGAGGAAAATTTAAAATAAATGGAATATCAATTCATAATCAACACATTCTTATTCACAATATGCCACATTTCATTCACAATGAAAATATTTTCATTCACAATAGATAAATGTAAATCGGGGCCCTAATTTTCGCAGTCGTGAATAATCGAATTTGTTGTCGAACGTTCGAATTTTTTAATTCTTGGGATTCCTAATTCTCGCAGTCGTGAATGATCGAATTTGTTGTCGAACGTTCGAATTTTTTAATTTTTGGCATTCTTTTATTCGATATCGAGTAAAGTCCATCGGAATTTCTAAAGGCCCATCTACACGAGAGAGAAAACTGCTAGAGATAGAGCAAAAAACCCCTCTAAATAGCCTAAATCATTCACAATAGAGCTAATTAGAGGTGTTTTTGCTCTATCTCTAGCAGTTTTCTCTCTTGTGTAGATGTACCTTAATAATGGTATTCGATATCGAGCGATCATTCGAACCCAACCATACGAGATTTTACTTCATAGCAAATGAGCATGACATGAAGAAAAAAAAAGAAAATTTACTTTTAAAATGTTTTTGCAATAAATTAATACACTATCTTGTGTTGTAGACAAATAAAAAAATAGGGACAGATTGATATTCTTGCCGAATTAATACAGACCACACCAATTTATACAAAGTTATTCTGACAAAATCATTAGCTTGAAATTTAACCCCTCAATTCATAAATGCTTTGTAAAGTTATAGCAGGTTTACAAAACGTCATTTTTATACAAAATTTGTTCAACAACCCACCTATAATTTTACAAAGCGTTTATGAATTTAGGGGTAAATATATATCCAATAACTAAGATGTGAAATCATCATCATCATCAACGAAAGCTTGAAACCTTGGCTTTTGCTCAATAACTACTAAATGATAACTTATGCATGTAATTTTTTGAGATTTAAATCTTTTTTCAAAAAAACCTCTATTAAATACAAATATTCCTAAGTGGATTCGTTATGGTTTAATTGCCGTAAGTATGCTACTTCTTATTTGAAAGACAAATTAAATATCTTTCCCACTATATATATTTTATTTTACCTGATAATAAATTGCGAAAATATTGGCAATTGTACTTCAAACTTTGGTGTGAAATAACTCATAAGATTAGAGTCACAAAGAAAACAAAAACATTTTATATGAATTACCACAAAAAGTTCTACGTCCTAAAAATTTGGACGGAATTATACATGCAAAATAAACTGAAACCACAAATTAAATAAATTTTTGTCTTCCTTTGTTGAAGAAATGTGTATAATAGACCTCCATTGTTATTCATTGGACTTTTTACTCTATTATGACATGACTCCTCGTCAGACTGAGGAGATAAGATTTTAAAAAATTACTTTAATCAATTTTTAGTAATTATATACAAAAATGTATTCTATTTTTCGCTAGTTTTTTTAATTGTTTTAAAAACAAAACATATGTTATTTGTTTACGTTTTTCTTTAACCTTTTAACCCTTTGACGACCATAGGCAAGTATGTTTGCCCAAGGGTTTTTCGCACTTATAATTGCCCAGACTGAAGATAGAGGAAATATGTCAAAAGGTGATTTGTAGAGGAGGGTTGGGGGAACAAAAATGCAGAAGGAGGTAAATCTCTATCTGGTCACGCTTTCCCCTTGCGAGCCCTCGAAGTTGGTTAACTAGAATTCTTCATTTAAGGAGTAAAAAGCACAAATTTTGTCAAGCAAAATGAAGGGCAAGCAAGGAGTCTATGATGCCAATTTTTTGTAATATATCTTTTAATTTTCTTTTAATATATATTTTAATTTTGTTGCAGATAAGAAGGGGTTCTACGGAGCCAATTTTTCTTGGCATAACTATTATTAGGTCAGAGATCATGAAAATCCCAAAAATTTCAAAATCGCTTCGGTAGAAATTGTATGGTCCTCAAAGGGTTGAGCCTAAAGCCTTCATTAGTCTGGTAGTATCGTGTCAGCTGTTTACTTTCAACTAGTGACAGTAGCCAATCAGAAATCGCCAGTGGTACAAAAAATCAAGCACTGGCATACCACTGGGTAACCATGGTGTTGAAAATAAATGACTGGGAGAGCACTCATTTGGGACGCTTTGCCAGCGCTTGCAAAAAGCGTTTTTCCAGCATTTGTTTTACAAAAATTTCGGTGGTTTATAAAAAAAACCACTGGCAAAGAATGGTCTTAGAGTGATGTGCCAAGGTTTGCAACCAGTGGTTATCCAGTGCTACCTAGCCAATGCTACCCGTGGTACAAAAACCAATTCACTGGTAGAGCAATGATTTTATAAAAATGCTGACGCTTCGTTAAAAAAGGTTTGTAGTCAGGAGCTTCCAAGTTCAAATCCGGTTGCAAGCAAAAAATTTTTTGGGATTTTTTTTAATTTAAATTTTTTTTTGTTCTATAAAATCAATTTTTTGTTTGTGAAAAAGCTCCTTTAAGACCAAATTTCTCCCAACGCTGGCATATTAGTTCCAAAAAACTGATTGCCAGTGCTAGCTTTTTCGCACAGCCAGTAGTTGTCCAGCGATTATCACTCATTTATGTGCTTATCTATCAAATATTATATGTCTCGTTAACTCAGTGGGTAGAGCAATCGTCTGCCAATCTGACGGCCTGGGTTCAAATCACGGCAGGACCAAAAAAAATATATATGAACTTTTTTTAAATTTTATTTTGGAAAATATATTTCCAGACCAACTATTTATTGGTTTTGCCAGCGTTTTGCTAACGTTCAAAAATTTTGTTTCTCCAGTGCTTTTCCGTCACATTTTGAACAGCCGGTCCTTTTGTCTAATGATGTTATCATTTTGGGAATGGGAAAGCACTTTTTGCCAGTACTTGTATTTTTTCCGTTTGTATTTTTCTGACTGGGTGTAGACAACTACTTAGTTTGGAAGTAGATTTGACTTAAGAAAATCTATTGAAAATAGATTTCTACTTTACGATACCTCATTTCACCTCACTTTACTACCAAACTAATTTGGGCTTAAATGTTTTCCTATAAAAGCCTAAAAACTTAAAATGTTTATCATATCGTAATTCGTCAAACAATCAACCAAAAAATTGTTACCTAATTGGTTTAGGTGTGAAACTTTCATAACTCAATTACGATGAACTCAGTATTTGTCATAACTATTTACTTATACTACATATACCTTTTATAACTACGCCAGTTAAAATATTTTCCTATAAATTTTACACATAAAAAGTTTTATTTATTTACTATGTAATCATAAAAGCAGTATTGGCAAAAATATGGCACGCGTATCAGCAGTGGTTCACAAGCACACTTTCGCTAGCACGCGACAATTTATTAAATGAGACCAAGGCCCTAGATTTGATTAGTGGCTTTCAATTTTATGATTTTCGATTATTTAATTGTATTTGATACTGATATTTTGGAAAAATTCTTAAAAAAAATTCTTAGAATTTAATATTAGCTATGTTTTCGACTTAACTACAATAAGCGTTTTTTTAATCACCTGGATTTATAATTTTTCATAGAAAAAATGGATTTAAAAAATCCAAAAAAAATCTAGATTTATTTGTCTGGTTTTCCATATAACAATAAAAGCACAAGTATAACAAAAAAAAGCACAAATATATGAAACAGCCTATTAATTTAATGTCAGAAGAAAATACGAATGAAAATTAAAAAAGAAAACAAAAAAATTGTAAAACTAACAAATAAAAGGTTTTATTAAATTTTTTTTATGAAATATGTTTAGAAATCCATCTTGGACATGGAGAAATAACTGAAATAGAAATGGCAATTTTTCACACTATTGTAAGTAATTTAATTAAATCTAATTAGTGCATATTAAATATTGCAGTGGAATATTTCAATTGTATAAAAATATAAATTGAAGTGATAAAACTAAAAAGGCAGACTGTTTATCGCTGTTTTATAAAAAATATAATTAAAAGTTAAAGTAAAATCCTTCATCATCGAATTCGGTATTAAAAATTAGGGTGAAATAAGTGTCGGACAGAAAATTCTTTTTAAAATAGGGATAATCTAACCCCATCTGTTGAGCAATTTTAGGACTACTTTTGGGATTTATTAAAAATCAAAGTGATTAGAAAAAGCGGCTAACTTTCCGTTAACTCAGAAAAAACTCAAAGTACACAAAAACGTGGTTGAGGCAAAAACTAACACATTAGTTTTCCTATGCACATTAATTTGCAACGTGGATAATTATCAATTGATATTTTGGAAAAATTTTCAAAAAACTTCTTAAAACCAGTCGCCTTACTCTACACTCGAACACTAGAAAATGAGACTGTAATACTACGTTCACAATACGATTGTTAAACACGTTTATGTAAAAGTTAAACATATCAGTTCACACTGTGTTTAAGTTAAACATCTCGAACAGCTGTTCCTTAACAATTTAAAAAAAAATACAAAACTTTTACAAAATTTCCCAAAAAGTTATTTTTTCTTCGGCCGGAGGCAATAATTAATAATTTTCGGCATTATCCAACGTTATAATTGCTATAAAAAGTGAAATAACATTATCCGCCCCAGTCGGAAACAAGATTTTTCAATTTTTAGTTAATGGACAACTTCATGACTGTTTTTGGAATTTTCGTTCACCGGAAGTAAAGCTTAAGTAATTGTTTTGTTCATCTATCACTTTAATAAGAAAAAAACACATTTTAACTGGTTTTTATTTAAATCTAGTTTATTTTATTCAATTTTATTTATTTTTTTTTTTTGTTGTGTATTTTTCTGCTTCAAACTTGTCATTCAACACCAATTGATATCAATTTTATCGTGTTTAACAACGTGTTTAAAAATTAAACACGATAATTTAGCGTGTTTAAGGGTAGGAAAAATTTACTGTAAAAGATCTCACTTAAACATGTTTAACGCTTAAACACGTCAAATCGAGTTAAACACGTATATGTGAACGCCGTATAATGCTCAGAAAACTATCGTATAGGATTTTTTTTTAAGCACGATAGAACTTTAAATTTTAAAAAGTAACAGAAAAAATAAAATTTTAATGTAAAAAAAAATTTTTCCCAAAGATCAATACATTGCATCAACATTCAAAAGTGATTTCGAGCATATGGCCACCGCGGCAGTTCTTGACGAATCGCATTCTGGACGTCCGTATGTCACGAATAACACGAACAATGTTGACCTCCAAGACCGTCAATTGTTGCTGGTTTATCAGCATAAACCAGTGACTTTACGTGGCCCCAAAGGAAATAATCGAGGGGTGTCAAATCGCACGACCTTGGAGGCCGATTATTTGCGGTCGCCATATGGCACGTAGCGTCATCCTATTGAAACCTTATCTCTCCCGGATCAATATCATCCATATTGGTAAACAAAAAATCGGCAGAGAAACCTTAAACTGATACCGGTGACTTGTAGCGCTTTCTGATTAATTACTATGCTGAACGATGATTTCTCTGTTTTGTTTTTAAATACATTTTTTATATATTTTCCTTTGATTTTTTAAATTTTTTGTTTTTGAATTATATTTGTATGTTTTTATTTGTCAATCATACAAAACAAAAAGTTTTTAAAAATAACAACAACAAATGTATCACTAGCCAAAAAGTATTTCTAAAAGTGCTCAACAGATGGGGTTAGATTCTCACTATTTAAAAAAGAAATTTCTGTCCGACACTTCTTTCACCCTAATTTTTAATACCGAATTCGATGATGAAGGATTTTACTTTAACTTTTAATTTATAATTATATTTTATATAAAACAGCGATAAACAGTCTGCCTTTTCAGTTTTATCACTTCAATTTATATTTTTACACAATTGAAAAATTCCATTGCAATATTTAATATTCACTAATTGGATTTAATTAAATTACTTACTTACTTAAAATTGCCATTTCTATTTCAGCTATTTCTCCATGTCCAAGATTAAAAATATGTATTTGGTGAGGTGTAGTTTTTTTTCTAAACATATTTCATAAAAAAAAATTTAATAAAAACCTTTTATTTGTTAGTTTTTCAATTTTTATGTTTCTCTTTTAATTTTTATTCGTATTTTTTTCTGACATTAAATTAATAGGCAGTTTCATATATTTGTGCTTTTATTATGGATTTATTAAATCCAGCTTTTTTTTGGATTTAATAAATCCATTTTTTGTATGAAAAATTCTAAATCCAGGTGATTAAAAACACGCTAACTATTTGATCAAAAGTAGCAAACATTTTTTACGCTACCAAAATATGACAGCGCTACCTGAGCGCTCAGACTGAGCGGTTAGTGATCAGGTCGTTCAGCAGATAGTTGCACAACTGTTGTAGAACTGTTGACTGTCAAATTGTATCTGCCGACCGCACCCATTGATAGGGTCTGTTGTTGATATGCAGCAATTTTATTTATTAACCCAGCAAAAACATGGTAACGACAGGCCATTACCATACGGATTACCAAGTAATGATAGGGCATTACCTTTTGCATTACTTTAAAATACAAAATAATGACTTACCGATAATAAGTTATAGAAGTACTTATATGTTCGTGCAAAGTAATCACTTACTGGTAATTGACTAAATAAGTACCGATTAAGTATTTTTTTATATTAAAATTTTATTTATAAATTTTTTTTTGAACTAAATAGGAAATTTTCCAAGGTAAAAAGTTTTTTGCCAATATGACCAACTATTTTAAAATGTAGGGTAACCACTTATTTCCTAACTTCTGAGTAACCACTTATTCTATCTTTGTGAGTAACTACTTATTCTTTCACTATGGGTAACTCATTATTCGCACTTTTTTTGTAAGCGAATAATGAGTTACCCATACCCAAAAATTCATGGGTGGTCATTACCCACCCATGAATTTTTGGACATCGCGAACAAAAGTAATGTTGCGAGTAAATAGCCTCATAAGTAGTGAACCCCTTTGTGTGCTACTTACTCCGTTAATTACTCGGTAATGTCTGTTTTTGCTGGAAAGAAACCCGTTAAGCCAAAAATGAGTCTCATAGCTGAACACAATTTTACGTTTATAAGTTGCGCGAATTGATGACTGATTTTCAAAGTAAATCTGGATAATTTGGTGGCGTTGTTCAAGGGTCAATCTATTCATGATGATTTGCCAGAGTATACTGATCATCAGGGCAGCGACTTTCATGCACTTAAAAATTGAAAACCTAAAAATATGCACTTAAAATCCAAAAATAAACGCTTAAAACCAAAAAAATGCACTTTAAATTTATAGATTTTTAAAAATCATATTTATTATTCGAGCGTTTGGTTAAAAAGTAAATCCAATATAAATGTCTAAGTAGATGACACCTTGATGTTTTCCTTCTAGTTAAGTGCTGCGTTAAGGTTTGCAAATTCTTCTTTTTCTTTATTTTACATTAAATCTTACACTTAGTTAAAACAAAAATATGAAGAAATTATGCAATTTAATGAATAATATGCAAAAAATATACAATAAAAATCATAAAATATGCAAAAAATATGCACTTAAAAGCAAATTATGCATGTATAACAAAATATGCAAAAATATGCAATAACAAATCGATGCCATTTTGTTTCAAATTCTTTGATTCGGAAAAGTATTTGGTTAAAATCATTTTCGGATTAATGACTACTAACATGCATTTGCATGAAAGTCGCTGCCCTGCTGATCATAAATGTCAAAAAGTGAGCGCAGTATGACAGTTCGTTTGACAGTTAAACCCCCTTTATTACCATTTTACTCCTAAATACAAGGCTACCTGCTAGATTCTTTTGATATGAAAATGTACCTACTATAAATGTTATTTTATTATTTATTTTCCATTTTTGAATTATAATAATATTAAACAAAATTATTTTAAATACTGATTTATAATAATTGAACACCCACCAACTGTACACACACACAGGAAAAAAATTGCCAACCGAATTGCTAAGCCTATTATGGTTGCTACAACCAATAAATTCGGTTGGTGAAACCATATTGGAATGTGATTCCTAAATATTTTGGGTATTGCAACTAAAATTCAGTTCTATAAACCGAATTTTGTTGTGATAACCAATATTCCGTTGCACCAACCTATTTTAGTATTTAGTAGTAGTAGTAGTAGTGGTAGTAGTAGTAGTAGGAGTAGTAGTAGTAGTAGTAGTAGTAGTAGTAGTAGTAGTAGTAGTAGTAGTAGTAGTAGTAGTAGTAGTAGTAGTAGTAGTAGTAGTAGTAGTAGTAGTAGTAGTAGTAGTAGTAGCAGTAGTAGTAGTAGTAGTAGTAGTAGTAGTAGTAGTATTAGTAGTAGTAGTAGTAGTATTAGTAGTAGTAGTAATAGTAGTAGTATTATTATTAGTATTTAGTAGTAGGAAAATGGCACATTTTTTCTCTGTGTGCAGATAAAAATAGTTTGTAAACACAATTAAACTTTTTGTATATATAATTAAACTTTTAGTTGAAATTGAGTTTGCAATAGATTTTTTAAATACAAACAACATGCTTATTACTTGATTGTTGAATTTATTTCAATTAAATGGCCAACAAATACATTTGTTTAAACTCAAAGCAAATATTAACAAACGATGTTGTCATATAAACAAACAAATTTATTGAAATTCAAAGCAAAATTTAACAAGCGATTTTTTTTTTTGGAATATTTTAAATTACAAAGCACCCTTTAAATTAAAATATATATATTTTAAAAAATTCAATCATAAAAAGTCTAATTTAAATAAAATCATATAAATTTAAAGTCATATTTTTATCTACATTAAACATACAAAAGAAGTTTTAATTAAAATTTTCCTATTTTTATCTATTCTTCTTCTTAAAACTTTAAAATTTTCGGGAATTTGGTGCGCATTAACGTTTTCCAGAAATATTTTTTTTTTCAAATTCCTACATTTAAGACCAAATGAAATAAAACTGTTGCATGTCGGCATTAAAATTCGAAAATTCGTAATTTAAGGGACACTTTAACTTACCTATACGAACATACTATTACTTCACATGTACACAATGAAAATTTCGAAAATTTCCCTTACTACAGTCTTTTTCCTGCATTTGACATATTTTACTTAAGATTTATGTATGTAAATATTGAACAATATATAATTTACAGTCCTCATTTTTTGTAAGGAAATTGTCACAAAAGGGTTACCCAGCAAAAATACACCTTACCAAATTTGGCACTAGTAATCCGAAATATACACTCTAATTAAATTCTGTTGAAATTTACCCAACTTATAGTAGAAAACTGTACTTCTACTATAAATTAGGTAAATTGACTCTATGTGTGTAATTGAAAAAAAAATACGCACATTATATTTAAGATGGTGCACAAATAATGTGCACTTTTACATTGAAAGCGCGTAAAAATTAAAAGAAATTTTGTAATTAGTGCGTTAATTTACTAAATTTGTGCGTAAAAAATAGTGTTGTTCGTGTAAATGTACCCATAAAATGAGTAAAAATTCACAAAAAATGCGCAAAAATCCAGGGAAAGTGCGTAAAAATCCCCCAAAAATGCGTATATTTCCACAGATGTGCTTAAAGTTAAACCACCTAAAAACATTTTTTTTAATAAAATAATATATTAATTTTTAGTGGGTATTTTATCTTAATAATCATATTTCGTAATATTAATATCCGTGTCACTCTCGCAAAATCGTTTATATCTAAATAAGTCGGTTTGAGATCTTAAGGTATTTGTACAAAATTGGTATAATACAAATTTGTTATAACTATTGTACGAAAATATATTTTGGAAAAAGGTTTAGACTACCACATGCATCAACAATAATTACCAGAAACAATTTCATTCTTCGTATATTGCTATTTCAAGATAAAAATATGTTTGTAGAATTCTAGTAGGTAATTCACAAGAATAATGCGTTTTAGGTTTTTTTTAATATTTAAAAATTTTCTTAATTTTTTTTTTCATTTTAAAATGTCAAAAATCTGTCAACCGAGTTTCAAATCGATTTGACTACTTTTTAACAAATTTTAAGTTGAAAAAACTGATTAAAACAAAGATTTTATTTATTTTCATTTAACACAATACTAAAATTCTTTAGTACTTTAATTTTGAGTGTTAATTTTCAAAATCGTTTATAATTAATTTTTAAGAACCCATTCGTTAAATTTTACACAATTTATTGCTAAAATATAAAATTTTCTTGTTTCTGTTATTACCAGGTAGATGGCGCCACAAATGTATACGAAGTTTTAAAGATGGCGCTATTTATTTTCCACCCAATTTTGTAAAATAGCCCATATCTCGAAAACTAAGTGAGATATAGCAAAATTGGCGGAAATTTCTACTACCCCTAACCATGCATTACTCCCGTAAAAAGGATATCTCTATCCAAAAATGTACCTTGGTGGAAGCTTGGACCCTCGAAAATTGTTAATAAAAATTTTTCACTTCATAAAATGGCCTATATCTCGAGAACTAAGCGAGATAGAGCAAAACGGACAAAATGTTTGCTCCTTTGAAGTGCCCTTATATGCCCTCACATGATATGGATTAGGCCCGGGGAGGGTACCGAGACCCTAAATTTTAATAAATTTTACAACTCACTATAATTACAAATAAAACTGTAGTTTTACTAATATTCAATTTATATTTAGATTTGTTAAATTTAACAAAAAATTTGTTAAAAATAACAAGTTTTATTTAAAGCCAAAAACAGGAATAAATTTTGTTAAAATAACAAATTTTTCTATTCAGTGTATATATATATCACCGATATTTCGTCATTCATTGAATGACTTCCTTAGGGTATATGTAAGCAACAATATCGGTGATATATATAAAATAATAAAAAGAGATATTTTATATTAAAAATTAAATCACCTTGAGCTCAGTTATTTAGTAAATTCATTTGTTATTTTATGGTTTTAAGTAATGCAATATGTAACCCATTACTTCTGACCAATTATCCTTAAAGTAACAAATTAGTTTGTACCTTAAAATAATGCTGAGAGTAATCCCAATAAACACTGAAAAACTAAAAATTCAAGTGTTTGAAATTTCGCTGCAATGCAACTTGATGTTAGGTTTCATATTCAAGCTGAAACCAAATTCATACAAATTTTCTTTTTTTTTCAATAGAAAATAAAAAAAAAAAAAATAAACAACAATTTTAATATTAAAAACAAAAGCTCATTTCAAAGATCTCTATTTCTGCAACATCTAAATGGCCTAATAGCATTAAAATTAAAACGTTAGTCACATACACGCTTTAAAATATTAACAATTTAACATTACTTTTATTTTTCCAGATGTTGTTACATATTTGATGCAACAAGAAGCTAAGACGATTTAGGGCCTGTTTATCTATGACGAAAATAGTCTAAACGAAAGAAATTGACAATAACACATGGAAAACAAAAACATATTTTCGTTACTTTGCTTTCGTTTAGAGCATTTTCGTAATACATAAACCAGGGCTTAAATATATTTATAATTTTGAAAAAAACTATATACTAATAAGTATTGTTTTAAACTTGAATACAGTGCTCGCATTCAAGTGTTTTCTGCATATAGTTTGACTAGAATTAAAGTGTAATTCAATCCTTGAATTCAAGTATATTTTCTATGTTATGAATTCAAGTATCCCTTTTGCTAGAATGCACTATTGAATTGCAGTCCAATTCAAATTCAGTTAAAGGCTTGAGGTTTGAAAGTTGGACTGGAATAATGATTTATTTCAACTTGAATTCCAGTGAAATTGTTTATTGTGATGGGTTACCATTGCAAAGTAATATATACAGTAATGATAAGTCATTACCATGTTTTTATTGGGAAACAGAAAAATATCTAGAATTGTGCGAAAAAAGAAATCCTTTTAAATTATTTTGACACAAGCTCATGCATATGTAAATATTTTCTTTTGCTTTCCTGTAAAAAAAAACGGTCATTGCAATACAAAAAATGAAAAAACTTAAACCTTGTTAGTGTTCAAACCACATCACTAAATATGAGTAAGTTTGTTAGGTTGTACCATAATAGCATCCTACAAAGAATATGACAATGAAAGAAAAAAATTGTTATAATTACGTAAAAGTGTGGTTGGGAAATGCATACCCAATAAGCACATAGGTTTTAAAAATTCAAGTACTTTAAATTTTGCTTGAAGTAAAGTATATTTCAAATTCTAGCATTTGTATATTTAACAAAAATATTTGAAACTTGAATTTTTGTTTCCCTTTTGCTGGAGTATGCTATTGAAATAAAATGTATTTAAAGTTGTATTCAAGCCTTGAAACTGGAAAACAGGGCTGGAATTGAACTTGTTTTCAACTTGAATTCCAGTGAAATTGTTTATAGGGTAGTATGTATGTACATTAGGGTATCCCGAAATCAGAAAATCTTACTTATTAACGAGCTGATTATGGGAAACCACTTATTTATCAAAGATTTAGTCACCTGAATAAAATATCGGCAGCAAAAATTTCCATTATTTTGGAAGTTATAATAACCCAGCCAACAATTTTCTGAGTGCTCATAAATTATGATTCTTAATTGAGTCCTAAATGTGAGCCATATTTGAACGCTCATTAATTGGAGTTTTAAATGATTCATATCTGATTAATTTGTATGAGTCTGTCTATCAAAACTTTTACTCGAAAAATACACTTATTTATGACACTTTTCCGAACATTCATAAAAGATTCAAAAATTAATCAGAAAAAAGAAGGAAATTTTTAAGAAAGGAAATTATAAATGACAGCCCAGCCAGCAATTTCGGAGCGCTCATAAATAAGATTTTTAAATGGCTCACAGAAATGATTATTGTTTATTTGAAAACACTCTTTTTTTGGTAAAAAATATGAACCCTCAGAAAACAACCCAAAAAGTTGTCTCTACAATCAAAAAAGCTGTCTCAAAATGAGGGTTCTTTTTTCGGACTCAAAAAAGATTACAAAATTATTTAAATTTATGAGGAAAATTTCGATTTTATACGTTCTTTTTCTGAGTCATTTCTGAGTACACTCTTTTAGACGGGCCACTTTCATAGGAAAAAGTGGAAAAATGTTTATGTTTTTGGAGCTCATTTGTGAGTCATTAATGATCATCTTTGTTTGCTGGGAGTCCAAAAATTGAACTTTTTTGGAGTGTTTTCTGAAGGTTTAAATATTTGACTCAGAGAAGAGTCCAAATTGTGTATAAAAAAGTACATTTTTTGAACATTCAGAAAAGTCTCATAAAAATGACTGAATTCTGAAATTATACATTTTTTAAATGTTGTTTTAGAAGTCAAAATATTTTCAGTTTTTCTTTTAAAATTGTAAATAAAACGTGTGTAAATAAAAGGAGATACATTAAAAGAAAGGAATTACGTGAAAATTGATAAATACGCGAAAACTAAAATTAGAACTAATAATACAATAATTTGAAGCACTTAAATTCAAGGTTGAATTCCGAAGTTCTATGAAGAATCTAACATTGGCTATCATAAGAGGTGCTTAGATTGGTCTTTAACTGGATTAAAGACCTTTATTATAGAAAATATTATGTAAATTAATGGATTTTTAATACCGTACAAGGATTTGTTTCAAAAACTTACACTGTTTCGCGTATTTTTAAAAAGTATTTAAATTTTAAATGAATTGCAATGTATGTACTTTTCTCAACGTATTAATAAAATTATTGTGTTTAAATTTTGTTTAATTCCTTATTTCCAACCAAATTTGTCAAAAAATCAAATAAGTCTCATAAAAAGCAAGATAAGTTTTCAGAAAATTACTCAAAAAGCTATTAGAAAAGCCTCATAAAAGACTCATATTTAACTCATTTCGGAGTCCGAATTGTCCCCTTTTCCGCGCACTCTTTAGTGCTCAGAAAATGCTTTTAAAAAAGAGGGAAATTACCCCTTCCAATGCTCATGTTTAGGAGTCTTTTATGAGTCACAAAAGAACGCTCAAAAAGAGGCTTCATCGGCAAAGAAAAACACCTTCATAAAGATATGATTTCTGAAGGTCACAAGACTCCTTTATGATTCTTTTCGGACTCCAATTGTACACTGGGAATATATTGAGATTGGGAACAAAAATTTTAATTAGTATAATAAAGTTTAGGAATGTATCATATTTTGCCATTTCATGCATATACATAACACATTTAAATTCAAAATTAGACAACAACTTAATTTAAGTGTCTGTGGTGCAGTGGGTACACTCAAAATAATAAGTCTGTTGGCTGAACACAAAAAATTGTTACTTTAACAAAATGTATTCCTGTTTTTTGGCTTAAAATAAAATTTTTTGATTTTAAAAAATTTTTTGTTAAATTTAACAAATCTAAATTTAAGTAAGAAATTAATAAAACTACAATTTTTATTTGTAATTATGCAGAGTCGTAGAATTTATTCAAATATAGGGTCTCGGGACCCTCCCCGGTCCTGTTGCATATCATCTAAGGGCACTCCGGAGGAGCGAACATTTTGTACGTTTTGCTTTATCTCGCTTATTTTCCGAGATATTGGCCATTTTATGAAGTGGAAAATTTTTATTAAAAATTTCCGAGGATCCAAGGCTCTACCATGGTTCATTTTTGGATAGAGGTAACCTTTTCACGGTTAGGGGTAGTCGAAATTTTCGTCAATTTTGCTCTATCTCTGCTAGTTTTCGAGATATTATGGGTCATTTTAAAAATCGTGATGGAAATAAATGGTGACGCCATCTACCGGGAAATAACAGAAACATGAAAATATTATATTTTAACAATAAATTGTGTAAAATTTAACTAAAGGGTTCTTAAAAATTACACTCAAAAAAATAAGTTAGTAAAAAATTTAGTAAAAAGTCTTGTATTTTAAGTATACTACACTGAAAATATTATTACAGTAACTGACTGTAGTTTATTTAAAAAGTTATCCGTACATTTTTTTTTAAACGATTATACAGTTCAAATACAAAGAAATATATTTTTTAACTGTTTTTGTTTTTAAAAAATAAATTACATATAAATACGGATTTTCTGTTACAGTTAATATTTTCATTTAAAATGTTTTGTTAAAAAAAAGAATTCCTTTTCGATTTCTAGGTCAGTTTAATAAATTAAATAAACTAAATATCATTTATTCTTACGGATTTTGTAGTTAATTTTTTGAAATTTAAAAAAACGAAATAAATGAAAAATCATTAGTTTTTAAGGATTTTGCAGTTTATTTATTAACATTTAAAAATAAATGAAAAGTTCTTTTGATTTAAATGAAAAGTCAGTATTTTAAATTACATTTTCAGTTATTTTAAACTACAAACTATTTTGAGTGTAGTTTTCAACTACTACTTTTGCTGAAAATACAAAAAAAAGTTATATTTATTAGCATTAAACTAATTTTCAACTAATGTTTAACTAATTTATTTTGCTACCAAAATTGTGTTCATAAACACATTTATAGTACGGACAACAACCAGACAGATAAGATGTAGTTGTGGCAGATTTGCCATTGGATGTAGTGCGGACAAAGAAAATGATATCTAAACACAACTCTCAACTCTTTTAAGTAACATAATAAATACAACCGCGAAAGATTTTTGTATCTGTGTTTCATACATAAAACAAAATGATGTCAAAAGATTGCATATACAAAAAAAAAAAAATACACTCAACCAAAAAAGTCTGTAATGACTACTGAAAATTTTGCTGTTATTACGGGAAATTTAACTGTTTTGAGCCCAGCGGTATTTTTTGCTAATTTTAGCAACACATGTCTGCTGATCTGTAGTACAACAAAATTAGTAGTCGCTACTAAATTTTAGCACAATTGTTGTAAACTGCAATTCAAAATCGTTTTGCTGAAATCAGTTAAAAAACTAAATATCAATAATTTTAGTTTAATGAAATTAGTATAAATAATTAGTTGCAGCTACTAAATTTCAGTAAATTGTTCTAAACTGTAATTTAAAATCAATCCGATGAAATTAGCAAAAAAGTGTACTAAAAAATAAAAAAAAAACTGTAAAATCTAAAAAAAAAATTATAAAAAAATTTCATCGTACTTGAAATTTGGAGTTAAAATTGCAAACGGTTCTCCAGTTATTACCTTTTTATGCATTGAAGATACAATAAAATTTTCTGAGTGTTATTTCATCAATATATCAATAGTAATAAAACAAAACTACTTTTGCTGTAATTACCAAGCATGCTCCTAACTAAAAATTTGCTGAAGCAGCAACATTTTTTACTGAATATACTGGTTTTTTTTTTTGAGTGTACGTTTGATAATTTTGCTTCCCAGTCATGTTCAAATATATTTTAACCCCTCAATTTATAAATGCTTTGTAAAGTTATAGCTGGTTTACAAAACGTCATTTTCATACAATTTGTTCAATAAACCTCCTATAATTTTACAAAGCGTTTATGAATTTAAGGGTAAATATATTTCAAATTTCCAACATCTGGTTGCGTATGATTATTATTGATTTTACAGTAGTCATACGCCACAGAGCATTATTTAAGCACTTGAATATTAATGGCATTTTGTTAAAAAAAATTTTTTTGTTTTGTGGTTTTTTTAAACAAACAACAGATTTTTAATAACCCAGTTGAGCTATAATAGATTCATCAAAGGATGGCCTTGTCCTTACACTTATAGTTTCCTTAAATCAAAAGTACCGCCTAAACAAAAGAAAAACAAACACATAATTGCACACATTTGTACAATTACAAATAAATGTGTGTTTCTTTTTTTGTAAATATTCTCACTCTTTTAAGATAGTATATGGATAATTAGCTATTGTCACGCCTATTCTATACAAATGTATTGCCAACAGCAATTATAATAATATAAGTCAACAGATGTAGAGTTTAGTATAAAAACTTGAAATTTCGACAAGGCGAATATTTTTGATTAGAAACTGCTACACATACAGGGGTCTCCCATGGTGCTGATGAATGGCAACACCGGTTTTTAATGCAACAGACGGCGCTGACTGCTGTTTTGTTTTTTCTGGCAACACTGTTTCATTTTATTGGAGAGCAGTGTTGTCCAAAGAGTTTTAGCTTATTCCCATTTTAAATGTTTAAATCCCCAATGTTATACCCAATTCATTTTAATTTAAACAAAAACTCAAAAAAAGGAGCTAAGTAAGCATCGCTCTTAAGTTCAGCACATTATTAAGAAATGAGTGAGTAAATTAAATAAAATTGAATATTTTACGAAGAAATATTTACGTTTTCACTCGAACTTTAAAGGCCTCAAATCTTTGTTGAAATTGTGAAACTAAAAAAATTTTATTATACGAAAGACAAATCATAATTAAGCTGAAATGTCACCGTTTCAAAATAAAAGTCGTATATTAAATTTTCGAGAAAAAAAATTCTACACAATTTCCACACGAAGTTCATTATGGTGAAAAGTCTTTTTTTTATCCTAAAATATGTAAATTTAGTAAGGTGCAAGTTCTAGGGCTCGTAAACTCTTTTGACCATTAAGTTTGCATAAGTCGAGTTTACACGATTCAGAAGATACATAAGAGGTTATATATATGAAAATCCCTGGTACTTTTCGAGCCTACACAAAATATATTTTCTGAGTCCTGTGCATGTACATATTTGGAAAATAGAAAATTTTTTGATAAATTATTGAGCTTGGTTGCTTTTAGTTATTTCAATATTTATAAATATGTGGAGAACATTTCTTCAATAATTCAAATATTTTGTAGAAATTTTGAAATTCTTTAACAGACCTAATTTGATCGACTTTAATTTGAAATAATACGCATATAATTTTTACCAAAATTCTTCTTATTTTGGGCCAAAAATTAAATCTTTTAAAATTTACAAATTTTTTAATCTGCACCCAAAACGAAGTCGAAATCCCTAATTTGGGCCCAAATACCCTTACCTAACAACTCTGTCCCAGCAAAATCTTTCATTACCAAATAAGTGGTTATATAATAGAAATTCATAGCTCCGCACAACTTATTTTTTGGTGTCTAAACTCATTATTTTTGTTTGGCGTGGTCGTTTTTATAAGTAGTCACGCTTACCCGCTCGCTTACGAAAAAATGAGAAATAAGTAGTTATGAGATTTTAAATAATAAGTGGTTACACACATACTTACAAAAAGTTGAATTATAAGTGGTTATCCGATTGCATACTTGATTCATAAAAATAAGGAGTTAAGCAAATACTATTAGCTTAAGGATATACATTTAGAAAAATTTAAGTTTTCTCTAGTGTGTAATTTTAGGACTCGTCATAAAAATTTAAACATAAAACATATTTCCATATATAAAATTAAACTGTGTAAAAAGTACTTATTTAAACTATTACGAGTAAGTCATTACTTTATATTTAGAAACAATGAATACAATAGGCCGTTATTAGGAAGTCATTATTTTATATTATAAAATAATGCAGAAGGTAATGATATATCATTTTTGGTAATGCAGATAGTAATGAGGTGTCATTACCAATATTTTGCTGGGGTAAAACCTTATATGACATAAAAAAATCCTCCGTTGAGAAAATTTCCCAAACTAAAAACCTCCTTTGACAAAATTTCCCATATGCTAGCGACATCTACAGTTTGTTTACAAAATTAACGATGTTGCATCTCTATATTATATGTCTCTGTTTGAGATGTTTAATGTATTGTACTATTTAAAAACTTAACCAATTTAATATATAATAAAGTTTAACTATTTTTTTTTCTTTTTTGCTATCTTTGCAGGACTATAAAACACAAATTAAAAAGAAAACTGTTTTTTAAGAACAGAGAAAAAATGCCTTAAAAAACTTAATAACTTGTGACAGCAGCTAATGGATTTTAAAGGCATGTGTCAAAAATACTCAATTAAATTGCCATAAAATAATGACGCTGATGTTGATGTTAAATATGATGTCGATTTGCATTGGCAAAAGTAACAAAAATTAATGAAATTACAGAAAAGAACACAAATCCTATAATTTATTTTAAAACACAATTGTGTCAGATGATAGCTTAATCGCTATATGTATATAAAAGAATAAGGTGACTGATTAATTTACCAAATCACCGACTGACTAACAAAGCCCAAACCGCTGGAGCTAGAAATTTTAAATTTGTTAAGCATGTTGCTCTTCTGAAGTAAAAATGCGATAAGGTTAGATTGTTTGAAATTTTTACGAGAAAGTGCAAAAAGGGGAAAGCATCAGCCTAAAAGTACTGGTAAAGCACATTTCGCTAAAACTCTGAAACCCAAAATACATGTTCCTTCACGGGAATTTCCGGGACGAGATTTCCAGAGAACTCCCGCACTCTTTCACTTCCGCGAAATAAAGGGGGAATTCCCAGGAATTGGTTTAGATAGCGAAATTAAGCTTTTTCAATAAAGTAAATCAATCCTACTTTTAATCTTCATCGTTTAGACATACATGCATTTTTTGACAGTTAGAAGATTAACTTGATAGTTAAAAGTTTAACCCTGTCAATTTAAAATACCAGGGGGGTACCGCGTAACACGATTCGAAAAAAATTTCGAATTCGTAAATCTTGCAAATATTGTTAAAAATATAATTCTGTATAAAAAATCTTCTTTTTAATTTGTAGTGTATTTAGACTAGGGGAAAACTAGTAGTTTTTTGCCATTTTTAGTTTTTGAGCCGAAAACTACAAAATTAAATTAGTTTTTTCATACAATTTTCATACAAACTGAAAACCAAATTCTACCTGGTTTTTGCCAAAAAAAAAATCAAGTAAAAATATCTGAAATGTTCATTTTTGATACACCCGGTATCATTTATAATTAATTTTCGATACACCCTGTTACAACGAATGTAGGAGTAAAGCAAGTGTCAAAAAATATTTTTTAATTTTTTAAGAATATTGCTAGTATAGTTTGAAATTGTGTGTTTTTATTCTTTTCTAAATGTATCAATAATTTTTTTAATGTAATTAAAAAGTGTGACTTGGCTTTTGCAATTTAGTTTTGTACAAAAACCAGCTGGTTTTTGCTCAGTCTAAATTCAGTATTATTTTTATTCTAAACCTTGTACACTACACATAAAAATTGAAAAGTAAGAGTTTTAATAAAACTTTTCTTTTTACGAAAGGTACAAAATTTACGAATTTGAAAAATTTGTTTCAAATTGAAAAAGCTTTTAACACTGGAAGTTTTTTAAATGAGAAAAAAGAAAAGGCACCTTTTGTCAAATATTTATTCGAGAATTATTAGCCGTTTTTTCTAATCACTTGGATTTAATAAATCCAAAAAGTATTTCTAAAAGTGCTCAACAGATGGGGTTAGACTCTTCCTATTTAAAAAAAAAATTTCTGTCCGACACTTCTTTCACCCTAATTTTTAATACCGAATTCGATGATGACGGATTTTACTTTAACTTTTAATTTATAATTATATTTTACATAAAACAGCGATAAACAGTCTGCCTTTTCAGTTTTATCACTTCAATTTATATTTTTACACAATTGAAAACGTCCATTGCAATATTTAATATTCACTAATTGGATTTAATTAAATTACTTACTGTAGAGTGAAAAATTGCCATTTCTATTTGAGCTATTTCTCCATGTCCAAGATGAAAAATATGTATTTGATGAGGTGTAGATTTTTTATCTAAACACATTTCATAAAAAAAATTTAATAAAAATCTTTTATTTGTTAGTTTTTCAATTTTTTTGTTTCTCTTTTAATTTTCATTCGTATTTTTTTCTGACATTAAATTAATAGGCTGTTTCATATATTCGTGCTTTTATTGTGGATTTATTAAATCCAGCTTTTTTTTGGATTTAATAAATCCATTTTTTGTATGAAAAATTCTAAATCCAGGTGATTAAAAAACACGCTAATTATATTCTACGTCAAAGCTTAATAAAAATTAGACTTGATTTTCATACACGTTTTTATACACTGAAAATATTATTACAGTAACTGACTGTAGTTTATTTAAAAAGTTATCCGTACATTAATATTTAAACGATTATACAGTTCAAATACAAAGAAATATATTTTTTAACTGTTTTTGTTTTGAAAAAATAAATTACATATAAATACGGATTTTCTGTTACAGTTAATATTTTCATTTAAAATGTTTTGTTAGAAAAAAAGAATTCCCTTTCGATTTCTAGGCCATTTAAAAAAACAAAATAAACTAAATATCATTTATTCTTACGGATTTTGTAGTTAATTTTTTGAAATTTAAAAAAACGAAATAAATGAAAAATCATTATTTTTTAAGGATTTTGTAGTTAATTTATTAACATTGAAAAATAAATAAAAAGTTCTTTTGATTTAAATGAAAAGTCAGTAGACCGGTTTTCAAGTGATTTTTCATTTATTTTAAATTACATTTTCAGTTAATTTAAACTACAAACTATTTTGAGTGTATGTACTTGAAAATGCATTAATTGTCAACCATTGGTGCAAAGAAAATATTTTTTTTATAGAATTTTGGCTTTTCTCATTTTCCATCAATTTATAATAAGTAATAATTGTTTCACATTCAATATAAATAGATCATCATCAATTATTACCCCATAAAGGTATAGGATACGGAGAATGGATTTGTAGCGAGACGCGAAAATACATATTCTAGCCTGCTGGCCCTATCGAATTTTTTAAATTTTCATTCCCTGTAAGTTATTTGTAAAAATTTTATCATATTTCTTTAATTTGAAAATAATTTAAAGGAAAATGTGATAATATTTGATTTTTATCTTGACAATCGGTATTAAAAGCCCCATATAAATGTTCGTGTATTGTATTAAAAGCATGTTTGTATTGTATAGGTGAAAAGTATAAACCCCATAAAATAATAATAATAAAATAAAAAACAACATAAAAGATAGAATGGAATAAAGAAAACAACATCCTTGCCGCATAATATTGATTTTATAACAACCCTGCAAACATTTTTAAGATATCTTTCCGGAAGATATTAAAGCGATATCTTCTATTTTTTTTTTTTTCATTTAAATGAAAATAATCAAGTTGTATTTTGAAATTGTCTTCCTTTTATCATTTAAAAGATAATTCGGCGATATTTGAAAATAATAAGCAATTCTCTATAGCCCGAATCTTATTTTTAAGGGTTAAAAAGGTGGGGTCAAAAGTGTCCGTATGTTAATAGCAATTTTAGTTTTGTAATCGTATTAGATTCTAATTAAAAGCTTTTGTTTATTATGCATTTATTGCTTTCTATTTGGAAAGACGTTATTCTGAAAATTTCCAAGTGGGCTTTTTTTGCCGAAAAGTGAAAACATTAAACCTATAAGGATCAAGTTACCCAAAATAATAATTTTTATCAAATGGAAAAAAGATTTTTTGATCCATTTGAAGTTATATTTTTCAGAAAATTATGAAAGATGTTATCCTGTAAATTTCCTAGTGGGGCGTTTTTGGCCAAAAGTATTAAAATTAACCCCATCTGGATCAGGTTACATTAAATAATTATTTTTATCAATTTAATGGCTTTACAATCTCGTAGTCATAATTAATATTAAGTTTCATGGGTCTTTTCTGACCCCAGGCCACTAAGGGTTAAAGATTTTTTAAACAAATGTAAAGATAATTATAGTCTAACCAAATTTAAGTATTGTTTTTCCGAAAACTGTGTAAAATTTTATGAAAACATTCAAATTTTGTTTAATTTTTGACAAAATGAGGAATTTTTGTAAAATATCCTGGAAAGCAGTCGCCCCAAACACAAACTCGAATTATCATTTCTCCAATTTATTTTTTTCTTTAATATCAACTATTATGTGGTACAAATAGCAATCGACATCTCCAAATTAGGTATTTTAAAAAATCTTTAAAATTAATTTAAAAAAACACGTTTTTGCATTTTTACCATATTCGTGGGTCATTTTGGATTCCAGGCTAAAGTGGGTTAATGATATCCGATGAAGTCAAAATTCCATATCTGAATCATTTTGACTATATTAAATGAATAAATGGAATAAAAAATATTTTTTTTCAACTTTCGGCACGGGTTAACGTTTTCCAAAAACAAAAACTCGATTTCTTCCATTTGGGACCATTTCTAATAAAATGTAATGAACGAAAATCGACAAATGGCTATTTTAAGGGACAGTCTAATGTACTCACATGTAAATATTACCTCAAATTTCGTTAAAGGACATATGTGGACATTAGACCGTACCTCAAAAAAAAAAGTTCACCATACACCCTCCAATATGATGTATTTTTGGAAGGCAATTTTTTTTTGCCGACCGTAGGCGTCGCCTTTTTCAATTTTTCGTTATAGCTTCGGCATTTAAAATCGGATTTTAAAGTGTGATATATCGATTTTTTGCATCGAGGAGACCAGTGTTTTGCTATAAAGGAAAAATCCAATTAAAAAAAATTTAAAAAGGTTCCAAAAAAAATTTTTTTTGGAACCTCCTTGCAAAAATACTTCATATTGGAGGGTGTAAGGTGGTACGCTCTAGTGGACATACATATATGATGCATGTATGGAGAGTTGTGTACCCACGTATGGATATAAATGCATGCTTATGAGCATACATGAACATACATTTAACATGCATGGATCCATGTATGTCGATTTTTAGCTGGGAATGAAAACAAATCGTAAATTTTCTACCGGGGAGTTAAGTTAGCGATATCACTTTTTTATATTCCCAGTGATATCCCTAATTTATCTTCCTGAGGAGTTGCTTTCGTATTGCCTACAAATATTGCTTTCGGGTAATAGTTGTTCCCGATGAAAGAAACTTCCGCAGTACGAAATTGATAAAGCCGGCAATAAATGTTTTCTTTCAGTCGACTTGATCGAGGAATCTTCTTCGTATTGCCATGCTTGCTGGGAATTTGAAGCCAACAGACGTATGAGTAATATGTGTAAATGTAGGTACATTTTTTAATTAAATGTCAAAAAAGAGTGTTAATATATTAAACCGAAACATACTCGTACAAATATGTTGGTAAAATAAACAAGTATTTTCGGTTTGGTTTTTAAACCTTTTTCTACTCAACGAACTTTAAACTTTGAATAACAAATGCTGTCACACTCATTATAATTACATTAAAAACAACAACGAAAAATCAACTTGTTAAACATCCTTCCATCATTATTAGAAGTTTTGTTTTACATTATTTAATTTTATTTAATTAAATTTTTTTCTTGTAACAAAAAGGGGAGCAGAAAAAGCGACAACAAGAAACATAATGGTCATGTGCCAAAAACAATAACGGTGATTACAATAACCTCTGCTTGTATGTTTGTATTTGTGACCATAACATCCGTCCCTTATGCGTGGCTTTTATAATCTTTTCACGTACTAAAGAAAAGTTTATTATAATAAAAATATAAATAAAAATAATAAAAAGTTAAAAAAACAACAACAACACATCATCAAAAAACCGAAAACTATCACAACACCTTTCACGATGGGTAGTTTGCCAAATTTACACGAGCTTGAGCAAATTGAGCGCAAACGCGAAAAACGTCGTGAGCGCGAAATGCGTGAGCAATTGGCCATAGAGGCTAGCCGTGAAAGAGAGCGTATGAATTTGAGAAAGGTAAGTTTAAGAGAATATTTGTTTACATTTTTAAAATATTTTTTTTTTACCACTTTTAAACACACACAGAGAAAAGAATTTATAGTTAAATCAATTATTATATCATATTTAAATTAACATCTTATTTTTTTACGAAAATTTTTAAATTGATTATGAATCTACATAAAGCAAATATGATTCGAAGTAAAGTAAACTTTTTCGTATTTACCAACATGTCAACATTTTAGACTTTTTTTTCTCATGCCCTTACATATACAACTTTTGTCCTTATCCCTTTGAGGACCATACATTTTCTGCCGAAGCGATTTTGAAAATTTTTCGATTTTCATAATCTCTGACCTAATAATAGTTATGCCAAGAAAAATTGGCTCCGTAGAAGCCCATCTTACCCCTCAATTCGCTTGCCAACAATTCGAAGCGGTACTAGGTAGGGATTTGCTGCCTGCTACATTTTTGTTCCCCCATTTCTCCTTTACAAATCAGCTTTTGAATTATTTACTCTATTTTTTGGGCAATTATAAATGCGAAAAATCCTTGGGCAAGCATACTTGCCTATGGTCATCAAAGGGTTATATGTCCAACATTTTTTGTTATCCAATTTTAATTTTTTTCGAATAGCACATGGCATGGAAAATTGTTGTTGGCTTTAGCAGGCTCTCTGCAAGTACCTCAATTACCTCTCCCACTGTCTCTGTCTGACATTTCAAGAAATTAAATTGTAGTTAACGGGTTTAGGTTTTTATTATGTTTTTTCATATTTTATATATTTTATATATTTATCAGTCGCAGAATGAATAGCGTATTTCCTATTTCTAGATTCATGACACATCCAGTGCCACATTTGGCAGTTGGCCGGGTTGGTGCTCTTAGTAAATAAAAATAACACGCTCTCTTTAGTTTGATTTAGCTTCACACTTATTTATTTAACTTTGTATTACCTTAAATACAACAATATAATACACACACAAACTATAATAATCAAATGAATATACAATGCTAGTATGCAATTAACAAATTCTGGAACGCAACTTAACAGCATAAACGTTAAAGTACAACTTCACTCCACAAATGTTAATACTCAACTTCCTTCGTAATGTTCGGTCTTTTAAAGTTTGACGGCCATTAATGTAGAACATAGTATAAAATTCCAGTGCTTCTCAAATTACAACACTTAAATTATTTATGGCATTTAACCTTATAGCATATGCTGAGGTGTTTACTAAAATGTAGTGTTACGTTACCAGATTGGCGTGTTTAGTAAATCCCGCTTCTCGGGATATTTTCTTCCAGAAAATTACAGAGTTTTCTATAATAGACTAATCTAATTTCGTAACAATATTTTAAATTACTTTTGAACAGAAAAAATTTCCATCATCGGATCAATGATTTGTTATTAAGTAAAAGAAATCGTCTGGGAATATCAAAGGGCGGGAATTTAAGACTCAAAGTGACAATTATACATAGAAATCATAAGCAAATGTGGCATTTTTGGAAAAGAAATTTACCAGACCATTCACTTGTACCTTTTTGGAAACTTTTTCGCTTTTTAAGTTCTTGTAAAAATATATAGGTTTTTGGGGACTTCATATGGAGAAGTAACTGCTATGTCTTGGAAATTCATATATTTTATTTCCTAGTTAATTTAAGCAGACACTTATTTATTTTATATTCGTTCCATTTAGCCTGTGCAGCAACCCTGTGCTGAAACATAAGTTTCCTCTTTTAAATAATAGGGGTTTTCATATTAACTCGTATTTTACTCCAAAACGGTGTAAACCTGGTATGTTTATGAGTTTAATGTCAAGCTCCATAAATAAAAAATATTGGTTGTATTTATAAAAGGTGGTCCAACCATAATGTACGATGTTAATTGTGAGTCACAACTTAACGTCAAGTTTTTTGCCCAACTTAATTTGACATTTCTTTGTTTCAGTGTTTGTCAAATTCAACCATGGAGAAGAACAGAATTGAGCAGCGCGTTAAGATTGTTGAAGCCTTTTACGAAAATGGGCGTTCAAATCAAAATGCATTTCTTGCACTTCTTTGGTCAGCATAATCGACCAAATGTGTCTACAATCGGGAGAATTGTGCGCAAATTGCAGCAAACCGGGTCTGTAGAAAATGTGAAAACACCTGTGGCCAGTTCGTTCTGCGGAAAACATATCTGTTGTTCGCGATAGTGTGGCAGAAAAGCCGTCAACCTCGACTCGTCGTCGGTGTTCGCTGTAGCGAGATAATAACGGACTTCTGTGGAAAGAAATTGAGGATATGGACCTGGACGATATGTGCTTTCAACAGGATGGTGCCACTTGCCACACAGCCAATGAAACAATGGCTCTTTTGCGCGAGAAATTCAATGGCCGTGTTATCTCACGTCGTGGCGATGTTAATTGGCCGTCACGATCATGTGATTTGACACCGTTGGGCTTCTTTTTTTGGGGATATTTAAAAGAAAAAGAAAAATGTACATCAATAAACCAAGAACAATTCAAGAGCTAAAGGATGAGATAATTCGGCACATTAACGACATAGAACCTCAATTAGATCTCAAAGTCATCGAAAATATGGACCATCGGAGCCCTGGCGATCATTTGGCTGATATTTTATTTCACACATAATTGTCGTAGATCCTTCTATCATAATAAAAAACATTAAGATAATTCTCTGAAAATTTTTTGTTTTATTTACAATTAATATCGTGCATTTAGGTTGGATCACCCTTTACAAGGTTTACAAGGCATTTACGAGTTTATATGAAAACCCCTAATATATTACTGTTATGCGGTTTTGATATCGAAATTCACATATTTTAAACATGATTCTGAGCTCTTTTCTATGGACAGGCTTCATCAGTGATTTTCCAATAAATTGAATTATTGTTTATATTTTTATTGTCAGATTTTTTCTATATAATAATTTTTTAATAACCCGCCGGCTGTAGGAATCAAACCTGTGCCTATTCCTACATTACAAACGTAACTATACAAAGGTGCGACAGCTTAGACATCTCACCCAAGTAAGGCCTTGAATGCAGTGTAACTTATTTATAGTTTTCTTTCCTATACAGCTTTCTGTTATTGTTTTTTTACTCAGAAGTGATCAAACACAGACATTTAAAAACATTCAACTTTTAGATTTTTCCAATCTCCTCCATGTTTCAGAACAAGGATCTTATTTTGCGTTTCAGAACAAGGTTCATATCGCACAACCTAGGTGTGGTCCAAGAATCTGTATCAAGTCCATCTTCTCAGTAATAAGACCTAGACCCACTCTGCCCGCACACTTTTTTTTATCCCAGAGCAGTCTCCACCACAGAACTAACATTATCCGTATACTTTCCAGTGACGATAACGGCAACATCATTTTTTTCACAGTTATTGTAGCTCTACGAGAAGTTCACAAAATTCAGTCTCAGGCAACCCTTTAAGATATCTAGCGACTAGGGTACCAAACAATGTCTACCATGCTGAAGTTGAGGCGGAAATATTCCACCCAGACCAAAAATTCGCTTGGGAGATTGTGCCGCCACCATCATTGCCCAGATAATCAACCGTTTTCCATATCAATGCAGCTCGGAAAGGGAGTATTCATTGATATTACAGAATCTCCCAACTTTTCTCTGAACACTCTCCACCCTCGGTGCATATTGTGTTAGGTATAGACGACTCTAGTCAACTATATGCAGAATTATCCATTCATTTTCGGCATCGCCAACCACAGCCGATTTATCCCATTTGGTATTTGCAGGTACTGACGAATACTCTACTGTTAACAAATCTTTGCATATTAGCTTTAGTCTGCCGGAACTTGCCAACACTTTTTTGATCTTAAGTCGCTAAGTAGTAGGTGACAAGAAATCGTGCCATGTTTGTTAATTTTTCTACCTTGAAATGTCATTTCAATTGGGTTTAGGGCAAAAGTTAGCCATACCAAATCATGCTTCAACACTTTTCTCAACATTAAATATATAATTTAACAATAAATTGAAAAAGAGCGTCCCTTCCCACTATCTCTCACTCATTATCTCTCTCTTAAAAAATTACTCTTTTCACTTACAATAATTCTCTTAATTATCAAAAAATCTCTTCTGTTATTTATTTACTTTATTCAGCACTCTACATATAATCCATATTTAATGGCCGGTTTGGGCATGGGTACACATAATACAACAGCAACTAGTGGCGCTACAGCAGGAAGTGGTATGCCAGTTGGTGGTGCTGCCTTACTAAACTATGGTGCTACTGTTGGTGGTGGTACATCAGGTCTAAAACATCATGGACACCAACATCCCCACCAACATTATCGTCATTCATTGACAAATAGACATCGTGTACTGCGTACGCGTAGTTCGGGTGCAACGCACAATATATGGGACGAACAAGTTTTAGAGGTGAGTAAAAGTAGCAAAGCAGAGCAATGTATTGTTGTAATACATAAACCAAAAGTGTATATCATATACATATGTATAAAGAATTTATGAATGAAAATTTGAGAACAGTGAAAATTATATACTTTTGATAATATGTACTTATCATTGGCAACATAAAGAGCTGAAGAGTACTAAGGACTTGTATTCGGTATGTGTATAAGTGAATTTGCTGCTGTGAATATTAAATCAATTAAATCCAAATTTAAACTTTTAACAAGGAATGGTAATTAAATATGAATGAATTTTGTTATTTATGTGTAAATGTGTAAGCATTTGAACTTAACCAATTAAAGGCATTAAGGGGGTTATTCTCTAAAA
Organism: Leucophora obtusa; assembly: GCA_949987735.1. NCBI lineage: Eukaryota > Metazoa > Arthropoda > Insecta > Diptera > Anthomyiidae > Leucophora > Leucophora obtusa. The sequence goes on from OX465297.1 coordinate 27,030,275, forward strand.
CAATTTGGTGAATTTTTGAGATATTTCTACAGAAATTTTTCTGTTACAAAAATAATTTTCACTGAATATTCCCTTAATTTCACCTAAGTGTTTTAGGAAATTATGTAGTAAGTTTTTCAATTAAATTTTCGCTTACAATTAAGGCACCGTAATGGGTTATCTCCGGTTTTAATGCGATTCACTGGTTGTTAAAACATTTGGACTTCCAGTATAATTTTTTATTTATTTTTATTAACTTCAATTATTGCATATTACCTTACAAAAACAAAAAACAAGTATTCCTTAACTTACAACGACAAAAAAAAATAACTTTTAACAAAATTTGTGGAAATGAAAGTGTGTTGAAAGTGAGATTTAAACAACAAAAAAAAAAAACAAAAGCTTTAAATATTCAGTATTTTGTTGGATGTCCATGGGTTTTTATTACTTCATAGCATCCCATCAAAAACAGATATTACCAAGTAATTAAGCAAGTAAGTAGCACGCAAAGGATTTCACTGGTTACCAGGCTAATTACTCGCAACATTACTTTTGTTCGCGATGTCCAAAAATTCGTGGGTGGTCATTACCGTGTCACTTACAAAAAAAGTGAGAATAATAAGTTACCAGCTTGGTTACCCATACAAAAGGTAATGACCTGTCATTACCATGTTTTTGCTGGGATATCTTAGGCATTGAGGCTATCAGCTTATCAATATAATCGTTGGAAATAGTATTCCACCGCTTGTGTAATTCTATGAAAAGTTCATCACCGCTTCGGAATACTTTATTGGCTATTTTGGGTTTTGCAATCATCCAAATGTTTTCAATCGGGTTGAGATCGTGAAATTGGGGTGGCCTTGACATGGTATTAATTTCCTCTAACCAAGCTTTTACAGTTCTTGCCGAATGATTGTGATCGTTGTCGTGCTGGAAAGTCCATGAAAGTGGTATTTTTCCATTCAGTATATGGAAGTATAACTGAGCTAAGATCGTCTATACAGATTAAGGCTGTAATTTTATCAGCAATATGGTGAATTGTATCGGAAAAACACCGAAAAACACCCCCATACCTTAATATTTCCTGCATTAACCGCCAGGTTATACAACCTGGGATTAAATTTTTCGCCTCCACATCATCGAACATTGGCTCTTCCATCTGATTCCCGCAGGTTAAATTTTGACTCAAATGACCATAAAATATTTTTGCATTGCTGTTGAGTCCAAATTAAATAGATGTGAGAAATGTCGAGCCGAGTTTTCGATTTTTTCTGACACGTATTGTCTTTTTTACATCCATAACTTCTGAGACCATATTCGCAGGCGCTTCTCTTTATAGTGCGAAAACTGATATCCAACTGAATTTCAGTTTTAGCTTCTCTGGGAATTGCTTTGGGGTATTTCGTAAGAAAATTCTTTATTTCTTCTATCTGTTCTCACAATTGTTGCACTGGATCTTTCTAATTTCTGAATTGTACGGCTGCATCCACTATTTTGCTATGCAACAAATCGTTGGTTTGGGTACGGGATATTTTAAAGAAATTTCTTTTTGAGAACATCTAATAAAACTGTTAAAACGGAATAATTTTAATAAGTATTTAGTAACCTGCAAAGACAAAAATATAAAAGAAAAATTGTAAAACTAACTTGGAACTCAGGTAGTTGTATAATTACCAGAGAAGAAAAATTAGTTTTATAGGTGCTATTTTACTCATAGCTGCTTATTTTTGCTTTTTTAGACTTTAAATTTTTTTTAGCTTTAAAATAGCTTTTTCTTAGAATTTTTGAGCTTTAAACTGCTTTTTTAAGAGTTTTTGTCCAAAAATGATTTTTTTATTTGTTCAGAAAAAATAATTTTCAGATAACTTTGAATTTTTTTTCTAACTATTGTTTTTCCAATTTTTCTACTTTTCCTATTTTTCGGGTTTTTTTACCACAGTTTTTGCTTTAAATACAACGGATTTTGCCTTTTTTTGTCTTCTCTGATAATTACGTAGCACTTAGGTAATGTTCCCCCCCTGCTTTTTTTCTCTGTGTACGAGATTTTTATCTCGTGTAGATGTGCCATGTAAAAATAATTACTTATTTAAGGAAATGAAAGATTAGGTTGAATTGGAGCCCGTCAGAAGGCGAGTACATTCGGAGGCCATGCGGTGTATTGCGATTAGACTACGGAGAGACTAATCTCCTCATGAAAAGTCATGATTTGTAATAATCCGGATTTCCTCAAAAAGTCTGTATGACCAGACAAAAACAGATCTCGCCGATTATCCAGATATTGGACTAATCAGCTTCCCAATATATCGTAGTTGCAGCCCCGCATAGAATAGATGCTGAACTGTCTCCTCCTCCACTTGTTCCCTAAGAATCTCTTGAATTCATCACAAAAGCAAGCAGAGTCATATTGCTCCTTGAATGAGGCAATGTCCGCAATCGCCCCGAACAGCTCCAAAAGGAAAATCAAGACATACATTAGTAACGAATACCCGGCCGACTCAGAACCATTCCTTGAGGGAGCGATCGACCATAGTGTTCGAGACTCCTCCCAATTCGATATGTTCCTAATCACGCTTACAAAATAGTGACCAAGCCATCCATTAGTACCGAATCCCGATGGACTCAGAACTATACCTTGCACATTCGTCAACCAACACATGGCCCCAATATGTCTCATGACCCATATCAATCTTATCCGGTACCTATGAGTTTGGCCATGGTATTCATACAATTCCTTACAAACTTCGATCTTCCCCGAGGAGATTTATTTTTATCAGGTACGTTTATTTACTGTCATCTGTCGTATAACAAATATTTAATGACATTAATCAAAATATTTGATTGCATACTTGTTTAAATAGAAATTTGCTTAGTGTAATTTACTTAATTATACACACCTAATACTTGCAAGGTTATTTCTTAGTCCTTTACTTCTCAGTTTTATAAATATTGATAATAAGCTCATAAAGCCGGAGTTCTCCACTCTCCAGAGTGGATTTTGTTCTTTTATTTTTCGCACTTACAAATTTTTGGTATCATGCCACCTCAATCTTAATCCGAGTTGGCAGGCAACACCTCTAAAATACCGTTATCGATTTAAAACCTTTTCAACTAACTACCGTTACCCCTAAAATACCCTAACCAAAATAATCGAAATACCGTTATCCATAAAGTACCGTTACCGAAATACCGTTATCCTTAAATACCGATACCGAAATAAATGAAATACCGATACCCTTAAATACCGTTACCGAATCAAACGAAATACCGTTATCCCTTAAATACCGTTATCCCTTAAATACCGTTTTTATTCTCGTATTTTTTGTAAAATATTTGTGGTATGCATCGAAATAACTGACTACCCTTAACCTTAAAATACCGATACTGAAATAATTGAAGTACAGTTAACCTTAATATACCGTTACCGAAATAACTAAAATACCGCTAGCCTTAAAATACCGGTAGCGAAATAAGTGAAATATCGTAACCCTTAAAATACCGATACCGAAATTATCTAAAATAGTGTGTCCTTACTGATAACCGCATCGATTCGGTTACTATCCATGATTTTAATTCGATTTTAATCCATCATTGCGAATGTGGCTCAAGACTTGAAGCAAGCTGATTTGGGTGGTGCCGATACATATTTTCTTCATCACTAATGGACATAATAAGGGGCATTTACTATTTGCCTCAATACTTTGGGCATAAATCCAAAGAAATTTGAGAGACAATTTGGATCTTATATTAATCATCCAGTTTTATAACCTGAGTTTTACACAGAATGCGAATTTTTGTAGATAAGTGTTTTCTCTAAGTGTATTCCCAAATAGAGTATTGCTCGAGGTCGATCACTTGCCATTTTCCTAGTCATTGGGTAAAATTATCGAGTCATGTGTTTAAATTTCCTGTCACTCCAATCGGGTTAAAGTCAATCAACTGTGCCAATTAGAGTTTCTTCAGTTGGCGGTAAAACTGAAGTATTCAAGAGCGTCCCAAAATGCTTCTCCGTGAGACACTAGTATGTAATTTGTGTACAGACGATATTTCTTCAACTTCTTTACACTCTAATAAATTTTTGTTGAAATGTACTCTTTTAAATGTAGGTAACTTGATACCTACTATAAGTTGGGCAAAAATAGGCATTGTGTTTAAAATTAAAATACATGGACACATTGTGTTTAAAAATAGTAGACACAATGTGTGTAAAAGTACGTCTTTAATTGTATCAAAATGGTTTAGCAACTTTTGAAATTTGTTTAGATTTTAACTTTATGTGTCTAAAAAAGCTATATTGAATGCTTTAACCTACATTTAAGATGTCTGCAAACACGCTTATTAATGCGTATATGTATTTGCATTGAATATGTTTTTTTTTATTAAATATTTTATATTTTACTCCCTTAAAATAAATAAAATAAATGCATTTAAAAGATGTACTTAAGTATTTTTATTAACAAAAGGAATTCTTGAGGAAAGAACACAATAACAATTAACACTATTATAATAATAACATGAAAAATATTAAATAAAATACATAATTAAAAGGTACACCTACGTTGGTAAAAAGTTGCGAATGGTTTTTCTTTTAGACAACCACTACAAAATGCTCAGATTTTGAGAATTTTTCTATAGGAAAATTTCATCAGATTACAAGGATTCTTCTTTAGAAAATCTAATGGATTTTCCATATAAAAAAGTCCTTAGAAGGGAGAGTGTTTCCATAAGAAAAGCTCCAAAGAAATTTCTATGGAAAATTTCCTTAGAACCTGGGGATTATTGTTTAGGAAAGAGTCAAGTGAATCTTGGGATTTTCTTTAGGAAAAATTAATTATTTCCGGGCTTTTCCATATGAAAAATTCTCAAGGATCTTAAAGTGTTTTTCTATAGGAAAAGTTTTTTGAATTTGAGAGTTGAGGGTTTTTTAATACACCGAAAAAATTTCTCAGTTACTGGCTACTAAATTTTCAACTGAGTCTCAGGTGAAATACCCCTTACTGAGCCTCAGTTAATAATGTTAATTGAAAATAACTAATTTTTGAGAAATTTATTCAGCCCTGTTCACTCAGTTAAAGGCAACGAAATTAGTAGTTGTTATGAATGAAACTTTCTGTTCAGTTAATATTAACTCAATTCATGTATGTATTTAAAAATAAAAACAATGTATTTAAAAACAAAAACAATGTCAACAATGCATGCATCTTTATTTGATTTTATTTAAGGAAAAATTATGAGTAACAAACCACCTATGGTTGAATCCCTCATTGGCTTTCAAATTCCATTGATTCATATGGCTTCCCCTTGATAAATGTGGCATTTTCTCATTCGCGCTGTGGAAAAAATGTATGCCCTTAACTAAAATGTTAAGGAATGTAATTTATCAGAATGAATTGGTTTATAAAATATTTTTCACGTACCAAATGATTGACAAAAAGATATTTTTATTCAATATAAAATTTTTGTTTTTTATATTTATTTTAAAATAAAGTGACAATCCAAATGTAACTGAAATTGGTATTTACAGGGTAACTAAACAAAATCGGTTTTGTTTAACTGAAATATTAGTTGATAACGAGTATTTCAGTAAATTACATTTTTTTTTGATATTAACTAATAAATTCTTTAACTGAACTACTGAGAAATTTTATCGGTGTAGAAAAACTCCACCAGAATATTCGAGGGTTTTTCAAAAGGAAAAATCCATAAAGGCCTCAGAATCTCTCCGTGTTTCTTCATTCGACTAAATCTGAAAATTTTTCTCAATCTTAAAGTGTTTCGTCAGAATCTACAGAATCTGAAGGCTCCTGCTTAGGAAAAATTTCTGAGGATACGGTAGGTTTTATATTGGAAGAGTTTTCAGAATCTGAGGGTTTTTCTTTTGTAAAAAATCCTCACAATCTAAGCTGTTTTCAATAAAAACAAATCTGTCAAGATGTACCGGTTTTTCAATAAGAAAATGTGATCATAATCGAAAAAGACCGTTGAACTTTTAAACGATTTCCACAAAAATTACCCAACAATTTAATAGTTTTAACAGAAAAAGTTCTTCGAATCCAAGGGCTTTTGTATAGAAAAAGTTATCAGAAATTAAGGTCCCTTCTCTAGAAAATCTTTTTAAAATCTGGCGATTTTTCTATAAAAAATGTATTAAGCAATGTACAATATTACAGAATCAAAGTGAAAAAAAAACTTCCAAACCTGGAGATTTTTATATTGGGAAAAGTTCTTCAAATGTTAGGTGATTTTTTATTAGAAATAGTCTTCAAGATATTACAATACCTCATAAAAAATTATATCAGAATGTTAGGGCTTCCTTGTTTTCAAAATAAAAAGTTACACATAAGGAGCCTCTGGGTTTCTGCAGATTTCGAAGAAATTTGGATATGTCACAGACGGGACAAAATTAACAATTGTCGGTTCTAAATATGTCTGAGAAAATTTATATTTAGAGGTTTAAAATGAGTTGCAAAGTTGTTCGAAACTTCTATGTCTAAATCTTTTTAATATTTTTAGTACACTATATTTTTATTATATCCTATAAATAACTTTCATTTGATACGCAATGTGTATTAATTTCCTTGGAACCAACACGAAAAAGTAAAAGGACGAAAAAAAGGTAAATATTAACTGTAAGATTTTCTGCACTTAAAAGAAAATGAAAAAAATTAAGCTTAACCCAAACATCTAAAGTCTACCACAAGCTTTAAAATTTCTTAATGGATGACCCTACCATCATAAAACAATATCTTTATAAGCCTTTCAATAGCTAATTAGAATAGGAATGTTCCCATGATTATCATCGAAAGGCTAAAAAAAAAACATATGTTAAAATGTTTCTAGCAAACCATGAAATACACCCTTACCAACTAAATATTAATGGCGTGTTAAGAATTACCATAGAAACTGACACTAAAATTTGGATGTTAAAAAATGTATAGAAATATAGAAATCATTTAACACTGGATTCAATTTCCTTTTAATCATGCTTTTCGTTCTTGATTTAGATTAAGCCCCAAGACGTTCAATTTCTGTTCGAAAGGATAAAAATTAATCCTGCAAATATCTTTCTTAACACGACAAAAATACTTACGACCAAATCTGCAGTTTTTTATATGTATATACTTAATTATTGTAAAGAAATGCAGCTTCATATCATGGTATTTTAAGAAGAAATGTTAGTTTTTCCTGCACATTCAAGAACACATTAGTTTCTTTTTTTATTTTATGAATATTGATTGACAATTGTTAGTTACGCATTTAATCTAAAGTCAAACACAAATGCGTATATATTAGGGTTTTTCTTTTCCCGGACTTTTTCATTTCCCGGGACAGCGGGATTTTTTTCTGAATTTCCCGGGATCCCGGGAATTCCCGCTCGTTAGAAAATGAATATATCCGACGTATGTTTACTTGATATCTATTAAAAAAACTTACGACAAAGTTCATCTTTTGGTTGCAGTCATGAGAAAATCTACTTAATATACATATTCTAAAATAAGGGCTTAATATAAAATATCCATATCTTCCATCTTTTTCGAGATCAATTCGTTTAACAGTTTAAATAGCGAACTAATATGCAGATAATATATTTGTATGGAAGGCAGTCTTAATTTTAAAACAACTCTTAGAAATACATTAATTAAATATTAATTCGCGGTTTAAACGGTTAAACAAATTGAATCATAAATTCTTTCAGGATATAATGGAATTGTTAATGGGTGCAAATTTGTATCGGACCAGCTTTAGAATCAGAACTAAGATCGATTTTTTGATTAAATATGGAATCCAAAAATTTCTATTTCTAGATATTCTGTTTCTATGCAGATTTTCAGAAGTATTCGTCTATTTTTATTAAAAAGTTTAAAAGTGAGTATTTTTTACACAAATTTTTAGGAAAATCGTCTAAATATTTTTATAAAAACAGACACTAAAATATTATTAAATTGTTTTATAACTTTAATTGGTATTTTTTGAATAGAAACTTTTTATGGCACAACTCAGTCCAGTTCAAAAATATATTTTTTAATATATTGTATTTTTTAAATATCCCAGAGGATGATTTGCGATGCAAATCGAAATATCGGAAGAAAATTAAAAAATAAAATATTGAAAAATAAAATACAAAATATTTGGATTTTTATTTTTTTTAAATTTATGACCTAAAGCCAAACAATACTAAAAATATAACAATACCAAATTTCAACAATAATTAATCTAACAAAAACATAAAATTTGAAAAATACAACTGAAATAAAGGAATAGCAATTGAAATTTAAAGGAAATTATTAGAAGTAATAAAAACTCAAAACAATTACATCAATTGGAAATACGAAAATATTATAATTTTTTTTTAATTTTAATGCCGAGTTTTTTTTGGAGGTATTTGGAGCTGAAATACTGATTTTGAAATGTTGTGTATGAATATTGCTTTATTTGAACAAAGACCATCATTAAAAAATATAAAATTTCCGAGGTACGAGTATTTTTGTTTGTATTTAAACTTGATAATGTCTAATAAAATTTGTTTTCGGTTTAACTAAACCCAAAAAATTCGGCCTAAATAATATTTTTTATATTATATATTATATTATTAAATTTTAAATCGCATTTATTAATATTAAATATTTTTTATTTAAATTATTTTTAAAACAATCAATGCTTTTAATTGAAATAAAGCTTCCAAAAGTTTAATATACTAGCTAAAAATTCTGTAAAAGATTAAAAAAAAAATCCCGGGAAATCCCGCACTAAATTCCCGGGATTGCGGGATTGAAAAAAGAGTATATATAAACATTTACTGTATTAAATGTGTAATTTAATTTTATATGTGTTTATAAAATCGGAAACATGTTTATAAGCATACCGTTTGATACATTATGTGCCTAATTCTAAATGAAAAGTGTGTAAATTGAATAATTAAACATATTATGCCTAATAACAAGCATTCTGCGTCTTTTTAAGTAACAATTTGCACACTCAATAGCAGTAAATTTACATGCCTTTTTAAGAGTGTAGGGAAGACCCCATAGACTACTCCAGAATTCATATTTTAGCTGTGGGTGTATGTAGAATCCCTCCGTTGAACACCTTTTGTTCCTTTCCTAGAAGGGAGACCGACTCGAAAGGGTCTTCAGATGTCGAGCCTTGGGGTGGAATAGTTCGTCTTTAGTTTAAGTTGCAGCTGCTGGTTTATTATGGCTGCAAACTACTTTATCCCGAACTTTCAAATTCTGATGGAATCTGGATATCTGATAGAGGGACTAAACTAGCAGATATGCATCCATCTTTGGTGGCTCAATCTTTTATCTAGGTAGTAAAAAAGGGAGATTCGGAACTGTTTTTTATGATTTTTTAATATTTTAAGAGAGAGACCTTCAAAATATCATTAACTTCCTTCCCATTTGTGTAAAGTTCTTTGAAACAAACACGAAAAAACAAAAATAACTAAAAATTAGGCAGTTTCTGAATTCACTTTTTAAATAAATATACATACCACGTCATTATTATCCGAGCGAATACTTTAATTGCATAAATTTCTTTTAACCCATCGTGTTGTGAAGAAGCTATTTATTGTGCCGTTCCAAGATTGAAGAAATGTAACTTCGTTTTTAATTCCCTGAACCACAGCAGCACTCCATAAGCCTGCATTGGCCTTATTATCTCAGTATATATCCCATTCCAATACTAATTTCCTAGAAGAGTTCAGAACCCTAAAACAGACTCAATTCATAACTAAATTGATAAGGCAATACTTGTACAGTCTCAGGAATGACCAGAGAATGTTGAGAATTTAAACACTTAGCTACTGGAAAATTTTACTAATTTTGAATAAAATAAAAGAACATTATGCTCCTTTTGGATCTCCTCTGTAACTTTGTGTAGTCTGAAACTCTGGTTTATGGCAGATTTACCAGTTCTAAAGTTTCACGGATAAGAGGCAATCAGTTTTCTATGAAATAACTTTTAAGGCACATTTTGGTTGGGAGGCTAACAAGCAACTTATACATACAACAAACAACATATTAGTACCAAAGTTTTCTATTATAATTCTATATATTTACAGCATTTACCAGCCTATTCTCCCATATCAACAAGATCACATCGTATCAATCCAGTATCGTCATATCATGTACAAGCCGCTTTAGCGGCATCACGTAGAAGAGAATCTTTGAATAGCTCTATAGGAGCAACATCAATAAGACGTTTAATAACATTAAACAATCGTAACTGTCGCCACAAAATACCAGCGCATGTTAGACAAAAAGTCTGCAAATCATTTACGCTATTAGCAGTGGCTCATGGTTTGGCATGTGCCATCTTGGTGCCAATATTTGGCTTACAAGGTTCCAACTCAGTATGGCATCACCGTGAACACTGGTTACAGGTGGGACCAAATATTGGCTCACTGTTCTTAAGTGTTTGTCTACTCATATCATCGGGCATGTGTTTGGCGACACCAAAACTTATACGCAAATTTGGCTATTCCATGTTAATGGGTGCTAATTATGTAGCTGTGTGTTTATTCTTAATATGCCATTTATATCCATCAATTTATACCTTATTGCCTGCATATATAATCCTAGGTTTAACACATAGTCCATCGCTGATTAGTAAAGTAGCTGTGGTTGTGCATTTTGGTAGTAAGTTAAGTTGTTCTCAACATGAATGTACACTGCTGTCATCACATGCCTTGGATTCGTGGGAAGAACATAAGCTCTTTTGTAACCGTGATCAAAAAGTAAGACGTTTAGCTCGATGGTTCCATGCTTCTAAGGATTTTGGTATTATACTAGGAGCTATACTAGCTTCGTTGGTATTGTCATGTACATCAAGAGATTGGAATTGTTCCAGCACAAATTCAGATTTTATTCCCCTAACAACATTGACTACCAGCACTGAAGTAACAGCTGTTAAACCAATTCAACCTACAAATACTAGTGTTCCAATCACAGCAGCTGTTCAATCATTTCTTACCAGTACACCATTTCTATGGAATCATATGTCAGGTTATTCAAGTGAATACTACAATCTAGATGAACATGGCAATCGAATTTGTGGTGCTGATATGTGTCCTCTGTGGCATTATGATTTACAAGCCGAGGGTCATCCTAGCAATGAAACCATATTTTCACCATTTATACGTGAAAAACAACGGGCTGGTAGTTCAACTCTAATTTGTATCTATTTAGTGTTTGCTGCTCTCTCATTAATTCTGACTATAATGATGGGAAAAATTCAGGCTACTTTTCGTCATGAACGTATCAAAGGAATGACTGACACTTTGCTATTTGCCGGACCTTTAGCTTATTTTATTGGTACGGAACAAGCTTATATTTTGAGTGATTTTTTAAGAGTAAGTTTGATTGGAAATATTGAATGAAAGCAAGTTTAAAATTCTATTATTCATTTTATTGTAGGCCTTTGTTTCCTGTTCTTTGGGCATAAGTATGGTGGCTGGAGCTATAGTTGGTATGGGCATAATGCAGCTAATTGTTTCGGGCACTTTAAGCATGCTTTTAAGACATACTAAACGAATTGTGGTGATACGTAAGTATTTTCAAATATTTATCAATTTTTAACTATGCCGTCTGTTACTATTTGGAATTTACATTTTTTGTCATTTGTTTTAATTTTTTGTAGCCTCAAATTTAATAGAGTTAGGGCCGGTTTTATAGTCAGAACTAAGATCGATTTTTTCCTAAATATTTTTTTAAATAGGAAATTTTGTTTAAAAATTCCAAAACTTATTTGAAATTTTAGAATGATCTTAGTTATGACTATAAAACTGCCCCGTTGGCTGACAGAATAAGTGTTTATAATACATTAATCAACCAACCATAAACGGATGTGATTCAATAGATAATAAAGAATTTGGAAAAAACTCGGCCTCTAGACGTCTAATCTTAGCGAAGATATATTCCACTTAGAATCAATATATGCAATCCACATTCCAAAGTTCTTTGTGTATGGCACGGGGCGCTTGTATCAAAGCTTATTTCTTTTGGTGTGGGTAATGACTTTGCTCATTTTACTTCGTGCATTCTTAGAGATCGTACTATTAGTGTTGTTATAGATGGATTCTCATCCGAAGAGTTTCACCTAAATTCAGGGTACCGCAGAGTTCTGTTCTTTCTCCTTCCCTATTTCTTATCTTTCTCAATGATCCTCTTGGTCAAACTTTCAACCTTATCTACTCTTTCGCAGATAAGAGCAATCTCCTTTCTACAACCTCACAGTGAGGTCGTGCGAATAAGGTTGATGTTAATACCCGCAAGACCCAATGTATGTTGATCCATAGGGATGTGGGGACATCACTGGCTTTTAAACATGTGGGTGATATCGATAGTGAGCAATCGGTTACTCTTGATGTTCTGGGAATGAAAATTCAGTGTGATGTCCGTTGGTACAAACATGTTTTTCAAGTGTCGAAAGAAGCATTACGGCGGTGCAAGAAGTACTTCACTCCATCCGATATACTCACTATTTATTCCACCTAAAGGGTTTTACAATAAGAGCGCTACAAAAGTAAAGAAGTTTAAATAAAACAAAAACGGTTTTGGATATCAATGAAATTCTTTATTCCTGTGAAATTACGTTCGATGCCATTATGTATGGAAATCGATCTCTTTTGCATGGCCACCACGGGCACGCTTGCAGAAGTCCAGACGCTGAACCCAATTTTCGACGGTTTTCAAGCATAAATCGGCCGATACTGCTGCAATTTCACGTTCGATATTCGTACGAAGTTCATCAATCGTCGCTGGCTTGTTGGCATAGACCATAGATTTGACGTAGCCCCACGCTCAATTGTTGATCTGCTAGGACGATTATGACGACCATAAATTGGACGTAGCGCTCTTAACGTTGAGGCCACTGACTCCGAATTTCGGTAGTAAATTTTAATAATTTCGACTCGTTGTTGGCTCGTATATCTTTCCATCATGAAATGGCAAACCTTACTGAAGAGAAATGTCAAAAGAGCGGCAAGAAATATGGCGTCGTTTGCTGTCCCTGTCTTTCTACTTTTGTAGCGTCCCTGTTGAACAACCCTTTAGTATATAATCTCTTATATATTCTTAATAAAAACTTAAAGTCCAATCGTTGATTTTTTAAAATTTCTTTAAAAAATTTTAAAAATTTTAGATTTAAAAATAGTGTTTAAAAACTCTGACCTTTTTGGCACTAATTTGAAACGAGTTAGCAAAACTCAATATAAAAAGGTACTTCTTATCTGAATTTCCTGCCAACAATAGAATAAAAAAATGTTTCTGTAGTAGATTATTTCAATAAATTTTAAAAGTTGAACCTAAATTTCTTGAATAAGGGTCTGCGACATATCAGTTGCCGTGGAAGCTTGTAATAACTCGGCTGTTTTTTAACCGATTCAAGTTTTTATTGCTTTATTAAAAAGAGAATACAGCCCAAATCACGTTTCCTTGATGTTTTTAATTTGAATGAGTTTTAAAATATCAATGTTTTTGTGAAATTTTACAAAAAGCCATATTTTCCCCTTGTAAATTCGTGTTCCAAATTTCAGGGCCGATGCGGCACGTCTTCCTGATATTCGATTATCCTAATTTTTTGGGAGACCTAGTTTTGTACCCAAATAAATATTTCCAGCGGGTAGCCCGGTCAATAACTCAAAATTTATTTTCCTCCATATTTACTCCATATATTTAACAAAAAAGTGATCTGTCGGTCTTACAGACAACGAAAATGGTCAGGAAGGTTAACTGAAAATAAAAGTTTTTTATTTATTATAATGGTAAAATACTGCATTTTCCATTTTTAAAGTACTGCATTTTTTGTACTATCGACACTTTGCCAGAGCCGGAAAAAAGAAATAACCGTTTAATGGTGTTATCATTTCGACGTTGAAAGACCACTGTAAAAGTAGTAATTCGGCTGTATTGCCAACGTGTCCAACGATTTGCAAACGTTCTGCCAGCTGTATTTTTCTGACTAGGTATTATTCTAAACTCTAACCGAATGACTTAAACCACTTACGGTGAGTCTCATACTGCAGGTTTAAACTTTAGTTAATAGTTAACCCACAAAATTGTGGTTGTTTTGTGTAAATTTTTTTGACATTTTCTTTTGTTTTTAGATAAGTTAAATTTAAACCTACAGTATGAGACCCACCGTTAGAGAAACGAGAAACAGTAAATACCTTACACAGAGAGAAAAAATCATAGTTAAATCAACAATTATATTATATGCAAATTAACATCGAATTTTTTTATAAACATTTTTAAATTAAGTATGAATCTTATTAAAGTAAATATGATTTTAGATTTTTCTTTCTTATTTTAAAAATAAGTAGAAACATATTTATGTAAATTAAAAATCATACAAACCTGTTTTAATTTCAGAGCTGTTTTTATTAAATTTAATGTTGTTTCTGTTTGAGAATATGTTTGTAAATTGAAAATTTTTTCTTTAGAATTCAATGCAGTCATAAAAAATAATTCTTTAGTTTAGCCATTCCCTCCATCATATAATATAAAAACATCTTAGTACACATGAGTAAAGAGGGAATTTTAAGTTCTGAATCGCATTTAGGTGGCCAATGACTTTTCACAAGTATACCTTGGTATCAGTAAACTTTGGTCGTCCATTATTGCAGTATTGTGAAAGATTTAGAATATTTTTGGCACTTTAACTAACAATTTTATCTACTATCGTAATATCCAAGCAAAAAAAATTGGAAGTCATGCTTTACAAGCAGATTTAAGGAAAAATAATTTTTATTTGGATTTTTTTAGTTGTAGAGTAAATCTAGGGGATGTTTTTTTAATAATATAGGGGGATCTGTTGAAAAATACTTGGCAACACTGTTAGCTTGTGTTTTTGAATACATGCATGCATTAACATTTTCGTTAACATGCTTAAAAAAATAATGTTTACATACAAAATGTAATTTTTCGTGGTACTACAATGAAAAAAATAAGAAAAAAATAGAATCCATTCGAACTCCACTCTGAAATTTGCAGAGAATATTAAGGTTATATTGAGCTTTAAGAAAATATTTTTTTTTTTAATTTTTCGACTTGTTCGAAGATGGTGGAAAACAGAAATTAAGTAAAAAAAACCAAATTTTAAAAATGAAAAAATTAATCAAAAAAAATAAAAAAAATATTTTTAAAAAGAAGGTGTAAATACCTTTAAAATAAGGCATTGATCTTTAAAAAACATCCACAAGTGTTTGCGAAACATTAGTTTAAAAGTTGTAATGTCGAAAGATTTTTAACGATTTTGATGATTTTCAAATGCACACAACTCTGTCAAAAAATTTTTTAATTTTTTTCCGGAAACACGTGTAAAATATTTTTTAATGAAGAATACGTACTAAAATTTTGAAAGGCATAGGAGACATCAAAGTAAATTTTTTGCAAAAATCGTACGGTCTGACATGGAATTACTCAGATCTATGATTGAAATTTTAGCTTTAAATTCATTAAAGAATCCGAGAACCGCTGGAGGACAGTTTTTCCCCAGACATATTTCGAAGGCGAATACCATGTCGTCATTTGAATTTTGCAAATCAACCATCGCGATGGATGCATCGTTAGCTTGAAATCAACGTTTTCATTATACGATGCATTAAGTTCCAATGCTATAATTTGCAATCGTGATTAGTTAAATTCTTATGTTGAAGAAATTCATTTAGCAAAATTTTAACTTTAATTAAAATTTGGACCTTTAATGGACATTTTAAAGTTACGGCAGTTATTTTTTTAAATCTATTTTTGAGTTGAAGAAATAATATATTTTTTGTCACTATAGAATTATTTATTTAGCTTGATTTTACGACTTTTAAGGTGTAATAGCAATTAAAGCATATCGACATTTAAAGCAGGTGACATTTATAGAACTTTTACCCCTAAATTCATAAACGCTTTGTAAAATTATAGGGGGTTAATTGAACAAATTTTGTATGAAAATGACGTTTTGTAAACCTGCTATAACTTTACAAAGCATTTAATGTATAAGCAAAGGTAAGGGACCAACCTCTGTTAACGAACCTCTGGATTGGTCCGTTTGAAACGATAAAATATGTTAACATTGCAACAAATTTTATTAACATATTTCTTTGGTGCACTGTGCAAAAGCACGCGAGCGACTTCATAGAGCCTTAACAATGCATTTTAATTGTTAACTTTTATATATTTGCATTTAGTGAAAAGAAGAATTCATATTTGGGTCATAGTCCAGGAGGTTCAATGGGATCCAATTCTTTATTACCTTCCCATTTTCAATTGGAACTGTAATTGAAGTATTTTTTAAAATATGTACGAATAATTAAAAAATATGTAAATAATCGTAAATTAATAAAGTACGTTAATAAAATTAACTATTTTGCTTTTTTAGAGATAAAAAATGGAATCTCTAATAAATTCGTAATTTACAAACAAATGCATTTACAAAGAAAAAAACAACATTATATATACATTTTTGAAAGTTGTTTTAAAGCACATACATTAGAAACAGAAAAAGAGCACTTATCGCTCCATTGTAACCAATTTAAAAGTTGTTTGTTTTGAATGACTTACACATATTTTTGCTGGGAAGTACCTACTTTTATTGAAGAAAATAAGGCACAATATCTCCCAATAACAAAGTGGTGTTTTTTATGCCAGTCAACTTTCATATCAAAGAATACCTCAGCGATAGAGAGCCAGATTAACAGTCTTGAGGTCGCAAGTTCGATACCCGGTGGCGGCAATAAAAAACAATTTTTTTAATAAAAAAAATTTTTATTTCTTTACGAACATTTTTTTTAAATTTTCAATTGGTAAAAAGTACTAAAAAGTGTTGAAGTGGAAATAACCCAGCAAAAAATTTTCAAAATAGAGAATCGAGTTGGGAATCTGGTATTTTTGGTAGAACGCCTTTCCAATTGGATTACCAACTTGTTTCTTTTAACAAGGCGTGAGACTAAATGCAATCGATTCTTTGGAATCGCAATGGTAGCTAGTTACTATTTTTCCTACGGAACACTTTTGATTTTTAGTAAAAGAAGGTGTTCTAATAATAAAAAGATTAAGCGAGTTTCTAAAAATAGATATTCTCAAAATAGAATTTACGAATTAAATTTTAAAATAAATGAAAAAAACTTACACATGTGTTTCGTTGGGATTTGATCCCTGGCTTTCTGCGTGTCAGGCGGATACTCTTCCACTGAGCCACCGTCTTGCGTGATAATTTATAGTTTAAATCAGATTTTATTTTTTTATAATTTCTTTATACTTTTTAGCACAAGCTTGTTTTTTTTTGATGAAAGAGGTAGTTCTTTAGATTTTATATATAAGGCCTTACAATACACCTTGGAAATTACAGAAAAGGGAAGCGAATATTTAAAATCGCTTTATGGTTATGGTTAAGCTAATAGAATTCGACTTATACTAAATTAGACAAATACTAAATAGCATATCAGGTTTGGTGTATATTTATTATAAAGGGTTTTTCAATAAGAGCGCTACAAAAGTTTTTTTAAATAAAACAAAAACGGTTTCGGATATCAATGAAATTCTTTATTCCTGTGAAAGTACGTTCAATGCCATTATGTATGGAAATCGATCTCTTTTGCATGGCCACCACGGGCACGCTTGCAGAAGTCGAGACGCTGAATCCAATTTTCGACGGTTTTCAAGCATAAATCGGCCGATACTGCTGCAATTTCACGTTTGATATTCGCACGAAGTTCATCAATCGTCGCTGGCTTGTTGGCATAGACCATAGATTTGACGTAGCCCCACAGGAAATAATCCAACGGCGTCAAATCGCACGACCGAGGCGGCCAATCGACAGGACCATTTCGTGAGATAACACGTTCTCCAAACTTGGTTTGCAATAAATTGATTGTGACATTCGCTGTGTGGCTTGTGGCGCGGTCCTATTGGAACCACATGTCCTCCAAGTCCATATCATCCAATTGGGGCCAAAAATATTCGGTTATCATTGAACGGTAGCGATTCCCATTCACAGTAACGTGCCGGTCTTGATCATCACGGAAGAAGTACGGCCCAATGACGCCGCCGGCCCATAAACCGCACCAAACCGTAATTTTTTCGGGATGCAATGATGACTCATGGAGTACGTGTGGATTGCTGTCTGACCAATAACGCATATTTTGTTTATTGACGAAGCCATTCAGCCAGAAATGAGCCTCATCGCTGAAGATGATTTTTCGATGAAAATCCGAATCATTTTCAAGTTGTTGCTCAGCCCAATTAACGAACATACGACGCTTCTGGAGGTCAAGCGGCTTCAGTTCTTGTGTCAATTTCATCTTGTAAGAATGTAGGCCAAGATCTTTTCGCAAAATTCGCCACAACGACGTCACAGAGATGCCCAACGCTTGAGAACGACGTGTGAGAGACACGTTTGGGCTTTCTTCAACTGAAGCCTCAGCGGCAGCAATATTGTCGACACTACGGGCACTTCTCTGTCACACTGGCACGGGAACATTTTGTACTGTGCCTGTGGATTCAAATTTTTCCACTAGACGCTCAATTGTTGATCTGCTAGGACGATTATGACGACCATAAATTGGACGTAGCGCTCTTAACGTTGAGGCCACTGACTCCGAATTTCGTTAGTAAATTTTAATAATTTCGACTCGTTATTGGCTCGTATATCTTTCCATCATGAAATGGCAAACCTTACTGAAGAGAAATGTCAAAAGAGCGGCAAGAAATATGGCGTCGTTTGCTGTCCCTGTCTTTCTACTTTTGTAGCGTCCCTGTTGAAAAACCTCTTACTTATCAACATTAAATAAATAAAATAAAGTAAAATATAATAAAATAAAATATAATATAATAAAATAAATTAAATAAATTAAACTAAATAAAATGAAATAAATTAAATAAATCAAATAAATCAAATAAATGAAATAAATTAAATAAGTTTTAATGAATTAAATAAATTAAGTAAATCAAATAAATTAAATAAATTAGATAAATTAAATAAATTAAATGAAAAAATAAATTAAATAAATTAAATGAATAAAATAAATTAAATAAATTAAATAAATTAAACAAATTAAGTAAATTAAATAAGTTAATAAATTAAATAAATTAAACAAATTATTAAATAAATTATTAAATAAATTACTAAATAAACTATTAAATAAATTATTAAATAAATTACTAAATAAATTATTAAATAAATTATTAAATAAATTATTAAATAAATTATTAAATAATTTATTAAATAAATTATTAAATAAATTATTAAATAATTTATTGAATAAATTATTAAATAAATTAAATACATTAAATAAATAAATAGATTAAATAAATTAATAAATTAAATAAATGAATAATTAAATAAATAAATAACAACAAAATTTCAATTGTCCGAACAACAATATCTGAATGTTTTTATGTGGAAATTTCGAAAGGAAAAGTTCCCAGAATCAGAGGGTTTTTCGATAGAAAATGTTCCCAAAACCTTAAAATTGTAAATAAACTATAAACTATTTTTAATGGAAAAAGTAGTCAGAATGTGAACGTTTTTCTATGGCAGAAATCAATCAGATATTAGCTAAGAGAAAACATATTTGTTCTGACGGCACAATTTGTACACTCACTAAAGTTTGTCGGTAGAATCTACTGAAAATATCAGTTAAAACAAAGATATATGCAGTTAAAAAGGCGACAAAGGTATTTACATTTAAAATAACTAAAAATTTTGTTATATTCAAAATAACTAACAAATGCATTAAAAATAACTACCAATGTCGTAAAATTAACTGAGAAATTTTTACTACAAAAATTTCAAAACAACTGGCGAAATCGGTAAAAACTGCTGTTTTTTATAGTCAATTATTTTTGTTTATAAAAGTTATATTTTAATAAAAAAAATATTTTTTTTCTTTCGATTACAAATACTATAAATATATCAATAATAACAAATATAGACTAAACAAGAATTTTTAAATAAAAAAAATCAACGATATTTTTTAATTAACTACCAAAAATAACTATTTGCTGTAAAATTACTGTTTTGGTAGTTGTTTATTATGATATTAAAAATAACTACTTTAAACAACTGTTACAAAATTACAGTACTTTTTGTTAGTTGTTATCTTAAACAGAGATGGGCTAAAATCATTAACATTACATTTTCATTACCATTACTTGATGTAATGGTAATGGAGCTTTTTTTATCATTACCATTTTTTGAAGAAATGGTAATGTTTTTTTTTTCATTACCATTGCGTTAAAAAATGGTAATGAATATTTTTTTAATTTTCATTTGTTTTGAAAATTAAAATGAACCGTTTTTTAATTTTCATTACTTTTACCTAATGTTTACATAGTAATGAAACACCCATTTGTTTTTCATTACATGCCGTTTTTGTCGAAGTTTTTTATTTTAAAAATATTAGGTTTACAAATTACTAAAAGCATTTTTTAGTTCATAATCCGAAGCCTATGGTATCCATATTTGATACCAAGTTTTGGTGGCTAGTTGCAAAAAAAATCGCGAAAAGAAATTGCATAAAGGAAAATTCGTGCATCAATATATTTCTTTGCAGAACATAAATAGCTGATTAAGTTTTTTAATTCAATTCTAGTACCATAGTCTTTTTTCGCGATCCCCCATTATTTTGCAATTTTGTAAGTGAAATTTTGCTAGTTGAAAAAAAAAATTGCAAAAAAAAATTGCAAACAAAAAAGTTTAAAAAGGAAAATTTTTGCCTAATATATTTGCTTGCAGAATGTAAATCGTGATTAAGTATGTTAATTCAATTCTTTTACCATAATGTCTTTTTTCGCGTTTCGCCATTATTTTGCAGTTTTTTAAGTGCGGTTTATTAAAATTTGTAATCTAGGGAATATAATGCCCGTTTCATACAACAAAGTTTGGGAGCTAGTTAAAAAAAAAACCGCGAAAAAAATCGCGAAAAAAAATTTACAAAAAGAAAAATTTTTACATCAATAGATTTGTTTGCAGAATGTAAGTCGCTGATTAAGTGTTTTAATTAAATTTTTTTACCATAAAGTCTTTTTTCGCGTTCCGCCGTTATTTTGGAGTTTTTTAAGTGCGGTTTCTTAAAATTTATATTCTAGTGACTATAATACCCGTTTCATACAAGAAAGTTTGGGAGCTAGTTAAAAAACAACCGCGAAAAAAATCGCGAAAAAAAAATTTCCAAAAAGAAAAATTCTTACATCAATAGATTTGTTTGCAGAATGTAAGTCGCTGATTAAGTATTTTAATTAAATTTTTTTACCATAAAGTCTTTTTTCGCGCCCCGCCGTTATTTTGGAGTTTTTTAAGTACGGTTTCTTAAAATTTATATTCTAGTGATTGTAATACCCGTTTCATACAAGAAAGTTTAGGAGCTAGTTAAAAAAAAAACGCGAAAAAAATCGCGAAAAAAAAATGTTCAAAGAGGAAAATTCTTACATCAATAGATTTGTTTGCAGAATATAAATCGCTGAATAAGTGTTTTGATTAAATTTTTTTACCATAAAGTCTTTTTTCGCGTCCCACCATTGTTTTTGAATTTTTTAAGTGCGGTTTCTTAAAATTTGTAATCTAGGGACTATAATGCCTATTTCATATAACAAATTTTGGTGGGTAGTTGCAAAGAAAAAAATTGCGAAAAAAATTTGCCAAAACGAAACTTTTTGCATCAGCATATTTGTTTGAAGAATGTTAATCGCTGATTAAGTTTTTTAATTGAATTTTTCCGCCATAAAGTCTTTTTTCGCGTTCCGCCATAATTTTGCTATTTTTTAAGTGCGGTTTTTTTAAATTTATAATCTAGAGACATACATAAAAGTTTAGTGGCTAGTTGCCAAAAAAAATTGCGAAAAAAATTTCCATAAAGGAAAATTTTTTAGTGTAGAACAAAGAACAAAACGTTCTTTACATCATTATGTTAAGTAATGGTAATGAAATTTCATTTTTCTACCTAGTGTAGAAAAATGAAAATGATTTTTTGTTTTTACTACCATTGCGTATTGTAATGAAAATTATAAAAACGTTTCATTACATGTAAAGAAAACAAATGAAATTAACATTTTTTTCATTGCAATTACATTTTGTAATGGTAATGAATTTTTTTTTAATTTTCATTTTATAGATTTAATGGTAATGAAAACCCGCAATGGTCATTACAAAGTAATTAATTACTCCCATCTCTGATCTTAAATAACCGTCATAAAAGTTGTTTTGAATTTTTCTATAGAAAAAAAACTGTAATTTCCGCTAAAAATAACAACTACTGATTACTACACAAACAACTATCAAACTTTTTTGAGTGTAGCCAATCGATTGGTTCGTTGTACTATTGGAATATATCGTTTGTATCTATCAGAAAATTAGTTTTTACAATGTAATTTATTTCCAAGAACGGTAATTCGCTGCCCTAAACCAAAATTCGGTAGTATTATCCAAAAAAATTTGTTGCAGCAACTGAACCATTATATTGGCATTATAATTGTTTTTTTTTTAGTTATATTTTAAAAAATTTGTACTGATTTCAAGTCACAAAAAAATGGTATGTATGAAATGAAAAATATAGGGTTTTGTTGGCCTTTTTAAACTACTTTGCCAATAGATTTGTTTTGGACGTTTTGCAAAATACAAAGAAATAAATTAAAATTAATAAATTAACTGACAAAATCGCAAAAAACAATAGATTTTCCTTTTATTTTAATTCTCAATATAATAACTTAAAAGAAATTTTAGTAATTTTTTATATTTTGTTTTGAATAACTGCTAAAAATATAATTCTTTGTAATGTTACTATTTATTTAATCGAAAACAACTTTTCTGGTTTACTTTTTTAATTATCATTGAACATTTATTTACTCTTCATACAGTGATTGTGTATATCAAAAATACTATTTGTGATAAAGCGCAAATTTATTGCAAAGAAATGGGAAATAATTAAAAATTAAAATGCCGTATTAGCACAAAATTTTTTAAATAATTTTTTCACTGTTATGTTTAAAACTAAATAACTTCTCTTTTCAAAATGTCGAACTACTTCTTAATTTGTTGTTTTACTACCAAAATGTAAACGGTTACTTTCTAAGATCAAATAATTTAAAAAGTAAACTATTAATTTTTGAAAACTTTTGTTAGAAAATAATTATATTTGAATGACTTTCATGCCTTGTTTGTTTTGATTTTTAGAATTGATTACAATACCTCTTGCTTTTTTTACGATCTTGTTAGAATGTGTTTGGTAAAGCAGTAAAGAAATTTGGCAATGAGATTTGTAAGCGGTTATATGGCAATGCCTTGTTAGGGTAATGGGTAATTTTTTCCTGGGAATCCTCTCCTATCACAACTCAATGTTAACATCATTAGTGTTTCTGTTAAAAAAGAAGTACATCTAGATTATTAATTGTACTGCTTTTCTACTGTTTTTCCATCTCCTTCTTTGCTGGGATCCCATTATAAAATTTGCTCTAGAAAGAATCCGGATATTAAATTTCTAAAAAAATTCTACCATTTTTTTTTAAATCTAATTGTTTTACTAAATTTTAAGTTATATTGATTTTTCAACTTTGTTCTTTTATTTTACAGTGGCTGGTTTCTTCTTTCACTCCTGCTTGCTATTAGCTCTCTCAACTTGGAAACCATCAAGCGATGACAGTGCTCTCTTCTACGTTTTAGCGGCTTCATGGGGTGCTTGCAATGGTATGTGGGAAACATTACTTTTGGCATTGGTCACCTTAAACCATGCAAATCATGTAGCTGAGGTAGCATCACCACTACAAGCTCTGCGCTTTTTAGGATTGGGTATAACATTTGCAGCACATGGTTTTATGTGTGAAACACCAAAAATTATAACATTAGTTATAATATTAGTAGTAAGTGTGTTGCCATATGCAATGTTGGAGATACGTTTGGAATCCCAGCGTAAAACTCAGTTGAGTAATTTATGACGTAGTCTATTTACCTAGTCAAGAAGGCACAGTGCTATGGCACGTACCCATACCATGTAGTAAGAAGAGAATAAGGAGAAGGTATGATAATTTCACAAAACGTGCCATAACAATTAACACAGATATCTTTAAAGTCCTTAACAAAAATTATTCACCATAATTTGTATGTATGTAGTTAGCCAGTATTGTTTCTATAAGAAATTAAAATAGATTTTTTTTAAAATTTAAAGCTTATTTTAAATTTCTAGCTGTTCAATGCTTAAAATTTTTTATATTCAATCAAAATAAACTTTTAATATAAAACAATATAGCTACTTATAATTTTTTTCAAAAAAAAAAAATTAGATAATGAAGATCAAATAAATTTATATTTAATAAATTTATTTATGTAGTATTAAATTTGTTACCAATAAACATAAATATTTATAAATAAGTACGCTTACAATAATAATATATTACAAACTTTTTTAACAGTAAGTCAAAAAGATTGTTAACAGTCTTTAGGAGCTTAATTTAGATTGTACCGAATTAAAAAAAATAATGTCATAAAAGTTATTGTGGAGATTTACACTCATGCATTAGCAAGTCATAAAATGTAAAATAAAAATAATAATGAAAAATTTATATCAGTATTATAAACAAATGTTAACATTTTATGAATATATAAATTAAGGTGTCCCTTAAGTTACGAATTGTCGAATTTATATGCTAACTCCCCCAGTTTTGTTCCACTTGATCTCAAATATACGAATTTGAAGAAAATATTTTTTTTTTGGAAATATTAAGTTTCAAAGTTTTTAAAAACTCCTAAATTTAAAATAATTTTTATATATCATAAGACACATAATTTTCAACAAATATTAATATGCTAATCAGGAAAAAAAACAAATTTTTTTTAAATCGGTCGAAGAGTTTTCGAACTTTTGTTTCACTAATAGAAAAAATCTGTAAAAATTTTCGTAAAAAACTGGTTAAAATTTGCAATGCAAAAAAAACTGCTGAAATTAAATAATATAATATTTTGGCTTGCAAATATAACTTGGTCGCACATGTGTATTTTACATCACTCCAGATGGCGAAATTCTCACGAAAAACAATAAAAAATACCAAATGTCTATGGTGAAAAACCTAAACTCACGCACGAGTTATTTATTATTACTCATGCACGAATCACGTGAGCATTTTTATTAGTAGTCACGCCCCCATCTCTAATAAAATTTAAATTGAAAAACTATCTTTGTTTAGCCGAGAAAATATGGCTCACATAGAAACCTTAATATGCAAAAATAGGCTTTATTACTAGTGTCGTAGTCGAATTCGAGACTAAAGGTATAATTAGTTTGTACGTAACGTGCCGTGACGAATCAGCTGATTTTTTTTTGCTCTATGAAAAAGCATTTGAGTCCTTAGTTTGTCTGTAATGTAACGTGCCGTGCCGGATGAACCTGTTGAAAACAGAATTTTTGTTATCCGTTAAGTGACAGTGAGTTGACAGCTAATATTTTGAGATCTGCGATGAATGGCTTAAACCGGCTAAGCCGAGCCGCCGTCTAATTTTTGTTACCGCCGCCGTCAAAAAATTATTTTAGACGATAAAAATCTAAAAATAGTATATATTTTTTTTAGTTTTCTTTTTTACCGTTATGCCGATGTTTTGTATGTGTCAACTTAAAGTTGGCTAGCCGATCAGCTTTTGGCTCACAGCCAGCTTTAAGCCACCGCAACCGATTAATGTAGTTGGCGTAGATCTCTGCTAAGAAAAACAACATTAAACAGCTGATACGTTGTTACGGAAAAGACTAACTACACAAAAGCGCCATCCGGCACTGCACATTACAGAACCGGCACGGAACGCAAAGACTAATGGAGCCTTAAGTCGAATTTGTTTCGTATAAAGCACAACTTTTGAACAATTTTATAATTGGATTTACCATATATAGCACTCAGATTTGAAAAAATCGAGCATCAGCGTTTAATTTCTTTATAATTTCCATTATATAAAAAATCATTTTATATGGAGTCGAAAATTTCGACTACAAATTCGACACTCGTAATCAGGCCGAATATGTATAATTACGGTAAAACTAAAATAATTGGAAAATACTTCAAAAATACATACACACAAAGAAAAAATATGGTTGGGATGACTATATCCGAAGAGCATCATATATTTTTGGGTTCATGATTGCGACAATCATGTTATTAAATACCCAGCAAAAAAAGAGATGCGAAATCAATAGAAAAAGCACTACAATTAATGATTTAGATGCAGAGCTTTAAAGAATTAATTCCTTAATTCAATTTTTCAATTGTGAATTAAAAATTCGATGAATTAATTCACAAAGCACCATATATTGAAAGGAATTAATTCATATTTGTTTTCGTTCGATTTATTTTGTTACGAATTAATTCAATTGCTATAGTTCTTTTTATTAAATTTAATTTAAATCGAACGGAAAAAAGTGAATTAATTGATTACTGAATTAATTCACCACTGAATTCGTTCAATTTCATTTTCGAGCAGTGAATTAAAAAAAAAAAAAATAAAATTAATTTCACTGAATTAAAAAAAATACGTTCACTGAATTGTAAAAAAAATACGTTCACTGAATTAAAAAAAATACGTTCACTGAATTGAAAAAAAATACGTTCACTGAATTCAAAGCCTGTTTTCTGCCGTCCAGTAGAAGAAAACATTTATTTACAAATAAAATTTGTAACTAAACAATTTTACAGCGTTTGCTAGTAAAAATACCTACATGATTAAAAAGATAAAGCCTTTTACTATTAAAAATAAGAACTTTACAGAATTTTCCAAACTTATGCTTCCCCGTAAAATGTAGATGCTTGACTATGACGTATTTCATTTATACGTTTTTACAATACTAAGAACTCTACAAGCTATTAAAATATGTTGTTGCTTCTCATTTGAGTTCAGTGAACGTAATTTTTATTTTTCAATTCAGTGAACGTATTTGTTTTTTTTTTTTAATTCAGTGAACGTATTTGTTTTTTTTTTTTAATTCAGTGAACGTAATATTTTTTTTTCAATTCAGTGAACGTAATTTTGTTTTAATTCACTGAACGTAATTTTATTATTTTTTAATTCACTGTAAGGAATTCATTCACTCTTTTTTCCGTTCGATTTATAAAATTGAACGCGTTCACCGGTGAATTAATTCATTTGGTTTAATAAAAAGGAACTATTGAAATTGAATTAATTCTTTGAATTTATTGTTTGATGAACGCGTTCAGTTGAACGAATTCAGTGAATTACTTAACTCTTTCACTACCCTTGTACACTACAGTGTACACATCTTTAAAAAAAACGTATAAAATTTGATATTGAAAAAAAACTTTATACTTTTTGTAAATTAGTTTATTAGGATCTTGGACTTCAAATAAAAATCATTATATGTATAAGCAATGCAACACAGCAATATGGTCGCAATATTTGTTAATGAAGTCTAATTTTTTAAAAACATCATAATCTCCGAGAAAAGGGGGTTTTGGTATTTCTGCTAAACTAATGAAGATAGATAATTGAAATTTGGCATATAGCTTCGTTTTATGACTAGATGAAAACCGACCAATGGATTTTTTGCTACTCGAATATTAAAGGGGTAAAACGGGGCTGAGAAATTTCAAAAATCGATTTTGGAACATCATTTTTGATGGATAGGAGAGGGAGGGAGCAAAATATGTTACATATTTTTTTTCTAATTTGAAGACTTTTAACAAAAACCTGAAGTCAAAATAACGATATATCCTCAAACAAAAAGTCGGTAGTGAAAGGGTTAAGAAAAGAAATTCATTCAATTCTAGAGAAAATTTAATTCGATTGGTAGTGAATTCATTAAAAAAGAAATTAATTCTTCAAAGCTCTGTCTAGATGTACTTCCTTTTTAACAGAAACACTAATGATTTCAATGTTGGTGTTGTAATAGAAGATGAGTATAAACACTTCAAAGTTTTTTCAGTACTTTTTGAACGAATGCAAAGGAAACTCTATTTCATCAACTGAAAGTTAAATAAAAATTTTATAACCAAAAAATTATATTAGGGGTTTTCATATAAACTCGTAAATTCCTTGTTAACCTTGTATAAATACAAACCATATTTTTTATGTATGGAGTTTGACATTAAACTCATAAACATACCAGGTTTACACAGTTTACGAGTAGAAGACGAGTTTATATGAAAATCTATATTTTGTTATTTTTAAAAATTTTTTTATTGCGACCTCAAGATTGCTAGTCTAGCTCTCTATCGCTCTGTTATTCTTTGACTGACATTAACCCTTAAATGCATGGTGTTGCCATTTGGCAACATACCGGTTTTTAATAAAAAAAACCCACTTGAATTTTTAAACAGTTAGAGCAAAAATCTTGGTTTTGCGCTGTATATTTTAAAAAAATCTAATACACGCGTTTTTTTACAAAACGTATAATATTCAAAAACATTTGTTTAAATATTTAAAGTGATATTCTCGCAATAAAATTCATTTTGGCGACAATAAATGTATAAATTATAGTTTACAGATTTTTTTTTTTGTTTTTTTTTTTTTTCATACACGTTAAAATAATCACAATTTAGCTATTTGGCAAAAACCCATATTTTTCAATAAAAATCAACTTTTTTTTAAAAATAATTTTTTTTTTTGGTATTTTTCTTAAAATATACACGACTTTAGAAATCATACATAAAAAAATGAGTTAAATCGAAGAGATCATGCATTTAAGGGTTAACAAACAACTTTGTCATTGCGAGATTTTGTATCTTATTCTAGGGTTTCCAAAAACCGACTTTTTTTAAAACCGGTTTGTCGGTTAACCGAAACCCGGGCTTTAGAAAGATCCATTTTAAGAAATAGAAAGAAAAAACAGTAAAAATACAACAAAAGATGAAATTTATAAAAAAAAATTTTAAAAATATAGTTTAAAAAATGGTAACAGTCACAAATACATTCCCAGAGTTTTTTAATAGAACAAATTTATCGGATCCTCAGTACTCTTATTGAAAAATAACAGAATATATAACTTTTCAACGTGTAAGAGGTTTTATGTGGGATATATTAAAATATGACCGTTATTCCTCAGGGTAAATGTTTTATATTTTTAGAGATTCGCTAAGATTTCAATAAAATTTGTATATATGATTGGCGGGACAAAATTATGAAACTTTCAGTACTAATCTTGTAGGCCTCGCTTTATATTTAGGAAGTAAAAATAAGTTTGTATATTGTTAAAAAAAATTTATTTGAAAACTTTTTTATATTTGTAGTTCTTCACTCTACCATACTCATATTTCTTAATTTTAAGCTTGAAAATAAACCGGTTTTCGGTTAACTGAGATTTAAGATTTTCGGTTAACCGGTTTGCAAAAAAACCTAAATATGAACAAAAAAACGGGTTTTCGGTTAACCGGTTTGGAAACACTTGTCTGATTCTCTTCAACAAAGGTGCTTATTAAACTAGTGGTCCCACCAGGAATTGAACCCGCGATCATAAATAAATAAACCTCGAAATAAACTGTGTTAAAATCACTTTTTAGTATTACTGTTAGAGAATTAATGATTTAGAAGCAAAACTTAAAACAAGCTGTAAAAATATATTAACGGATACTTCGGAAGCAATGAAAGAAGTGATTTTTTATTAAAGTTGTTTAGAATAACTTCTGAAAAAGCAGTAAAATACACTAAAACTTATACTTTTGAAGCTGTGGTTTGTAATGCATTCCTTCCAATTTCTTTTAATGGGCAGTTGTGATAATCATACAGTTATCTTCTTTTTATCATAATATGATCCATAAATTATCACATTATGATTGAAAAATTATCTCAATATTATCATACTATAGTCCTACCTATCACACTATGATGCCTATAGTATTCTGCAAGCATTATGCTGAAGCTGGATTAAAAATCTATGCATGTTTTTTAATTCACAATTACTCTATTTATTAAATGACTAATTTACACTTTTAAATAAACTCATAATTAAATTCATTTTGGTAATCACTTACATATATAACAAAATAATGGGAGCATTCCAGCAAAAAAAATTGCAAGTAATGCTTTACAAACTACTTCATTCAATGCTTCACAAGTATCCGATATTGTATTTTTACTGCTTTTTTAGAAGTTATTCGGAACAACTTCAAAAAGTCACTTCTTTCATTGCTTTCAAAGTATACGTTAGTATATTTTTACAGCTTTTTTAGAATTACTTCTGAATAACATCCAAAACATCACTTAAGTATTGCTTCTGAAGAGTAATTGCTCTAAAAGTGATCGTAAAAAGTGATTTTGGATTCATTTGGCATTTCCAAACAGAGGGACCCGGTTTCGATTCCCGACGGGACCAATATTTTTTTATTTTTTTTTTAATTTTTTTTTATTCTATTAATTTTTTTAATATATAGAATTAATTTGTTTAAATTCAATATTTTTTAATTTTTAAAAATATGTATATATAAAAAACTGGTGAGAAATAGCTTTTTATACACTTGTAAAAATAGTACTGAAAACAATATTGAATTGGAGTGCACCTTTTACACTTGATTAATAAGTATTTTTATTGAAGAGAATAAGAGAATAAGCTGGCATTATCGAATTCTTTCAAATTTTTTATTCTTTGTAATTTACTTGTGAAAATTGTATCATCTTTCCTTAATTTGAAAAATAATTTAAACAGAAAGTGATATTAATTTATGATCTAAAATCAAACTAAAAAATATTCATTTTAAATTATATAACTTAATATTTGTTTGAAATAAATTCCTTTTTAAAGAAATTTTCAACTAAATCATTTAAATATTTGAATTGTTTAATAGTTTACATTAATTGTACACAGTTTTTAGTAATTAATACTATTATTTGCGGGATATAGATGAGAGGTAACATGATAACGGAAAAAAAGAAAGATTTTAACTATTAATTGATTATGAGCGACCATATTATTTGTAATGTATGATTAATACATTAATAATTTGATTGCAACAACCAAATATGGCAGTAGGGAACACAGTTTTGTTGCCGTGATCATATTGCAATCATATCTTTTCTCTGTGTGTATATAAGGTAATGTGTGAATATATTCCACAATGTAAAAGAAATTTAAAAATTATTTTAATCTTTGCATTAAAAAATACGAAAACTGTTTTTTTTTTCCTCACCTTAGTAAGAGCGTTTTTTAACATTACAAATACCCAAAAAATAAAATAAACAAAAACAAATTATCACACTTTGCTTTGTCATCATCTAAATGCTACTTTGTTATTTTAACAGATCTAGCAATGTAGTGATATCTGTTTATATATAAATAAATCAAAAAATCATGTGTTTTTGATAATTGTCAGTTAATAATTCAATGTGCACAAGCATTTAAATATTTATTTAATTTTTTTTTTATTTAAATACTTGTCCCCATTTTTTCCGTCAATCCTCGTGTATTAATTTTTACTTGATTTGGTTTATACAATTAATAACTGTATTTATTACAATCATATATATCTGTATATATACTATAATACGAGTAAGTATTTAAATTTGTAAAATTATAAATAATAATGATAATGATTACATGATCATTAAGAACATGTTAGTTAACATTTTGAATCAACACACTAATGTCAATAATATTTATAGGAATAGAAGAAGAAGAAGAAAGTAGCTACAGTAAGATTATTAAATAGTCGCCATTACTAAAAAACTTTTAATAATGAATAAATGTTAATGTCATGTTATTGTTGACAAAATTTTTGATTTAAAAATAAATTGTATTATAATTGTTTTATAACAGAATAATTAAAAAAAAAAACAACATATACATATTATTTATAATTAAGATTTGATATATGTTATTATAATAATTATAAAATAACAAATTATTAAAAAAAAAAAGAAAAATAAACTTAATGTTGCTAAAAACTGAATAAAATAAAATTATTTTTATTATTTAGTGACAGGTTGATATGAAAACATAGATTCATTGCGGCAAAATAAACAACGACAGAACACAGTATTTTTGCAGTAAACATTTAACTTTTGTAAGTTACTTAAAAAAATCACGTTTAATTTTTGAAAATTCTTGCTTAGTTATAGTAATATATTCCTACGCTGTTATTTAAAAACACTTCTTAATTAATGAATTTGCTAAAGCATTCATTATCTCTATTAACAGGCTGTTCTTATAAAAAGAATGGGATTTAAACCACAAAATCGTTTATAAACGATTTCGTTAGAAATTGGGTTTTTATAAAAAGTTTTTTTTTTGTTTTCGTTAGTTGTTTTCTTATATAAAAGAAAACATTTCCATTCGCTTATTTTGAGGATCTTGATTGTTAACTTCTTGTTATAAATCATTCACAATAGAGCTAATTAGAGGTGTTTTTTGCTCTATCTCTAGAAGTTTTATCTCTCGTGTAGACGTGCCTTATAAACAAAATATTTCTTCTTACAAAGACGGAAATTGACATTCGTTTGTTATTTTGACGAAACGAATAAGAAATTTTTTTTACAAAAACAGAGGGTAAAACTTTATTAAGAAATTGTACATACATACAAAAAAATTATATGAAATGTCAAAATCATTTCAGAGAAACATCAAAATGATATCAATTGCAAAGAGGTGGAGAACACTTGAACATTTTATGGCTAAGAAATATCAAAACTTTATCAAACATCAATTTTTATCTACAACTAATGAATAATTAAAATCATTCCCATCCCTTTTTATCAAATTTTCTGTTATTTTTTTTATTACAAAATCATAATTAAAACGAAAAGTGATATTTGATGGCAGGCATCATTGCAAGACCCGCTTGCATGTCAGGCGATATCATGATATTGCAATAAAATTGAAATTGAGTGTCTTCACTTGAGATGAAATCATTTTGACAATTGCTTGCTATCATTTTATTGCATGTCAAGACACTAGGTAAATTTAGTGAGCGATTGACTCGGTAATCGCGTGTGGATAATATTGTTTCTTAAATTTTGGAAATTAAAACGTTTTATGAAAGACCGAGTAAAAAAAATTATCTCGCGCAATATCTAACCATATCCAATTTCATATTATTTAAGATCTGCTGTAATATCTAGCTGATCCAATTAGATCTCAAAGTCTGATAAACTCCGAAAGATGGAAGATCGAATTAGATCTAGCAATATATTTGGGGATTAAGTTATATCTAAATTTATCCGATCGAATTTATGGCAGATCGAATTAGATCCAGCAATATATTGCAATATTAAGTTGTATCTAAATTTATACCAAAAATGGCAGATCGAATTAGAAAAAGCAATATATTTGGGGATTGACATCTGAAACCAAAAAAAAAATAAGTTATAAAAACATAGTTATCACTAGATGGCACTTTGTTAAAAAAATTGACAATTTTCTTTTTTTATTTAAATTTAAATAATAACAAACAACAAAGCAAAAAAACAAACGGATATCCCAAATTTTATTATTTGAATATATTCCGCGCTTATTTTTGCCTTATTTTGAGCAGTTTTAGAGTTTTTAAATATAGGCTCAGCTGATACTAACTGATACTAAATAGTTGCTCAGGTAACACCAAATTTCAGCGACCTCTATCGGTGAGTAGTGCAACCCGAGTAAAAAAGTTTTGATATAATCATATATTATTTTATGTAATTACATATAGTAACTTATAGTTAGATATGGCCACATATGCTTTTAAATTGAAGCATATAGACTTTTATATAGTCATATATTAAATATTTTTGCCTCAAAGGTTTTAATATTGAGACATATGTGATTTTATATTATTACATACTGGCCTGCATATAAGTGTATGTGCTATATATAAGTACACAAAGTAATATATAAAAGATATAATTACATATACGTTTATATATAATTTAGTATGACACTATACATAATAATATAAAACTATATATGGAGCCATTTAAGAAATATTATATAATAGGTGTTATATATGATTATATATTGACGCATATGACCCCATATATAACTTAATATGGTTTCATATCTACAATATTTCATGATTTCTTTTATATATAACGATATAACATTATTTATAAAATCATCTATAATTACACTGTGAGACAAATGGTAGGGGTCAGTGATCGGGAAGGGTTCAAACTACCGGGGAAAGTTATATCGGTAAAAAAGAAGTTATACGTGTCCCGGCGTTTCGCTGGGTCACCCCTAGGAATCGAGATATATCGATTTGACCTTTGGTGGTCTTTTTTTTACATAACTCGAGAACCACTAGTCCGATTTTGCTCAAACAATTTTAAAAAAATTAAAAATTACAATTCCTTTAATCTGTTCATATAACGTTTTTCTATATACTCAACAGTTTTGCCGGTAAAAATAAATGTATGAAGAAAAAAATATTTTTTGCCTAAAATATTAAAAAAAAAGTAATAAACAAAAGGTTATTGATTTTTATGGTAGCGGTAACAAACATTTATTTTTACCGGCAAAACTGTTGAGTATATAGAAAAACGTTATATGAACAGATTAAAGGAATTGTAATTTTTAATTTTTTTAAAATTGTTTGAGCAAAATCGGACTAGTGGTTCTCGAGTTATGTCAAAAAAAAGATATATCTCGAGTCCTAGGGGTGACCCAGCGAAACGCCGGGACACGTATAACTTGTTTTTGACCGAACTAACATTTCCCGTTGGTTTCATCCCATCCCGATTTTGACTGTCGCATAGTGTTATATATTATCCCACATTAGCAATTTTTTCAAAGTGATTTTATATAAAAATATATGTATAAGGTCCTTTTAAAACCGTATTGTATTAAATGTGGTTCCATATTAAAAATGATTTTGAACTAGTTTGTAATTACTAGGGATTGGCGCATGACACGATCGTGAGTGAAGTTATTCACAAGTGATCGTGAGTAATAATTACTATACCAAAGTAATTCGCCCGTTAGAGTGAGAATATATAATTCGTACGTGAGCGTGAGTAAGAATATATAACCCGTGCATGATTCGTGTGTGAGTTTATTTTTTGCATCATATGTTTTTTAGTAATTTTTACTGTTTTGCGTAAGAATTTTCTGATTGTGAGTAAGTTTTTAATATACTCATGTCTGCGTGAGTAAGACACGAAATGCTCGTGCTTGAGTAATTTGTTTTTGTTTAGGAGCGTGAGTTAAAATGGCTAACGCGCCCATAAAATTAACAATACTGAAGCTTTAATATGGAATTCTCTATACTATAACGCACACTTGACTGATCTCTTATATCTTGGTTGTATATCACAATTCTATTAAGTTAAAAATTTCAGTGTTGTTAACCTTATTTTAAAATTACTAAAAACAAAGAAAAATTTTTTCATGTTTAATGCACTGTCATGGTAAATCTGGATAAAAGTAATGGAAGATTTATCGAAATTATAGGATATCCAGTAGACCTGGGGGTTAATCATTACATTTTGTAATTAAATACACATTCATTTACACAATTACATGTAATTGTAATTGAAAAAAACTCAATTACAATTACAAATTATTTGTAATTGTAATTCAAAATTTGTAATTCAAAAAAACTCAATTACAATTACAAATTATTTGTAATTGTAATTCAAAAAAGAACAATTACAAGTAATTTGTAATTTGAAAAATGTCAATTACATTTTTTGGGAAAATAAATAATGACAAAAAGCACAAGTTAGGGGTAATCCCAACATGACGTATTCTTTTTATACGCATCCATGCCTATGCAACCTATCCCAGTCAGATTTGTATACAAAATTTTAACAAAAAACACTTTTTAATTCTAAATGTAATTGAAATCACTTTCAATTACAATTACTAGCAATTTGTAATTGAAAATTTTCAATTACAATTGCTTGTAATTTCAATTACAAGTAATTGTAATTGAAATCCCTCAGGTATGATCTCCAGATATTGTATATCTTTTTTTATTTAAAAATATAATTTTGTATATTGTTAGATATGGTCATATATATTATGGTAAAAATATAGGGTTAATATTTAGGTATAATTGTATCAAACTGTGTCCACTTTTATAACATCTCTATATATAAAAGAATAACGTGACGGACTGACTGACTGACTGACTGACTCACTCAACATCGCCCAGCCCAAACCGCTGAAGCTAGGAAGTTGAAATTTGTTATGTAGGTTCCTCTTTCGGGGTAGACGTCCACTAAGACGGGATTTTTGGAAATTCCTACCGGAACGGGCAAAAAGGGGGAAAGTGTCCCCCTTGACGGCCTGCCAAAACCCCTTTGGCTAGAAAGCTGAAATTTAAGATATGTGTTCCTTGGAGTAGGGGCTAACTTTTCTGGAAAGTACTTTCTAGAATTTTGGACAGGGACGTTGTAAAAATGGGGGGAAAAAGGCCCCCCTTGACGGCCTGCCCAAACCGCTGGAGGTAGGAAGTTGAAATTTGGTATAAAGGTTCCTCCACTATCGTAGACATCCACCAAGACGGGATTTTTGGAAATTTTTACAGGGACGGGCAAAAAGGGGAAAAAGTCTCCCCCTTGACGGCCTGCTCAAACTGCTGGAGCTATGAAGTTGAAATTTGGTATTTAGGTTCCTCGACCGGTGTAGACGTCCGTTGAGACGGCATTTTTGGAAATTCTTATCGGGAGGGGCAAAAAGGGGACAAAAAAAGTACCTTTTTCCAAAAAAGTACCTTTTCCCAAAAATTTACCTTTTCCCAAAAAAAGTACCTTTTCCCAAAAAAAGTACCTTTTTCCCAAAAAAGTACCTTTTTCCAAAAAAAGTACCTTTTTCAAAAAAAAGTACCTTTTTCCAAAAAAAGTACCTTTTTCCAAAAAAAGTACCTTTTTCCAAAAAAAGTACCTTTTTCCAAAAAGAGTACCTTTTTCCGAAAAAAGTACCTTTTTCCAAAAAAAAAGTACCTTTTTCCAAAAAAAGTACCTTATTCCAAAAAAAGTACCTTTTTCCAAAAAAAGTACCTTTTTCCAAAAAAAATTCCTTTTTTCAAAAAAAGTACCTTTTTCCAAAAAAAGTACCTTTTTCCAAAAAAAAGTACCTTTTTCCGAAAAAAGTAGCTTTTTCCAAAAAAAGTACCTTTTTCCAAAAAAAGTACCTTTTTCCAAAAAAAAATCCTTTTTCCAAAAAAAGTACCTTTTTCCAAAAAAAGTACCTTTTTCCAAAAAAAGTACCTTTTTCCAAAAAAAGTACCTTTTTCCAAAAAAAGTACCTTTTTCCAAAAAAAGTAACTTTTTCCAAAAAAAGTACCTTTTTCCAAAAAAAGTACCTTTTTCCAAAAAAAGTACCTTTTTTAAAAAAAGTACCTTTTTCCAAAAAATGTACCTTTTTCTAAAAAAATTTATCTTTTCCAAAAAAAAAGTACCGTTTCCCAAAAAACATACATTTTTCCAAAAAAATAACTTTTTCAAAAAAAGTACCTTTTCCAAAAAAAGTACCTTTTCCCAAAAAAGTACCTTTTTCTAAAAAAATGTTCCTTTTCCCAAAAAACATACATTTTTTCAAAAAAATACCTTTTTCAAAAAAAGTACCTTTTCTAAAAAAAAGTACCTTTTCCCAAAAAAAAAAGTACCTTTTTCTAAAAAAATTTTCCTTTTCCAAAAGAAGTACCTTTTCCAAAAAAATACCTTTTTCCAAAAAACATACATTTTTCCAAAAAAAAACACCTTTTTAAAAAAAAATACCTTTTCCAAAAAAAGTACAAATAAAGTACTTTGTAAAAACAAAGTATCTTTTTCCAAAAAATTTCGTTTTTCCAAAAAGTACCATTTAAAATAGTATATAATCCACTAAAACAAGGTTTCTTGATATTCGGCATAGACGTGCGCTAAGACGGGATTTTTGGAAATTCCAACCGGAACGGGCAAAAAGGGGAAAAGTCTCCCCATAAACAGTCTCACAAATTGGAAAAGTGCCTGCCCAAACCACTGGAGGTAAGAAGTTGAAATTTGGTATAAAGGTTCCTCCACTGTAGTAGACATCGACTAAGTTTGTATTTTTGGAATTCCCTACAGGATATCACAAAAGGAAACTCGGTATGTGAGTTCCTCCTTCTGTGTAGGCGTCCGCTTAGACGGAATTTTTGAAATTCCTATCGGGAGGGGAAATAAGGTAAAAGTCTCCTCCTGACGGCTTGCCCAATCCCTTTTGGCCAACCTAAAATTTTAAATATGTATTCCTTGGAGTAGGACTAACTCACCGGCAACGTAATTTTTCTATTTTGGAATAGGAACATAGTAAAAATGGTGGTTGAAAGGGAAAAATGTCCCCACTAACGGCCTGCCCAAACCGCTTAGGCAATGCAGTTGAAATTTGGTATGAATGTTCCTCATCCATCGCAGATAGCCGCGAAGATGGAATTTTTGTAAATTCCTAAAGGGAGGGGCAAAAAGAAGAAAAGCCTCACCTTGGGGGCCGGTAAAAACCCCTTCGGCTAGAAACCTGAAGCTTAAAATGTGGGTCCCTGGAGTGAGGGCTAACTTATTAGAAAGATACTTTTTTGAATTTTGGACAGGGTCGTTATAAAATGGGGGCTCAAAAAGGGAAAGTTGCCCCTTAACGACCTGTCCAAACTGCTGGAACTAGGAAGCCGAAATTCGGTACTTAAGTTCCTCTCAGCCTGCTCAAACTGCTGGAACTAGGAAGCTGGAATTCCCTGTCGATGGATTTTCGGAAATTCCTACCGAGAGGGGCACAAATAGTAAAAGTTGGCTAGAAACCTGAAATGTAAAACATATGTTACTTGGAGTATGTGCTCACTTACCGAGAAGGTGCTTTTTGGACAGGGACATTGCAAAAATGGGGATTAATGAAGCGAAAAGTGCCGCTTAAAGGCCTGCCCAAATCGCTGGAGGTAGGAAGTTGAAATTTGGTATTAAAGTTCCTCCTCTATTGTAGACATCCGCTAAGATGAGATTTTTGGAAATTTCTACAGGTAGGGTCAAAAACAGGAAAAGTCTCCCCCTTAACGGCCTGGCCAAACTGCTGGAACAAGGGATCTTAAATTCGGTATTTGGGTTCCTTCTCCAACGTTGACGTCCCCTAAGATGGTATTTTTGGAAATTCATACCGGGAGGGGTAAAAAGGGAAAAAACTTCCCCCTTGACGGCCTGGCCAAACTGCTGGATATAGAGACCTGAAATTATGTATGTAGTAGGTTCCTCCTCCAACGCAGACGTCCTCTAAGACGGAATTTTTGGAAATTCCTACCGGGAGGGGTAAAAACGGAATAATTCTCCCCCTTGATGGCCTAACCGAACCCTTCGGCTAGAAACCTTGGAGTATGGGCTAACTTATCGACAAGGCATTTCTAGGACTTTGGACAGGAACGTGATAAAAATGGTGGTTCAAAAGGGGAAAATTGCCCCCCCCCCCCCTTAACGTCTGCGTCTTTAGCTAGAAACCTAAAACTTAAAGAACAAGTGTATATGAAACACTAAAATTAAGAAACTAAATAGCAAACGAGTGGGATTGAAACACTACACAAGCGGAATGAAATGGATATAAACGTTGAACGAGTGGAATTGAAATTATAGACAATGCAAATGGATTGGAAGAGGGAATTACCTGTTCAAACACTATCAACGGAATATGAAACTTATGTAGCATTGAAACATACTCTCCAAAAAGTTAAACAAATTTTCTGAAAGAGAAAAAACCTTAGAAAAGGAATGGAACTTATATGTTCCGATATTTAAACTTCATGTAACGAAGCACCGGTGGAAGAAACCGACGCAGTAAATTTTCCAACTGAATTTGTGAATTTACTTGAATTGCATAAACTGGAATTAAAAAAAAAACTTTAAGACACGCTAACAACGTAGCTTTGCCCGCTATTTTTAATATTATAAAATGCTTTTCAACCCTGCTTTACGTTATTTATTTTCATTCAAAACACAAATGAACAAAACTACTTACGGGTCTATCTACCTGAGTTCGCACTTTACCAAATTATCTTGACATACACACGTATATTGCAAATTATTATGGATTCATTACTAACAATCCACTCTCATGAGCAAAAGTGATCAAATATTTATTTATTTTAAACCCATTGTTGTGCAGAATTATTTATTTGTGGTGGCTGGGTGAAGGCTTTAAATAAAAAAACTTTAAATAAAAAAACGAATTTAATGAAAATTGTGGGGGGCGCTAACAACGTAGCGGGCTGCGCCCGCTAGTTTTATATAATTTTATACAAAAAGATATAATTTTATGTAATTGGATGAGGACAAAATTCGGATACAATTGTATCATATTGTATCGAATTGTATCAAATTGTACCAAATTGTATACAATTGTATACAATTCGATACAATAAGATACAATAAGATGTTCTCATTTTTCGGATATAATTATATCTAATTACATAAAAGATTATATATAATTAAATATAACTTTATATGGCTCCATATCATTTTTTTTTTTACTTAGGAAGTTTTGATTTCCTATCTCTAAATAAAATAATTTCATAATTTCTGAAATACAATTGATAATTTCTGAAAAGCAATTAATAAATATGAATATCAATTGATAATTTCTGAAATACAATTCATAAATATGAAAAACAATTAATAATGTCTGAAATACAATTGATAAATCTGAAAAAATTGATTATTTCTGAAATGCAATTGATATATCTGAAATACAATTGATAACTGCTGAAAAACAAATGAAAATGGTGTAGAAGTACACTGTAAAAAAAAGGTATTTTTTTTAGTTTTTGGAAGAATTTTGCATTTCAGCTAAAGATTACACACACAATATGGGTATTATATGAAAGGTTTTTTTGAGGCGCGTCCAACGGTATATATAACATGATCAAGCATATTCCGACATGTCCTAATTTCAAGGATATTCTATAAAAAAAAATAATTTTTTACTTTGTTGTACGGAGAAGAGAACACGGGCTTTTTTGGCGGCATATCTTTTTTTCGCGAAAAAAAAGTTATAAAATTTTATGTAGGGTCAGCCTATATTTAGATTTTTATTAAAAAAATACACACACGCGTATTTTAGTAACCTATTTTATTTAATAAAAAGTCTACAAAAAATTTCATAAAATTTTTTTTATTGGATTGGAGTAACACAAAAATTTTATCAAAATTTGATCCAGAGCACCATGAAAATTGTAACTTATTAAACTATAAGAGCTACTACTAAAAAAGGGTCTTACTGTTCAGTTCTTGTGAACATTTTTTTTTGCGATTGGATCAGTAGTTTAGAAAATCCATAATTATTATCATTTTTTATTGTAGTTTGGAACCACTGTGAAATCATTCATGGTAATGAAAGGTTTTGCTGAGATATTATATTTTGTACCCGTTTGATTAAACAACTATAAATCAAGTTTCAGAATT
Organism: Leucophora obtusa; assembly: GCA_949987735.1. NCBI lineage: Eukaryota > Metazoa > Arthropoda > Insecta > Diptera > Anthomyiidae > Leucophora > Leucophora obtusa. The sequence goes on from OX465297.1 coordinate 27,071,528, forward strand.
ATGTTTTTATTTCAGAACTTTTCAATTTAATTTAGAAAATATTAATTACATTTTAGATAATATTAAATATACATGAGAAATACCTACAGCTCATAATTTTAGAAATGCAAAATTTATTATGAATTTCAAATGATTTCTGGAATACAGGGTATCGCGAAAGTAATGTCATAATGGGCAAAAGTTTCCTTTTTCGGGCACACCTCAAAAAAAAACAAAAATTATGACCCCCTCTGGAATTAAAAAAGAAATTTTTTTCTATATCGCCCCTGGGACCCGCTAGATCAAAAAACCCGATACACGATGGCACGTGTGATGACTAGGGATGCCAATCCCGAAATCCCAGGATTATTCAATAAAAATGAGTCCCGAATCCCGGGATTCTTAAGCTCGAATCCCGGGATTTTCACAATTGCAATAATATGTGGTCATTTTTCCAAAATAGCAACCCTGCTGATGCTTTTGAACCGTTTTTGTTAAATATAATTTTATACAAATCTAAATTGTGGAGTATTTCTTATTATATTTCGGAAATCATCGATTAAGATTCAGAATAAAAAGTTGTACATATTTCAGAAGTTTTCATTTGCATTTCTGCACTATATGTGGAAAACAATTAAAAAATTCTGCAACTAATTGAAAATTTTAAACTAAAATGATATAAGAATAGTGAATATAAAATTATTATAAACAAAAATACCACACAACGTATCGACTGAGTTAAATCAATGGCCCTACAACTCTCTCAATATTTTTTATATGAAAAAATAGTATGCGGCTTGGAACAGGAACGAACTCCGACATGTTAATCAGGGATGGAAAAGGCTCACTTAATTGGGCTCTTATACCAAAAAATGTTAGATTGTTCTTACATATTTAAAAATGTAAGTAACTCAAAAATAGCTTCCACTTTGGCTCGTTAAAAAAAATTAAAATTAAATATTTAGATATTAGCAAATATTAGCACAAATTGCGAAAAAAAAAAGCGATCGCTGATTACCTCTTTTAATTCATTTTCTGTACCATAAAGCCTTTTTCGAATTCCGCCGTTATTTTGCAACTTTTTAAGTGCGGTTTTTTTTAAATATATAACATAGGGATTAAATTTTTGTACCATAAAGTCTTTTTTCAAATTCCGCTATTATTTTGCAATTCTTTACGTGCGTTTTTTTTAATTTATAATCTAGGGGCTATAATACACATTTCATACAACAAAGTTTGGTGGCTATTTGCAAAAAAAAAAACGCGAAAAATAAAATTTGCAAAAACGAAAATTTTTGTTTCATATATTTGTTTGCAGAATCTAAATCGCTGATTACGTTTCCTAATTAATTTTTTGTACCACAAAGCCTTTTTCGCGTCCCGCTTTTATTTTGCAATTTTTTAAGTACGTTTCTTTTTATTTTATAATATAGGGACTATAATATACATTTCATACAACAAAGTTTGGTGGCTAGTTGCAAAAAAAAAAAAAGTCGCGAAAAATAAAATTTGCAAAAAGGAACAATTTTTTCATCAATATATTTGTTTGCATAATGTTAATCGCTGATTAAGTTTTTTAATTAATTTTTTGTACCATAAAACCTTTTTTCGCTTTCCGCGATTATTTTGCAATTTTTTAAGTGTGGTTTTTTTAAATTTATAATCTAGGGTCTATAGTACCAATTTTATACACAAAAGTTTGGTACTTAGTTTGCAAAAAAAAAAAAAAAAATAAATCGCGAAAAAAATGTTTGCGTATTCATGTAATTGTTTTCATTTGCGGATTGTTAATCGCTGATTGAGTTTTTTATTATTTTTTTTTACCACAAAGTCTTTTTTCGCGTTCTTCTATTATTTTGCAATTTTTTAAGTGCGGTTTTTTAAGTTTATAATCTACGGAGTATAATGCCCATTTCATAAAACAAAGTTTGGTGGTTAGTTGCAAAAAAATAAAATGTTGGCATGGTTTTCAGAATGTAAATCTTTTAATTAATTTTTCCACCCCAAAGCCTTTTTTCGCATTCCGATATTATTTTGCAATTTTTTACGTATGGTTTTTTAAAATTCATAATCTAGGGCTATAATACTGTTGGAATAGTATAATTCCATAGTATAGTTCCATTCTTGATTTTTATAACTAAATTATTATTTTCCATCCCTGGTTACAATCGATGTTTTGAGTCATACAAAGAGCGCACATAATGACCCTGCAAACATTTAAAAGATACCTTCTAATAAGATATTAAAGCGATATCTTCTATTTGTCATTTGAATAAAAATAATCAGGTAGTATTTACTTTGAAATTGTCTTCCTTTTGTCACTTGGAAGATAATTCGGCGATATTTGGAAAAAAATAATTCAAAAATTTTATCTTTTGTCATAACTTTTTATGACAATATTGCGGCAATATCATTTGGAAGATAAAGCAAATTTGTTTGAAATCTTTTATCAATTTGGAAAAAATTAAAACTAAATTTGTACAAAAACAATCAAAAGATATATAGGAAATAAACTCGTGAAAAGTTAAGATTAATTGCGCGGGAAAAATCGGCTAAGATGAAATCAAGATAATTTATAAGTTGGTCAATTAATTATGTATGCAGATATTAAATTTAATAATTAAAAAATTAAATCGTTTTTAGTTTATTTATCGATATCCCTTTTATCTTCCATATGAGTTATTGCTTTCATATTGCCTGGAAGTATTTTTTTAGTGTAACAATTGTTTCCGACGGAGGAAACTTCCAGAATACGAAATTGATATTGCCGGCAATAAATGTTTTCTTCCTGGCGATATGTTCGGAGAATCTTCTTCGTATTGCCATGTTTGCTGGGTGATATTGGTTTGAGTATGTTCCTGTTCCAAGGCACATAATACAGGGTCCGCCAAATAACTTTTTTTTTTTGAAAATGCTATAAAAAAAAAAAACTACTGAATATTTTCTCAAATTTCTTTTTTTATTTGAAAGTACAATCCTTCCGGTTAATAATGGAAAATAATTTCATTCATATGGCTGCTTCGGCTGGCCATGCAGTAGCCTACACGATCGGCCCAATTTTTAAGCACATTATCGATTGTGTGCAGCTGTATTTCACCAATGGCTTCACGAATATTGTCCTTTAAACCGTCAATTGTCTCTGGCTTGTCGGCGTAACACTTATCTTTGACGGCACCCCACAAATAATAGTCCAACGGTGTCAAATCGCAGCTCCGAGGTGGCCAAACGACATCAGCTCTGCGGCTGATAATGCGATCTTCAAAAACAGGGCGCAAAACATCGAGTGTAGCTTCGGCTGTGTGGCACATAACGCCGTCCTGTTTAAACCAAATGTTGCCAATATCCTTCTCTTCAATTTTTGTGAACAAAAATTCGTTCAGCATGGCCCGATAACGATCGCCATTGTTTTCGCACACATTCTGCAACATTACCATGATTTTCAAAGTAATGTCGCAATATTTCCCAGCGTTGTTCAAGCGTATACACAACCATATTCGTTCAGCGGAAGGATAAAACTAATTATCTGTCAAATCAGACATGAGCTAAGTGTTACCATTCACGAAATAAGCACTAGTTGAAAAAAACATTAGATGGCAGACCCTATAGAACAAATGCTTTCTCAGTGATAGAGAGTCCCCAAATCTCTTTATTATGTATACTCTTTGGTTAAATTCTTAATTTTTGAGTTTTTTCAATTCTTTCGTTCTTTAGAAATAAACAGGAGTATATAAAAAAAGTATAAAACAGTTATATTTTACAGTGATCATGCATAATAATTTGACAACCTTATAACATGTTTATAAAATGAAATTTGTATCAAAAATTTGTTTTATATGTCAATTATAAATTTTAAAAGTGTTTATGCATATGACCCCATATTTCTTTTACATAAATTTCAAGTTTTTACACATTTTTTTAAATAAAAAATTCTCAAAATGGCAAAAATCCCGAAAAATATTCGGGATCCTGAAAAATTCCCATCCGCCCCGGGATCCCGTTTTTTTTAATTTTGAAATCCCGAATCCCGGGATTTTAAAAAACCAATCCCGATTGGCATCCCTAGTGATTACTCAAATTAAAGGAAAATTTCTAACGATTCCAAATAATATGCATATGCATTTTGTTTCAAGATCCGCGAAACATAATTGGCGCTAGGTTCATTTTAGTAAATTTTATGCAGTAAAAAACGGAAAAAGTTAGTGTTTTCGGGCACCGCTCAAAAAAGTAATAAGGAAATTTTTTTCTATTTGATATTAAGGGGGCTGGAGACGATGGGATCCGCTAGGTCCAAAGAAAAAAAACCGAAACACGTTTAAATTGGCAAGTGTGACTACTTAAATTAAATGAAAATTTCCCAAGATTCCAAATATGCATTATGTTTCAAGATTCGGAAAATAAAAATCCCGCTATGTATATTTTGGTAAATTTTAGGTGTTAAAAAATACTAGTGTAAAATTTATTTTGCTAAAAGTCGGGAATTTTTCTTACAAACAATGTAATTTTTATGAGCTTTATCAGCCGCAAGCGAAAATTTTTTATAAAAAATCGCGTAATTTTTTAAAAAAATTTCATTTTTTTTGGTACATTGTGGTACATAGCGTACGTAAATTTTAATTTGGTAAAAATCGGGGATTTTTTTTCAAAAAATTTAATTTTTATGAACCTTAGGGTGTTTTTTGTATGTTGTGGTATATAGCGCCGCAGGTAAAAAAATTTTTTTAAAAAATCGCACGATTTTTTCATTAAATTTGTCATTTTTGGGTACATTGTGGTCATTTTTGAATTTACGTTCCTTTGAGTACCCATACTTTATGATTTATACATTAACTGGTTATTTTAGACTCCTGGGGGGTCTTAAATGGATCTAGTGGGAGCCACACTTTATGGATCATGAAACCATATGCATTTTTGAAATCGTGAGAAAATTTCCTTTAATTTGAGTCGTCAAACCATTGTATGTGTGTTTAATTTTTTTGGACCTAGCGGATCCCAGGGACCCCGACCCTCTTTACACCATATAGAAAAAAACATTTTCTTTTTAATTCTAGAGGGGGTGATATACTTTTTTTTTCTTTTTGAGGGGTGCCGGAAAAAGTAAACTTCAGGCTCATAATACGAATGTGCTTTATTTTTGGAAATGGCGGCAAATTTCATTGTGTTTTGACATCTATGTTGTAGACATATAGAAAATTATTTGACAACAAGCAATGGAGCGGTACACGCCTAAAAAACGTGGAATTATTGTTACTGCTTATTTGATCAATTTTGAGTCTGTTGTTTTAACGCAAAAATCAGAAACTCATAACAAAACTCATTTTCACTTGAGTGGTTATGTTAACAAACAAAATATGAATTTCTGGGGCACAGAGAACCCACATGAAATGCAAAAAGAGCTATTGAATCCCCTGAAACTGACTGTTTTGTTATGTTTTGCGAGCAACACTGCAAAATGCCGTAAAACGAGCACAAATGTGCATCAACTCGGGAGGTGGTCATTTGACCGATATAATTTTTTCAACTTAATGTAATAAATTTTACGTCTTCAAATAAACTTTTCGTGAAAACAGAACTCATTTTTTTCATTTCTAACAAAATGGTAGACAATTGACATTAGACATTACTTTTGCGCCACCCTGTATAATTAGAAATAATAGCCGTTTTTTCTAATCACTTGGATTTAATAAATCCAAAAAGTATTTCTAAAAGTGCTCAAAAGATGGGGTTAGATTCTTCCTATTTTAAAAAAATTTTCTGTCCGACACTTCGTCCACCCTAATTTTTAATACCGAATTCGATGAAGGATTTTACTTTAACTTTTAATTTATAATTATATTTTACATAAAACAGCAATAAACAGTCTCCGTTTTCAGTTTTATCACTTCAATTTATATTTTTACACAATTGAAAAATTCCATTGCAATATTTAATATTCACTAATTGGATTTAATTATATTACTTGCTGTAGAGTGAAAAATTGCCATTTCTATTTGAGCTATTTCTCCATGTCCAAGATGCAAAATATATATTTGGTGAGGTGTAGTTTTTTTTTCTAAACATATTTCATAAAAAAAATTTAATAAAAACCTTTTATTTGTTAGTTTTTCAGTTTTTTTGTTTCTCTTTTAACTTTCATTCGTATTTTTTTCTGAAATTAAATTAATAGGCTGTTTCATATATTTGTGGATTTATTAAATCGAGCTTTTTTTTGGATTTAATAAATCCATTTTTTGTATGAAAAATTCTAAATCCAGGTGATTAAAAAACACGCTAATTGTATTGTTTATAAATTTACTTTAATCCAAGAAAGCTTAGAAAATAAAGGGTTCTTCAATAAGAGCGCTACAAAAGTTTTTTTAAATAAAACAAAAACGGTTTTGGATATCAATGAAATTCTTTATTCCTGTGAAAGTACGTTCGATGCCATTATGTATGGAAATCGATCTCTTTTGCATGGCCACCACGGGCACGCTTGCAGAAGTCCAGACGCTGAACCCAATTTTCGACGGTTTTCAAGCATAAATCGGCCGATATTCGTACGAAGTTCATCAATCGTCGCTGGCTTGTTGGCATAGACCATAGATTTGATGTAGCCCCACAGAAAATAGTCCAACGGCGTCAAATCGCACGACCGAGGCGGCCAATCCACTGGACCATTTCGTGAGATAACACGTTCTCCAAACTTGGTTTGCAATAAATTGATTGTGACATTCGCTGTGTGGTTTGTGGCGCAGTCCTGTTGGAACCACATGTCCTCCAAGTCCATATCATCCAATTGGGGCCAAAAATATTCGGTTATCATTGAACGGTAGCGATTCCCATTCACAGTAACGTGCCGGTCTTGATCATCACGGAAGAAGTACGGCCCAATGACGCCGCCGGCCCATAAACCGCACCAAACCGTAATTTTTTCGGGATGCAATGATGACTCATGGAGTACGTGTGGATTGCTGTCTGACCAATAACGCATATTTTGTTTATTAACGAAGCCATTCATTATGACGACCATAAATTGGCCACTGACTCCGAATGTCGGTAGTAAATTTTAATAATTTCGACTCGTTGTTGGCTCGTATATCTTTCCATCATGAAATGGCAAACCTTACTGAAGAGAAATGTCAAAAGAGCGGCAAGAGCGTTTCCTGTCCCTGTCTTTCTACTTTTGTAGCGTCCCTGTTGAAGAACCCTTTATCAAGCATATTTTTAGAAGCATTAAGGGATATGAGCTAAAAATCCCCTCGATTCGGTACTTATTTTTTTGAAAATCCCGCGATTTCGGGATGCGGAATATCAAGCTTGGGATACCTAATATTTACTGAGGCTAATATTACAATTAAAATAAAAAATCTGTCAAATTGGTTTCAAATCGATTTGACTCATTTTTAACAAATTTTTAATTAAAATTCTGATTTAAACAAAGATTTTATCTTTATTTAACACAATACTAAAAATCCTAAGTACTTTAACCCTTTGAGGACCATACATTTTCTGCCGAAGCGATGTTGAAGTTTTTACGATTTTCATGATCTCTGACCAAATAATAGTTATGCCAAGAAAAATTAGCCCCGCTGAACGCCTCCATACCCCTCATTTCGCTTGCCAAAAATATTTGCCATTTGACGACCCTGCCATTCCGGACGAAGCGATTTTTATTATTATTTTAATTTTGTGATCTGCAACTAAATTATATATATTTCACAAAAAATTGGCCTCATAGACTCCTTTCTTGCCCTTCAGTTCGCTTATCAAAGTTTGTGCTTTTTACCCCTCAAATGACGAACTCTAGTTAACCAAATTTAAGGGCTCGCAATAGGAAAGTGGGACCACGTAGGGATCAACCACCTTTGGACATAAATATTTACTCTGTCTTTTGTCTGGGCAATTATAAGTGCGAAAAACCCTTTGGCAAGCATACTTGCCTGTGGACGTCAAAGGGTTAATTAATTTTTAGTGTTAATTTTCAAAAATATTTATAACTAATTTTTAAGAATCCATTCGTTAAATTTTACAAAAGTTATTGTTAAAATATAATATTTTCGTGTTTCTGTTATTACCCTGTAGCAGAGCTTCGAAAAACTTAATTCAATTTAAGCTTAATTCACGAAAAATTAAATTCAGATTTTAAAAATATTCATGTACCATTCCCTTAAACCATTCGTAAAGAATTCATTCATAAGCTTCATTCCCAAAGCTTTAATATGAATTGAATGAATTCCTAACTTGAATCATTCAAATCGCACGTTCATTCACCATTTTACTAATTGAATGAAGAAATTTTATTACCATTCACTTAGTGCAGTGTAAGTTGAAACTAACATATAATCAAAACCAAAGCATACAAGCTGTAACAAAGCATACGATACTATTTATTTCTGTTAAATGAATTTTAAATTATGCTAATATTTCAGCAATTACATGCAAATTTAAATTTTTCATTTGATTAAGTGAATGAAAACAAATCATTTTTCATTCACTTTTTTATTAAATGAATTCAGGTAAATTGGGTTTCATTCAGTTAGAATTCAATCAAAATAGAATGAATTCATATAATTTAAAGCTATAGGGAATTAAGCTATCGAATTACCTCCATAAGAATGCTATTAGGGAATGAAATTTAACCCAAATTTCATTAATTTTTAAAAAGTGAATGAAAGAATTAAGCCTTTGCCCTGTAGATGGGGCCACTAGTGTATTCGAAAATGGCGCTATTTCTTTTCCTCCTAATTTTTTAAAATGGCCCATATCTCGAAGACTAAGAGAGATAGAGCAAAATTAAATTATATTATCGTGAAAAGGTAATCCCTATCCATCTTGGACCTAGGTGGGGCCTTGGACCCTCAGAAATTTTTAATAAAAATGTTCCACTTCATAAAATGGCCCAGATCTCGAAAACTAAGCGAGATAGAGCAAAACGGGCAAAATGATTGCTATTCTGGATTGCGCTTACATGATATGGACTAGGGCCGGAGACGGTCCCGAGACCCTAAATTTAAACAAATTTTACGACTCAGTATAATTACAAATAAAACTGTAGGTTTAGTTATTTTTTACTTAAATTTAGATTTATTAAATTTAACAAAAACTGTTTGAAAATCAACAAATTTTGTTTTAAGCCAAAAACAGGAATAAATTTCGTTAAAGTAACAAATTTTTCTGTTCAGCCAACAGACTTATTATTTTGAGTGTAATTGTAAATTATAAAAATTAAAGCAAGTTATAAAAAGTGCACTCACTGTGTTTAAATGCGTTTTTGCACATTTTGGAATGATTTGCTTATTTTTGTATTTTTTATTAGTTTCTTATCAGTTTAATGGCATTATCAGAAATCAACTGTGTATAACCGATAGGAAATTAACTTGAGTTAACTGGTTATATCTTTGCAAATAAATATAACCAAATATGATTAAAAAATAAAAACAATATTCTGCAATATACAATAATTACTTTATCAGAAAGAAATAAATCATTTTAAAATCTTTTAGAAAAATGTCCGATAATATTCTGCAATACGAGGGATACTATTTATATTTCGGAAACTGGCAACACTAATGTCAATAGCTAAAATCTGGCAACACCATAATAAAGTTAGACATTTTTTAGATACGTACTGACAAGGTTTTGATGTACAAGTGCTATTTGTTTTGTTTAAAGTGAGTTAAGAAAAACAATTTGGCCAAAATATGGAAATTTCAAGATAAGGTTTTCGTTGGATTATTTTTCACAACTTTCGACGTGGATTATCTCAACAAGAATATGTCGATGAACTTAGTTCTTTGTATGGCGATAAAGCACCATCAAAAACCACAGTATATCGCTGGTATAGTGAATTCAATCGTGATCGTAGTTCGGTCGCCGACGAATTCCGTGAATGTCGTCTGAAATCGGTTGTTGTTCCACAAACATCGATGCAGTGCGTGAACTGATAATGCAAGATCGTCATGTGACATATCGTGAGATAGAGGCATCCTTGCACATTAGTTCCGCTTCAATGCATTCGATTTTGCATGAACACTTAGTTGTAAAAAAAATTTGCCCTCGCTGGATACCCCATAATTTATCAAGCCATTTTCATTTAAAAATGTTTGTTATTATTTGCTTTTCCCGAAATATAAATAGTACCCCTCGTATACAATAATTACTTTATCAGAAAGAAATAAATCATTTTAAAATCTTTCAGAAAAATGTCCGATACTTGGGTATATTACCCAGCAGAAATTACTGCTTGCTTGGAAGCAGTTTTGTCAGGGAAAGTTGATTAGTGAAGTGATTGCATTATTGATGATATCATGCCTGATTTTTGTTCGAGATAGCTCGTGAGAGCACTTGTTTCGAGATCCGAAAAGGCATGAATTCACCGCTTTTAATTATTGCTCCTGTTTTTCTTTTAAAATGTCGATAATTCATGCCTTCTCGGAAGGGCATATTATAAAGCTTTTCAACTATTTAAAATCATGCCTTCTCAAAAGCACAATATTCCTGCATATTTCTCCGTGAAGAAAAAATGCCTCTTATTTTCAGTAGAAATTCTTATTTTCATTAAAATAACTTTTTTCCGCATTTTAAAAAATTTTGATAAAAGAACCGCAAAAATATTTAAGCAATCAAAATGTATTGCTCATTTCATGCCTTTTTGAAAAGCACAGCAAAAAGCGATGTAAAAAATTAATCAACTTAGGCCTTTCATTTGTGCTGTTTACGAAGCTATACATTTTTAGCAGCGGTAAAAGTAGCAGTAAGGAAGCAGTAAACGTTTTTACTGCTTCCACATTTTTGCTGGGTAATTGTATAGAAAATTTTATCAAAAATGTAAGTCTACCTTAAAAGTAATTAAATACTTTAAATGATCAGTACGTATTTTCATTAGCATTATATGACTGTAAATGTCATTCAAATAGTTCATTACTTTTGTTTTCATTACACGTAATGAACATTTTTTCTCCTTTCCATTATATTTCATCACCGTTACCGAAAAAATACCGATAACGAAATAAAAAAGATATCAAAACAAAAATAAACGACATATTTTCCTCTCTTGCTTAAAACACGACTGCAGACTTATATTTTTCATAAATGAGAATAATTAATTATTTGGACAAATTAATTGAGGATTTCATTAGCATTAAGGTGAAACTAATGCTAATGAAATTTTTGGCATTATCATTATTTCGACTAATGCTAATGCTTTGAATTGTATAGTAAATTCATTACCATTACTAATGCCTCAATTATAAGAAAGAATTGGCATTAGTAAACGTCACTTTAAGTGATAATAGACTCCTATAATACAAATAAGATAGGTTCAAAAGAGCTCCCGAGGCATCCATTTTTCTACAACAGACACAGGACGACGTTTTTAAGTTTTGTTTTTGACATTTAATGTGATTATACAAAAAAAGTTGGTGCAAATCGGAATGATATGGAATGGGACGGGGAACAAGGGAAATTGGAACACTCGTTGCAGGGAAAGAAATGAAATGGAGAACGAAATTCTTATTTAGCGTGTTTTTTAATCACCTGGATTTAGAATTTTTCATACAAAAGATGGATTTATTAAATCCAAAAAAAAAGCTGGATTTAATAAATCCACAATAAAAGCACAAATATATGAAACAGCCTATTAATTTAATGTCAGAAAAAAATACGAATGAAAATTAAAAGAGAAACAAAAAAATTGAAAAACTAACAAATAAAAGGTTTTTCTTAAATTTATTTTTATGAAATATGTATAGAAAAAAAACTACACCTCACCAAATACATATTTTTCATCTTGGACATGGAGAAATAGCTCAAATAGAAATGGCAATTTTTCACTCTACAGTAAGTAATTTAATTAAATCCAATTAGTGAATATTAAATATTGCAATGGAAGTTTTTAATTGTGTAAAAATATAAATTTAAGTGATAAAACTAAAAAGGCAGACTGTTTATCGCTGTTTTATGTAAAATATAATTATAAATTAAAAGTTAAAGTAAAATCCTTCATCATCGAATTCGGTATTAAAAATTAGGATGAAAGAATTGTCGGACAGAAAATTTTTTTAAAAATGGAAGAATCTAACCCCTCTGTTGAGCACTTTTAGAAATAATTTTTGGATTTATTAAATCCAAGTGATTAGAAAAAACGGCTATTATCTTGTGTATTAATTTCTATTAACCTATAAATTTGAAAAAAAAATGCGTCACCCTGTGGTTGTTTTATAAAAATTGATTCCCGGGGATAGCTCGCGGACCTACCTCATGTGAATAATAGAAGCGTGAACATCACATTGGAGCTTGCAAAAATGTTGTCCGTTTTGCTCCATCACGCTTAGATGGCGAACCCTTAGAATGCTATCTTTGTTACCGTCCGGCATTTACAAGAATTAGGGTTCAACGTTTATCTAGTGACAGTATTCCAACCTTGGGTGACCTCAGGGGAATGGGCTTGAGGAGACTGAAGAATTTCATCAACAGTACAAAGTTTCTGCAGTAGATACGGAAGGGAACCGCCGCGTCATGAGAGCGCACAACAAGCAGACTTTCGAGCTCATGTGTACGTACAATTTTTTTGGACACTAGTTGGTTGTGAAGAATATCTTCATTTCCGATTCCTTTTTTTCAACCTTACCTAACCTTTTATAAACATTATGATAAACACCAAAACCACTATTTAATGTCCTCCAAATCAGTCACTTATTTAAAATAAACATTACATATTTTTTATAAGTCTTATTTTTTATATGCATTAAAAATTTTGTATTTTTTCAAGTCAGAGCATAAAAAGTTTTAGCTAAAATCTCAGTTTGAACTAAAAACTAGTTGAAAACTTTCGAGGTTGGATTACTAACAATTTTACAAATTTTTTTATAATTGGTATACTAACTCTTTTCTATGAGTGTAGTTTGTTTTTAGAAACTTGTATTAAAGATTATACATAGCATGTTTTGTTAACTTCGAAACCAATTGAGATATTTAAAAAAAATCGTTTGGTGGGTAGGTGCATAACCTGTAGGAATTTCGAATGGTGCAATAAAATTAATTATAAAAAATAATATATGACCTGTCTCCGTGGAACAGCGTCGATATTATCTTATGGACCGACAAAATTTAACAAAATTCAAAACTCAAAAATCAGAATATACCTACCGAAATGTATTTGACGCTTTGAATTTGAATCTAATTTTATCTTGTCTTTGTCACCACCGATTTTTTTAAGATATTCTAGGCTAGAAATTAAAAAAAAAAATATTTCTATAAAACTTAGGACCAAATTTATAGTCGCAATGAAGATCGATTTGTTTTTTAAATAAGTTTTAAGTAAGAATTTTTCAAACAAAATTTCTTAAGGCAGGTTTTCTTTTTTTATAAAGAGAAGCAACACTCAGGAAATTCTTCCTATTAATTAACGTGTTGCTTCCTTTGGAAAGGGGATAGAGAAGAAGTGAAAGGTGGTGAAAGATGAAGGGCTTCAAATATGGCAACACTGTAATTGCGCGAGATGTTGAATTTTAGTACAGTTCTTGTGCGCCATCTGATGGTGAGTTGGCGAACTTTGTTGAAGCTTTTTAGTTCATAACCCTGTTATACTATTTTACTTCGGTGGGGTTAAGTGCTATGGGAGCACCGAAGGAGGACGCTGCGATATGTATGAGGGATAGAAAAAACTCATACATATTACTATTTTTCATAAATTGATGTTGCCTTGGTTGGGGCTCTAACCCGCAACCTCACGTGTTATAGTCCAACGCGCTAACCATTACACCACAGCGCCCACATTACCCGGTGTCTACAAATGCAATAAGTTATATGATATGAAATGTCAAAACGATTGCAGAGAAACGGAGAGCACTTGACCATTTCATGGGTCAGAATTATTATATTTTTTTTCTTCGAAAAAACCTCCAAATTTTATCAATAATTAATTTGTTTCTAGAAATAATATTAGCTGTATTTTCGACTTAACTATATCCGTTAACTCTGAAAAAAACTCAAAGTGCATAAAAACGCGTTTAAGACGAAAACTAACATATTACTTTTCGTATGCACGTTATCTTTCAACACCGATAATTATCAACGTTGAAAACTCAACTTTTATACATTTTCACATCTAACGTAACTTATTCGCGCTACTTCCTAAAAACTTTTTCTGACGCACGTTGGATTATAACGGAATAATTATAAAGATAACCTGTTTAAAATTTTTTTGTACTACAATCGGTTTAACGTATATTTGCTTTAAATACTTAACGTTGATAGACATGAGACAAAATACAGCTATTGTAAATAATTAAACTTTTGCCCCTTCTTGTTTACTAAAATTGATGTGGTTTTTTGGCAGCTCTGGGTTGATGTTGTCAGGCCCTGGAGCATTGTGCTGTTTTACGGCACGAATAGCGTCCTCTATTTCTGGTGGGGGCGGTTGCAGGTATGTCATCCGTCTCGATATGACTAGTGCAATTAAATAATGGGTGGGGTATATGCACGACCATTGACAACATGTTGGAGTAGTGGTTTACCCAAATATCGAGCCGACTGCTTTTCGAGGTGATAAAATATCCGTTGCAGTTTCGTAACGGTTTTGAGGAGGCGAAGTTTTTATAATTAGTAAGCTTTCTTGTTATTTTATACATGTCACGGGTTCTACCTAATTCGGCTGCCGTTTGTGCTTCTATTGCAAGATTTTCTGCCCATTTTCCCTTGTCTCTGCCAGCGCTATGCTTAACTTCTTATTCTTTAACGGTGGGTCTCATACTGCTGGTTTAAACTTGAGTTAATAGTTAACCCAAAAATTTGTTGTTGTTTTGTGTACATTTTTTTGACATTTTATTTTGTTTTTAGTTAAGTTAAAGTTAAACCAACAGTATGAGACCCACCGTAAATAGTTAAGTTATATTTAACCTTGCAATATGAAACCCACCGTACACAGTTTTTAGTTTGCTGTATCGAGTCAAAAAAAATCCCGCGATTTTCGATTTAATTAATTAGCACAATTTTACTAAGCTGCTGATTAGCAGCTAAAAACATATTCCTCACAAAATGTAAACAAAACGTCAAATCTCATCAGCTGTTTTACTAATATCTTCTAAACGATGTTTGAAACGATAAGAAAGTGGTGAGTGTAAAGAAAGCTATCGGAAAACGATATCGATCAATCGAATCGTTTTCAAAATTAAGGAATTGATGCCCTGATAGGACTTCTGAAAAATATGATGTGATAGAACAAACGAATTCCGCATACCAAAGACCTTAAAAACTACTATTTTCTTTTAGTGTAAATTGAGCTTTGGCAGTAATTCAAGTGTGACGATAATTTCATTGAATATCGATAGACAGAAAAATACTCATAGATTTATAGCTGAATTTTTA
This sequence comes from Leucophora obtusa, assembly GCA_949987735.1. NCBI lineage: Eukaryota > Metazoa > Arthropoda > Insecta > Diptera > Anthomyiidae > Leucophora > Leucophora obtusa. Next base: position 27,086,849 of record OX465297.1, read on the forward strand.
TAATTATGAAATATGATAATTCATATTAATAAAGCTGGATTCACAATGCTGGAGAGTAGAGTGTACTAAAATAGAGTTGGTAGAAAATATAAAAACATGCAATTGAGTTCAATAAATTTCAACTGAAATTCTAAACATTAATTTAATTTAAATACAAAATTTCAAAATGAATTTGATTTCAAATCAAAAATTTGTTTAATTAAATTTTCAAAGTTAGGGCAGGGGTATGGCATCACCAAAAAAGTAAGTTATAACGACATCGTTATCACTAGGTTGCACCAGAGACTATTAATTATGGGTGGCACTATGTTCAGAAAATTGACACTTTTCTTTTTTTATTTAAATTTAAATAATAACAAACAAAGAAGAAAAAAAACAAACGGATATCTCGAATTTTATTATTTGAATATATTTCGCGCTTGTTTTCTTCTTATTTTGAGCAGTTTTTAGCAATTTTTGAGTTCTTAAATATGGGCTCAGCTGATACTAAAGTGATACTAAATAGTTGCTCAGGTAATACTAAATTTCAGCGCCCACTACCGGTGAGTAGTGTAAGTTCTGATTTCCTATCTCTATAATTAATAGTCTCTGAGTTAGGGTCTCTACAAAATTTTTATTTTATTATTTAACTTATTTTATTTCCAATTGGGTTGAAAATCTTTATTTTTTCAACTATTCTTTGTTTGATTATATTTTTTTGTTATGATGGCCCACTGTCGCTAGACGACATCTACAGGTTCGTCGAGCAAAATAATAAATTTAGTCGATATTAAGCCGTTGTATACATAAGAGTTATTTGTTTATTTAGTAAAAATTATAACAGTATTAATAAAAAAAATATAAATATTATGGAGAACAACATAGTTTTAAATGAAAAAATTCAGCATTTAAAACAATGGTTTAAAGAAAATCCAAAATTACCCAAAGAGATCGGTATGTATGTAACATCATCTCATGTTTAATTTAAAAGCATTTTCTGTTTGCGTTTTTAAATAAACGCGAATTTAAATATTTTTCATTATCAAAGGTCAGTGTCTAATTTAAATGAGTTTTAAACAATTTTCTTATCCAACGTTTTATGATGTGGTTTTGTTGAAACTGAGTGAAATGTAATAAATATTGTAATTATAATATCAATTTCCTTATCAGATGTTTTGTATTATATGTGCTAAATTTTTTTTTTTTATACAAAAGTTTTATTGGGTCTTGTACTACATTTACATTTCCCTACAAATTTGGAATCAAAAACTAAGATTTTAAAAAAATTTTAGTTCTTGATTGTAGTGTAAATTTGGCTTTAAAGTGTTTTTAACCCTCTAATGCTCTTTCTTCTGATTACAATACTATTTAAACCATATATTTTGTGTTGAAAATCTACTATGGAACAAATATTAAAATTTTAATTTATCGCCTTCTTTAGGCAATATAACACAACAAAGGTTAAAGACGTATCTCGAAACCCAGTAGTCAAATAATTTCGGTTTTTGCTGTAAATAACACTATGAATAAAATAAAATTACGTACCGAAAATTGTTGATCAATTTTTGTTATTTCAAAAGTTATAGCGATTTTCGCTTTTTGATAATTACGAAATTTGGCGAATTTGGCACTAAACATCAATATATAAGTATATAATCTGTTTTTAATTTCAAGAGAGAAAACTACTAGAGATAGAGCAAAAACACCTCTAATTAGCTCTATTTTGAATGATTTAAGCTATAAAGAGGTGTTTTTTGCTCTATATCTAGCAGTTTTCTCTCTCGTGTAGATGTGCCTTAACAGTCTAAAGATTTAAAATTAAAAAAATTATATGTAAGTAAAATTATACACAAGGTTGCGAGTTCGATCCCCGGAAGGCAGCATCAATTTGTAAAAATAATTTGTGTGAGTTTTCTATAAACTAAAAAAATCAAAAAATCCATAGCTCTGTATCGGATGGTACGCATAACCAAGTACCGATTCTGAATGGTCTGCGAAGCTGTGAAGTGTTGAGAAATTACTCTTCACTGATTTAATTAAAATAAATGACAACAACAAGAAGTTTTAAACAATTCAAAGCTTCGCAAAAATTCAGAATGGGTACTCTAGTCTAAAATTCAACATCCCTCGAAATTATACAGTTTCTATATTTTAAAGCCCTTCTTCTTCCACACACATTATATCTTTCCTCTATGCCCTTTCGAAAGAAGGTAACACATAAAATAATAGAAAGAATTCCCTAAATGTTGCTTCTCTTAAAAAAGGGTTTGACGAATGGATTTTTTAACCCCTATTTATAACTCGAATTTATCAAATATCATATATGAATATCTTTAGTAAATTAGCCCATATCTAAGGAAAAACACATTTTAAATATCAGATTTTAGCCCAAGGGGTTTGGACAGGATGTTGAATGGGAGATTTTTTCCTTTTTTGACCATGTTTTAGATGAAAATTCCAAAAAAGTATTTTTTCTGTGAATTAACTCATACCTCAGCGAATACATAAAAGTTTTAAAAAATTCTGTCTACACCGGAGAAGGAATCAACATGCCAAATTTTAAGTTCCTAGGTCCAGCGATTTGAAAATCTGCATTTACCATATTCTCATAGGAAATTCTTTAATGTTATTTTTTAAGAGAAGCCACATTCAGGAAATTCTTCGTCTTAATTAACGTGTTGCTACTTTGGAAAGGGAATAGAGAAGAGTTGAAAAGTGGTGAAATATGTAGGACTTCAAATAGACCAACACTGTACTCAGGGAATTATATAGGTAAAATCAACTGAACATTACAGTTAAAATAACTGCATTTGCAGTTAGAAAGGTGTAGACTACATTCTGCATATAAATCAACTGCAATGTGCAGTTATTTTTCACTGTTAAAAATCAACTGTCATATGTAGTAGAAACAACTAAAAATGCAATTAAAGCAACATACATGCAAATTATTGTAAAACTGTACAAATAACTGCAAATGTAGTTAAAATAACAAACAATTATTTTAAAAATTATCAATTTAATAAAAACAAATTTATGTAAATAGTCTTAACTTAATTTTATTCTATAATAAATTTAAAATTGAGAAAGCAAAATTTGCACTTAATATCACTTTTATTGTTCATTATAAAGATATTGTTCTAGATGTCCATTTGTGGGGGTTGAAATATTGTTTGGCTTCCTTTTTTTCTACAGGTAGAAAGGGATGAAAATATAAAAGAACTGAAAGAAAATAAATACAATATTTTTTAATGTTCCCGTAAATAAATTTATATTTTATATTATAAAACTTACCTTATTATTTTAATAATTTAATGAGAAAAACATAGTGCTAGACGTAAACGAGTCGTAACGTGCCGGACATTTCTGTTGAAAACAGAATTTTTTTTCCGTTTTTACGTGAGAGAGCAAAACAGCCAGTGTTGCCAACTTTTGAAGGCAGGAAAGCACCGTGAGTATTGTGAAAACGGGTAAAAAGGTTAAAAATTTACCAAAAATGGGGTAAAAAAGCACGATATTAATTTTTTGAAAAATTTAAGTCAAGAATTTAAAAACACATTTTAGCTTTGTAAAATCGTGTAAAAAAAAGTTCAAAAATATCCTAAAAAGGGGTAAAAAAGCATCAAACTAATATCTAAAAATTTTTAAGTTTAAATATATGGAAGTTGCTATTTAAAATTGTACTACAAACATTGTGAAAAAATGTATTTTTTATTTAGTTCGTATTATTTTTTCAACTTTGACAGAAAATTTAAGAAAAATATTAAAAAACGAGAACAAATACCAAAAATATGAACTGTACAAAAAGCACTAAAAGCACTGCCAGAAATCTGAAAAAGCACTGTAAATACCCGCTTTTTTAAACGGGTATTTGTAAAAAATCACCGGGTACAAGAATTAAAAAAGCACCAAAAAATACCCGAAAAGCACTGAAATGGCAACACTGAAAACAGCTGTTTTTAGTTGCATATCAGTGATGGGATTTGTGGCACAATTTGTACATGTTTGGCACAATCAAAGTTTGATAGGTACACTGGCACATTTTTGTTATTTCCAAATATTCTATAGAAATCCAGTTTATTTAAAAAAGAAATTAATTGGCAAAAAAAATAAAAAAAAAATTTTTTTAATTTTCATACAAAAACTTTTGTTTAAAACGAACACATAAAATATTAGTGCCATTCATATAAACTCGTAAATTCCTTGTAAAGCTTGTATAAATACAAACTATATTTCTCATGTATGGAGTTTGACATTAAACTCACAAACATACCAGGTTACACCATTTACGAGTAGAATACGAGTTTATATGAAAACCCCTATTATATTTGAAAAGTAAATAAATTAAGCAAATAAAAATCGATTAAATTCAGAAATAAATTAAATTTGGCATTAACTAATTTAATGATTGAATGAATCAAATGAGCTAAATCGACTACAAATTATTTTCGATTTAAAATTAAATTGAATCCGATTTTCAGGGATAAAATATAATCCACAATGAATTTTTATGAAAGTTCTTGCTTGTTATTTTATAAAAAATGCAGGTTTGGTACTATAGGGATCGAAAATGTACTATTTTTAAACTGGTTGGTACTATTCTAAAAATCAAATTTATCAATCCTTATAGCACGTTACATATTTTGAGTACCCGACTAAAAAAGATGTTATATAATCATATATCACCATATATAAACCCATATATACATCCATATCTAATTTGATCCGAATATTGGAATATATAATTATATCAAGCGAGATAAGCGTGTTATCTAATCTGATACAATTTGATCCGAAAAATGGGTCTATCTAACTGCATCAAATTATATATAAATACATATATTTAATTTGATGAAGCTTTTCAAATAAAATTTTAGTAAATATTGTTGAGATCACTTATTTTCATTCATATTAAATACTAATGCCCGACAGAACAGTCGGGCTAACAAAGTGGGTATTGGTCGATATTTGATATTTTGATGCAATACAAAAAAATTTTATTGATGGAAAGATGTTTGAAATAAGGATTGAATGCGATTTGGGCCGTTTTTAGAACGCAGATTGCCGTTAAACTTAGAATAACGCAGTTTCTAATTAAAATCCTTCTTTGAAATGTGGTTTTGTTGTTAAACACCAAAATTCAAAACGGGAAAAAGTTGTTTAGAAAAATTTTTGCTAATAAACTTGGAAATAGCTGCCAAATTAATTTTCAGTTTAACTCATCATTTCAAAAATTTGTCGGAACAACTTTTTCTAGGTTAGTGTTTTGGTCTTTCTTATAAAATAAAAAAAATTAACTTTCAGAATTAATTTTTTTTTTCACTGAAAAAGTAACTGAACTTAAACCACCTAGGTGGAAATTGAAGACGGTACAAAAAAGAAAGCGCTGTGAAAGCGTTTGTTGTCAATGGTAGAAAAAAAACGTTTCCACAGCGTTGAAAAACATTATTTTGGATTGCTTTTCGAACGTTCACAAACAGTAGTTTAGGAGCGCTTTACATACAAAATTTACAACCGTTTGTGAAATAAAAACACTGTTAAAACATTGCTTTAAAGAGTTTTTCTAACGTTTGCAAAAAGTACTTCAGCAATACTTTTAAAGAATATATAACCGATTACACAATGGAACATTTTTGGGATTATTGTCTGGGGGGTGAGAAATTCCAAGTCAGGGTGATGGTACTAGGTCAGTATAGTAAAATCCTCAAAGGGTTTGGCGTTCGTATGTGTCATTTTTTTTTTATGACCTTTTAAATTTTTTCCTTATCTTGATGTTTTTTCGCTTAGTTGTAACTCGAGAACCACTTGTCCGATTTTGATGAAACAAATTTAGAAAAATTTAGAATTACAATTTTTTTTGCCTAAAAATTAAAATTTTTTATGAATTTAAAAAAAAAAAAATTTTAATTTTTAGGCAAAAAAATATTTTTTTTTCTCCACAAATTTATTTTTACCGGCAAAACTGTTGATTATAAAGAAAAATGTTATATGAACGGATTAAAGAAATTGTAATTCTAAATTTTTCTAAATTTGTTTCATCAAAATCGGACAAGTGGTTCTCGAGTTACAACTAAGCGAAAAAACATCAAGATAAGGAAAAAATTTAAAAGGCCATAAAAAAAAATGACACATACGAACGCCAAACCCTTTGAGGGTTTTACTATACTGACCTAGTACCATCACCCTGACTTGGAATTTCTCACCCCCCAGATTGGCTGTTGTACTGTGTTATTTAAAAAACACTGTCAGAACATTGATTTGCGCCTTCAAAATGTTCGAAAAAGTGCATTCCAATGTAAGAGTCCCCTTTTAAAGTGTTTGATCAAAATGATAAAGTTTTTTTTATATATACATATATATAATTTTAATTATATTTTATTATTTATGTAAAAAGAGTTATAGCAATCATTATTTATGTAAAAGAGTTATAGCAATTGTCTCATTATGAAAATTTGTAAGAATACACTTAACTTGCACTAATTTCCCAGCAGAAATTACTGCTTGCCGGGAAGCAGTTTTGTCAGGCAAAGTTGAGCAGTGAAGCGATTGCATTATTGATGATATCATGCCTGATTTTTGTTCGAGATAGCTCGCGTGAAAGCACTTTTTTCGAGATCCGAAAAGGCATGAATTCACCGCTTTAAATTAGTGCTCCTGTTTTTCTTTTAAAATGTCGATAATTCATGCCTTCTCGGAAGTGCATATTATAAAGCTTTTCAACTATTTAAAATCATGCCTTCTCAAAAGCACAATATTCCTGCATATTTTTCCGTGAAGAGAAAATGCCTCTTATTTTTAGTAAAACCTCTTATTTTCATTAAAATAACTTTTTTCCGCATTTTAAAAAATTTTGATAAAAGAACCGCAAAAATATTTAAGTAATCAAAATGTATTGCTCATTTCATGCCTTTTTGATAGTGTTTCCAATTCGGTTAATCGATTAACCGATTCCTCGATTAATCGCCTCTATTTCGGTTAATGTCGAAACAAATAATTTAAAACTCAAATAATTATTCGACCCGAATAATCGGTTAAAATTGGTCGATTAACCGGTTACATTTTTAATATGGAATTTTTCCTTAATTTTTTTCACAAAACTTCTCAATTCTCTTAATCTTGGATAAAAAATTACAAGAAAAGCTTAGAAAAAAACAAATACTAACTAAAATAGCATCAAATTCTTTAAAAATCGTGTGAAATAGGTCCTTAAGCCTTTAGATACCTTTTTCGAGCAACCACAAGCAAGTCGATATTGCACCATCGAGACACGTCATATGTTTTGAGAGAATCCCAATTTTTAATAAAATTTTGCGCAAATGTTTAAAAAAAAATATCAAAGTTTCTATTTGTAAAAAAGCCTTAAGAACATAGCAAAAGGCCAAAATGAAGGTGTTTTTTAAAACTTCTCAAAACGCGCAATAGACAATTTTGCATTACTGTTTCAATTCTTTTAAAAATTAAAACTAATGTAAATTATATCTCCATGTCCTTTAAGACAAGGCTGCATTTGTTTTAAAGCTCTGTCACACAATTAACATGTTAATTCTGAAAGAACTCTAACTTTTCTTATTTTTCCTAAGAAAGTGTATATAATCGGTTCAAAACCACATCAATTCTAAAACATGTTCCACCAGAGCAACATGGAACCCGAACCGGTTTCAATGAATTTAAATTCGAATTAAAACAAATAACCTAAAGTTAACAAAAAATTATAATTAAAAAATTTTAATTTATGTAGAATTTGACTTCTGTATCTGCACACTCAGAGAATTGTCTATATGCTATTAATGAATTTATACACTGATTCAATTAAGTTTCACTGGAATTCGTCCATTGAAACTTTTAATAGAATTGATGCAATTTTTCATAAAATTTTATGAAACTGTCATATTATTTATTAAAAATGTCATACACGCAAAAAAATTTTATTAAAAAGAGATTCATAAAAATTATGAAGCTTTTTCATAAACTTTAATAAATTTGGCATTTACATTTTGAAGAAAACTTAATTAGCTTATTGAAAATTTTGTTTAAAATATGGTCCGATAAAATTCTCTCAGAGTAAATTCGCTCAAACTTTAGGTTATTTTTTACTGTTAATGTCCCTTAGTAACGAAAAAGATAGGTACAACAAAGTAAACTGGTATTCTCAATTAACTGAAATTAATCTCAAAGAGAACTCAAATTTTTTTAGCGATGCCTTAATGAAAATTTCATAGGTGTAGGAAAAATCTTATTAAAATTTAAAAACTTTAGGTATAGCATTTCTTTAAATGCAATATTAAATTTTATTGTGTCAGTTATGGTGTCAGATTAAAAATTTTAAACTGAACAAAAAATCTACGTTAAGTAATCGATATGTAACAGTTTTAGGATTGTTGTTCTTAACTTACTAATATTTTGCTAGTTTCAGCATTTCTTTCTGCCATCTTCAACGAAATTTTAGTAGATTTAGCAACATTTTTTAAAACATCTCAGATTCCGAGACTTTTCAACCTTAGAATATGAAACTTTTTTTACTAAATACATCGTGTTTATATGTATGTAACGTTAATATTTAATGAAAAGTGTGTTTTAATTGATAAAAAGTTAAGGAAATACATTAATTTTTCATTAAACGATTAATCGATTAACCGCCAATTTTCTCGATTAACCGACCCGAATAACCGGTTAATCAATTTTAGTGATTTTTCGAATAACGCATTAACCGGTTAACCGCCTATGTCGAATAATTGGAAACACTATTTTTGAAAAGCACAGCAAAAAGCGATGTAAACAATTAATCAACTTAGGCCTTTCATTAGTGCTGTTGACGAAGCTATACATTTTTAGAAGCGGTAAAAGTAGCAGTAAGGAAGCAGTAATCGTTTTTACTGCTTCCACATTTTTGCTGGGTTTATACTAATATCAGCATAATTTTCATTAATTTTTTTTACATTATACAATCCAATTTCTTTTGATGAAAGTGGATACTTAAAAACATCAGTTGTTGCATTATAAATTTGGCCATTTATAACAATTGTGTTTACAATGTTTGATGCTAAAAATTTCTTTAATTACTAGAATATTTCAATTACTGAGTAGGCATACGTTGTCAAGGTGAGATGAAGTGAATTAAAAAAAAATTAACAATTTAATTGATAATTTTAAATGTTTAATTTTCTACGTAGTTTCCGCAATTTCAATTCGTATAAATATTGTTTTACAATATAATACAATTTATAAATACAATTTCATTGTATTTATAATTGTATGTTTCTACATACAACCGATTTGTTTGTTAATATGATAAAATTTTAGTCGAGAATAACCCAACAGTACAAGCATTTTTTTCTGTGTAATATTTTAAATAATTCAAAATCCTGAATAAAATACTTTTTATGTTTAAGTTTATCAATTTAAGTGTATTTTTCATAACTTTACAATTACTACCTAATTTCGTAAAACACTTGGGTGAAGTGAAGGGAACTTTCAATGTAAATTGTTTTTGTAACAAAAACAATTTCTATAGAAATAACGCAACACTTCACCGAAGTGTTTTAGAAAATTACCCCCTTAATTTTAATTCAAATTTAATAAAATATAATTTATTAAAAAATGTTAATATATAAAAATGTTTTAAAAAATGATTCCAATATTTGTATTTAAAACGATTGCAAGTACTTCATTTGTTTATTTTCTAACGCTTTGACAGCGTTAAAATTGGTATGTTGTAATAACGTTTAAAGACCGTCGAGATAGTACTTTGAAATTTGTTTTTGGAACGGTTTGACAACGATATAAAATACCACCCTGAGACCGTAAATCATGGTTATCATTTGGGTCGTTTTCACAATGCTCTGAAATTGTAAACCAGAATGTTCTACATACGCTAGTTTGACGGTTGAAAAAGCATTTTAAAGTTTTTTTTCTGCAACGCTTTGAAAACCTTATAAAGTACCATCCTCACACCGTAAATCATGGTTATCATTTGGGGCGTTGTCAAAACGCTTTAAACTTGTAAATCGATATATTCTGAAAACGTTTGTACCACCTTTTAAAATGCTTTTAAAACGTTTTCACGATCGTATTTTCCCACCTGGGCATATTTATTTCAACATATGTTTGTCTAATTTTTATTTTTAAACTTCAAAGTAATTCTTTCGACCTTTAATTCCACAATGAAAAATTTTTTTTTTCCTTATTTCTTTAATAGCGAATTTACATTGTTAAATTTTTCACTAGATTTCGTTTTGAAATCCAGTTCGAAATCTATATCGTTTACATTAGAATATTTGACAGATGAATGGGATTTCGACCGACCAACAACAATTTTTTTGTAAACAAACTAACCTTAAAAAATAACCAAAATTAAAAGATTTTCTAAAAACCATTTTATGTAATGGCGGAACACAAAAATCATTTATATTATGAAAGATAAAATGTTATATTTGCTAAGAAATGTGTTTAATTATAGGGATGATTAGTAGAAAGCTAAAATATTCAATGTTTTTTCAGTGCTCTTGCCAGCGCAATCAAATAATTTTTCATAGTTTCTCTTCGTCGGATGCAATAAAATAGCCGTTTTCAACTTTAAATATTTCTTTCAATTAAAAATAATAGACTTTATTATGTTATTTCTTAATTTTTTAAAGTTATTAAAATTTATTATTTATTAATTTTTTATGACATAAACAGCTGCTGAATGTTGCCACTTTTTCTGCAAACTTCCCTACTTTTCTGCAAATATGGGAGAAAAATTGGATTTCAATTTGGATTTCGATGAGATTTCGCTGAAATCCAAATTAAATTGGGATTTCATTTCCTATGGGAAATCTGTTTGAAATCCCAAATTTGTATTGGATTTCAGTCGAAATCTATCGAAATCTACTTTTAACTCGATTTCGATCATAATGTAAATTCGCTATAAAATTATTTTTATTTTATTAAAGAGTATTTTGCCAAATATTTGAAAAATAGATGTTAAATTCAAATATAAACATTTATTTATATGTCAAAGTAAAAAATTCAAAACCTGATCCACAATTTCTGAGTTTTTTTTTTAATTTTTTTAGTGCAATTAAACTTTATAAAATTTTGTATAATTAGATATCATGTCAGATATAAGTATATATAAAATTAATACAATTTTCTATTAACTTTGTTTTATATTTTGATATAAGATTGTTTATAGAAGCTTATACGCTATTATACATAATTATGTATAAACTATATCGCAGATCACTTAATATATGGCTGGAGACCAAAACGCATATGATTATATATAACGTCATGTCAAACATATTTATAAAACCAAAGTGTTAATATCAACGCATATCAACATTTATAATTATATCAAATCATATAAGATTATATGAAAACTTTTTTAGTCGGGTAGCTTTACAAAAATAAAATACCACGGTACGACTCGTTCTCGTTACATTTACGATCTAGTAACGAGACCTTAAGACAAGAGTAAACATGTTCTTCTCATATTCTTTCACATGAAATTTCTAAACAAGCGCTTCGTAAACACACACTCTTGTTTGCTTCGTACACACACACACACACATAATTGAAAATTGGAGTATTTTTAACAAAATTCAAAATAACTGCATTAAATAATTGTTACTACAATGTAATAGTTTTTGTAGTTTGTTTAAAAAAATAACTGTCAGAAACATTGAAAAATTTTGCTCTAAGTAAATTAACTGCAATTGTAGTTAAAATAATTACAACCGCATTACAACACAAATAACTGTCATGTAGTAACTGGAGAACTTTTCTGAGTATGCGATTGCGCAAGATGTTGTATCTTAGAACAGTTGTTGCACGCAATTTGATGGAGAGTTGGCGGACTTTGTTGAAGCTGTTTAGTTCATAGCCCTGTTATATTATTTTACTTCGGTGGGGTTAAGTACTATGGGAAGACCGAAGGAGTCACAATTACGAAATTTTTACGAAAAATATTAAAAATTACTAATTATCCATGATAAAAAAAACCAAACTCTTGCACGAGTGTTTTATTCTTGCTCAAGCACGGTGTAAAGTTGAGTAAAGTAATTATTACTCACGATCACGTATGATTACACTAAGATCACGCTCCCATCTCTAGTTTTAATGCTAAAACGGAAATACTCCAAAAATAACGATTTGGCTCCCAAAAATAGTGGATCTAATTTTGTAGAACACGATCGCTTCTGATTAGATATGATCAGAAAAAATTAGATACAAAATGATCTGTTATACCTACTTAGGGTATTCAATCGATTAATCGTTATTGGATTAATCGAACAATTTTGCTCAAAAATTGTTCGAATAATTTAAAATGTCTCAATTTTGAACAACGAGTAATTCGAATAATTTCATACGAAAAAATTACAAAAATGTTTAAAAAATATAATTTTTTATTAATGTAAATATGCTAAATTCTCAAAACTTTTTTAAAAAATTGTGATAAATAATTTGCTGTAGGCTTCTACAATCCAGGTTTCATTCAGGCCCAAAAAAATAATTAAGGGACGACCTTTTAGAATTTCTAGAAATATTTGTTAGCTTCAACTCAATAAGAATTTCATATTTTCAAGTAGCAGCGTTAAATCCCAAAAAAAAACTAAAACAACATAAAAGTATCACGGTTTGCTTTGTCATCTTCCAAACTACCACTCTGTTGTTGTGATTTATCTAGTAAAGTAGTGGTACATATTTACGTATAATGAATTTTTAATTATTTTTACGACTTTTTAAACGTTGATATTAAACGAAAGCATTAATAATTATTGTTATTTATGATTATTAATTACAATTAATGCTCAATTTAATTAAGCTAGTTTAGTGAGCACTCTGAATTAATAAAATAAAATAAAGAGATGAAGGTACGGAAACGTAGAGGGAAAATCAATTCTCAACATTTACGTTTTTATGTACTCAATGCATACGAAAGAGATACAAATTAATGGTATTATATTCTTTTTTAACTCTTTAGCTCATTGCGGTGTGGTTCTCCTCGATTTGGATAAAATTTTAATATGTGAAAGAGGGGACAGAAAAAATAAAAATACTGACAAAATCTGATCTCAATAATTTATCTTTATTTTATTTTAATGAATTTCAGAAGAGTTACTGCATTTATTTTTGTTCCTTTTTTAAATAAAATTATTAAAAACACAACAAGTGTATATATATTATTTTACAGAAATTTTTTTCGATTAATCGATTAATTTTAAAATTTTCTTCGATTAACCGATTAAGAAAAAACCCCGAATAATTATTTGCACGATTAATCGATTAAAATAATAAGCCGATTAATTGAATACCCTATACCTACTCCAATAAAAAAAGATATTTTCACGACAATGAGTTTCTTAAGGCACATCTACACGGGATAGAAATCTCGTAGAGTTTGCACTAAATTTGTCATCACTAATATAGTTGGCACTAATTTTTATCGTAAAAGTATCATCTCTAGTTGTCAAGTATTTGTTTTTATTAAAATTGTTGTATTTTAAAGAATAATTTTTTCTCCAAATACCAAAAGGTGCATTTAATAAACTGAAATGTTCAATAATATTACAAGACATCTTAAAAATTGTTACTAATTGAACAAATTCTGTATGACAGCAATTGTCAATGGCCTAGAGATTACATTTCGTAGACTTATTCAACAGAGCTGCATATTCATAAAGCCTAGCGAGTTTTCTATCCCGTGTAGATGTAAAAACTTAAAAGTAAAAACTAACTTTTATATTTGCTAGAAAAAATAAAAATCAGAAACTAAATTTTATTGTTGCCTAAACAAATAAATGTCAAAAATATCTTTTATTTTTGCTCGAAAAAAGTAATAACAAAAAATAACTTTTTTTCATTTGAATTTTATGATAAACGGCATATCTCACAAGAATAATCTCCTTCTGGGTTCCGGCAGATTTTGATGAAATTTGGATATGTGATATGGGGAACAAAATTAAATAACTTGTGGTTTTAAACATATCGGCCTAAGTTGATACTTAGGAGATAAAATGAGTCGCAAAGTTATTCGAAACTTCTTTGTTTGAAATTTTTTTAATATTTTAAGTTCACCGTTTAATAGTACATTTTGACCTATTTATATCACGAACAAAATTTTGAATTTTAAAAATTCATAATGGGGAAACATTCCTAATTCATAATAGTGAAATATTTCCCATTATTATAGGTATATCAAAATAAATCATAAGGATCGTGGATAAAACAAAAAATGCAAGATTTTTATAAGGACTGTCTCCCAAAACACCAAATCGTCAGCATATACGTTTGACCCACTGACCATTTTTGAAAAAATTTAATTAGGAATGGATTACATGTAATGTAAAAATCCTCTTTCTGATTCCGAAACCCATGTTAAATAAGAAAAGGGTATTTCACATGCTCAAAATGGCATTTTAATGGTAAGCATTTGATTGGTAATTTATAATTGTTTTTATTCTACTTAGCTCCGATTTCTGAACGTCCAGTTAAAATTTAGCCGACAGTAAAATTTCAATTTTAAAGGGGAAACAACAAATGTATCAGTTAGAGTCTCAGTTAGAAACTAACGGGACATTCTGTAATCGGGCCTTAGCCTTAGTTTCACAATATAGCTACTAACTGGGACTCTAACTAACACATTTGTTGTATGTATATATCATTTTGGAATACCAGTTGTTCCATTAAGCTGTTTCCTCAGTACTTCCTAGCCGATATTTTCGCCAAGATCTCTAAACCTTATATGATCTGTCAAAGATGTCCTTATTTCTAAGAGATATCCATTAGGGATGAATGACCGAAGTTTTTAACTCGGATATGACAACTTTTGGTCAACTAATCAGATCAGTTCTTTAATGCATATTCTTAAATGTATATATGTATCCATAAACCATCAGAAAGCCGCAGTTATGTTAATGTTTTCCTTCTTGCCTTTGTAACACTGATAGATTTCCTAATTTAATAACAAATATTTCCACAATTTAATTTACATATTTTTAATTTACAGATACCACTCTGCTAAAAAGATTTATAAAATGTATGAATTACGATGTTGAAGAAACTAAACGATTATTAGAACTCAACTATCAACTGCGAAATAAAAGTGCACATATATTTATAAACCGTGATCCAGATAATGAATTGACAAAGAAGTCATTTGATACTGTGTATGTAAATTTGTAATTTTTATTATAATTTATACGAAATGGTAACTGGGTCGGTCAAGGGACCTGTCACTTTAACATGGCGTTCTTAAAGCACATTTACACGCCAGAGAAAACTGCTAGTGATAGAGCAAAAAACACCTCTAAATGTTTCTATTGTGAAAGATTTAAGCTATTTAGGGTTGCTTTTTGCTCTATCTCTAGCAGTTTTCTCTCGCGTGTACATGTGCTTTTATAGGAGGTAAATTGGGGTACGCGATATATTTTATTTGGATATTAGATAATAATAAATACGTTTAAACGTTTATTTAAATTGAATTCAGTGAAATTTTTAATTACTTATTCTCCAAAATTCTCCATTAAAGTTCTTTAAATTTTTTCATAAAATTTAACATTTTTTCTTAATTTTTAACTAATACTGAATTTAGACTGGGCAAAAATGAGCTAGTTTTGCTTGTTTTATATATAAGAGCTTTGACAAGTAAAAACTAGCAAGAGTGAAAAACAAGCAGTTTTTGCTCAATCTAAATTCACGATAACAGATATCAACAAACTAAAAACACAAAAACAAAAATAACAATCGTAATAATAACAACAAAAACTTACAAGTAAGACAACAAGCACAATACAAAAGGAAAAGGAATCTAAATCATGAAGGAAAAAATTAACAAAATTGCCACATTCCAAAGTATTGTTATTGTTTGACATTAGTTATAATGAAATCCTGCGAAAGTGTTATTGTCTTATTGCTGTTTTCTTATGGATTTTGTAAATGTATAAAGTGAAAGCCTTTACTGTCACTAATGCATGTGTATGACGAATCAACCATGTAATCCTACACTCAGGGAATTATGTAGGTAAAATCAACTGCAAATGACAGTTAAAATAACTGCATTTGCAGTTAAAAAGGTGTAGACTTCATTTGCATTTAAATCAACTGCAATGTGAAGAAATTTTTAACTGTTAAAAATCAACTGACAAATGTAGTAAATTATTGTAAAACTGTACAAAAAACTGCAAATGTAGTTAAAAAAACATAAATAAAAATTATTAATTTCATAAAAACAAATTTATGTAACTACTCTTAATTTAATTTTATTCTATAATAAATTAAAAATTTAGAAGTCAAAATTTACACTTAATATCGTTGCACTTAACTATTAAGATATTTTGTTCTAGATGTCCATCTGTGAGGGATGCAATATTGTACACACACCCTTGTTTGCTTCGTACACACATACACTTGAAAATTGAAGTATTTGTAACAAAATTCAAAATAACTGCATAAAATAAAGTTACTACAATTTAGTAGTTTTTGTAGTTTGTTTAAAAAATAACTGTCAAAAACATTGAAAAACTTTGCTCTAAGCAGAGCTTTGAAGAATTAATTCTTTTTTGAATGAATTCACTACCAATCGAATTCAATTTTCTCTAGAATTGAATGAATTCCTTTTCTTAAGTAATTCACTGAATTCGTTCAACTGAACGCGTTCATCAAACAATAAATTCAAAGAATTAATTCCATTGGAATAGTTCTCTTTATTAAATCAAATGAATTAATTCACTGGTGAACGCGTTCAATTTTATAAATCGAACGGAAAAAAAAGTGAATTAATTCCTTACAGAATTAATTCCTTACAGAATTAATTCACCACAGAATTCGTTCAATTTCATTTTCGTTCAGTGAATTAAAAAAAATAAAATTACGTTCAGTGAATTAAAAAAAAATAAAATTACGTTCAGTGAATTAAAAAAAATTAAATTACGTTCAGTGAATTAAAAAAGAAAAAAAAAATACGTTCACTGAATTGAAAAAAAAAAATAACGTTCATTTATCGAAAAACAAAAATTACGTTCGCTGAATGCAAAGCCTGTTTTCTGCCGTTCAGTAGAAGAAAACATTGTATTGTAAAAAAGTATAAGGGTGAAATCAAAAAATGTGATAAAAACCGTGTAACCACCTAATTTCTAATGCATGGAATACATTTCAGTTACATATTTCGATATATATATCAGCGCATTGTCACCTGTTTTACAAAATTTATAACAATCTGACCAATTTTTGGTTAATACATAAAATTTGTGACCAATTTTATAGGCCAAATGTAAACTCCGTAACAAGTAACTCATAAGGTTTTTAACTTTAATAGCTTATATTTTAATAACCAATAAAGCTAAACAGTAACTATAAGAATTTTTATGAAGAGGAAAAGTGCCGTTTTTAATAAAAATTAATACATTTTACAACCTTTTTCGTATATCTTAGCTATCACGACTTCAACTCTGTAACGATTTTTCGTCATAATTTTTGATAAAAATGCATATACCAGAATTTTGGAGTTATCTATTATTTATATTGCAAAAAGTATAATGTTATTTATACTCAAATGATCGTTGGACTATAAGTAATCATCCAGTATAACAGACTTGAAGCTTTTCTCCAGCATGTAACATTCTCGAGATGAAAAAGGATGTCTTTAATAAGATTTGACAAAATGTTGTAAACTCCGTTCCTAATTTTTACACCACACTATTTAACGAGTAAGAAAAACAATGCCATATTTGGATTCACCTTGTAGGTATCATGCGATTTTGTTTCGGAAAAAAATTCTGACAAAGCGTTTCTGAAAGAAAACGAAAAAAGTAACCAAATGTAAACTCCGTAACTGTAAACTCCGTAACCACAATTGTTTGCATCAGATTTCATTCAAATAAATGTTTATAAATGTTCAAAATATTTTAAAATAACCATAAACAGAGGTGATTCAACTAATATTTATGCGTCAAAAGACGATTCAACTAATAATTTTGCGTCAAATCAAAAAAAGTTATCAGTTTTTTACCCTAAGCTGCTGGAGCGAAAAACGATTGATTTTGCATTTCATTGGTTTTGAATCGATATTTCGAGTCGTTACTGACATTAGTTTGACAAATTAAATTTGTTTCACACAATTTAAGAATTTTTTGATCGCGAAATGTTATGTTTTTAATATATTATTTGGTAACTGCGCAACCGCTGTTTGGATTTTAAAAAATTTTATATTTTTGAAAAGCATTTAAAAGGACCAAAAATACAAAATTAATAAAAAAATAAAAATTTTTTTTTCGCGGAATGAATTGTATTTTTATTCGCGAAACCGCCAATTTGATAAACACAAATTATATATCATTGGAGAGCAAGTTGAAAACCCAAATACGAAAAACTAATAAATTGAAGAAAATTCGTACGCAATTTTTTTTGTTATATCTTTTGCTTGCAGAAATGTAAACTCCGTTACAACAAAAAAAATTAAATTTGTGCAAAAAAAGTTATTGCGATAACTTGTAGAAGAGATTTTTTGCAATTAGGTTTATAATGACTAAACTTACTGAATCCATTAAAAAAAACCGAAATATTTACACTTTTTGCTTCTCACAAGTTTGGCCCAAAAATTTATCACATTTTTTGATTTCACCTATAAATGAAATACGTCATAGTCAAGCATCTACATTTTACTGGGAAGCATAAGTTGTCATTTTTAATAGTTATATTTTTTTCAAACTCATCTATATCTGTAAAGTTTTTATTTTTAATAGTAAAAGGCTTTATTTTTTAATCATGTAGGTTGATAAAGTGCATCGGCTTTCTCTAACACTTAAATATATATGTAATTTGTTTATTTTTACTAGCAAACGCTGTAGAATTGCTTAGTTGCAAATTTTATTTGTAAATAAATGTTTTCTTCTACTGAACGGCAGAAAACAGGCTTTAATTCACTGAACGTAATTTTATTTTTTTTTAATTCACTGAACGTAATTTTATTTTTTTTAATTCACTGAACGTAATTTTATTTTTTTTAATTCACTGAACGAAAATGAAATTGAACGAATTCAGTGTTGAATTAATTCAGTAAGGAATTAATTCACTTTTTTCCGTTCGATTTATAAAATTGAACGCGTTCACCAGTGAATTAATTCATTTGATTTAATAAAAAGAACTATAGCAATTGAATTAATTCGTAACAAAATAAATCGAACGAAAACAAATATGAATCAATTCCATTCAATATATGGTGCTTTGTGAATTAATTCATCGAATTTTTAATTCAGAATTGAAAAATTGAATTAAGGAATTAATTCTTCAAAGCTCTGGCTCTAAGTAAACTAACTGCAATTGTATTTAGTTAAAATAACTACAACCGCATTACTATACAAATAACTGTCATGTAGTAACTGCAGAACTTTTGGGAGTCTACCATACTTCTACTGTGATCGAAATCATATCTTTTTTGTTCACAAAACTGAACTTGTTTTGTTCACAAGAAAATAAACTCTGGAGAAGATTGATCTCCCTAGACTGGAGGGGCCACATGAGTCATACCTATCTAATCTCGCTAAGGTTCAATGACTGGCTTCTCTGTGTGTCACGGGCTCTACCGTTCGACGCCCAGTCATGTTTGGAAGTGATACTTGGCATTCCGCCGATGGAAAATTAAATCAGCGTCAAGGCAGCCAAAGCTGCTCTTAGACTGAGGGAACTGGGCCACTGACTCCGTTATTCGGAGTAGTGAAATCTCGGTGTATATGGGCGGTTCGAAAAAGAAGACGAGACAGGGTCGAGATTTTATTCTGGCAAACTGGACATTCGAGTTTTCAAGCGACTCCCAGAGGATTGTAGTATTTTCAAGATTGAGGTCTACGCAATTCTTATGTGGATCCACTACCCATTAGCATCTTTGTGGTGCAATTAGATCTGGGTGTGTGGAGCACTGTACTAACCCAGGGAAAACGAGTATGCTTATAAAAATATTTAGGGGCCACTGCGCGATGGGCCGAATGGCTGTGCTGCAGGGCCTGTGGGGACCAGGAGGAGGAGACAGTGCAGCATTTACTTTGTGATTGTCCGAAACTGAAGAAGCGGCGACTCAGATATCTGGGAAACATGTTCTTCGAAGACCTGCGGAATGTTTCTTTTTGAGGGGATCGAGATAGTGTTAGGTTTTTTCGGTTAGTGTTTTTTCTTTCCATGTGGATGTGGGGGAGACTGAGAAAATCCTAATATGGCCACAGAGTAAATTTACCGTCCTGCTGGCTCCCATTCAACCTAACCTACATACATATAGCGTATGAAATTGAAATTTAACCGAGGTAAAAACTCTATTTAAAAAAAAACGGTAGCATGATACTTTATTTTTTTTTTAATAACGTCTACAACCAGTAATTGACATAATTTCACTCTTGTTAAACTAAAACTCGAACTTGTTTCTTAAATTTTAATTGTTTTGTGTGTCCCATAAAATCTACGCCACAAACTTTCAGGATTTTATCTAATCTAGATCTCCATCGATATTATTGGGTTCAATGACTTTTGTGACATGTCCTAGGTCAGTTCCATACATCTCACAAGGGCTCAACACCATGTTAAATTTGCAAGACCTGGGAACGGTCCCTGGACCAGTTCATATTATTTTTCACATAAAAAATAACAACAACTTTCTAACCAACAGAGAGATGGTACCACTGCCAGGTGTAACGCCAGATAATTATAAAATTTTATTTTTTCGTCTTGCCGACAAGGATATTAAAGCGGTAGTTTTTGCAATTATGATATATTTGAAATGAAATAATTTGAAATACTTTTTTTTAATTTTCAGCAAAATAGTATAGAAGAAACTAAAGCTTTCTTTATGATGGCTGATTTGCGTTTTATATGTTCTGATTTAAAAGATGATTTTGAAAATGACCGCGATATCGATATGGAATCACTCGCAAATGGTGAAATTCATATTGCTGATATTGCTAATTATTCTTTAAGACATATAGCATCCATGTCAATGCTGACAATGCGTACCTACATGAACTATTTACAACAGGCGTATCCAGTTCGCTTGAAAGCAATGCATGTTATAAATTGTCCACCATTTATAAGTCGGATGGTTGCTATATGCCGGCCATTTATAAATGATGAAGTTTTTAAAATGGTTGGTTGTATATGATTAATTCCAAATCTAGAAATCAAATCTCATCTTTATAATATAATTTCAGATGAAATTTCATACTGAGGGCATTGAAAGTCTTTATGAACATGTACCACGTGATATGTTGCCTTTGGAATATGGTGGCAAGGTTAAATCTTTGGCAGATATTAAAACAAAATGGTGGAATATTTTAATTAAGAAACGGTAATTGGAAAATGGTAATTAAAATTGTGTTTTTTTAATAGAAATTTCTATTTCAGAGATTATTTGATGGATCCAAATCATTGGGTCAATGAAACTGACACAAGTAGTCGATGGTCATGGTGGTAAATTTAGTTTAAATTTTGTATTGTGTTTTTTTTTTTGTATATAAAATTGTACCAAATAGTTTTATTACATCTCATGAAATTAATAAAGATTTGTTAAGTTTAGTAAGATAAAATATAATCTAGCAATAAAAATAAAAATAATTTTTTTTATTTTAGCGATTTTTAAAGAAATCGTTTTTTTTTTTTTATTTGATGAAATATAAAGGTATTACTTTTTTTTTGTTTAACTTAACCACTTTTTTCAGTTATAAAATATTTTAGAATATTGTTATCTTTAGCCCATGTTAAGCAAAGATCAAATATGACCCAGAAAATAGATTTAAAATTTGAAATTTAATATTACTACACAAACAACTGTCATCTATTTAGTAACGGACTTACTTTGTGAGTGTAAGTTTAAAAAAGGTTTTTAAATTGTACGCACACTCAGGAAATTATGTAGGTAGAATCAACTGAAAATGACAATTAAAATAACCGCATTTTAAGTTGAAAATATAATGTATATTTTTCTTTAAATCAACTGCAATATATAGTTATTTTTGACTATTAAAAATCAACCGACGAATGTAGTATAAATCACTACAAATGCAGTTAGAACAACAGACATGAAAAACAACTACCCAAAGGGTACTTTTATATAATTGTTGCTTTCAAGAAGTGTTGGATTTATGGCTGGTTTTACCAACTCAGACAGTTCATATACAAAATATATTCTTGTCCCGTTGAATTTTTGCACCTTATGTAATGTCCCGGTTTGTATATCCAATTCATCATTTTCTTATTGCGGAAATCATGAAAATTATCAACCTTTTTGAAACAACAAATAAAATCTAATATGAAAATATCATATTAGAATTTGGGCTTGGGGTAGAACAATATTCTAACTAAATATATGAAAATATAGAAAGTCCGAAACAAGAATTTTTGTATTTTTTAATGCAAAAATTAAACTAATCGTTAAAATATTTAATAATATTCATGCAATAACCCTGCAAATCACTCAATACTTTTTGTATAACAAAATTATATGTGCCTTCCCAACCGGCAACTCAGATAACTTTTAATGCACTTAAATCTAACTATTTCGGAACTACCCAGTGTAGAAAATCATTACCAGATACGTAGTTATGTTTATCTTGGTAAAGCGATGTCGCGAAAAATACTGAGTTATGCTTACACACCAGCATACGAAAAATCTAAAAATATGTCATTACCTATATGCTTACCAGTACTGACAAAAAGAATTAGTCTAAAAATAGATTTTCAAAAAAATAAGTTTTATAAAAAAAATATTTTTTATTGTAAAATTTGTTTTAATAAAATTTTCTAGTGCGGGAATCGAACTTGGGACCAGAGAAACAAGCCAGCCGCCGTGAGCCGTTTAAGCCGCCGCCGCCGGTCATTTTTGCTTCAGCCGCCGCCGCCGATTGTTTTCGGCTCATTTCGGCTGGAAGTATCAATTTTCAAATATAAAAAATTTAAAAATAAATATATATGAAATTATATGAAAAGAAAAAAGTTAAAATCTTCTAAATATTAATGTGCTAATTCATAAACAAAATTTATTTGGTATTTGAAGCTTGCTATAGTTAAAGTACATATTTCGCTTAATAAAGAATTATTAGAAATCTTGATTCATAATCGTATTTTAACTATAAATTAATTTTTCGATTTGATACTGGCAACACTATTGTTTATGTTCTCTCTTCTCCCAAATAAGTCGTAAGTGATTTACAAACTTAGTAAACGATTGACTCGGTAATCGGGAGTAAAAACTTTATTTGCTTAAATTAGAGAACTAATGATGTGCTAAGATAAATTTAAAAGCCATTAAAAATATTTTTTTTTATTTATAAAGCAAATCAATGTAAATGTCTGTAAAAAAGTAATTTTATAGAACATATTATTCAAAGCATACAAAAGTAATCGAATTTCGAATAATGTTTTGACAGTCTACACATCACTATTGTTTTGTTTTTCTTTTTAATTTTATTTTTACATTTTTTTGTAAATTTTTTCGAAAAAGGTCATTGGCTACGCAATTGTTATAGTTTTTTTCAGTTGGATGGATGCAAGTTGTTGGAAGCCACACATTCTAGGGATGGGATGGCTTTAATAAATCATTTCATGCCTGAAAATGAAATAATTAGCAATTAAATGGTGGCTTCCTCACTCCAAACTTTATAAAAGGTTTAAAGTTAGTGAGTACCAACTATAAACCTTTATTATTTTCTTAATTATTAAGCAAATATGAATACTGTTTTTCACAAATTAGCTTAAAATCCTGCAATAAGACTGTTGTAAAAGTTTATGAATTAGACCATAAATTTTTATAAATATATTTTTTTTAAGCTATAATTTATACTGTGAAAAAAATTAAAAAAAAAAGTTCTTAATGGGTTAATATAATACTTCAGAATGCAACTCTTTGCAGATGTCTAAAAAATTAATTAATAAAAAAACATAGCTGCTTAACTTTGCATTTAAAACTCAATATATGTATTTGGTGTATGCATTTTTATCAAAAATGATGACGAAAAATCGTTACAGAGTTGAAGTCGTGTTAGCATAGATATAAGTTTGTAAAATGTATTAATTTTTGTTAAAAGCGTTACTTTTCCTCTTCATATAAATTCTTACAGTTAGTGTTTAGCTTCATTGGTTATTAAAATATAAGCTATTGAAATTAAAACACCTTATGAGATACTGGTTACGGAGTTTACATTTGGCCTATAAAATTGGTTACAAATTTTATGTATTAACCAAAAATTGATCAGATTGTTATTAATTTTGTAAAACAGGTGACAATGCGCTGATATATATCGAAATATATAACTCAAATGTAATCCATGCATTTGAAATTAGCTGGTTACTTGGTTTTTATCACATTTTTTGATATCACCCATATATATTTTTTCAATTCTAAAATACATTTTTAAAAATGGTCCAGTTGAATATTTTGGATAAATTAAACATTTTGTAACAAATAAATGAAAAAGTAAAGAAATATTGTAAAATTCTATAATATTTAGAAAAGGAAACTTTTACGGATAAAATGCTCAAACCAATGTTCGAATTGATCACATAATTTCATCATTTAAGGACATTATTGATTGGGCATCTAATTCAAATGTGTCCCTACAAGATATGTGCATCCTGCCCAAACTTTCTAACAAAGCCTCCATTCAAAAGTCTTCAAACAAGTTTAATTTCTTAAATCAATCGATATATATTTTTTCTATGGTCTTTATTTATTCCTTAATTTGTTAAAATTAAAAAGAATAAATATAAAAAATTGATTCCCAGTATGCTTTAATTGTCTGAAAATTCTATAAGAGACAAAAATTGTTTTGAGTTCCAAGGGGTTACATTTTCCCAATGTTGGGATTACTTTGGAGCCCTTTACATTGGCAAAAAAATGTGCTGGCAGAATTAATATTTTGCAAGTTATGTTTCAACGAAAAGGACTTGGTACTAAAAGGGTATGTTTATAATTTATTAAATAAAACTTGTATGTTATATTAAATAATTAGGACCATTTGTTAGATATAGTCGTGACTAGCCATGGATCTGTGCGAATATGAAACAAATCACACGTGAACCAACAACAAATCTTATATAAATTGACTTTATATATATTTTTTTGCGAGTGATTTTCTGACCGTGATAAAGTGCAGACGTTAATTGTGATCTCTTTTCTATAATTCTATTTAAAAGTAAAAGCAATAACATTTGTTATTGTATTAAGAAAAAACTTTTTTTAATACATTGTATCATTGTTGCCATAACGGCGATTTTCTCGTCAGATCTAGCGATTTTATTTCGCCCCTAGCGGGAAAAATTGTCCTGTAGCTATTAGCCAAAAATCTAGCGATTTTTTTATCAGCCGTAATATAATTTTTAAAACTCGGTTTTATGTTGAAAAATATTATAAAACTCGCACATTGATATTCCTTTATTATAAAACACAACATCTTAAACGATTTTAGTAAAAACAAACTCTAAAAATACACATTTCGATCGTACAACGCCCTCTATTGTGTATTCTCAATACTAAGATTAATTCGATGAAAATCAGGACTCATTATTTGAAGCTTAATCGTAAAATTTTTCATTATTTAAAAGTTTATAACACTTCTTATTAACATATTAAAGAAATTTTTGAGTAAAAACTATTTTTCAACAATCTAGCGATAAAATCGCTAAATATTTACACTGTTTATAATCTAGCGATTTTTGGGTCTGATCTAGCCATTTATTTTGAAAATTTGTTGGCAACACTGCATTGTATATTGAAATCAACAACAAATTATTACTTATTATTAAGTAGTAAACAAAGGGATTAATATTCTGCTATACTAATCCTCTGCTGTTACAGCAGAATGGATAGTAGCAGCGAGTCTACAGAAGAAAGCGATATTGGGTCATATGAATAAAACTTAGCAATTACTTCGAAGTAATTACTTTGGGCTTAGGAATGGCTTTTAACTCCAAATTTACCAATTGGCTGGTAGAATAGCATGAAATGTAAACGAAAATTAAAAAATTAATTTTCTAGTCTACTCCCAAGCAGACTGTCTGGTAGACAGTTGCTGAAAACAAAACAACGAAACGACGACAAAATCGATCACCGGAGTTAGTTAAGCATGCAATCAAAATAACAAAAACTACCAACAATGATGATTAGGGCAAGGAATTCCATGCAAATGCATGTTATTTCTCGATAGTCCAAAACTAATATGGACTAAACATTTATCCGACTCATCAAATTTAGAACAAACTGGCATCGATTTGTAGTTGCATATTTTGACATAAATGCATGTTTTTGCATATTTCGACTTTAAATGCATATTTGGTGGCTTTTTAATGCATATTTTGTGCTTTTTAATGCATATTTGTGCACATTTTTCATTTTTAGTAGCATTTTTTATTTTGTAAAAAAGTATAAAAAATTGATACGTTTTCATATTTTGATTCAATCAAAATAAACATTTTTAAAACTTTATTGACCTATGGGAAATCTTCGAGTTCTGTGTCTGTTTGCAAAATAACTAACTTAAATATATTTTTAAGTTTTAAAGTGCATTATTTTTGAAAAAATTATAGTTTTTAGTGCACATTTCTTATATTGTTAGTGAATATTTTTCTTTTTTAACCGCATATTTTAGGCGCATATTTTTCATTTTTAAGTGCATGAAATTCCTTGCCCTAATGATGATATACCAAGTACCTACTAGCAACAACATGTTTGCTGCACTTGATGTAGACAATAATGATGATGATAATTATATTAACGATAATGCTAACAAAGAGCGTTCTGAAGAAAAACCGCCTCCAATAATTATTCCAAATGTTTCAGATATAAGAGCGATGATGAATAACTTTTCAAAACCTTGAAGATTATTCGTACAAATCTTTGAGAGATGGTCAGGTAAGAGTAATGGCAAAAAACGTAAAGGCATATAGAGTGATAGTAAAATATCTATCTATCTTTCGTAAAAAAAACTTAAACGTTTTCAAATCACATTACAAAATGTTGTTTTCAGCCGATCAAGCCGCCGATTAATTGGTTGCGCTGCCGCCGCCGATTATTTTGGTCGGCTTGTTTCTCTGCTTGGGACTCCAGGTATGCTCCAGGTTGCCAGCCAATAGCTCTACCATCTGAGCTACAGTGGGGAGCATTATTGAGTATATGTCAGTACTTGAGGAAACTTACAAGTGCAGACATAAAAATATTAGACAAGGGGACTAAAGTATACTTTTCTGAAAGCACAAGGTTCGCTTAATCTAAATCTGGCCTCAGAAATGACCTTCCATATCAGACTTTCGAGCTATATAAATGGGAAAAACTGAACTTTTCTTCAAAATATTTCGAATCGTATATTTTCTTGAAAAATATTTTTAACAAGCTTCGTAACGGCATCTGAATAAACTATTCTTCCTCTTTAAAATGATTTTTTAATTTTTTTGATAACATATTTTTTTTACGGATATATCGTTTTTTGAAATTTGGGCCTTTTATTTTTTTTTTTACAATTTTACTTTGAAATTGCGTTGAAGGCCCAAATTTATAGTTAGCTATAAACTAATTTTATTTTAGTTGGCTATAAATTGACTTTATAAAAATCAACTAGCTTACTTTTAGTTAACGTATAATAAATTAAAAAACCCAAAAGAAAGATAAATATAAAAATAGGACAAATTTATAAACAAAATATTCTTAACCTCAGACCTACTAAATTAGAATTAATAAAAATACATATTAATTACAATATTAATTTTATTTGGTCTATACGACGCGTTTGGAAAAACAACAAAAATAAAAAAAATAAAAATGCCCTGTTGGCAGTCCGTCTGCACTATACACAAATTGCATGCACTTGTACGTAAAAACCATACGTCAGTGTGGCAACATTTACGAAAATGTGACACTGAGGAAATAAGAAGATAAACAAAAAAATCTAAAGTAGAATGTTTGCATATGTCTATTTGATCACTTCTGAAAGTATTCATATAGAGACAATCTGACAATAAAAATATAAACAATAATACAGTTTAATGGAAAATCACTGATGAAGCCTGTCCATAGAAAAAGGCAGAAATTGGATCTAGTCTGATTTGCAAATTTAATGTGTTTATAACTTTTGAAGAAAATGTTTATTCTTCTTCTTAACCTCGAACCTACTATATTTGCTTTTTGATAAAGCTTTTTATTCCTTCTTCTTCTTGGAATTATTAAATTATTTAAATTAAGTTATTAAATATTTTCTATTTATTTATTTTTACACTAACTAGATGCACGAGCACTGATTTTGACAATGAATAAAAGAAAATCAAAAAATATGTAAAACAAATCTAAAAGAAAGAGATAGAAAAATGTCAAAAACAAGTGCAAATGCCAACAAATGTCACTGCACACAATATCCAAGCTTCGATTTTGGGGAAGTTCTGCATTACATTGTAGTTAGCTTATAGTTAGTTCCATAAACGAAAAATTTTGCATGATTTTATACGTTTGCACAATGTTAATCTCTGATTAAGTTTCTTAATTCATTTTCTGTGGAACAAATCCTTTGGAATTTTTTAATTGCGATATATTTTAATTCATAATCCAAGGACTATAATACCCATAACTGAAATCAAGGTTTGGTGGTAGGCTTGACTGATCGAAATTGGCAAAAAGCTTGACATTCAGAGGAAAAAGCTTGATTTTTCTTGACATAAAAAAAGTCTTTATTTTTCTTGACAATTTAAAATTCAGTTCAATTAGCAAAAATATTGCAAAATTGACTTGAAAATTTAATTGATATTAATTTATACAGATTTTCTACATATTTTGTACCACATTTTTTTAAGAAATGGGCTCATATGTTGTCAATAGATACGTCTTTTGGCAATTCTTCCGAACTTCCCGAAGGCAGCAGTAATCTGCAATACAACATATCAGTATTAATTGAATTTCATATTTTTTAAATAAATGCAGCTCTGCTTAATTAATCATTGACAACAGTTTTTTATATTTAAAACAGCAATTTGCTAAAAATCTGATTTTTTTCCAAAATCATATCTTTTTTCTAAGTATTTTACAGCATTTTGTGAAAATTGGTTAGCTTCTAACTCAAACGTTTCCTTTTCATTCAAAGAGAGACTTTTTATGCTTTACTACCATGGAAACAGTCATTTCCCTAAAAATTAGTCATGGTACATTTAAAAACAGTTTGTTTTTTTTGCTAATGGTTAATTTTTCTTTATTTTTCTTATCAATTTGATGGAAAAATTTCTAAAATTCCGTTTTGACAAATGACATTTTTCTTTATTCTTGACACGCATTGAAAAAGCTTGACAATCAAGCCAAGTCAAGCCCGTCTGGCAATCCTATTTGGTGGTCAGGTTGCAAAAAAAATTTTTACAAAAAGGAAAATTTTTGAATCAGTATTTTCTTTTGCAGAATGTTAATAGCTGGTTGAATTTTTTAATTTTTTTTTCTACCATAAAGTTTTTTTTTCGCATTCCGGAATTATTTTCAATTTTTTAAGTGCGGTTTTTTTAAATTTATAATCTAGGGACTATAATGTACATCTCCCAAAGGAAAGTTTAGTGATTAAGCACCGTAAGTTGTTCTCCAACTTTAAATGCCTCAAATTGTAATTTAAATCATAAAAATTAACAATTTTTAAAATTTATAACAAAGGCACAAGCACAATAAACACAAAATTTATTTATTTATTTATTTACACTGTGAGACAAATGGTAGGGGTCAGTGATCGGAAAGGGTTCAAACTACCGGGGAAAGTTATATCGGTAAAAAAGAAGTTTTACATGTCCCGGCGTTTCGCTGGGTCACCCCTAGGAATCGAGATATATCGATTTGACCTTTGGTGGTCTTTTTTTTTACATAACTCGAGAACCACTAGTCCGATTTTGCTCAAACAATTTTAAAAAAATTAAAAATTACAATTCCTTTAATCTGTTCATATAACGTTTTTCTATATACTCAACAGTTTTGCCGGTAAAAATAAATGTATGAAGAAAAAAATATTTTTTGCCTAAAATATTAAAAAAAAGTAATAAACAAAAGATTATTGATTTTTATGGTAGCGGTAACAAACATTTATTTTTACCGGCAAAACTGTTGAGTATATAGAAAAACGTTATATGAACCGATTAAAGGAATTGTAATTTTTAATTTTTTTAAAATTGTTTGAGCAAAATCGAACTAGTGGTTCTCGAGTTATGTCAAAAAAAGATATATCTCAATTCCTAGGGGTGACCCAGCGAAACGCCGGGACACGTAAAACTTGTTTTTGACCGATATAACATTTCCCGTTGGTTTCATCCCATCCCGATTTTGACTGTCGCATAGTGTTATTAATGTCACTTTTTCCCAAGAAAAATAATAGTCTTGTACATTAAATTTGCGTGAAAACAAACTCTACACATTTTTTACCTGAAACTCAAACAACTTACGGTGCTTTAGTTCCATAAAACCTTTTTTCGCATTACGCCATTATTTTGTTGTCCATCCATTAACAAAAACAAGACTCCCAACACCGGCAGATGACAACCCAAACCATGACCCCTCTGCCACTAAGTTTTACTGTACTTACTTATTTTTTTTTTTCCTTTTAATTCTGTGTTGTCTTTTGCCAGACCCTAATTCGCCCATCAGATTGAAAAATGCTGACCTTGCTTTCATCAGGAAATAGACTTTGTCCCAAAGATTTACGAAGTCTATTCTCATCTTTTTGTTAAATTTACCTATGTACATAGGTTTACGTCTACCCGATCAAAAAAATGTATATATAGTCATATATAGTAATATCTTGTTTTATCTTATAATATGTGAGTATATATATTGTCATGAATAGCCATATATTTTTTTATATTGTTTTTTATAAGATTAGATATCAACCGTATATACTATACGTAATGAGATATGACAGATAATAATATAAGTGACATAATATATAATTAGATATAGTATAATATATAATTATATATAGTCACATATTACCTGACTATCGAATTCCAGCTCGCGCACAAAAAAAATGTTTTACACTTTTTTAACTCAATTTAGATGCCTATTCCTACGAAAAGTCTGTGACTCTTAGATGTGACTCTATTACTCATGTATTTGTTGTTACAAAGTCACAATAAATTATATTTATTCAAATTTTTGTTTGAAAACTTCAAAAAAATTAAGACCTAGTATCGACACAATCATAACAGCGACAAATAAAAATTAAATTTTTTGAATTTTATTGTTGTTTTCTATGAAAAGTTAAGATTCTCAGTCTTAAAAATAGTCTTATGACGGTCACAATGAGTCACAAGTAGGAATAGGCACCTTAATTTACTTGTAAATATTTTTTTTACAGATCTTAAAAAAATTAACCCATTTTCTGCCAATAGCACCTGAAAGTTATGTTTGCTGCAACTTATTATATATTGTTATATATAACCCCACACCTAATTATATATGTGAATAGAGTTGCCAGATGGCCTGGCATGGCCTGGATTGTTCAGTTATTTTGAGTCTTGTCCAGTTACCAGCTAAAATACAATTTGTCCAGTTGAAACAGAATTTCTTTAATTTTGAAAAACAATTATTATATTTTTTATTAATTAAATTAATATTCGGAAGTATTAGCTCTAGAAAGTGATTCCTGTTATATTATAGAATTGCACTGAATTACCTTACAAATCGGTTAAAAGATGAGTTTTATGGAAGCAAAGTTGCAACTATTTCAAAAAAAATCTTATCATGAAACAAAAACTTTCAAATTAGAAGCACATCAGTTTTTAAGAAATGCTGTTACTTACTTGGAGCAACGATATCGCACCCTAAATACAAAAGTGACACAACTCAAAATTCTTAAATTTTCAGAAGAGGCAAAAAAATGTTTATGTAAAAATGATTGTAATATTTAAAAAAAAATTTAGTTCCATTATGAAAAAGTCCATTTTAAGGAAGGTTTTGCTATATGTTTTTTAATTTTATATTATGTTTGTGGAAATTTTCAAATTTTGAGTTACGACCCTTTAATTGAAAACTTAAAAAGGCACATAACAAAAATACAGTAAATTGAGCCCATTTTTTTCAATTAAAGAAACAGTATGCAAAATAATACACCACAAAGTTTATCACTTTTTACAGTAAAAGCGACAAAACTCAAAATAATGCTCTTTTTATATTTAACAAAAGTAATCACAGAAGCAACGCAATTAACATAAAAACAGACATAAAGGGATTTTTGCCAGTTAGAGATGTGTACTGTGAATTCATTTATGCAAAAAAGTCAATTTTGGAAAATTTTGAAATGTGTCACTTCTGTATTTAGGGTGCGATATGATTTCGGAGACGAATCACTTTACAACAAAATTTCTGTTTTAAATTTAAAACAATCTCTTTTATCATAGGATAACTTATCAGAGCTTCAAAAAGTTTTAAAAATATCAAATTTAATTGACAATGACATGTTGTACACTGACTTCTGGTGTCTGCGAGAAACCTTTGATAATTTCCGAAAGATATTCCAATTGATAAGATATTATCAATTTTTTGAAAAAAATAACTTACAAAATCTATATAAACTGATTTAATTTGTATTTCCATACCAATTAGCAATGCTTTTTGTGAAAGAACTTTTAGTATTTTAAATAATCTATACTCACAAGAATGCAATAGAATGTTCTTCGGCTTAATAAAGGCTGAAAATTTAATAAGAATAAATTTTGAAGAAAGTTGCAAAAATTTTCTAAAAATTTTTACTTACAACTAAAGCAAAAGGGTTAGTAAATTCTGTAAATAAAAATACAAAATATATATGGCAAAATAGTTATATTTTTTTATCTCAAAAAAAACAATATAGTTTTTTTTTAATTAATTAAAAACTATGAAAAGATACATTAAAAAACTATATTGTTTTTTTGTCTAATGTGTACTAATTAAATTTGTTATAATGTATTTCTGTTTAGATTCTCCTGAGGAAGAACAACGATGCTTGTTCGAAATATTGAGAAGAAAATAGACATTTTAAAATAAAATATAAAACTTGATTTTTATTTTTAACTATATGACCTTGAGCCGAACCAAATCTATCACAAAAAAAAATTAAATAAAATTTTACTTTTTTTTTAACTATAATTGCATTTTTAAATTGTCCAGTTATTTTTTTTTTTTAATCCAGGTGAATTTTTTCCATTGTCCAGTTATTTGACTTTTGGTATCTGGCATCCCTACACACAAAAAAATTCGCGAGGGTGTATTGCCTTGGGTGGCTTAGGTAGTGTATTTTAATATACCATTTAAAAAAGTTGTATTATTACCTTTGCCACTAGGAAAGAATTTTACCTATCCATAATGTAAATTTTACTATGAGAAATTGGTAACACTTCGAAAAAATATTTTGAAATTTATAATGTCAAACCTTTATAAATTTCCTTTTATATTATGCAAACAGAATTTCAACAGACAGCAATGAATCGGTGTTTTATTTTAAACTAGCGGGCTCAGCCCGCTACGTTGTTACCGTGCCTTAAAGTTTAGGGGGCACGACAATTTTTTTAAATTCGCTTTTTATTTAAAGTACAGTTTTTATAATAAAAGCCTTCACCCAGCCACCACAAATAAATAATTCTGCACAACCATGGGTTTAAAATAAATAAATATTTGATCACTTTTTCTCATGAAAGTGGATTGTTAGTAATGAATCCATAATAAATTGCAATATACGTGTGTATGTTAAGATAATTTGGTAAAGTGCGAACTTAGGTAGATAGACCCGTAAATAGTTTTGTTCATTTGTGTTTTGAATGAAAATAAATAACGTAAAGCAGGGTTGGAAAGCATTTTATAATATTAAAAATAGCGGGCAAAGCCCGCTACGTTGTTAGCGTGTCTTAAAGTTTTTTTTTTAATTCTAGTTTATGTAAAGGTAGACCTGGCAATTCAAGTAAATTCACAAATTTACTGCGTCGGTTTCTTCCACCGGTGCTTCGTTACATGAAGTTTAAATATCGGAATATATAAGTTACATTCCTTTTCTAAGGTTTTTTCTCTTTTAGAAAATTTGTTTAACTTTTTGGAGAGTATGTTTCAATGCTACATAAGTTTCATATTCCGTGGATAGTGTTTGAACAGGTAATTCCCTGTTCCAATCCATTTGCATTGTCTATAATTTCAATTCCACTCGTTCAACGTTTATATCCATTTCATTCCACTTGTGTAGTGTTTCAATTCCAC
Source organism: Leucophora obtusa (assembly GCA_949987735.1). Classification (NCBI taxonomy): domain Eukaryota; kingdom Metazoa; phylum Arthropoda; class Insecta; order Diptera; family Anthomyiidae; genus Leucophora; species Leucophora obtusa. The sequence goes on from OX465297.1 coordinate 27,121,002, forward strand.
TCGTTTCCTATTTAGTTTCTTAATTTTAGTGTTTCATATACACTTGTTCTTTAAGTTTTAGGTTTCTAGCTAAAGACGCAGACGTTAAGGGGGGGGGGGGCAATTTTCCCCTTTTTGAACCACCATTTTTACCACGTTCCTGTCCAAAGTCCTAGAAATGCCTTGTCGATAAGTTAGCCCATACTCCAAGGAAAACATATTATATATTACAGGTTTCTAGCCGAAGGGTTCGGTTAGGTCATCAAGGGGGAGAATTATTCCGTTTTTACCCCTCCCGGTAGGAATTTCCAAAAATTCCGTCTTAGAGGACGTCTGCGTTGGAGGAGGAACCTACAACATACATAATTTTAGGTCTCTATATCCAGCAGTTTGGCCAGGCCGTCAAGGGGGAAGTTTTTTCCCTTTTTACCCCTCCCGGTATGAATTTCCAAAAATACCATCTTAGGGGACGTCAACGTTGGAGAAGGAATCCAAATACCGAATTTAAGCTCCCTTGTTCCAGCAGTTTGGCCAGGCCGTTAAGGGGGAGACTATTCCTGTTTTTGACCCTACCTGTAGAAATTTCCAAAAATCTCTTCTTAGCGGATGTCTACAATAGAGGAGGAACTTTAATACCAAATTTCAACTTCCTACCTCCAGCGGTTTGGGCAGGCCTTTAAGCGGCACTTTTCGCTTCATTAATCCCCATTTTTGCAATGTCCCTGTCCAAAAAGCACCTTCCCGGTAAGTGAGCCCATACTCCAAGTAACATATGTTTTACATTTCAGGTTTCTAGCCAACTTTTACTATTTGTGCCCCTCTCGGTAGGAATTTCCGAAAATTCATCGACAGGGAATTTCAGCTTCCTAGTTCCAGCAGTTTGAGCAGGCTGTCGAGGGGGACACTTTTTCTTTTTTTGTCCCTCCCGGTTGGAATTCGGCTGGAAGAGGAACCTAAGTACCGAATTTCAGCTTCCTAGTTCCAGCAGGTCGTTAAGGGGCAACTTTCCCTTTTTGAGCCCCCATTTTATAACGACCCTGTCCAAAATTCAAAAAAGTATCTTTCTAATAAGTTAGCCCTTACTCCAGGGACCCACATTTTAAGCTTCAGGTTTCTAGCCGAAGGGGTTTTTACCGGCCCCCAAGGTGAGGCTTTTCTTCTTTTTGCCCCTCCCTTTAGGAATTTACAAAAATTCCATCTTCGCGGCTATCTGCGATGGATGAGGAACATTCATACCAAATTTCAACTGCATTGCCTAAGCGGTTTGGGCAGGCCGTTAATGGGGACATTTTTCCCTTTCAACCACCATTTTTACTATGTTCCTGTTCCAAAATAGAAAAATTACGTGGCCGGTGAGTTAGTCCTACTCCAAGGAATACATATTTAAAATTTTAGGTTGGCCAAAAGTCTCCTCCGTCAGGAGGAGACTTTTGCCTTATTTCCCCTCCCGATAGGAATTTCAAAAATTCCGTCTAAGCGGACGCCTACACAGAAGGAGGAACTCACATACCGAGTTTCCTTTTGGGATATCCTGTAGGGAATTCCAAAAATACAAACTTAGTCGATGTCTACTACAGTGGATGAACCTTTATACCAAATTTCAACTTCTTACCTCCAGTGGTTTGGGCAGGCACTTTTCCAATTTGTGAGATTGTTTATGGGGAGACTTTTCCCCTTTTTGCCCGTTCCGGTAGGAATTTCCAAAAATCCCGTCTTAGCGCACGTCTATGCCGAATATCAAGAAACCTTGTTTTAGTGGAGATATCCGTGGGGGGAGGAAAAAAAGTAGTTTTTTTGAAATTATACATATATTATTTTAAATGGTACTTTTTGGAAAAACGAAATTTTTTGGAAAAAGATATATTGTTTTTACAAAGTACTTTATTTGTACTTTTTTGGAAAAGGTATTTTTTTTTTAAAAGGTGTTTTTTTAGAAAAATTTATGTTTTTTGGAAAAAGGTACTTTTTTTGGAAAAGGTACTTCTTTTGGAAAAGGAAAATTTTTTTACAAAAAGGTACTTTTTTTTGGGAAAAGTACTTTTTTTGGAAAAGGTACTTTTTTGGAAAAAGGAATTTTTTTTGGAAAAAGGTACTTTTTTTGGAAAAGGTACTTTTTTTGGAAAAAGGTATTTTTTGGAAAAAGGTTCTTTTTTTGGAAAAAGGTACTTTTTTTGGAAAAAGGTACTTTTTTTGGAAAAAGGTACTTTTTTTGGAAAAAGGTACTTTTTTGGAAAAAGGTACTTTTTTTGAAAAAAGGTACTTTTTTTGGAAAAAGGTACTTTTTTTGGAAAAAGGTACTTTTTTTGGAAAAAGGTACTTTTTTTGGAAAAATTTACTTTTTTTGGAAAAATGTACTTTTTTTGGAAAAAGGTACATTTTTTGGGAAAAGGGTACTTTTTTGGAAAAAGGTACTTTTTTTTGGAAAAGGGTACTTTTTTTGGAAAAAGGTACTTTTTTTGGAAGAAGGTACTTTTTTTGTAAAAAGGTACTTTTTTTTGGAAAAAGGTACTTTTTTTGGAAAAAGGAATTTTTTTTGGAAAAAGGAATTTTTTTTGGAAAAAGGTACTTTTTTTGGAAAAAGGTACTTTTTTTGGAAAAAGGTACTTTTTTTGGAAAAAGGTACTTTTTTTGGGAAAAGGTACTTTTTTTGTCCCCTTTTTGCCCCTCCCGATAAGAATTTACAAAAATGCCGTCTCAACGGACGTCTACACCGGTCGAGGAACCTACATACCAAATTTCAACTTCATAGCTCCAGCAGTTTGAGCAGGCCGTCAAGGGGGAGACTTTTTCCCCTTTTTGCCCGTCCCTGTAAAAATTTCCAAAACTCCCGTCTTGGTGGATGTCTACGATAGTGGAGGAACCTTTATACCAAATTTCAACTTCCTACCTCCAGCGGTTTGGGCAGGCCGTCAAGGGGGGCCTTTTTCCCCTTTTTAACCCCCATTTTTACAACGTCCCTGTCCAAAATTCCAGAAAGTACTTTCCAGAAAAGTTAGCCCATACTCCAAGGAACACATATCTTAAATTTCAGCTTTCTAGCCAAAGGGGTTTTGGCAGGCCGCCAAGGGGGAGACTTTTCCCCTTTTTGCCCGTTCCGGTAGGAATCCAAAAATCCCGTCTTAGCGGACGTCTACGCCGAAAGAGGAACCTACATACCAAATTTCAACTTCCTAGCTTCAGCGGTTTGGGCTGGGCGATGTTGAGTCAGTTATTCAGTCAGTCAGTCACGTTATTCTTTTATATATAGAGATAAAAGACAATAAAATAAAAAAAGAACGTTATTAAGGTAAATATATTTATTGTGATATTTATGTTAACCTACTGTTTGCAATCTTCAATTCTTTAAAAAAATTTTAGATGCAAAATTATTAGATGCTGTGGTCTCAGCAAATACAAAAAGTATGCATCTTTTCTAGTCGATTATGTGGAACTACAATCATTGAAATGCATATCCCTCTAACAAAGCAAGAAATTTTACGCAGCTGCATTTTTTTTTTATTTTGCCTTGCAGATAGAAGAGCAAACAAATTTTTAATTCTCTCCATTACGTGTAATCAACGCATTTTCGCTATGTTATCTTTTTATATTTGTACACCATCTTCCTTATTTGACTGCAACGCAGTCAAAACTGCACTTAAAAAATGGAAAATAGTAACGGAACGCGAAAAGACTATGGTACAAAAATTTTATTGAAAAAACTAATTAGCGATTAACATTCTGCAAACCAATATGACGATTCAAAAATTTTCCATTTTGTTAAAAAAAAATTTTCGCGATTTTTCTTGCAATTATGCAAAAGGAAAATTCTTCCATCAATAGATTTGTTAGCAGAATGTAAATCGCTGATTAAGTTTTTTAATTAATTTTTTTTACCATAAATCCATTTTTCGCGTTCCGCGATTATTTTGCAATTTGTTTTTTTTTAATTCACAATCAAGGGACTATAATACCAATTTCATATACCAAAGTTTGGTGCTTAGTTTTCGCGTTCCGCTATTATTTTTCAAATTTTTGTGTTCGGTTTTATAAAATTTATAATCTAGGGACTATAATACCCATTTCACACATTTCAAGTTTGGCGGATAGTTGCAAAAAAAAAAAAAATCGCGCAAAAAATTTCAAAAAGGAAAATATTTCCATTAATATATTTGTTTCCAGACTGTAAATCGCTGATTAAGTTTTTTAGTTAATTTTTTGTACCATAAAACCTTTTTTCGCGTTCCGCGATTATTTTGCAATTTTTTTAAGTGTGTTTTTTATATTTAATACTTGTTATTTGGATAATGAAATCAATTGTGAAATTTCCATGTATTTTTATATATTTCTTTAATAAATTTATATTTAATAAAAATTTAAAATATTTTATAATTTGAGTGGCTTTTTGCAATAAGAAATACATAATATCAAAGTAAAATGATCAATATTTCAACTACGTTAAAGTTGGTAAAACATCAATTATTCTTAGTTAATTTAGCAATAATTATAGGTGATTTTTCGAACTTAAAAGTCAAATTGAATTAACCTATTTTTTATGGTTATATTGCCGTAAAACATAGCAAACTCTATGTTGCCTTCGAAAATAGGTGATATCAACCTATAGCTTTAGGCAATATTACCTATGGTTTTTTTTGTGTGTATATGTGACTGAGGTACTATTATCAAATCCCAGCACGGACACAAAAAAAAATTTTTTATTTTTTTTAACTCAATTTGATTTACTTATAAATATTTTTTTACATATCTTAAAAAGATTAAACTATTTTCTGTGAACAGCATCTGCAAATTATGTTTTAAAGTAATAGTATTTAAATATATAATATCGTAATATATAATAAATTCGTTAAAGTTCTGAATTTGAGTTCTTCCACAGCGAAAATGATTTTTTTTGTAATATTTCTACATACAGTTTTGGCAATATTCTTATTTTTTTACTCCTAAAAAAAAGTGTTGGATGAGAGTATTTTTTCGTAAAAATGCAGAAAATTCACTGAAATCAGGGATGGAAATTGGAACAAAATTTTTAAAAAATCTACAAAAATTTTAAAAAAATTTACAAATTAAAAAATCGCATAATTTAAAATAAAAATTATCAAATTTTAAAAAATCTACGAAATTTAAAAAAAATCGCCAATATTGGAAAGAATCACAAAAAATCATCAAATTTGAAAAATCGTCAAAAATTTGAAAAAATCTGCAAAATTGAAAAAAATTGCATAGATTGAAAAAACGTTAAAAATTCGAAAAAATCGCCAAAATTGAAAAAAATCTTCAAATTTGAAAAAATTTCCAATTGTAAAAAATCACAAAAATTGGAAAAAATCGTTAAAATTTTAAAAATCGTCGAAAATTCGACTAATATTAAATAATAAAAATTTGAAAAATCGTCAAAAATTTGCAATAATCGCCAAAATTGAAAAAATTGTCAAAATGTAAAAAAATTTACAGAACTGAAAAAATCACTAAAATTGGAAAAAATCGTCAAAACTTGAAAAATCGTCAAAAATTCAAAAAAAAAACACCAAAATTCGAAAAATCGTCAAAAATTTAAAAGAAATCCACAAAATTGAAAATTTAGTAAAATGCGAAAATCGCTTAAATAAAATTTTAATCGTCCATATCTCGAAAACTATAAGAGCTGACTGCATCAAAGGTCAAAACCCACCACCAATACCCCGATACCGACACTAAATTTTGGCTTGCATTGCTAGATTTTAAAATCGGGTTTTTCTCGAAAACTAAGCCTCGTAGAGAGAAAAGGGCTTTTATTTGGAATATCCCCCGAAAATAAAGAGCTAGAAAACTAGAAAACTAGAAGAGCTAGAGGAAAAATGACTGCACCAAAGGTCAAAAGTCACTACCAATACCCCGATAGCGAAACTAGATTTTGACTTGCATTGCTAGATTTTAAAATCGCGTTTTTTCGAAAACTAAGCCTCGTAGAGAGAAAAGGGCTTTTATTTGGAATATCCCTCGTATCTCGAAAACCAAATGAGTTAGATGAAAACGGACAACGGTTTTGGAACAAGGAAAACTAAATGCGAGAAATAAATTTTGGAAATTTCGTTTTTGAAAACCTGGACTATTTTGTAAATTTTAGCGATTTTTTCTAATTTTTTTCACAATGTTTTTCAATTCTCTCAATTTTTCTGACTTTTTGAAGATTTGACGATTTTGGTAATTTTTTCAAATATTGACAATTCTTTCAACATTCTTTCTAATTTTTGACGATATTTTTTAAATTTTGACTATTTGGGCAATTTTTTAAAATATTGACGATTTTTTCAAGTAATGACGATTTTTTCAAAATTTTTCAATTTTGGCAATTTTTTAAATTTTTCCGATTTTTTCCAATTTTTGACGACTTTTTGAAATTTTGATGATTTTGGTAATGTTTTTCAAATATTGAAAATTTTTGGATATTTCGCAATTTTGGCGATTTTGTCTTATTTTTGACGATTTTTTTTTTAATTTTGACTATTTGGGCAATTGTTAGTACAAATATATAATTTAGTAAAGATTTTTGATATTCTCATTTTACAAATTTTTGAATTTTTCACTAATTTCCATTGCTGATTTGAGCAATGCTGCCAATTTAGCCATTTTCCGGCTAGATCTATCCATTTTAATTTCATCTAGCCATAAAAAAAATGGCTAGATTAGATCTAGCCGGAAGATTTAGCCATTTTATTTTGCCCTAGCCATTTTTTCTTTTAATGTTTTACGGTTAATTTCATATAAAAGTGCTTGAATTTTTATGATTTTCAAAATTTTAGTACAAAATTTTCAATCTTTGAAACTTTTATTTGGGTTCACAGACACATGTAATTTTTACATTCGATTTAAAATCATGTTTTTTGTAAAATTTGAATGAAAATATTTTAGAATTTCGGAAAAAATTAAAATTTAAAGGCTACTTTCATTACATTCGTGTTAGAACTCTTCATTATCACTGATTTATATTAAAATTATTAGGTTTTAGCATTATTTTCCAATTTTAGCCATTTCTAGCCATATTTTCTCCGTAATCTAGCCATTTTTTTAGTTCAAGTGTTGGCAACCTTGGATTTGAGTAATATATAAATTCAAATTGATTATTCAGCTTTAATTCAATGAAAAACAGAACTTGTTTGTTCGAACTTTATTCACAAATTAGTGAGGACAGATATTATTCAGCCTCTAGTTCGATGTTTTTATTTTTTATTTATTTAAATAAAAACCGTGCATATTAGTTTTCAAAATTTTGTTCTTGCAAACAGGATAGACAGCTGTTTCGGAGGACGTTACCCCCCTCATCAGTATCCACGCAAGTTCATAATCATAAAAGATTATGTCTAAGGTTAGTTTGATTACTTATGTGCAAAACATCAGAGTTTATACTCATCCCCACTTTAAATAAATGAGAATTCTGTATTCTCCGAAATTTAAAAAGCTACCAAAAAAAACTGCGGAGAATACAGAATTCTAAAGGCACATCTACACAGGATAGAAATCTCATAGAGTTTGCGCTCAATTTGTCATCTCTAATATAGTTGGCACTAATTTTTATCGTAAAAGTATCATCTCTAGTAGTCAAGTATTTGTTTTTATTAAAATTTTTGTATTTCAAAGAATAATTTTTTCTCCAAATACCAAAAAGTGCATTTAATCAACTAAAATGTTCAATAATGTAACAAAACATTTTCAAAATTGTTACTAATTAAAAAAATTGTGTATGACAGCAATTGTCAATGGTTTAGAGATTATATTTCGTAGACTTATACAGAGCTGCATTTTCATAAAATCTCGCGAGTTTTCTATCCCGTGTAGAAGTGCCTTAATATGCACGGTTTTTATTTAAATAAATAAAAAATAAAAATATGGAACTAGAGGCTGAATAATATGTGCCCCCACTCATTTTATAAATTTTTGAAAACAGTGTTGGTAAAATCAGCAACATATTTTACTAATTTAGAAAGGGCTATTAAAGTTTTTTATGTTTTAAAATGATTAAAACTAATGCTTACAAATTAAAATTAAAGAAATGCTCATTCTTTACAAACAATCGAATAAATGGAATAAAAAATAATTTTTTTCGAAATCTCGAATTTTGGGAATTTTTAATAGTAATACACTTTTTTCCCAAAATGGGCCATTTTCGTCCAACTTTCGGCATGGGTTAACGTTTTCCAAAAAAAAAATAAAAATCGATTTCTTCCATTTGGGACCATTTCTAATAAAATTGGGGGTGTAATGACAAATCTATTTTTAAAGGACACTCTAATATATATATTTGCTTACGTGTTAATTGTATAGTAACCAGTAGTTGCTCTTTTTAACTATAATTGAAAAGTTTCCTTCCAGTAATACTAATATTTAGTAAAATTTGTTGCTAATTTTAGAAAATAAATTTTAAGTTACAATTTACAACAGTTGTACTAAAATTTAATAGTGGTTACTAATTTTTTGTACTAATTTCATTGTACTACAAATCAGTAGACATGCGTTGCTAAAATTAGCAAACGAAATACATACCGCAAAGCACAAAATAATTAAATTTCCCGTAATAATAGCATCATTTTCAGTAGCCATTACAGACTTTTTTTGTTGAGTGCAGATTGCAGTATTTTTTGTAGGTTATTTAAAAAACAACTGTCAAAAACATTGAACATTTTTCTACCTAAGCAATTGCAGTTAAAATAACTACAACCGCAATACTACACATATAACTGTCATGTATTAACTGCAGAACTTTTCTGAGTGAATTTTACACAAATTATTTTTTTCTTGAATTATACGAGTATGTTCCTGTGAAGCAACGGTAATGGGGTATCATTGGTAGCATTCGGCAGAGAAACCTTAAACTGATACCGGTGACTTGTAGCACTTTGTGATTACTTACTCTGCTGAACGATGTTGTCTTTGTTTTGTTTTTAAATACATTTTTTCTATATTTTCCTATGATTTTTTAAATTTTTTGTTTTTGAATTATATTTTTATGTTTTTATTTGTCAATCATACAAAACAAAAAGTTTTAAAAAACAACAACAACAAATGTATCACTATTTGATCAAAAATAGCAAAAATTTTTTACGCTTCAAAATATGACAGCGCTACCTGAGCGCTCAGACTGAGCGGTTAGTGATCAGGTCGTTCAGCAGATAGTAGCACAACTGTTGTAGAACTGTTGACTGTCAAATTGTATCTGCCGAACGCACCCATTATTTTCGGAAATATTCATTTTTATCATTAAGGGTATTCACGATGATACATGTGCATATTTGCAATTTGCTAATTTGCTATGCAAATTGTAACATATCGTCTGCGTCTTTTTTAAGATCAATTGCATATTAGCTTTGTGAGTTATTTTGTTCACTGTTACAAACTTTTTTCCTAAAAATATCGCTAAATCAAACTAAAAAATTACTAGAAAATAGTTGAAAATGGTAAAATATCGCTAGATTTGACGATAAAATAGCTAAATTGGCAACAGTGATTTTGTTTACGTCAAAAGTAAAAATAAATCGTATTTTTTGAGAAAATTTGTGAATCATAAAAATAATAATAAAATAATAAATAAAAAAAAATTTTATTTTAATAAAAAATTACAAGCAATTTTTTTATTACATTTCTTATTTTATAAATAATAATATGGCGGCTGATATGTTAAACAAACAGATGTTTTGTTTTATTTGTAACTAAGCTTATATGCAAAGTGATTTTAGCTAAAGGGTTTTTTATTGCAAATGAAGAAAAATAAAGCAAATTGCAAATACATACATTTTGTTGTTGTGTTGATGCAATCGTTGTTTTTTTTTTGCAATCATTTGCAACGTTTGCATCATTTGCAATACCCATCGTGAGCCCCTTATTATTTCAAGTATAAAATAATATTCAATGATTTTTCAACTCTGGTAAGGATAACATATTTATTAAAAATTCCATATTAATATTGCTAGCATGGCAACTCTATTCTATACGCATGATAACTCTTGCGCTGCATTAATGCCACTTTGTATTTATTCAAGCGTCAAGTTGGTTGGTTTATTGTTATAGTAGTAAATTTCTGAAAAACGTGAAATAAAACAAAAAAAAATTGATTGTCTGGAAACAAATCAACGAACAACAAAAAAAGTACACAAACAAATGCAAAGTCTTTAGTTGGAGAACAACAAGCGATTGGTGAATAACTCTAAATGCGGTGTCAATATTTGTGATTGTTTCTATTTTTGCAAAAAAAAAATACAAAATTGAAAAGACTATAATTAAAATTCGATTAAAAGTTTTTTTTATTAGTTCAACTTTTTATCTTAATTTTTAAGCATTTAAGAGAAGAAAAAAGATTTACACGTACACATATGGCTGCTAATAATGAAGAAGAGTATGAAAAAACAATCGATTACTTACAAAAATGGTTTGAAGAAAATAAAAATTTACCAAAAGAAATTGGTAAGATATATAATTACGTTCATATATTAAAAATGTAAATTAGTTTATTTTTTTTATTGTGGTTGTTGTATTAAAACATGTTAGTTGTTGTTGCTGAAATAACTTGTAGCGGTCTACTGTTACAGCCGCCAAAACAAGTTTAGTGATGATAATTACTTATTTTTGTTATCGGTAATAATCGATATAGCAGTTGGCATGCGAAGGTGCACGTGTAGTGATGCCAGAAACTTCGTTTTGAAATATGATAGATCACCCAAAAAAATATGCTAAAATCTTTTAAATAATGAAACCAAACGAAAAATAATATGCTAAAAATCTGCTGTGTAAAAAAATTCAAAAATGTTTACAGTAAAAGCGACTTTTTTTTAATTTTCATGTTAGACACACGTTTTTGTCAGTTTGCAACATACATATCGTCATATAAAATCAAAAAAGCAGTAAGTTACAAAAAATTCAAAATCGACTTTTTGATCGGCATCGTATCAAAATACATATACCTTCAAAATTTTACACTCATATGACTAAACACGACGATTTTATTAACAAAATTCTAAACAGACCCAAGTGTAAGCTCAAACAATTCGGAGACATAGCTAAAAATGTGCCCAAACTATGCTGTATATTAGTCAAAAATGTCTTGATACTATGCACTAGACCTACGAAGAGTTTGAGGACAGTCCCCAAACTAACCAGATGTCTTCAGACTAAACTGTGGATCGAAAAAATGTCCCCGTAGCATGCGCTATGATACATATGTGTATGTACATTAGACTTGTCAAAAAAAAAAGTTGGAATTCTCACTCTCCACAACCCTAAAAATATGCCACTATGAAAATAAATGACGTCGTTGGAGCCAGACTGATCTACTGCACAAAAGTAAGTTTCTGAGAAATTTAAGGAAACGCGTTACGCGTTGTTGTAAGATACCTATGCGGTTTTGTTATTTTTTTAAAGTTAAATGTACTTCTGATGAGTATGAAATATATTAGGAACAAGTTTTATCTACATATATACTTTATTTAATAAAGCAAATATTCGTATTTTTGCGAAGAACAAATTACTTAGATCACTATAGCATTACACAAATTTGAAAAATATATTAAAAATGTAGGTAGTTGTAAGAGAAAAACAATGTACTTTGACATCGTGAAATATGGTCTGTTAAAAAAAGTCACCAAAAAAGTTTTGCTTAGAGGTTGCACAATTGAAGTTTGAGGTTGTACTTGTTCTATTATTTTTAATTAATTAAAAATAATGGAAAAAATTAGAATAATTAAATATAATTATTATGATTGCGAAATATAAAATCAAAATTGAAATCGGGGTCGCGGATTTCGCGAAATTTGAAAATTTCATACAAAAAATGTTAAATTTTGATCAGGATGTTTTCTTATATTTACCACTATGAAAATTTCCTTTTTGCATTAATATATATCTATGGAATATCTTATTAAGGCAAATCTACACGGGATAGAAAACTCGCGAGACTTTATGAAAATGCAGCTCTGTATAAGTGTACGAAATGTAATATCTAGACCATTGATAATTGCTGTCATATGCAATTTCTTTAATTAATAACAATTTTTAAAATGTCTTGTAACATTATTAAACATTTCAGTTTATTAAATTCACCTTTTGGTATTTTAATAAAAAATTATTCTTTAAAATACAACAATTTTAATAAAAACAAATTGACAACTAGCGATGGTACTTTTACGATAAAAATTTGTGCCAACAATATTAGAGATGACAAATTTGTCGCAAACTTCACGAGGTTTCTATACCGTGTAGATGTGCCTTTATGTGAGATAGGATTTTTGGTAGCAATAAAATTATAGCAAGCTAAATAAAAGCGAAATATTAAAAAACTCAAATTTTAAGTTAATTTGCAAGGATATGTCATATATAATGAAAGTCCTTGGTAAGTAAATTGCAAAAGTATATCAAGTTGGATTTTTTGACCGTTTACAGGTAATTAGGAAAATACCTTAAAAACTTGAGTTTTTATGAATTTTCAAAAACCGCGAATAATTTATAAACCACACATTTTTTTTAAATTTCGATTACTGATTCATAATCTTCGTTAAAATAAAGATCAGATTTGAGAAATTTGCACATACAAGGCAAAAACAAGTTGAAGTTTTAACTACATCTTTTCGCAAAATTTGGAAATTTTAACTAAAATATGTATTTTTTTTAATTTTTAAAAAAACCGCGAATTACTTAAAAGTTAATTAATCTTTTTAAGTTTTGATTTCAAATACCTTTCGTTCACATTAATTAATATAGCATTTACATTGTTAAAATGTTCACTATATTTCATTTTGAAATCCAATTCGAAATCTATATCGTTTACATTAGAATATTTGACAGATGAATGGGACTTCGATCGGCCAACAACAATTTTTTTGTAAACAAACTAACCTTAAAAAATAACCAAAATTGGAAGATTTTCTAAAAACCATTTTATTTAATGGCGAAACACAAAAATCATTTGTATTATGAAAGATACAATGTTATATGTGCTAAGAAATGTGTTTTAGTTGAAAGCTAAAATATTCAATGTTTTGTCAGTAGTCTTGCGGGCGCCAGACAATGATTTTTTCATAGTTTCTCTTCGTCGGAACCAAAAAATAGGCCTTTTTAACTTTAAATATTTCTTTCAATTAAAAATAACAGACTTTATTATGTTATTCCTTAATTTTTTTAAGTTATTAAAATTTATTATTTATTCATTTTTTATGACACAAACAGCTGCTAAATGTTGCCACTTTTTCTGTAAACTTCCCTACTTTTCTGCAAATATGGGAGAAAAATTAGATTTCAATTTTGATTTCGCTGAAATCCAAATTAAATTGGGATTTCATTTCCTATGTGAAGTCTGTTTAAAATCCAAAATTTTTATTGGCTTTCCGTCGAAATATATCGAAATCTACTTTTAACTCGATTTCGAACATAGTGTAAATTCGCTATAAAGGCACATCTACACGGGATATAAATCTCGTAGAGTTTGCACTAAATTTGTCATCTCTAATTTAGTTGGCACTAATTTTTATCGCAAAAGTACCATCTCTAGTTGCCACGAATTTGTTTTTATTAAAGTTTTTGTATTTAAAAAAGAATAATTTTTTCCCCAAGTACCATAAAAATGCGTCTAATCAACTGAAATGTTCAATAATCCCAGTGTAGAAACGGTAATGACATATCATTATTTTTTAGACTACCAGTAATGGCACCCACATACCTTCTGCATTATTTCAAAACATATAATAATGAGTTACTGATAATGACTTATTTTTATCATTATTTCAAATAGAAAATAAATTTCTAGATTTTTTTTAATTTTTTGAAATCTATTTTTAGACTCAATATTTTTTAAACACTGGTAAGGATATATGTAATCACATATTTTTTGCTTTTTTGTATGTTGGCGAGTAAGCTTACTTGTGTGCAGTAGGTCAATTATGTTTTTATCTATTAAATATTACATGTCGATATAGCTCAGACTTGCAATCTGTAGACCAAGGTTCGATTCCCGCTCCAGTAAATTTTATTTAAAAAAATATAATAAAAAATATTTTTTTTTAATTAATTTATTTTTTTGAAAATCTCTTTTTAGACTCATTATTTTTGTCAGTACTGGTAAGCACATAGGTAACGATATATTTTTTGATTTTTCGTATTTGATTTAATTGATTTAACCGTAACTCATTATTTTTCGCGACATCGCCATATAAAGGTAATAAGAAATGTAATAACAAAAGTAACTAGTTACCATTACCAAGTATGTAGTTACATAACCACATATCTGGTAATGATTTTCTACACTGGGATGTTATAAGAAATTTTAAAAATTGTTACTAATTAAAAAAGCTTGTGTATGCCAGCAATTGTTAATGATCTGCAGATTACATTTCGTAGATTTATACAGAGCTGCATTTTCATAAAATCTCGCGAGTTTGCTATCCCGTGTAGATGTGCCTTAAGACTAGATTTAAAACAAATTGTTAAATAATAGCGTACAGGTTAAGAAATAATTCAATTTAAAGTCAAACCTACTTTTTGTATACATTACTCTAGAGATAAATTAGTACACACAGAGAAAAAATATGCCATTTTCCAACTAAAATTCGGTTACATCTACTATAATAGGTTGGTGCAACTGAATATTGCTTATCACAACAAAATTCGGTTTATACAACTGAATTTTAGTTGCAATACCCAAAATATTTAGGAATCACATTCAAATATGGTTTCACCAACCGAATTTATTAGTTGTAGCAACCAAAATAGGCTTAGCAATTCGGTTGGCAATTTTTTTCCTGTGTGTAATTTTTAAAAGATAACTTTTTCTGCTACCTCTAAATAAAAGCGGATTTAGCTGAAACTTGGCAGAGAGGGTTTTTAGACATTAAGGAATAGGGGCAACATTGTGGAGATCGCAAATTCAAACTTTCATGTTTTTTTGGACCATTCAAATGTATATGTCTGATAATTTGAAAAAGTATTGAAATTGTTCAAAAAAAAAACATTTACGGTGGGTATCATACTGCAGGTTTAAACTTAGGTTAATAGTTAACTCAAAAATTTGTTGTTATTTTGTTTTTAGTTAAGTTAAAGTTAAACCTACAGTATGAGACCCACCGTTAGAAAAAGTTTGCTAAAATCCATGGTTTAATTATAAAAGGTTAGCTACATCGATGTTCTTTTTCGATTGCCTTAGAAAACAATAATATTTACGAATTTGCAAAAAGGAATAATAATATAAAATTCGGCATAAACGACAAATGTTTACACTAAAATATTTTTGTTCAAAAAATTTTAAAGAATTTCGAATAATCTGCTTTATGATTGCGAAAACTTTAATTGTAATACAATTTAGAGACTAAAATCTAATTTTTATGAATCGTAAAGGATATATATTAATCTTAAGTGAAGCAAGTTCTGTACTGAACAGTAAAGTCGACCATGGTCGTATTTCTGGATTTTGAAATATTATTGTTCTGATTAACGTCACAAAGAACAGTCCGTCCTTGGTAATTGGTCTATGCTAAAATCTGCTTTTAACAAACGAAATATGCTAAAAAGCATTTAGCCTATTTTTAAGAAAAATATATAGGTACAATTTCCTAACAATCTGCTAAATCTAGTAGAAAATATGCCAACACTGTGAACATGTTAGTTTACTTTAATCATTGATTTAGAAATCATTGATTAAGGGCATTTAACGGCTAACCTTAAACTTACTTAAAATAATATCGGTAACTTATAAAAATTTAATCAATGATTTTTTAATTTTAGATATTTTCGTTTGACAATACGAATAAGAAATAAAAGAAAATAAAAAAAGTTTGGATACTCGCGAAATAAGAGTTTTTTATTGAATTTTTCGCATGATACGGGGTCATAAAATTATAAAATAGATGACCAAATTGTTGTTTTAAAAATCATCAATCGCTAAATGCCTCAAATAGGAAGTGTCTTTTTGCATGCTACATGCATATCTTAATTTTTTTCATTGGGTAAGTTTGTATAATTATAAATTTGTGTTTAGTCCAGGAAGGTGTTATTAAGAAATATTTATGAAGGACAAGATGATTTTTGATGTTTTTGATACATTCAATACAAATTTTAAAGTCAGAATTTATTAGAAAACTAGATTCAAAGGAAAAGTAAAATAACTATTCCTCTATATTATTTGTTATTCGTTTAGGTAAATATATCTGGATGAAATTTAATATACCGTGACATCGCCCATAGCAGTAAATTTTTACAAACCGCGAAACTTGATTTTCTTGATTCTATTTTTAAGATATCTTCCAACAATTTTGTGTACAAATCAAAAATTTTCTGAAGAGTCATGTCTGTGAAATTTTGTGTTAATTGAAAAAATTAGAATTTTCGAATTTTGTGGAAAATAAAAGATATGAATCCAAAAATATTCCTCGGAGGAAAAAATATATGGCGTACTTAAAAATTGTACTGCAGGAAATATTTAAGTATGCCAATAACAGGTCTAAACAACTACCATAGAATCTTAGCAGTATGCATAAATCATAACCTCTGTTAACTGACTCTGTCCGACATTTCAACAATTTTTAATATAATGTGGTAGATTAAGTTTTATGGTTAAATTTTATTAAATAGAAAAATTTAATAAAAAAACTATACTCATTAACTGCAATTTAAGGTCTTGCAGGAGCACGTGAAGTATGTCCTATATCTTTATATATCTCATATTTTTCGGGAAAATTCGAAAATTTAAATTAATTGTAATTAAAAACGGCAGAATTAAAAAATTATTGTAAGACACCTTAAACACATTTTTTGGTCAAATTTTCCTTCCACGAAGCATGGTTTATTTGTGCTAAATAAAGATCAAAATTATGACCGATTCTAACAAACTATTCGTACAGAGTCCAATATTACGTCATATTATTAAAATTTCCCCCAAATTTAGCAAACAAGTTCTGCTGAGTTCAGTAGTTTTAATCGCGGAACCTTTTTTTTTTTTTGCTAATTTTTAGTAGATGTTCTGCTATTTTTACATACTTATTTCTATGAGTGTAGCTGTTTAAATCCAGATTCACAATGATGTAGTACTTCACTCTGAGTGGATTTTGTTCCTTTCTTTTTTGCACTTACATATTTTTTGTATCATGCTATCTCCATTTTACACACTCGCACTCTGCAGCGTGGAGTAACTCCAGCATTGTGAATCCGGCTTAATTTATTTATTTCTTCATACTACAAGAAATAATAAGTGGATTTATAAGAATTATTTTAATTTGTAGGATTTATTTCAGCTATTTTTAAAATTAAAAATATGACGAATAAAGGAAATCCCGAAACCCCGAAAAATCCCGGGATCCCGATAAATCCCGGGATCCCGGGATTTAAATTTTCAAAATCCCGAATCCCGGGATTTGTAAAAACCAGTCCCGTTTGGCATCCCTAGTAGAGACACAACGTTCTGCGTTTCTTTTTTTTTTATATGGACACTTTGACACTTAAGAGCATTTCTTTTTTTTATTTGGGGATTAGACCAACGAGCATATAATTTAAAAGAGGTTATATTGTAATCTTTATTTAATAAACATTTATAATAAATAAAGAAGAATGAGGTAAATTAATAACGAGAAAAAAAGTTAAAGTCGGGCATGCCGACCATATAATATAAAATGGACTTGTGTCCCAATTTTCGAAAAAATTATAAAAGAAGAGAAATATCCTGCAGCGTGTAAACAAGCCAATTTTGCGGGAACCTTCATATGGGCACTAGGTCTGAACATGGACCGTCGATCGGTATACTAAAAGGTGGGTGTAGGTCCAATATTTTTTGGTGTTAAAAACATCAGCACAAACATTTTATACCATGTCCACGTAGTGGTGGTCGGTATAACAATGACTAAAAGTCGTCTGTTATACATACTTTAACAAATAGTGTGTTGTTCAAACTAATTTGTTCTTACAAAAATGCATGTATTATTAGTTTTCTATAATTTAAAGCATTAGACCATTTAGTTACATACTTGTATAGCCTATTCCACCCATCGGGTATTTCACCATTTAAAATATCTATTAATTCGTTATCATCGAGATATGTTTTACGTAAATGTCTGATTGAGTTAGGAATGGATCATATGTACTGTAAATACCATCTCTCTGATTCCGAAACGAGTACTTAATAACCTCCCAGCGGTAAAAATACCCATTATTTAATCGCTGATGTCAGTAACATTTAGTAGCAATCAGTGATGATATTATCGCTTTTATTTCTACTTAGATTTACATTGTAGTTAGGGAATGCATCCCGGGATTCCCGGGAAATTAGGCATTTTTCATTTCCCGCAATCCCGGGAATTTGGACCGGGAATCCCGGAATTTCAAAAAATGCAGTTTAAAATAATAAAGTTAATTATTTCAAATTTAGTTATGCAGTTGTCCAACGTTTTAAAAATAGTAAAAATCTTACATTAGGCTTGCTCATTTACTTACAAAATTGTAGTACGAGTAAAAATAGTAAGATTTTCGAGTAAACGAACACACTGATTAATTTGTGTACTTGATCGAACTTTTTATGTTCAACTTTTGACGTTCAAATCAAAATGTATTTCGTTCACTTCGTCAGGCACACTTTCACCTCAGTGGATTCGTTAAGCAGAATTGACGCATTTGGGTAAATGAGAATCCACGAGTGATTGTTGAAAAGCCGATACATCCTCAAAGAGTGACTGTTTGCTGCGGTTTATGAGCTGGCGGCCAAGCAGTTACCGTGAAAGGTGTTCGCTATCGCGAGATGATAACGGAGTTCTTGTGGCCAGAAATTGAGGATATGGAACTGGACGATATGTGCTTTCAACAGGGTGGTTCCACTTGCCACATAGCCAACGAAACAAGGGCTCTTTTGCGCGAGAAATTTAATGGACATGTTATCTCACGTCGTGGCGATGTTAATTGGCCGCCACGATCATGTGATTTGACACCGTTGGACTTCTTTCTTTGGGGATATTTAAAAGAAAAAGTGTACGTCAATAAGCCAAGAACAATTCAAGCGCTAAAGAACGATATAATTCGGCAAATTAATGACATTGAACCTCAATTATGTCTCAGTCATTGAAAATATGGACCATCGGATAGAGGTATGCCACCGAAGCCGTGGCGACCATTTGGCCTATATTTTTTCACACATAATTGTCATATATGCTTCTAGCCCATACATGGGACTAATTAATTAGGTCGACTAATTAATTGATGATTTCATTACCATTGCATTGATATCAATTGTAATGAAATTATTTTCATTACCATTTTTTTAATTAATGGTAATGATTCTAAAATTTCATTTCATTGATTAATGACAATGATTTTAAATTTCATTAACAGTGATAATGAATAAATTAAAAAAAATAATTGCCATTGACAGAAATACGTAAAAATGGAGTAACACTCGCTGAAATCGAAGATGGAATATGCTCATTCAGGCTCATGCTCATTTGAAATTAAATATTACTTTCCATTCCATTTTTATTTGTATCCAGGTAAAATTTAACGGAATGAAATGGATCCTCCTTAAAAAATTATGTTTTATAACTTCCCCGGTCAAACCAGTTGTTCGTTTGCTTTTTTCTGAATTTTTTTTAAACAAATGGTTTTTAATCAATTGTAATTAGTTTTTTTATACATTAGTGTAATTTCATTACCATTAGTAATGATTTTTCTAATGAAAAATATTTCATTACCATTAAATGGTAAAGAAAAATTCCCATGTATGTTCTATCATAACAAAAAATATTAAGATAATTCTCTTAAAACTTTTTGTTTTATTTACAATTAACATCGTGCGTTTTGGTTGGACCACCATTTATTAATAAAAATTTTTAAATTACTATAAAATATTTTCTAATTTTTATCCCTTGCGGGATACCGGGATCCCAGGAATTCAAGATAAATTTCCCGCTTTCCCGGGAAATCAAAAAGTGCGGGATTTTGCATTCCCTAATTGCAGTGTCATAGGCTGCTTAATGGGTGCGCTCTCGCTTAAAATGTAAGCAACGATGTCAGTAAGTGCCGTTTCAATTTCACTTACGTTATAATTGGAGTTATAAGCGAGCTTGATGGTACGTCAATAAATGCAGGCAAATGAGAATGTAATGCAAGTCGATTACAGTCCGATTTGCACTTGTAAGGCAAGGTTATGAGGTGGTACCATTGGCGTACCTAGACCATTTTTCTGGGGTGGGCAAGGGCCCCATTTCTGTTTCGCTATTTATTTGCCCATTCTCAGACCCTTAATCTTAAAAAACACTTTCGACATTATGCTTGCGATTTTTTTTTACAGAAAAAGACTTAAAAATAACTCCATCCCTTTTGATAAAATTTTCAACATTTTCAAATGTGTTTTATAGAAAACTATGAAAAATGCATCCTTTTTTCTGAAGAAAACCTTTATGCTCAGAATAGTATAAAATTTTGATATCTCATATCATTTTCTTCGTAGAATTTTTGCTTCTACAATATATTGAAATTTCCTCAAAATACTACACTCATAGAAATAAATCTGTAAAAATATCAGAAAAAGTAACTAAAAATTAGTTAAAAATGATGCTGCAGAAGAAACGGTTAAATTAGCAGATTTGTTTTTTGCTAAATACAAGTAAAATAAGAACAGCAAAAATAAACCTGTTAAATTTACAGTTTTACAATTTTTTTTAGTAAATATTTCTATTAATTTAACATTATAGACTGCTATTTGCATTCAACTAAATTTAGCTTAAAAATAACAAAAAAATTTTACATATAACAGTTTCTTTTTGCCATTTTTAGTCTACTAATATTTATCAAAATTTTCTGTAGATTTTATAAAACAATTTTTCATTTTAAGTTAACTAAAAGTTAACTTAAATATAACAAAAATTCTGCAAATTTAACTGCTTAATTTTTACTGTTCTTCTTTTACTAGTATTTAGCAAAAAACAGTTCTTTCTGGAGCATAATTTTTAACTAATTAGTTGCTTTTTCTGCCATTTTTACAGATTTATTTCTATGAGTATAATACTAACTAATTATTCCTTTAAAAAAAACTATTAAATCCAAGAAATTTTTCTCTTGTAGCAAGAACTAAGATCGATTTGTTTCTTAAATATTTCTTAAGTAAAAATTTTTAAACAGCATTTCTTATTTAAGAAATATTCAAGACAAAAGTCGATATTAGTTCTGGCTGTAAAACTGACCCTTATATTCCAACAAATTATCTTCCTAGGAAACTAGAAGACATTTTCCCAATCAAAAACACAGGATTAACTAATATTTAAAAAAAAAATAATCATAGAACAATTATTATAGACAGATTTTTTTTAAATTCTGGGGTGGGCAAAAAGCAGTCTAGGGTGGGCAAAGCCCGGCAAAGACCGGCCTAAGTCCGCCAATGGGTGGTAACACTAATCCTTATGATTTTGTAATGGAAAATCTAATGTATGTTTATTTAAATGTATCATTTGTTTATATTTTAAAAAATACAATTTATATTAATACCCCAGTGTAGAAAATCATTACCAGATATGTGGTTATGTAACTACATACTTGGTAATGGTAACTAGTTACTTTTGTTATTACATTTCTTATTACCTTTATATGGCGATGTCGCGAAAAATAATGAGTTGTCGTTACACACCAGCATACGAAAAATCAAAAAATATATCGTTACCTATGTGCTTACCAGTACTGACAAAAATAATGAGTCTAAATATAGATTTTCAAAAAAATAAATTATATAAAAAAAAATATTTTTTATTGTATTTTTTTTATATAAAATTTGCTGGTGCGGGAATCGAACCTGGGTCTACAGATTGCCAGTCAACAGCTCTACCATCTGAGCTATATCGACATGTAATATTTAATAGATAAAAACATAATTGACCTGCTGCACACAAGTAAGCTTACTCGCCAACATACAAAAAATCAAAAAATATGTGGTTACATATATCCTTACCAGTGTTTAAAAAATATTGAGTCTAAAAATAATTTCAAAAAATTTTCAAAAAAATCTAAAAAATTATTTTCTATTTGAAATAATGATAAAAATAAGTCATTATCAGTAACTCATTATTATATGTTTTAAAATAATGCAGAAGGTAAGTGGGTGTCATTACTGGTACTCCAATAAATAATGATATGTCATTACCGTTTCTACACTGGGACATTGGAAAAAAAAACTTAAATAAAAATAGATAAATTCACTTTAAAACAAAAGGCACATTTAAACATTTAAGATAAAAAAGGTACTTAAAAAAATTGAATGATTATTTTTAAAAGTATGAAAAACTTATTTATTATTTTTTTTCTCTACCTTTTTTAGCAAAATGTATATTTTTATATATTTTAAAACAATGCTGGACATCCTTTTTTAATTTATCAATAGTGAGCCCCTCTTCCTTGACAGCATCTGCAAACGAAGAGAATTTTATCAGTATAAATACAAATATAAAAAGTGTAAACTAATCTTACCGAAAACCGCATCATGTAGCGCTTTAAATTCCTTAAACCCTTTCAACATTTTTGTTGCACGATCAACTTTGAACTAATAGCGAATTTACATTATGATCGAAATCGAGTTAAAAGTAGATTTCGATAGATTTCGACTGAAATCCAATAAAAATTTGGGATTTCAAACAGATTTCCCATAGGAAATGAAATCCCAATTTAATTTGGATTTCAGCGAAATCTCATCGAAATCCAAATTGAAATCCAATTTTTCTCCCATATTTGCAGAAAAGTAGGGAAGTTTGTAGAAAAAGTGGCAACATTTAGCAGCTGTTTATGTCATTAAAATTTATTAAATAATAAATTTTAATAACTTTAAAAAATTAAGGAATAACATAATAAAGTCTGTTATTTTTAATTGAAAGAAATATTTAAAGTTGAAAATGGCTATTTTATTGTATCCGACGAAGAGAAACTATGAAAAATCAAATGATGGCGCCGACAAGACCACTGACAAAACATTGAATATTTTAGCTTTCTACTAATCATCCCTATACTTAAAACACATTTCTTAGCAAATATAACATTGTTTCTTTCATAATATAAATGATTTTTGTGTTCCGTTATTAAATAAAATGGTTTTTAGTAAATCTTTTAATTTTAGTAATTTTTTAAGGTTAGTTTGTTTACAAAAAAATTGTTGTTGGTTGATCGAAATCCCAATCATCTGTCAAATATTCTAATGTAAACGATATAGATTTCGAATTGGATTTCAAAACGAAATCTACTGAACATTTTAACAATGTAAATTCGCTATAACATCAATATTGGTGATACATATTCAGTGTTGCCACTTTTTGAATAATTATTCAAAAACGGGACTGTTTACACATTCGTTGGATAATTTTTGAATAATGACATTTTTGTGTAGTTTTCGTGTAATCACTTTTTATAGAAATTGCGGTAAATTCATTTCCAGAGCTTTTGAATAATGAAATGAAAATTAGTCAATATTTCGATGAAATGAGTTTGTAAAACATTTACCACAAATTTCTATTTTCCGACGAATTATTTCGTAAATTTGTTCAAAACTAAGCCCAAGAAGAAATCAAAAACATTATTCTATATTAAATTTGTATTTTTAACCCCGTATATTGTTCATGTTTTGCGAACGTATTTTTCAAACTTTTTTTAAAAAAAAGTACTTTTCTCTTGGGTGGCAAGACCATTTAAAAATGCTGCTACAGAGTAAAATTTGGATTAGTTAGTTTGTGATTACCTAAAAAATCTAACCCACCGCGAAATTTTATTGCTGTAGTTTCTATGATCAGAGAAAAATGTTGTTAACCCATCACAGTGGATCAGAATCAAAATACTTTGAAAATAATTCAACAATTTAGAAATAGTTAACCTAGAAAATAGAAATAGTTAACTATGCAAATATTTGAAAAAATATAAAAAAAAATTTATAAATTTTTTTGTGTAATTGTGTAATACAGTTTTGGATAATTTTTCACATACAGCTAATTGTAATGTAATTTTTTGTTTTACTGGTGGCAACACTGTACATATTTCTTGTTTTTTATGTTTTTTCCAAAGCCACTATAACGGCATTTTTTTATTTCTCTGCATTTTTTGTGCATATACACACTAACTCTCCGCTTATATTGTAATCGGATTTATAATTAGTGGATGATATTTTTCAGATTACACACTCATAACATTCTAAGTACTTAAATCGCTCGTTTAGAATGTCAGACTGATGTCATTGATTATGATCTAGGTACTTCGTTTCATTTACCGCTGGGTTATTGAATAGTTGAATAGTATCAGTTTTATATTTTCCAAATAATTTTTGCCATGTAAATAACCAACTATGTATTTATCATGTAGATTTTAAGAAAAATTAACATAAACATTCTTTATTGTTTTATCGTTTTTCTCGATTCTGTCTTTTTGGCATATGGGCCAAACCAATAATTGCTGACGATGTAATACAAGAAAGTTTAAATAATAAATGTATGATAATAATGGCTAACATTTAAACATTGGCATAACGCCTTGTAGAACTCACTTCTTCTCCTAGACGAGAACAAGAAATTCTCATTGAGTTTGTAATTTAACTTAACAAATATTTCCAGAAATTCTAAAAACATCGTCCCCTGACGATTTCCTTAGGCAAGAATGGAATGCGATAGGGACATGCTTCCAACAGATTATTTTCAACAATTTTTAAAATACGTTTGTGATTTTAGCATACAGTAGACGCTCGCAAATTAGAACCGCTTTGTTTTTGAGGCAGTTCTAATTTCTGAATTATTCTAATTTCTGGACGTTTTTTATCGAAAAAAAATTGAGTAAATTTACTTCCAAAAACTTAAATAAAACTCTTTTTAATATTTTTTAATTCAATTTTATTTGATAAAAACAAGAAAACAAAACACAACAATTCAGTCCAATACATCAAATGTATTTTTTTAAATTAAAAATATGAATATAAAAAAAAACGAATGGCAACAAAACATAGCAATGCAGTCCAATTACATCACATGTATTTTTTTTAATTAAAAACTAAAAAACTGTATTTAAAAAAAAATAAACAATTAAAATTAAACAATGGCCAAGTTAACAACTAATCTTTGTTTGACATAAAATCAGTTATATTTGTTTGTTTTTTTGGTTTCTTTAAATCCGAAATATCATTACGGAGAGCCAAAAGATTACTTATGTGCTTAGTTGAAAACAATTCACTGTTATTGCACCATTTTATTAAATTATTTACGCTTTCAATGGCTGTAGTATTAGAGACAACTGATGATACTGCAACAACGTCGTTCGCTGCTATTTGAAGACTCACCATCGCTACTGAGAACATAAACAGATCCGTCATCAAACATATCTTCATTCCATCTGTCGATGTCTTCTATACCGATGCAATCGTTGGGAGCTATTTCTTTTAAAAGAGCTTGAGTTATCTGAATAACTTCGTTGCAGTCCTGATCTATTTGCAACAATTGTGCTATTGGCACGTCATCGTCGCTGTCGTATTGGTTAGATTCCCAATTGGACAACTTTGACCAAGATTTCTTCATAACACTTTGTGGTACCGCATCCCAAGCTTGTTTCAGTAATAATATAGCATTGCGGATCGAATGGGATTTCAAATGATTCTTCAGTTCACCACCTTCAGCAATTAACTGAGAAAGAAACATACTTCTGTAATTGAGCTTTGTTAACTTAATAGGGTTTTAATCCATTGGTTGTAAAGCTGCTGTCACATTTGGTGGAAAGAATAATGCAACTATGTTTCCATCGTCACTTTTAAGTTTCTCAATGGGTGTATGACCGGAGCAATTATCTATAAGCAAAATGGCTTTCGGAGGCAAATTATTTTCCTGAGAAAAGCGGATCACCTGTGAATTGAAAAAAATTTTAAAATTATGTACTGAACCTGAAATCAATATTTTTGTTTACCTCTTTAATAAATATTCCGTGAAACCATTCGTGAAAAATCCGAGAAGTCATCCAAGCATTTTTTGAAAAGTTGTAATGCAGAGGATTATTGAAATTTTTAAAACACCTGGGTTTTTTTGCTTTTCCAATTACCAATGGAACTAATTTGTGTGATCCATCAGAGTTTACACCAAGTAGGACTGAAATTCTGTCTTTTTGAATTTTATGTCCAGGGGCGTTTTTTTCAAAAGCAGAGACATAGGTTCTGTCTGGTAGGCAACGAAAAAATAATCCGGTTTCGTCGACATTATATATTTGTGATCTTTGCACGATATCGATGAATAAAAGGAGTGACTGAAGCAACATCACTGGAAAGAATCTCGCCACAAATTTTTAAAAAACGAATACCGTGTCGCTTCTTAAATTTGGTAAACCATCCATCACTTGCCCGGAATGCATTTTCATCTTTATCGGGATATTCCTCTCTAAATATTTGTTTAGCTTTCTCTTTTAATATTGGCCCAGTCAATGTACACTTTTTTCTCGTTGATTTAAAAACCACTCATACAGACGACTTTCCATTTTTGGATATTCAGCGATGTGCAAAGATTTATTGTTTGCCTCCTGATATGTGTTTATAACAGCATTTAATATTGCTGTTCTATGTGATTTGATGTAGCTGATTGAAGATGTTGTCACATTAAAATCTAGGGCTAACCGGTTCCCTTGAACGCCTTTGTCAAGCTTTTCTAATATTTTGACTTTAGTTTCCAATGATAAAGTGTTTTTTTTAAGTTTATTTAACATTTTAAATGATACAATTTCACTATTTAATAGAGACTGCCAAATAATATGTACACGCGTATCAAATTTCACAAATAAACTAGCCAAAAATGTACATAAATGCGACAAAAAAAAACAAATAGGGAAAAACATATATAATTTGGTGATTCCCCTTTTTAGTTTTACTTTATTCAAACAGTACCACGTTTCTGTATCTAATGCGAGAAGTTTTCGCATCGAGAAATTCATGGTCACCCTGCATTATACAGGCTGATTAAAGACGTGATAAAATGGACTGCATTTTTTGTTGTAATTCGTTCAGATATTGTAACTTTAAGAACTGTTGATACATGTTGTTTTGTAAAACACCTAATTTAATTAGAAATAACTTATTATGCAATGTATTACTAGCTGATTTGGTTTCATATATATTTTATTGTCTGCGACTCACCCTATATAAAGCAGAGCAGGGTTGCATTTCACATGTTTTTTCCGCAAACTTTTTCGATGCGAGAAATACAGAAACGGGGTGCAGAATAAAAATAAATTGGAGATTTCCTGTGTATTCAAATAACCAAAAAAAAAAAAACGCTCAGAAATTAGAATTTTAAATTCGAATTTCAGAGCGTTTAATGTATTGCAAACATTGATTCTAATTTCTGGACGTTCGAATTACTGAAAGCTCTAATTTGCGAGCGTCTACTGTATTTAATTCCTTTAGTGCAATTAATGTATAAAATCGATTTAAAAACTAAATAAATCCGTTTTGGATTTAGCTTAATTTTATTCCAGAAATTGCATTTTCGCAAAATTTAAATTTTTTCTTTCACATTATATTAGGGAATAAGTGTTAGATTTGGATAAAAATATAAAATTTTGAAAATTAAAAAACAAAATGTGGATTTTTTAACAAAATAAATCCAAAAATAAATCCAGTGATTAAAAAAAAGGGATATTGTTTTCTATTGGTGTTTATTAGAGATATTTTTTGCTCTATCCCTAGCAGTTTTCTCTCTCGTATAGATGTGCCTTTAGAGCGATTCTCCTTATATGGAGAGAAAAAAAGTAATAAAAAGGGCCCCCCTCAAAATAAACCTTGGCTTGTTTTATGATGATTCCCAAAATACTTCGGGCTCTAACAATGAGATCTCACGAGCTGCACCATTTTTAAAAAAGGTCTTTTTTTAGTTTTTGTACGAAATTTGCAACTTAGCTGAAGACAACATACTCAATATGTGTATTATATGAAAGGTTTTTTAGAGGCGCGTCCAGCGGTGTATATAACATGTTCAAGTATATACTGACATTTTCTCTTCTATAAAAAATAAACAAATTTTTGACCCTTCTGTACGGAGATATTTGTGATTGAAATGTCAAACTTACATATCATAATCTATAGACGATTTAAGTGAAAACGTGTTTCAGATTTTTTTGAAATTCACGATTTTCCGCGCTTTATCAGAAATTCAATGTAATGGAAACAAAATGTTCTAAATAGGGCAATATGGATACCAAAACTTTTCTTTTGACAAAATTTTATATTCTAAAAATACAAAATTAAAAAAAAAAAAAAAAAAAAAAAAAAAACTTTTTCGCGGAATCGATTGTATTTTTATTCGCGAAACCGCCAATTTGATAAACACAGTTGTATATTATTGAAAAGCATGTTGCAAACCCAAATACGAAAACAAATAAATTGGAGAAAATTCGTAGGCAATTTTTTTTTGTTATATGTTTTGCTTGTGGATATGTAAACTCCGTTACTAAAAAAAAAATTAAAATTGTGCAAAAAAAGTTATTGCGACAACTTAACTTTTAGAAGAGATTTTTTGCAACTGGGTTTAGATTAGATACGAAGGCACTACGCACCGCGACCAATATAGATCTTTTGTGCTACGTAGAGTTCCCTAGAGATTCAGGCTACCAATAAAGCCAATAATCCCGTTAAGAGAATTTCCCCAAACGTTCGAAGATGACACGAAACGGTCACTCAGAAATCTGAGTCTCCTGTCACACAATCTCGGACATTCGCAGAGAATATGCTCCGATGTCTCTCTTTCCAGCTCACAAAACCTGCAAACATCAGTGTCTGACCGGCCCTGTTTGTGAAGCTGGTACCTGAGCCCACAGTGCCCAGTTAAGTATCCCGTTAGGGTCCTAAGCTTACCCCTGTCGAGTGATAATAGTCTGCAACTGGGTTTATAATGAGTAAACTTACTGATTCCATTAAGAAAAAACCGAAATATTAACACTTTTTGCTTCTCATAAATTTGGCCCAAAAACTTATCACATTTTTTTTGATTCACCCATATACATTTTATTTTATGAAAAAAATATAAAAGAAACAAAAAAAATTGTATGTTTGTGATCAGAGTCAAACTCGAAACCTTTTGACTTTAAACCTTATTTTAACAAAGCGTATTAATTTTTATAAAACCTGTGCTCTACCAGCGTATTATTTTTTGTACACTCAAAAAAGTTTGACAGTTACTGCATGACAGTTGTTTGTGTAGTAATCAGTAGTTGTTGTTGTTTTTAACAGCATTACACTCAAAAAAGTTTGACTGTTACTGCATGACAGTTGTTTGTGTAGTAATCAGTAGTTGTTGTTGTTTTTCACAGTAATTACAGTTGTTTTTCTATAGAAAAAAGCAAAACAACTTTTATGACGGTTATTTAAGGAAACAACTAACGAAAAGCACTGTAATTTCGTAACAGTTGTTTAAATCAGTTATTTTTAATACCATAATAAACAATTAGGTTGTTCATAAGGGGTGTGCTATCTGTTGTATCGTTGTATCGTCCTAACAAAAAACAGAGTTGTTAAAATTTTTATTTGTGTTTAACAACGATTTTCTATTCAGTTTTCTATCTGTTAGCACACTCAAACATAGGACACTAAACATATGTAAAAATGTTGTATCGTGCTACTCTCAAATGTTGTATTTTTTCATTTTAATTTTTAACAACTCTGTTTTTTGTTAGGACGATACAACGATACAACAAATAGTACACCCCTTGTGAAAACCCTTAATATTTTTACAGTAAACAGTAGTAAAAAATTTCGTTGAATTTTTTGAATTTTAAAAATTCTTTTTTAGTTTATATATATTTGTTACTATTGGTATATTGCCAGTTTGCAAAAAAAAATAAGAAACTTGTATTGTATCCCCAATGCATAAAACTAAACTGGAGAATGGTTTGGATTTTTTACTTCAAATTTTAAATAGGCTAAAGTAATACCACATATTTTTGTAATCGACAGAAAAAAAATATTTTTTTTTTATTAAAATATACTTTTATAAACAAAAAGAATTGACTGTAAAAAACAGTAGTTTTTACCGATTTTGTCAGTTGTTTTGAAATTTTTGTAGTAAAAATTTATCAGTTAATTTTACGACATTGGTAGTTATTTTTAATGCATTTGTTAGTTATTTTTCAACAGTTAAAAATAACAAAAGTTTTAGTTATTTTAAAGGTAAATACCTTTGTCCCCTTTTTAACTGCATATACCTTTGTTTTATGCAGCATTCACACATACGTGTTTAACTCGATTTTACGTGTTTAAGCGTTAAACATGTTTAAGTGAGATGTTTTACAGTACATTTTTCTGCCCTTAAACACGCTAAATTATCGTGTTTAATTTTTATACACGTTGTTAAACACGATAAATTTGATATCAACTGGTGTTGAATGACATGTTTGAAGCAGAAGATGACACAACAAGAAAAATAAAAAAATTAAAATTGAATAAAATAAACTAAATTTAAATAAAAACCAGTTAAAATGCGATTTTTTCCAATTAAAGTGATAGATGAACAAAACAATTAATTAAACTTTGCTTCTGGTGAACGAGAAATCCAAAAACAGCCATGAAGTTGTCCCTTAACTAAAAACTGAAAAATCTTGTTTCCGACTGGGGCGGATAATGTTATTTCACTTTTTATAGCAATTATAACGTTGGATAATGTCAAAAATTATTAATTATTGCCTCCGGCCGAAGAAAAAATAACTTTTTGGGAAATTTTGTTAAAATAACAGCTGTTCGAGATGTTTAACTTAAACACTTTATTTTTAAGTGTGAACTGATATGTTTAACTTTTACATAAACATGTTTAACAATCGTACTGTGAACGTAGTATTAACTGTCATTTTCAGTAGATTCTACCGACAAACTTTTGTGGGTGTACAGGTGGAAATTTCTGTCTGGGTAACCACAAATAAAACATTTTAATTGTTTTATTTCATACTTTAATAGAGCAATTAACAATTATTATTTCTTTATTGTTTTTGCGTTTCCAGTTTTATACTTGTGTTGAATATTTTATTGAAAATCAAAGTTGAAAATGTATTAACATATTGTATATCGAATGATAGTTATATTTTCGTTTTAGGAATTGCTTACTTACGAGTAGATACACACACTTTTATAGGTTTAATAAATTATAGAAATTATTTAAAAATGCTAAAGATGTAATTGAAATATGCCAACTTTTTTATTGCAATTGTAATTAAAATACGTGAAACATTGAAGGAATTCACAGTTTAAGTGCTAACGTTAGCACGTTGTAAAATAGCATGATTTTTGAAGTTTAACCAAGAAAGTTTCCAAATTTACGATAAATGCTAATTTACTACGATACACTCGAAAAATAATGTATGTATATCAAGTGTACTAGTTTTCAACAATTTTAATTCTGAAATTTTGTTTTCAGCAAAATGTTCAGTTATATTTTTTCAGCACTAAACTATTGTTTCACTAATTTATTTTGCTACCAAAGTTGTGCAGATATACACATTGCGAAATTGTTTGTGTGTTCCTATTCGCTTTAAAAAAAAAGAGTTGCAGTGATATAAAAGCCATATTTTGTTATTTTTTAGAATTACAGTAAATTAGTTCGTCTTAAGCGAAGTTCGTATTAAACAAGGTCAAGTTTATCTAAAATACATTTTTTATTCTCCAAATAATTAAGATTTTTAATATAATTAAAAATTTGAATAAAAAATTGTATAATACTTTCATTGCATTTGCTTTAATAAATCGTTTTTAAGGAAAATAGCTGTGTGAAAAGTTTGAAATTTGTCAAATTGAAAAATATGTATACACTCACAAAAGTTTGTCGGTAGAATCTACTGAAAATGATAGTTAAAACAAAGGTATATCCAGTTAAAAAGGCGACAAAGGTATTTACCTTTAAAATAACTAAAACTTCTGTTATTTTTAACTGTTGAAAAATAACTGACAAATGCATTAAAAATAAGTACCAATTTCGTAAACTTAACTGATAAATTTTTACTACAAAAATTTCAAAACTACTGACAAAATCGGTAAAAACTACTGTTTTTACAGGCAATTCTTTTTGTTTATAAAACTATATTTTAATAAGAAAAAACAATTTTTTTTCTTTCGATTACAAAAATATGTGTAGCCTATTTAAAATTCGAAGTAAAAATTCCAAACCGTTTTCCAGTTATTATGCTTTTATGCATTGAAGATACAATACAAGTTTCTGATTTTTATTTGCAAACTAGAAATATATCAATAGTAACAAATATAAAATAAACAAGAATTTTTAGAATAAAAAAAAAATCAAAGAAATTTTTCATTTTTTAAATAACTAACAAAAACTACTGTTTACTGTAAAAATACTGTTTTGGTAGTTGTTTATTACGATATTAAAAATAACTGATTTAAACAACTGTTACGAAATTACAGTACTTTTTGTTAGTTGTATTTAAGAAAACAACCGTCATAAAAGTTGTTTTGCTTCTTTCTATAGAAAAACAACAGTAATTACTGTTAAAAACAACAACTACTGATTACTACACAAACAACTGTCATGTAGTAACTGTCAGACTTTTTTGAGTCTGACATAAAGTGACGATAATTCTCTCAGTGTACGAATTGTGAATTCCATCATTTATTATATTTTAAGATATTGCTGGCTTTATCCGTTTTTTAATCAGGTGTTGTTTTTGTTTTATTTATAAACATTTCTAAATGTATTTATTGGATGGTTATTTAAAAAAAATATATATAGGTACATATGTATGTTTTTATGTGAACTCAAAATAATCTAATCTTATTCAGTTATTACTAGGGCAAGGAACTTCATGCACTTAAAGAATTAAAATATGCACCCAAAAAAGCAGTTAAAAAAGAAAAATATGCGCTACATTGAGAGAATTATCTGCATGATACTAACGAATTTCTGCATTAAATCAATGAAGTTTCACTGGAACTCGTCCATTGAAACTTTTCATTAGGCTAATGAAGTTTTTCATAAAATTATATGGAAAATTTCATTTTATTTATTAAAAATTTGATGCATACAATGAAAAGGTTTCACTAATAAAAACTATGAAGCTTTTTCGTTAAAATTAAGAAATTTTTCATTCACGTTGTAAAGAAAACTTCATTAGATAACTGAAAAAAATCATTAAAACTCGTCCAAGAAATTCTCTCTGTGTAAGACATATAAAATATGGAATTAAAACAGTTATTTTTAAAAAATAAAAAAATTAAAAATATGGAAAACTAAAAATATTTATAAAATAGATAGTTATTTTTCCAACAGGAGCAGGATTCAAAGTTTTTTCAAGTTATTAATTTTTTTTTGTTTATTTATCTAAAAATAAAATATTTTATTTGAATGAAAATATGAAAATGTGTGAATTTCGTTTTTAATCCTTATTCGAGGACCGGAAACTTTTTATTTTTTGGTTTTTATCAAATATAATTATCGTAAAAGTATTAAAATAAAAATTCAAACGTTTAAAAAATAAAAAGAAAGAAATATTTAATATATATATACATTGAACTATGCATGTACGTATATGACAATGTATGCCCATGCATGATCATATACAAGTCAATGTATGATCATGTGTGTTCATATATGTATATTTCGATTTTCACATGGGTTTACTTTATTAAGTTTTTTTAAAATATATAATTAGACATAATTTCTAATGTAAAAAAAAATCCCCGCAAAATCACTCACGGCCTGAGCTTTTCCACGATCCTGAAAATTATAAATTATTATAAAATATTTTCTAATTTACTTCCCTTGCGGGATCCCGGGATCCAGGGAATTCAAAATAAATTTCCCGCTTTCCCGGGAAATCAAAAAGTGCGGAATTTTGCATTCCCTAGTCGTTACCTATGTGCCTATCGGTATTGACAAAAATAATGATTCTAAAAATAGATTTTCAATTAAATAAGTTTTATAAAAAAAATATTTTTTTAATGTAAAAATTTTTTTAATAAAGTTTTCTCGTGAGGGAATCGAACCTGGGACTCCAAACTGCCAGTCTATAGCTGGACCATCTGAGCTATTTCGAAATGTAATATTTGATAGATAAGAACATAATTGACTTCCCAGTGTAGAAAGGGTAATGGAATATCATTATTTTTTGGACTACCAGTAATGACACCGACTTACTTTCTGCATTATTTTAAAATATATAATATTAAGTTACTAATAAATACTTACTTTTATCATTATTTCAAAATAAAAAACAATGTATTACCAATAATGACTTATTTATATCATTCTTTCAAAAATAAAGTAATGTTCTAGATTTTTTTGTAAATTTTTTTTAAATCTATTTTTAGACTCAATATTTCTTCAACACTGGTAATGATATATGTAACCACATATTTTTGTATTTTTTGTATGTTGGCGAGTAAGCTGAAAATTTTATTTTAAAAAATTTTTACATTAAAAAAATATTTTTTTTTTATAAAACGTATTTTTTTGAAAATCTATTTTTAGAATCATTATTTTAGTCAACACTGGTAAGCACATAGGTAACGACATATTTTTTGATTTTTCGTATGCTGGTGTGTAACTCATTATTTTTCGCGACATCGCCATACAAAGGTAATAAGAAATGTAATAATAAAAGTAAGTAGTTAGCATTACCAGGTATGTAGTTACATAACCATATATCTGGTAATGACTTTCTACACTGGGTTGCTGCGCACAAGTCAGCTTACGCGCCAACATACAAAAAATCAAAAAATATGTGGTTACATATATCATTATGTGGTTACATATATCAACCGCACATTTGATATACTTATATTGAGGGTATTCACAGTTCATATTATTTTAAGTAGTAAATTAGCATTTATCGTAAATTTGACAACTTTCTATGGGTTAAAATTCTAAAATCAATGCTATTTTACAACGTGCTAACTTTAGCACTTCATTATTTTTTTTTTCTAATACAAAAAATTTATTTTAAAAAATTGTTTTAAAAATTTATTTTTATTTTTGTATTAATAAAAATAATTATTAAAAATGTGCGCTTGACTAAAGTCTTTGTGCTTGGCCGTATTTCTCATACTCCGAACAGTGGAGCACGCTTATTTAATTCGTGAGCGGGAAATCCCGGGATCCCGCGATATTGTGATTCAATGTGTATTATTTCACTTGCTGCGTTTCATTCAGGATTTTAACTTTAGTGTTTCAATTCCACTCGTTCCCAATTACACCATGCTTCCCGTTCCACTTCATTTCGTTCCACATCCAATTCCATTTCGTTCTCTGTTCCATTCCATTTCTCTTATCTATTGTTTCAATTCCACTCGTTCCCAGATCTAATCCATTTCTTTTCCATTGTCTAGTGTTTCAATTCCACTCGTTCCACGTTCCATTCCAAATTTAAGTGTTCCAATTCCTCTCGTTCCCCATTTCATTTCAATCCCACTGTCTTGTGTTTCAATACCAATCGTTCCTCTTTCCATTATATATCTTTTCACTTGCTCCGTTTTACTCCGTTTTTTAACTTTAGTGTTTCAATTCCACTCGTTCCCTCTAGAGTTTTAATTCCATTCGTCAAACAAAATGGAATTGAACGTTGCTTTTCCATTTCGTTCGACTTGTGTATTGTTTCAATTCCCTTCCGATTTAATTTCGTTTCTCAATTTTAGTGCTCCAAATACACTCGTTCTTTAAATTTCAGATTTCTAGCCAAAGAGTTTTGGGCACTATTTTCCTTTTGAACCCCCATTTTTTCCACGTTCCTGACCAAAGTTTCAAAAAGTACGTTAGCCCATTTTCTTCTTTTTGCACCTACACTCTCAGAACAATTCCGTTGTGGAAACGGAATTTTTTGCAAACCGAATTGAATTACGAAGTTGCATTTATATTGGATTTAAATTTTAACCAAACGCTCGAATAATAAATATGATTTTTAAAAATCGATAAATTTAAAGTGCATTTTTATGGTTTTAAGCGTTTATTTTTGGATTTTAAGTGCATATTTTAAGCGCATATTTTCGATTTTTAAGTGCATGAAAGTCGCTGCCCTGCTAATAACCAATATAAACTAGACAATAATACTAAAAATCAACGAATTTTTGTGAATTAAATTTCCCAGCCAGAAATTTTGGATAAATAAGATTTTTAAATGGCTCATAGAAATGATTGTTTTTTTGAAAACACTCTTTTTCTTGGTAGAAAATATGAACCCTCAGAAAACAATCCAAAAAGTTGTCTCTACAATCTAAACAGCTGTCTCAAAATGAGGGTTAATTTTTCAGACTCAAAGAAGATTCCAAAATTATTTAAATTTATGAAGAAAATTTCGGTTTTATACGTTCTTTTTTCTGAGTACACAGAGGGCTATTTTGGATGGACCACTTTCATAGGAAAAAGTGTAAAAATTTTTATGTTTTTGGAGTTCATTTCTAAGTCACTAATGATCATCTTTGTTTGCTGGGTTCCTTAAATTTCCTTCCTTGTTCCTTGTTGTTAAATAAATATATTTTCTTCTAATTTTGGCACTCGGGTTTGAAAAGTTAGTAAAGCTGCGTTTACCTCTGCACCGAAATCTCGAGATTTCGATATTCACCACTCTGAAAAAGCAATGAAGGAAAGGTTATAAGTAGATGTTCAATTTTGAATAAAGTACACATATTTAGTTCTAATAAATACATTTTCCAAAAAATTAAAGTTTTTTACGCATATTTTAAGCAGCTTAACATGTTTTGCTGAAATCAGCAGCGAATTTTAGTAAAAAAATAGTAATTTGTAATAAGAGAATAGCAAAAATTATTACTAAAAAATTTTACTAAAAACCAGTACAAATATAATAAAGTGCGATTGAAAACTGTTTATAGTACCTGTTTAATAGTGTTTCCAATTATTCGACATAGGCGGTTAATCGGTTAATGTATTATTCGAAAAATCACTAAAATTAATTAACCGGTTATTCGGGTCGGTTAATCGAGAAAATTGTCGATTAATCGATTAATCGTTTAATGCAAAATTAATGTATTTTCTTAACTTTTTATCAAAAAAAACACAAAGGGCTGACTTTTTTTAATATTAAAAACTAGAAGAGCCTTTTACATTGAGCCATTAATATAAAAAATGTTAAGCTCTATTTGGAAATGCCAATTTACTCTGCAAACATCAGGAAAGAATTTTTCTGAATATTCTTAGTGTGAGAATTCATAAATTATTGTTAAATTCTCAGTCTTTTCGGTTTTAAAGGCCATTAACAACAAACAGATTTTGAGCTAATTGATGCAGAGAGAATTTAATTGGACGAGTTTTAATGAAAATGTTCACTAAAATAATGAAGTTTTCTTCACAAATACGAAATTTCAGTAAATAATACGAAATGTCTCGTAAAACTGCATCAATTCAATGAAAAGTTTAGTACAGTGTTGTTTTAACGTCATATAGACAGCTGCAATTAATATTTTAATTAAGAAGAATAAAATAGACCTTTTTCTCTAAAAATTATAATTACTTTATAATTTTCAAGTCAAACTAGATCTAGTTTTTGCTTTTTTTTGTATAGACATGCGTCGTCAGTGATTTTCCATTAAATTGTATTAATTATTTATATGTTTTTATTGTCAGATTGTCTCTTTATGATAATTTTTTTCAACAACCCGTCGAACACATGCTCCCTTATTACAAACGTAACTATACTAAAGTACGACAGCTTAACCATCTCACCCAAGTAAGGCCTTGAAAGCAATGTAACTAATTCGTTGTTTTCTTTCTTATTCAGCTCTCTATTAAAGTTTTTACTCAGAAGTGATCAACGCAGACACATACAAACATTCAATTTTTAGATTTTTGCTTATCTTCCAATCTCCTCCGTGTTTCAATAGACGAATTCCAGCGAAATTTTATTGAATCAATATAAAAATTCATAAACAGAATGTAAATAAATGTAAATAAAATCATCGACTAGAGGCTGAAAAACTGCTCTCACTTTTGAAAATTAATTTTATACTGCATTTTGACTGAGCAAAAACTACCTAGTTTTTGTACAAAACTAGTTTTTGTTTGTTTTTTATGCATGCGTTTTGACAAGTAAAAACTACAAATGGCCAAAAACTAGGTAGTTTTTGCTCAGTCTAAATGCAGTATCATACTGCATTTTGACTGAGCAAAAACTACCTAGTTTTTGTACAAAACTAGTTTTTGTTTGTTTTTTATGCATGCGTTTTGACAAGTAAAAACTACAAATGGCCAAAAACTAGGTAGTTTTTGCTCAGTCTAAATGCAGTATCACATTTTAGAGAAGTAAAACCCTATAAACAATTTCACTGGAATTCAAATTGAAATCAAGTTCAATTCCAGCCCTGTTTTCCAGTTTCAAGGCTTGAATACAACTTTTATTACATTTTATTTCAATAGCATACTCCAGCAAAAGGGAAACAAAAATTCAAGTTTGAAATATTTTGTAAAACATACAAATGCTAGAATTTGAAATATACTTTACAAAATTTAAAGCACTTTTTAAGACCTATAGAAATAAAAAATTGTCTATTGTATTTCCTAAAGCCTGCTCCAGTCAGACACATAGTGTTAAAGCATTTTTTTAGAAATAGAAAGTTTGTTATTTTGTTAAAAAAAATTCAAAAAAATTTTATTATAAATTAATTGCGATAATGTAAAACAAATCCGTTTTAAGAGTCTCTAAAAACCCATAACGTGTCTCGCTGGTTCAATGTCGACTTGCTTGGAGTTGCTCAAAAAATGGTATTTAAAGCATGCGCGGCTCCATCAATTAATATAAGGGGAAAATCATACGCCACAGTGGCCAAGTCAATGTGTTTGTCTACGGTGGCGTATGATTTTTCCCCTTATATTAATTGCTGGAGCTGCGCATGTTTAAAGGCTCCTCTTTCAATCGATTTTAAAACAATTTGATCGTATTTTAGTTAGTATTTGTTTTTTCTAGGCGTTTCTTGCAATTTTTTTAGCCAAAGTTAAGAAAATTATGAAATTTTGGGAAAAAAATAAACCAAAAAATTACATTTTAAAAATGTAACCGGTTAATCGACAAATTTTAACCGATTATTCGGGTCGAATAATTATTTGAGTTTTAAATTATTTGTTTCGACATTAACCGAAATAGAGGCGATTAATCGAGGAATCGGTTAATCGATTAACCGAATTGGAAACGTTACTGTTTATATGTGTTTTTTATTCTATCTCTAGCCGTTATCTCTGCAGTGTAGATGTGTCTTATATAGGGTTGCCAGATCCAGATTCGCAAAAAGCTGGACATTCGGGTTAAAAAAGCTGAATTTTGCAAAAAAAACTGGACATTTTCAAAACATGTTTTAACGAAAAAAAAGTTGTCAAGTTTTGTTTTGTATTGACAATTTTTATTTAAAAAATAGTTTTGCACATTGCTAAGAACATAAAGTATTAAAATACAATAAAACTTAAAAAAAATTATTCAGTCTTTTAAATATGTATGATTTAAAATAATACACTAAAAAATAAAACTTAAAATTTTAAAATTCAGTCTCTTAAATTTGTGAGAATAAAAACTAAATACTAAAAACAAAAAAAATTAACTAAAATCTTAATAGTTTAGTCTAGTAGTTTATGTTACTAAAGTACTACCCTAACAACTTAAGGTTCGTACAGGTAATTGATATTCATAAATATATATAATTTTTTATAATTTGTTATTAGTTCCGTAAAAATTATTTGATTTAAGAAAGCCTATGTTAGGGGCTCTCTAAAACAGTCAAATCCTTAAAGTAATGTGTTTTCGTTCACGCATACGCAGTTAATTAACCGGATTTTTCATTGAACTAAAAAAATTACCCCTTAAGTTTCATACTTTAATAGAAATTTAAATATTTTTATTGTTATGCACAAAATAATGATTGTTGAAATTGATAAATGACACTTAACGGCCACTTAACAAAACACAAAATTGCAGAAAAAATTTCCTCAATAGAACCGCGGTTCAATGAAAATCGGTAACAAATGAAATTTAACAAATTTCAGTATATAATTGTATTATTAACTTTTTGGTTAAATATCATCGAATTTGTGTTATTTATAATCATTAGGGCAAGGAATTTCATGCACATAAAAATGGAAAATATGCGCCTAAAATATGCAATTAAAAAGGAAAAATATGCATTAAAAATATAAGAAATATGCACTAAAAACTATTATTTTTGCAAAAATAATGCACTTCAAAACCTAAAAATATATTTAAGTTAGTTATTTTGCAAACAGACACTGAACTCGAAGATTGGATTGGATTGCAAGGAATTTCATGCACTTAAAAATGGAAAATATGCGCCTAAAATATGCGGTTAAAAAAGAAAAATATGCATTAAAAATATAAGAATATGCACTAAAAACTATTATTTTTGCAAAAATAATGCACTTCAAAACCTAAAAATATATTTAAGTTAGTTCTTTTGCAAACAGACACTAAACTCGAAGATTTCCTATAGGTCAATAAGGTTTTTAAGAATGTCTATTTTGATTGAATCAAAATATGAAATCATATAAATTTTTTATATTTTTTTACAAAATAAAAAATGCTCCTAAAAATGAAAAATATGCATTAAAAGTACAAAATATGCATTAAAAAGGCACCAAATATGCATTTAAAGTCAAAATATGCAAAAACATGCATTTTTGGCAAAATATGCAAAAATATGCAACTACAAATCGATGTGATTTTGTTTCTAAATTTCGACACTAAAAATGACAATGATAAGCTAAAAACAACAGGCACTTTTTCAAAAGTTATTGTGTTAAATGTACCTACTAATAAGGGTATTTATAACTAAAAATGATTTTGTTTGTTTTTCCGAAAATTTATATTTAGCTGGACAAATTTTATTTTAGCTGGACACTGGACAAGCATTAAAAAAGCTGGACAATCCAGGCGAGTCCAGCCCGTCTGGCAACCCTAGTCTTATAAGATTTAAAAAAAGTCCCACTTATCTCAACGGATATTTAGAAAAAGTCGTCAAAATAGAAAATAAGAAAACTTTAAAATGTTATTTTATTTTGCAGATCGTCTTCTATTGACACGTTTCTATTTGTGCATGTATAAAGATGTAGAGGAAACTAAGAAATTGATTGAGGTAAATTATGCGATACGCAATAAAAGTCCACATATCTTTCTAAATCGAGATCCCTCAGATGAGGATAGTCGAAAAACATTTGAGTATGCGTAAGTATTTTATTAAAAGCAGTAAATGATTAATTATAACATTAACTAATTTGAATTATTATAAAGAGATATGGTGCCAGTTCCAGGATTAACACCTGAAAAATTTCGTATTACATGTTTTCGATTATGTGATCCAGATCCTAGAAAGGTATACATTTCTATTTCATTAATAACTGTAGCCCTTAATTATAAACCTTTACATTTCCAAATTAGATGCATCATACTGAGGATACCAAGGCTTTTATAATGGTTACCGATTGTCGTTTTTCAATGCCAGATTTAACAGATGGCAACACATCAGTGCTTTCAGAGGGTGAAGTACAAATATTCGATATGACTGGCTATAGCATGAAACATGCTACACGTTTATCAATTTCTACTTTGCGAACTTATTTAAAATATCTACAACAAGCATTTCCGGTACGAATTAAAGCCATTCATATGATCCATTGTCCCCCATATTTAGATAAATTGATTAGTGTAGTTAAACCATTTATTAGCAAAGAAGTGTTTAGTATGGTAAGGCAAAAATAATTCATTTACTCCTGCAGACATTTGTTGTTTTTAAGTATTAAGCTCCATTTTTGTTTAATTAAAGATGCATTTCCATACCACTGGCATAGAAACTCTATATGATCATGTTCCTAAAGAATTATTACCCGTGGAATATGGTGGCAATGCTGGTCCTCTAACCGATTTAAAAGACAAGTTTATGCAAGTAGTGCTAGATAAAAGGTAATATATATTTTTATTTTTTTTGTTTTGTAAACAAAATGAGTTTAATTGTTTTATAATTGCAGAGATTATCTTATGGATCCAAATCATTGGAAAATTGACAATTCATAATCGCTATGAAATTTAATATTTTAATGATGAATTTTTTGTTATTAATTAAAATTGATTTAAATCTGTTTTAAATGTTGTTTACTATTTCCATATCATATTCTATAAACAAAAATTATATTTGATGTTTAAAAACGTTTCACGGTTTTGAATGTTATTTAAACCAGAAACATGTACATATGTTTTATTTAACCGAAAAAAGAATAAACCCTAATTAGAATCTACTGATAGTTAAGCCTAAAGCACCGTAAGTTGTTTGAGTTTCACGTGAAAAAACTGTTATACGCCATATAAAAAAACTGATTTTTCACGACAATGAGTTTCACGTGAAAATTATGTAGAGTTTGTTTTCACGCAAATTTAATGTACAAGACTATTATTTTTCTTGGGAAAAAGTGACATTTTGTGTTTACTTTGTTATAAAATTAAAAAAAATGTTCATTTGTTGAAATTAAATTGCAACTTGAGGCATTTAAAGTTCGGTGAAATTTTTCCACGTGAAAAACAACTTTTGCGGAATTTTGACCATCATATGTTTTGACAAGAGCTTATAAAAGTGACCATTGAAAAAAGAGCGTAGACAACATAAATTCATAGGCGTACCTAGACCTTTTTCTGGGGTGGGCAAGGCCCCATATATGTTTGGCTATTAATTTGCCCATTCTCAGACCCTTAATCTTAAAAAACACTTTCGACATTAAGCTTGCAATTTTTTCATACAAAAAAAGACTTAAAAATAACTCCCTCCCTTTTGATAATATTTTCAAATGTCTTTTATAGAAAAATCTGAAAAATGCATCCTTTTTTCTGAAGAAAACCTCGTGCAGGGAATGTTATATGCTCAGAATATGTAGTATAAAATCGTGATATTTGATGGAGAAAATAAATCTAAGATCAACCCAGTGTTGCCACCAGTAAGACAAAAAAATACACACCTGTAGGCCACAAATTATCCAAAACCATATTAAATTACACAAAAAATTAATAGGGGTTTTTATATTAACTCCTATTCTACTCGTAAACGGTGTAAACCTGGTATTTTTATCAGTTTAATTTCAAACTCACTACATAAAAAATATGGTTTGAATTTATACAAAGTTTACAAGGAATTTACGAGTTTATATGAAAACCCCTAATATTTTTTATTAGTATAAAATAATCGGTATTTTTATAAAACAAAAATTAATCCCTTTAGACTATATATAAGTAGTGAGGCAGAATCGAAATAATTCAGCCAATTACAAGCTGGTTTGAATGCTATGAAATTTCGCACTATCTTAGAGCTTAAGTTTCGAGGGCCGCGCCCACTCACGCATCGGCAGCTGTACCATTCAACTCTAAGGAAAGCACTTCTAGAATATGAAAATGTTGAAAGCCGGCCATTGTTTTTATTATATAGAAAAACTAACAAAGTATTTTGATAATGAAAGGTGTGTCAAAATATCGTACAAAAAGAAGAGAAATAAATTAATTTTATTAAAATGTATTAACAACAAAGTCCTAGGGCTTGATTATTTAATTATTTAAAATACATAAGAGAAACATTCCACTAAAGTGAGCTAAATTTGGAGAAAATTGGTTAATATTTAGACACTGTTTACCAACAAATTATAGGATGTCATTTATAGTAAAAAGGGCCTTTGCAAATTAACTATGACTGACTTTTTAATTCTTTAAAATATATTTTGATATATTCAAAGCCCTGTAACTTTTATAAAAACTTTAAAAATTACTCGTTTTTTCAGTCATGGGAAAGTCACAATCATGACAAACCCAAATTTCAATCGCTTTATTTTCAAATGGTCTTGCCACCTAAAACAAAAATATTTATTTTTCTTGCAGTTTGGCAAATATTTTCTGAAAAAAATTAACAAAATACGGGGTTTACATAAAAATAAAATATAAAACAACATTTTTGAATTCCTCTAACTAAATTGGGTTTCGTGTTGAACAAATTTACAAAAATAATTCACCAGAAACTGAAAATTTATTGTAGATGTTACAAAACAATATCATTTCTTTTCTACTGTCGGACCTGAAAGCATGGAATTTCAGTAAAAAGGGAAATTACACAAAAATGTCATTATTCAAAAATTATCCAAGGAATGTGTAAACAGTCCCGTTTTTGAATAATTATTCAAAAAGTGGCAACACTGGATCAACCTGCCTCATATTTTCTTCCACCTCTGACGAACATATTCTTACCCCCTATTTTGACCACTTAAATTACTGAGGTGATCAAAAACTGACATTTTCTTCGTAGAATTTTTGCTTCTACAACATATTGAAATGTCCTCAAAATAGTACACTCATAGAAATAAATCTGTAAAAATAGCAGAAAAAGTAACTAAAAATTAGTTAAAAATGATGCTGCAGAAGAAACTGTTAAATTAGCAGATTTTTTTAGCTAAATACAAGTGAAATAAGAACAGCAAAAATAAACCTGTTAAATTTACAGTTTTGCAATTTTTTCAGTAAATATTTCTGCTAATTTAACATTATAGACTGCTATTTATTTGCATTCAATTAAATTTAGCTTAAAA
This sequence comes from Leucophora obtusa, assembly GCA_949987735.1. Lineage (NCBI taxonomy): Eukaryota > Metazoa > Arthropoda > Insecta > Diptera > Anthomyiidae > Leucophora > Leucophora obtusa. The sequence goes on from OX465297.1 coordinate 27,165,488, forward strand.
ATAACAAAAAATTATAGATATAACAGTTTCTTTTTGCTATTTTTATTCTACTAATATTTAGCAGAATTTTCGGTAGATTTTACAATACAATTTGTCATTTTCAATTAACTAAAAGTTAACTTAGATATAACTAAAATTCTGCAAATTTAACAGTTTTATTTTTGCTGTTGTTATTTTACTAGTATTTAGCAAAAAAAAACAGTTCTTTCTTGAACATAATTTTTAACTAATTTTTAGTTGCTTTTTCTGCTATTTTTACTGATTTATTTCTATGAGTGTAATACTAACTAATTATTCCTTTAAAAAACTATTAAATCCAAGAAATTTTTCTCTTATAGCCAGAACTAAGATCGATTTGTTTCTTAAATATTTCTTAAGTAAGAATTTTTAGACAACATTTCTTATTTAAGAAATATTCAAGACAAAAATCGATATTAGTTCTGGCTGTAAAACTGACCCTTAAATTCCAACAAATTATCTTCCTAGGAAACTAGAAGACATTTTCCCAATCAAAAACACATTTTCCCAATCAAAAACATATTTAAAAAAAATAATCATAGAACAAGAATTATCGACAGATTTTTTTAAAATTCTGGGGTGGGCAAAAAACAGTCTATACCGGCCTAAATCCGCCAATGCATAAATTGTTAAATCAATTTAAAAATCAATGTGGTTATACGATGGTTATACGAGAATATACATACATATGTATGTACATTAGGGGTCCAATAAAATGAAAATGCGATTTTAAAGAGTGTCGGAGTCCAATTTGTTTCCTTTCTATATAAAACTAATAAATATGAAGTTTGGGGGCAATCGAATAAAGAAAATTCGAGGCGGAAATCGATTGAAAATTTCAAGAGTGTTTATATGGGAAAATTATGACTTTTTTCAGTTTTTAGGAAAATTTTGTTCTATAGTTTAAGTTTTTCAACCACTTGTGTTATGAGTCAATTTTAGTACAAAATTATCTTTTCAAAAAGCTAAATAACTTTAAAATCGGTTAAGAACTCGCCAAGAAATAGCAAATGCCCCAGACCAATTTTGTGCCAAAAAAACACTAGTTTTTTTTTTTTTTAAAGAGAAGCAACACTCAGGAAATTGTTCCTATTAATTAACGAGTTGCTTCCTTTGGAAAGGGGATAGAGAAGAAGTGAAAGGTGGTGAAAGATGAAGGGCTTCAAATATGGCAACACTGTAATTGCGCGAGATGATGAATTTTAGAACAGTTGTTGCGCGCCATCAGATGGTGAGTTGGCGAACTTTCTTGAAGCTTTTTAGTTCATAGCCCTGTTATATTATTTTACTTCGGTGGGGTTAAGTGCTATGGGAACACCGAAGGAGGACGCTGCGATATGTATGAGAGATAGAAAAAACTCATACATATTACTATTTTTCATAAATTGATGTTGCCTTGGTTGGGGCTCGAACCCGCAACCTCACGTGTAACAGTCCAACGCGCTAACCATTACATCCAAGTTTTAAAAAAATGGATTTTGCACTTCAAGGGCTTATTAAATACATCCTAGAGATGAAGTATGCAAATTTTGAGGTAAATCCCTCCATGGACCTGTCGTTGACAAGCTCTTACTTTTTGTGGATTTCCAGAAAAGTGTGATTTTTATAAAAAATTAAGTAAATATACTCTTTTTCAAGTACTTTGTATCAAAAATTAATCAATTTTGTACTTTTAAATGTTATATTTCATCTTAATAGCTTACACTCAGAAAAGTTCTGCAGTTACTACATGACAGTTATTTGTGTAGTAATGCGGTTGTAGTTATTTTAACTACAATTGTAGTTAATTTACTTAGAACAAAATTTTTCAATGTTTTTGACAGTTATTTTTTTAAACAAACTACAAAAACTACTACATTGTAGTAACATTTATTTTATGCAGTTATTTTGAATTTTATTTACAAATACTTAAATTTTCAAGTGTGTGTGCACACACACGAAGCAAACAGGAGTATGTGTATGAAGCACTTGTTTAGAAATTTCTAGTGAAAGAATATGAGAAGAACATGTTTTCTCTTGTCTTAGTCATAAAATAACGCCAAAGAGTGAGGACGCGTAATACGGAAAAGGTTATATATTTTTTATTAAATTATTAAAATAATAAGGTAAGTTTTATAATATAAATTTATTTACGGGGAATGTTAAAAAAATATTGTATATATTTTCTTTCAGTTCTTTTATATTCTCATCCCTTTCTACCTGGAGAAAAAAGGAAGCCAAACAACAGCATATTTCATCCCTCACAGACGGACATGTACAACAATATCTTAATAGTGAAAAATAAAAGTGACATTAAGTGTAAATTTTGATTTCTCAATTTTAAATTTATTATAGAATAAAATTAAGTTAATAGTGTTTACATAAATTTGTTTTTTTTTTATTAAATTAATAATTAAAAAAAAAATTTTTATCTATGTTTTTTTAACTACATTTGCAGTTGTTTGTACAGTTTTACAATAATTTGCATGTATGTTGTTTCAATTGCATTTGTAGTTGTTTTTACTACATTTGTCAGTTGATTTTTAACAGTTAAAAATTACTTCATATTGCAGTTAATTTAACTGCAAATGTAGTCTACACCTTTTTAAGTGCAAATGCAGTTATTTTAACTGTCATTTGCAGTTGATTCTACCTACATAATTCCCTGAGTGTAGCGAATTGGAAAAAAATAATATGACATCATTAACCCTTTTGGACATGCTAATAAAGGAAAATTTATTTAAAAAACCCTAATATTTTGTAACTACTATCGAATTTTTAGAAGTGATGCTTAAAATATAATATCACCAGAAATAGACAGATAAAGTATACATTATGTGTGTTCCCGTGCGTTACCGCGGGTACCCGCGGTAACGTACGGGAACGCACATATAATTAACCCAAATGTAACTTTTTCGCTACATTTTCAAATGGTCCTGTCTATTAAATTGATGCAAAAAAATTCCACCGCAATTTCGCAACAATTCCACGCAAGTGAAAAATCATTTTTTTTATATTGAGTTTGACAGCTTTTTTGCAAAAGTACGAACAAAATACCGGGCTTAACGAAATGCAAATATCTAATAATTCTATTAAAAGCCAATCTTACTTTCCCCATGATATCCATATGTTCCAGAGTAAATTTCAATTTATTGTATTTGAAGACACGGGTAATTAAAATAGGGGTGAAAAAATGTTTCTGATACTTTATTCGTGTGTTTTCTGCAACATTATTCGAATATTTCAACGGAGGAACAGAATACCAACTCTTGTGAAATAGTTGTGAAATTTTCCACCTCAATTTCGCAATAATTTTTTTTTATATGTGGTTTGACAGCTTTTTTCGCAAAAGTACGCACAAAATACCGGGCTTTAATATAAATTGCTACGACTTTTGGAATTGTCGGTCGACCCGGTTGTGATTAAACTCTTAAGCCCCCGATACATTTGCAATATTATGTCCAACATAATGGCACAGTATTTTTTTCCGTTTTACCACACACCATACAATAATTTGCAATATATATGTAACAAAAGATCGCCACAATATTTTATGCAATATATGATTTCAACATAGGCTCATATGAATAAAAAACAGATATTACTAATAGGGGGAAATACAGGGTTTTTAAGCAATTACTTCACAAATCTAGTCTGCTTGGGAGTAGACTAGAAAATTTATTTTTTTAATTTTCGTTTACATTTCATGCTATTCTACCAGCCAATTGGTAAATTTGGAGTTAAAAGCCATTCCTAAGCCCAAAGTAATTCCTGCGAAGTAATTGCTAAGTTTTATTCATATGACCCATAACCTCAACGTGCACACAAACATAAACAGCGCAAAATTAAAATTGCACAGTGTTGTCAATAGATTATGCAATATTTCAAGTTGTACAATAAAAGTCAAAAGTGTTTTGATTCACTACATAATATTGCTCAACCTTCAATTTAATACACGGGCAATATGCTTACACCACTTGGAAAGTTGTACCATATTATTGCAAATGTATGGCCCGCTTTAAGCGGCCCATACATTAAGGAATATTGAGTAGGGAACAAAAAATATGAAAAATTTTGTAAACACGAACTGCACGGATGTCAACACGAACATTAACATACACAATTCAACCTTCGTAAAAAAATTGCCATTTTTTACGAATGTTCCTTAATGTATGGGCCGCTATAAGTGATGCAACGCAGATGTTGATCCGGCGGCCGAGACAACTGGCGGCTGCTAAATATAATAACCTGGTGGCTTGTAACTCTACTATATTTTCAATGAACATTAGTCAAAACAAAAACCAATAACAAAACGATAACGTCAAATAATTTGACATTTCACTTAGAGAAGGAAAACCAAAGGTAGAAAAACGCTACAAAGCAACATAATCTCGGAAAATTTTTGTCCAGTGGAGCGGATTGATTAAAAAATTGTCAGCAAAATGGCTTCATTAATGAACACCTACAAATTGGTGCAAAAACTAAGTGTCACCAATAGAGCATTATTGCGGCAAGCAGCAAGAAGCAGTAAGTATGAAACAGCACAAAGCTCGCCAATTAACTAAGCACTAAGTTTACGTAACTAAAATGTAGTTCTTGTTATTTTGTTGGTGACTTATAATAAAACTGATTTTATTTATTTTAAGTGGCTGGTTGGAATAAGGATTATAAACCCGCTCCTTTTCCCAAAACGGAAGAAGAACGATTAGCTGCTGCCAAAAAATATAACCTTCTGCCTGAGGAATATAAACCTTATGCTGACAACGGTTTGGGTTATGGTGACTATCCACACTTAGAGGGTGGATTAGGCATAGAAGCTCGTGATCCATATTATCCCTATGATTTCCCTGAATTAAAACGTAATTTGCATGAAACTGTAAGTTTTGGTTTTCTTGTCTTCGATGAAAAACTGATAAATCTTTGTTCATTTCTTCCTTTCAGCTTAATGCTGATGCTGATTTCTATAGTGAGGATCGTTGGAGTCAGGCAGCTCCCCCCCGTTATGCTAATAGCACCTATTGGTTGAGTTTCTTAGGTTGTATGACCGGCTGTTTAGTCTTGTACTATTGGTTGGACAACTATAAAATGTATCGTCCCGTTGCTGTTAAACAGTTGCCCGGTGATGGTCGTAAACATTATACCTTTGAAATGACAGATTAAAAGCGTTTTCTAATGCTAGCTTTTTTTAATATATAGTTTATTGTAATTGAAGAAATTTGACAAAAAAAAGTATGTATGTAGATGTTTGCTGGAAATATTCATATACGAATAGAATTCTAAGTAACTACATAATGGTAATAAATCGTACTAACATATAAAACCATATAAATAAACATGTTCTCGGTTTTTGCGGAAAAACGGTTAACCCGGTTATGTAGAAAAAAATTGCTATTTTTTGAGCGGTTATAAAACTTTAAATAACGATCCCAGCAAAAAAAAAACCGAATGCATTCTACAAGAATGCATTTTTCACTGCATATAAAGTAGCTATATATGCTGATTTCTTACTTCCAATAAACGTATTTTAAATGACTTCAAAAATGCCATTAGTTAAAAACTTTTTTTACTTCCCAGAAAAAAATACCTGACCAAGATCCATAAAAGCACCTACACTGTTCGGCACAAATGCGTTCAAATTGAGGTGAAAAACGCAGTCTTTTAACATTGGCTTGTCATAGGAGAGAAGGTGTTTATGCTACTTTAAGTCTGCTTTGCACGTCATAAAAATGAGTGCTTGGATGTTCTTTTTTATATAGGAAAGTAATTCATTTTTGTTACTATCTAAGGAGAGATGAAAAGTAACTTCTTGGGAATGCATTCAAATATATATTTAAGAAGTGATATTTATGACTTTTGAATGCATTCCCAAGAAGTTACTTTTCATCTCTCCTTAGATAGTAAAAAAAATGAATTGCTTTCCTATATAAAAAAGAACATCCAAGCACTCATTTTTATGACGTGCAAAGCAGACTTAAAGTAGCATAAACACCTTCTCTCCTATGGCAAGCCAATGTTAAAAAATGCCTTTTTTACCTCAATTTGAACGCATTCGTGCCGAACAATATAGGTGATTTTACAGATCTTGGTCAGGTATTTTTTTGCTGGGATATTAAAAACAAAAAACTAGTGTTTCCAATTCGGTTAATCGATTAACCGATTCCTCGATTAATCGCCTCTATTTCGGTTAATGTCGAAACAAATAATTCAAAACTCAAATAATTATTCGATCCGAATAATCGGTTAAAACAGGTCGATTAACCGGTTACAATTTTAATATGGAATTTATCCCTTATTTTTTTCTCAAAACTTCATAATTTTCTTAACTTTGGCTCAAAAATTACAAGAAACATAAACACAAATATATTTTATTTGTATTTAAGAAAATTCTATTTGTATTTTAAATTTGTCCAAATACATTTCAAAATTATTCACTTGTATTTAAAAATTTGTAATCTGTATTTCAAAATTGTAAAATTGCATTTAAAATAATTCCATTTGTATTTCAAAATTCTCCAAATGTATTTCAGAAATTTCCAAATGTATTTCAAAAGACTCTATTTGTATTCCAAAATTTTCCAAATGTATTTAATAAAATTCTACTAGTTGCATTTCAAATGTTTATAAATGTACTGAAATACATTTCTATTTTATTTTAAAAGCATTTTTACAAACATGCCTGTTTTCTCTTTCGTAATGAAAATTTGATAGGAATTATGAGACATGTACGTTAGTAAATATTCTTTTAAAATAAAAATATAAATTTCTGAAATAGATTTCGAAAAATTTGAAATGCAATTAGAATTTTATTAAATACATTTGGAAAATTTTGGAAAAGAAATAGAGTCTTTTTAAATTCATTTGGAATTTTCTGAAATACATTTAGAAAATTTTTAAATACAAATGGAATTATTTGAAATGCATTTCGACAATTTTGAAATACAGATTTAAAATTTTTAAATACAAATGAATGATTTTGAAATGTATTTGGACAATTTTCAAATACAAATAAAATATTTTAAAATATATTTGTAATACATATTTTAAAATATATTTGTATAATTAGTGAGGGCATATATTATTCAGCCTCTAGTTCGATGTGATTGATATATTTGTATAATTTTGAAATACATATTGAAATTTTTAAAGTTCATGTTGAACAATTTTGAAATGAATTTTGAAACGTTTTTATTACTGTTTCCAATTATTCGACATAGGCGGTTAACCGGTTAATGCATTATTCGAAAAATCGCTAAAATTGATTAACCGGTTTTTCGGGTCGGTTAATCGAGAAAATTGGCGATTAATCGATTAATCGTATAATGCAAAATTAATGTATTTCCTAAATTTTGTATCAATAAAAACACAAAGAGATGCCTGTTTTTGTTAAATATCAACCTGGGGGGTTATTATGTAATTCGATTCGAAAATAAAACGCTTTCGAACAGAATTTTCGTGCTAAAAATTCAGTAACAGAAAATAGTTTTTAGTGAAGGAAAATGTTGAAAACGTGTAGACAATGTCTAGTAAAAGAGAAAAATAATAAAAAAGTTAGACTATCAAGAAAGAATATATTTTTTAAAGAGTTTTAAAATTTCCGAATTCGAACAATATTTTTCGAATACGCTTACATAATAACCCCCCTGACATATAAACTCGATGTATTTAAAAAAGATTTCATATTGGTCGGGGGGCATACTCAAAAACTGAGTAAGTTAAGAACAGCAAATCTAAAACTGTTACATATCGATAACTTAAGGTAGATTTTTTATTTCTTTAGAATAAAATTTAAAAAACTTTAGATACAATTTTTTTAATGCAATTTTTAAACAATACTGCCAACAATAAAATATAAAATAAAGTTAGAATTTTATTAAGATTAGTCAATTGAAAATACCAATGTACTCTGCAAAAATCAGCAAAAATTTTTGCTGAAGAATATCGTAAAGAATTGTTAAATTCTCAGTCTTTTTTGGTTTTTGAAGGGACATTAAAAATAAACAAAATAACTTAAAGTTTGAATTTTATTGGTCGAGGTTTGATGAAAATTGTTACTAAATTAATGAAAAATTTCTTAAATTTTATGAAAAAGCTTTTTAATTTTTACTATGAAGCTCTTTCTAATCATTTTTTTGGGTGTATGAAATTTTTAATAAATAAAATAAAAATTGAATGAGGGGTATGTATGGTTTCATAAAAATTTTCATAAAGTTTTATGTAAAACTGCATTAATATAATGAAAGTTTTCAATGGACGACTTCCAGCGAATCTTCATTGAATCAATGAAAAAAGTCATAAATAGCATGTAGACAATTCTCTCAGAGTACAACAGATGTCAAATTCCATATAAATTTGAATTTTTTAACTTTTATTTTATGTTAACTTAAGGTTATTTGTTTATTGTTAATGAAACCAATGCGAATAAAAATTTAAATCATGGATGGCAACCAAAACAATTAATGGACGATTTTTCAGTCTACATTAACTTTTTAGTGGCTGAGTTTCTATATATTTAAGAATATACAGCACTTAAATATTCTTCATCCATTCAAATCGGCTTCAATTTTGATAGTATGGCGATAACTGCATTAAACTATGAACTATAAAATCGACACTAATTCGTTTCGGTTGCCAATCCTGATTTAAATTCAGTGAAATGGGATCGGGCTCCATGGATTGGAACATGTTGTAGAATTTATGTGGTTTTAAACCGACTATACACACTTTCTTGGGAGATGTAAGAAAATTTAGATTTCCTATGGAAGTAACATGTCATTTGAGAGTTGTTTGACACAAATTTAAAACAAATGAAACTTTGTCTTGAAGGACATTGAAATATAATTTGTATTAGTTTTACTTATTAAAAGAAATGGAAAACTCTCTATTATATTTCCTAAAGGCCTATATAGCGCTTTGACGCTGCTCTAGCCAGACATGTCGTGTGTTTTGAGAAGTTTAAAAAACACCTTTAATTTAGCCTTTCGCGATGTTTTTTGAAGCTTTTTTTATAGAAATTTTGATTTTTTGTTATATCTGCAAAAAAATGTATTAATATTATGACGTGTCTCGCTGGTGCAATGTCGACTTGCTTGGAGTTGCTGAAATAGAGGTATCTCTTTCACTCGAGTTGAAAAGAATTTGATGGTGTTTAAGTTAGTATTTATTTTTTTTAAGCTTTTCTTGCATTTTTTTAGCCAAAATTAAGAAAATTATGAAGTTTTGGGAAAAAAGAAAGGAAAAATTCTATATTAAAAATTTAACCGGTTAATCGATCTATTTTAACCGATTATTCGGGTCGAATAATTACTTGGGTTTTAAATTATTTGTTTCGACATTAACCGAAAGAGAGGCGATTAATCGAGGAATCGGTTAATCGATTAACCGAATTGGAAACACTAGTTTTTATACAATTTTAAACAGTTTGGCCATTTTTGAAAAATTTTTGAACAATTTTAAAACATTTTTGGACAATTTTGAATGAGATTTGGACAAATTTAAAACATTTTTGGAAAAATTTAAAAAAAATTTTGGATAATTTTGAAACATTTTAGACAATTTTGAAACCTTTTTATGCCATTTTAGAATATATTTGGACAATTTTAAAACATTTTTGGACAATTTAAAAACATTTTTGGAGAATTTTAAAACATTTTTAAACGATTATGAAATATATTTGGAATTTTCTGAAATAGAACTGAAAAAGGTGTAGAATACAAGGGAACCCGTAACCGTTTCAGTGAAATTAAATTTTTATTCACATTTGTGACAATAATAACGAAATAACCTAAAGTTATCACAAAATTAAAGCTAAAAAATCAAAATTAAATGGAATTTGACATTTGTAACTGTACACTGAGAGAAATGTCTACATTCTATTTATGAATTTTTACATTGATTCAAAAAAGTTTCGCTGAAGTTCGTACATTGAAAATTTTTATGAAGCTTTCCATTCATTTTGTTAAGAAAAGTTTAGTGGAAATTTGCATTAAACCTGGAATTGAGCAAAGATCCCTGTGCGTATGTTAGCTCAAACTTTGGATAATTTTGTTTATTGTCAATGGCCCTTAAAAACGGAAAAAAGACTAAAAAAATTAACAACTGTTTATGATATTCTTTAGTCTACTAACTTTACTAAAATTTCGTAAAGAAATAGAAAATCTACCTTTAGGTTATGTTGTTTTTAACTTACTAATTTTTAGAAAAAAAATCTAGTTTCAGCAGTTTTTTTTTTTGTTATTTTTAACTAATTTTTGATAGCTTCAGCTATATTTTTAAATAAATTTTTCTATTAGTATAAGAAATGTTTCAATTTAGATAATCTCAGATTCCGAAACTTTCAATCTTAAGGTACATTTACGCGCGAGAGAAAACTGCTAGAGATGGAACAAAAAACACTACAAAATAGCTAAACTCATTCAAAATAGAGCTAATTAGAGGTGATTTTTGTTTTATCTCTAGAATTTCTCTCTCGTGTAGATGTGCTTTTTAATTTGAATTTTTTTTTAATACATCGTGTTTATATGTCATGTTGATATTTAACAAAAACAGGAAGCTGTTAGTGTCTTTTTTGATAAAAAGTTAAGGAAATACATTAATTTTGCTTTAAACGATTAATCGATTAATCGCTAATTTTCTCAAATAACCGGTTAATCAATTTTAGTGATTTTTCGAATAATACAATAACCGGTTAACCGCCTATGTCGAATAATTGGAAACAGTACAAAAAAACTTTTTGAAGGATTTGTAATATTTGTATCTCTTTGCGAGATATCGCCAATTTGATATCTCAATTTTATGACTCCGAAGCAGAACTTTAAAAACATTATTCCTTAGTTCGATTTATAAATCTGATTAAACTTTCTGGAATCGATTCGCAAAACCCATTTTAATTGATTGAATTACTGCCTACTTTATTTAAACAATATATAATTAAAAGAATCAATTTGATTTTTAATTCTTTTCATTGAATCAAACATAAACCCTAATACTAACACAGATCTGTACAAATTTTACTTAACAACTAAAAATTTGTTAAAAATGACGGAAAAACTTTAGATACATTTCAACTAAAAATGGTTCACTTGATTCTGGTGTTTCCAACTATTCGACATAGGCGGTTAACCGGTTAATGCATTATTCGAAAAATCACTAAAATTAAGTAATCGGTTGTTGTTGTTATTGTTGTAACGGCTTCAAAATGAGAATTTGTAGTTAATAATTCTCATCTAAAGCCGGAGTGGCAATCCTTACATAGTCCGATTGCCGTGGGAACCGGGTTATACCGCCCACACTCGGTCGTCAGAGCCTCGTTAGCGTTAACAGGGGACACCATGTTCAAGGTGGACTGTGGGTGAGGTTGGCATTTGGAAATAATTTCCCTTGACCCCCTCATAAAGAGATTTCGTGAATTAATCGGTTATTCGGTTCGGTTAATCGAGAAAATTGGCGATTAATCGTTTAAGGCAAAACTAATGTATTTCCTTAATTTTTTATCAATAAAAACAAAGAGCTGCATATTTTTTTTTTTAATAATAACGTGACATATAAATAACTATATATTTAAATAAAATGTTTCATATTTTAACCCAGGATAATTTTCTGTTCTAAAGAATAGAGTTGTAAAAGTATTGAGTATTCCGGTACTGAGTACTCAATACTGACTGTTATTTTGAGTACTCAATACTAAAACGGTACTACTCAATACTTTTAAAGATGCAATTTTCCGTAGAAATGTGTATTTTTCGTATGAAAATACAACTCTAAAAATAGTACTAAAAATACAACTCTGGAAATACAACTCTATTTGTAAAGCAAAGAAATTTGTAATGTATTTTTGGGAAAAATTATTTAATTAATTTATTTAAAATGTTTGAAATTTATTAAAATGTAAGTAACAATAGTTATTTAGCACGTGTATGTGAATTTTTATTATTTTTCCTTATAAATACGAACTCATAACATTTTTATTTTTAAATTCAAAAAAACCGTTAAAAGTATTGAGTAGTATCGAGTACGCAATTGAAAAGTATTGACTAGTATTGAGTACTCAAAAAGTATCGAAATTTTACAACTCTACTAAAGAATCGGTTTTAGATTTTCCTTTAAAATGCCCTCCACTATCAAATCTAACATCGATGATGATTTTCTTTTATTTTTTGTAAACAAACAAAATTTAAACATTTGTGGTCGCCTTTGCACAAAAGCTGTTTTCGTACAAAGACTTCGCGGCAACTCGAAATGGAGCAATAATCTTGTTTGCCCTGCTGTAGCTTTACCAACAAACGCATAATTCATTTGTTAGCTTTTGTTGTTTCAGATATTTTATGAAATAAAAAATTCTAAAATTTAAAATATTTTTATGACAAATATTTTTGTTTACATTTGAAAGAGAAAAGCCAAGAATTTTTAAAACTTGGTAGCATTTTTATAACTAGGGTAGAGGGGGGATCCTTCGCCAGTGGGGCACATACACTAATCCCATTTTTCTCCGATGTTAAGAGATAAAAAATTGGAAAAAATATATTTTGTGCATTTTTCAATTACCTTTCCTTGACATCCACTTTGACGAATTTATATCACATGTGGTCGCAGACAGACGTGTTTTTGTGTTTTTTGGGGTGCCAAAAAAATAATTGAAAGCAACTACATTTTGCAATAACTTCCTCAAATCGTGTGATAAAATAATAATTTTTCATTATATTAGACCTATGATCCTAAGCTTTAAGAAAATAATAATTTGATTTTAGTAAATGCTTAAAAAGTGTGAAAAAATATTAATTTTATGTTAGTGCCTGTCTCTGGGGCACAATCACCAGATGGCCCCTGGAGCTAAGAAGAGTTGGTGCATCTCTGCCTAAAATGCTCTATCAGACTTTGCTATATGTTTAAAATATGTTTAATAGTAAATTAGTACAATAATGTTCATTTTTAAATTTATATTAATTATTCAGTTTTTTGTAATTTTGAACAATCATTATATTATAGTTTTAAATTATTTTTTTTTAATGTAGTGGAGATTTATTGATTAAAAAGAAGCATATACCTTAAAGAACTTATCCTAAATTATTTATTTCAGTTATTAAAACATTGACTTTGCCGTATTAACAATATTTGTTTGTTGAAATTGTATCTAGCTCTTTTCGCGAATGTTCCCCAGGTTTGGGGCAGTTACGCCGATTTGGGTTACTTTGGAAATCATAAAAAAAGTAATAGAAAATATGCAAATAATTAGTGAAAAAAAAGTGGCGAAGGATCCCCCCTCTACCCTACTTAATTTTTAAGAAGCCAAATTTATACCTACTAAAAAGTTTTATAAATGCTTAAATTTGTATGGAATATTTATACAAAATTCGAAAAAAACAAACCTAATATTAAATTTGTTGAAAAAGACATGAACCCACCAAATGTTCCAAATGTCGAACCATTGAAAGGTATTGGACTCTAATAAAAGCGAAGTTAAAGAAGGCCAAACAGACTTATATAAAAGTTTTTGAAAAAAAGTGGAAAGTTGTATCCAAAGCAATAACAAACAGCACTGTTAAAAACTTAATGGAAGGCATTCGGAAAAAAGCTAAGATCGGAGGGGACCACAAAATGAAATGGATATTTTTTTTGTTCTTATATACTTTTAATACTCTTATTTATCAGACAAAATAATAGATTTAATCTCAAAATAAAATTTTCTCAAACATGTACGCGAACAGAAAATTTGCAACAATTTGCAAGTTTGTAGACACAGCTGATTACAACACCAAATATACAAATAAATTTTAACTAGTCGCTATGAAAGAAGAGAATTTTTGATGTTAAACCTTAAGCAGAACATTTTTAAAAGGTTTTTTTATCTTTCCCATAATTTATTTTGAAAGTTTCACTGCTTTGCATTTCCATAAAATAACATAATTGGAAAATATTTTTTTTTTATTTACAATAAACAAACATATGTTTTCGAAACATATGTTTTTTCTGCTTGCAAATTCTTAAGCTGCCTACACACTAGGGAACATGGTTGAGGGAACAAAAAATATCAAAAAATTTTGTAAACACGAAATGCACGCTCTCAACACGCACACACACACAAACTCACTCACACATTCACAAAAAATGCTCTCTTTTTCTAAGTATGTTCCCTAGTGTGTAGGCAGCTTTACTGGCAAAAATTTTTCCAGTAAAAATTTGCAAGAAAAAGAAGAAGACTTAGAAACTCTCAGCATAGAACTGTCACTTTATTCTCTCTTTTTTCTTTCTGTTTACTGAGTATTTGTGTAAACGAACGCCATCCAGTAAAAATTTGTACAAATTTGTACAAATTATCCAGTAATCGAATGGACCTAATAAAAGTAAAAATAAATATTTACTTAATTGTTGTTTTTTTCTTACAAAATTTCCAGATGTTGAAATGTTGTATATATTAGGTCCATTCGATTACTGGATAATTTGTATAAATTTGTACAAATTTTTACTGGATAGCGTTCGTTAACATAGGGGTTACACGATAAATTTTTTCCTTTCAAGTTTTAATACACTCACACTTTTTTACTAACACACTCACATTTTAAAAATTGAACAGCAACTTGATATCAATTTTTGCTTTCAAGTTTTGAGAAAACTTGACGGTCAAGTTTTAAACAGCTGATCAAATTTCTTGTAAATTTGTTTTTCTTTTTACAAATATTGTGCCGCAATAAAACACGATTGATAAAATACGGAATGTGAATATTTCGGTATGTCGACGAAATGATTTAAAAATAAAAATAAATAAAAAACCAATATCTGCTGACATGAAAATAACAGTGGAAGATGTGAAGAAAAAAATAAAGTCTTTTCGAACAGCCTACAGTGCGGAAACAGCCCACAGAGGCGATCAATTTTAGTTCTTTCCTTGACGACGGCATCTTGAAAGCAAAATTGACTATCAAGTTGCATGCAGCCTACGTCACAGCTTCAAGTTTAACTGAATTTGACAAGCTGTATGTGTTATCAACTTGAAAGCAAAATCTTGATCATGTAACCTCACTGTAACACAAATACTCAGTAAACAGAGAGAATAAAGTGACAGTTCTATGCAGTGTTGCCAACTCTTGAAGGCAGGAAAGCACCGTGAGCATTGTGAAAACGGGTAAAAAGGGTAAAAATTTACCAAAAATGGGGTAAAAAAGCACGATATTAATTTTTTGAAAAATTTAAATCAAGAATTTAAAAACACATTTTAGTTTTGTAAAATCATGTAAAAAAATTTCAAAAAATAACCAAAAAAGGGGTAAAAAAGCACTAAACTAATATTTAAATTTAGATGTTTAAATATATCGAAGTTGCTATTTAAAATTGTACTACAAACATTGTGAAAAAATGTATTTTTTGTTTAGTTCGTATTATTTTTTCAACTTTGACAGAAAATTGAAGAAAAATTGAAAAAAGCGAGAACAAATACAAAACATATAAACTGTACAAAAAGCACTAGAAGCACTGCCAGAAATCGTAAAAAGCACTGTAAATACCCGCTTTTTTTAAACGGGTATTTGTAAAAAATCACCGGGTATGGGAAGGAAAAAAGCACCAAAAAATACCCGAAAAGCACTGAAATGGCAACACTGTTCTATGATGAGAATTTCTAAGTCTTCTTCTTTTTCTTACAAATTTTTACTGGATAAATTTTTCTCAGTAAAGCTACCTACACACTAGGGAACATGGTTGAGGGAACAAAAAATATCAAAAAATTTTGTAAACACGAAATGCACGCTCTCAACACTCACACACACACAAACGCACTCACACATTCACAAAAAATGCTCTCTTTTTTTAAGTATGTCCCCTAGTGTGTAGGCAGCTTAAGAATTACGTGCGCCATATTAGCGTCGCAAACCTAGCGTTGAAAACCGCGAAGTTTTTTTTGGGAATTCGGGGAACTATTTTGGGAATACTGAAAACGTTTTTTCGGAATTTCAGAAAAAAATGCCAATTCCTTACCAGAAATTTTTGGATGCACTTTTCGGCTTAAATTAAGACTACAACTATAGTAAATTGAACAGTAAGGCAATTTAGACAATATGGGGAACATGTGACAGTCGGTGATACTTACACCTTTGGCCCAAAAACAATTTTTTTTGAATAGTCTTTCTAGGGAAAAGTGGGAAACATGTGGCAGCACGTGATACACCATAAGAAGGGTCATAAGATCTAGTTTCCAAAACTGTTTTCGTGCAAAAAATTCCCCCGACAGATTTTCCCAAAACTTGATATTTGTGTTAGTACTTACACTTTTGAGCCAAAAAAAAAAAAGAAAATGTGGAATAGGCTTTCTAGGAAAAAATGGGAAACATCTGGGAGCACGTGATACGCCATAAAAAGGGCCATAAGCTCTAGTTTCCAAAACTGTTTTGTGCAAAAAATTTCCCCCGACAGATTTTCCCAAAACTTGACATGTGTTGGTACTTACAGTTTTGGGCCAAAAAAAATTTGGAATAGCCTTTCCAGGAAAAAGTGGGAAACATCTGGGAGCACGTGATATACCATAAGAAGGGCCATAAGCTCTAGTTTCCAAAACTGTTTTCGTGCAAAAAATTCCCGGACAGATTTTCCCAAAACTTGATATTTGTGTTGGTACTTACGGTTATGGGCCAAAAAAAAAATTTGGAATAGCCTTTCTAGGAAAATGTGGGAAACATCTGGGAACACGTGATACACCATAAGAAGGGCTATAAGCTCTAGTTTCCAAAACTGTTTTCGTGCAAAAAATTTCCCCGACAGATTTTCCCAAAATTTGCCATACGAGGGGTACTATTTATAATAACATAAATAAAATAATATCAAACATTTTTAAATGAAAATGGCTTTATTATTTTTCAAAATATTCCCCTTGATCAATAGACTTTTGCATTCGTTCAAACCAATTTTAATCATTCCCTTACACCAATCGTATTAAAATATACTTTTATAAACAAAATGAATTGACTGTAAAAAACAGTAGTTTTTACCGATTTTGTCAGTTGTTTTGAAATTCTAGTAAAAATGTATGAGTTAATTTTACGACATTGGTAGTTATTTTTAATGCATTTGTTAGTTATTTTTCAACAGTTAAAAATAAAAGTTTTAGTTATTCTAAAGATAAAAGGTGTATCCAACGAGAACAAATTTTTTTTACAACTAAGTGTTCATGCAAAATCGAATGTATTGAGGTGGAACTAATGTGCAAGGATGCCTCTATCTGACGATATGACACATGACGATCTTGCTTTATCAGTTCACGGACTGCATCAATGTTTTGTGGCACACAAACCGATTTTGGACGACCTTCACGGAATTCGTCGGCGACCGAACTACGACCACGTATTACGATTCACTATACCACCAATATAGGGTGAGTTCCTAAACGTCAAAACACATTGCAGTGTTTGCGGTTTTACTACAGTTTCGATTCAAAGCAAACAAGTGTGTTGCTTACTTTGTAATAAAAACATGTCAACAAAGCATCAACAACATTTGTGATGCCCAGTTTGCTTTTTATATGCGCATCAATTGCGTTTACGAATGCATGACTTTGTTCAGTTGCATTGCAAATGACGTTTTGGAACTCAGCCATACTGTGGTTTTTGATGCTGCTTTATCGCCAAAGAACCGATTTCATCGACACATTCTTGTTGAGAAAATCCACGTCGAAAGTTGTGAAAAATAATCCAACGAATGTTGCGGGGGCTATGGAACCCGTTTTGATGATTTAGTTCACGCCATTGGCGGGAACTTTATCACCCTTCATCAGTCTTTTTACCCACCCCCCTTCATACGTCCGCACGAAAAAAAATTTTTCGTGGCGGCTACTTAGGGGATGGTGATATGGGAGGGGGTATGAACTCATTCCCCGAGTCCCACCTTTTGTCTTTATATGGGAGGGGGATCTTCAGTCCCCGAGTCCCGTTTCTTTTTTTTTTTTTATTCAATTGGGGAGGGGTCTTCGATTTCCCGGAGAAACCACTCTCCTACCCGAGTCCCGGTTTGAAAATTTTAGGGGTTATATATTTTTTTTTTAACATTATGTTCCACCTTGCATGTGCGGTTGGCCGGACCGCAGTGGAAACATATTAAGCCATTTTGGGAAACGTTTCAGTATGAGGCTGAGTCGCACCTCTGTTTCCCAAAGACTCAATTTTAGCTGAAAGGGAAAAGAAGAAAAATGAAAATTATTAAAGTTTTTTTTATGTGGAACGATACAATAGTTACCCAGGACCCCAGTCCGGGGTCGGCAGATCTCCATGGTCCACATGAAACTGGTCAAATCTGAAAGAAAATAAATATATTAAATAGTGATAAATTGCAAAATTTGTATAAAGGGAAAAAGTTAAAATTAAATTAAACTTACCATGTGATGAGTGATGTATCCAGTGTTTATATGAAAACATATGGTAAAGGTCCACGTTAAATGATGTTGAACATGTTGGCGGGAGCCGCCTTGGTATTTTGAATTTCCGCCGCCGCTGAAAATTTTTCTTTGGCAATAAATTGAAAATGAGAGCGTTTTGAGTGGAATAAAAACCTAGGAGAATCTAGGAATTGGTTTTTCTGATAATTTGTATTAATTCCTATTTTCTCTAATCCATTTATGGAAAATCTGACTGTAAGCCGCAGAGCATGTGTATTTCTTTAGGCCAGCGCTCCAATCAACTTGGTCAGCGCGGACCTCTGGTTTAAGTAGTAATTGTTTTACTATTTGTTTACAATTTGACATTGTTGGTGTAATGGTACAAATCAATAGTAATATTGGTACCGCAAAAAGGGGAAAAAATTTGTAAGAATGTAGGAGTAAAATTACACGGTTGGATATTCCATTCAAAACGACGGTTTTAGCGGATGGGCTAAAATTTTGTTTTGAAAAAGTGAAATTATGAATGAAGATTATTGACTGCTGAAAATGATGGGCTCCTGGTAATTTAAAATATACAGGATAGGGTAATTGTGTGATAGGACGAAGGGAAAAGATAGGAATTGGATTAAAATGGTAAAATATGGCGAGAGGAATAATTATTTGTATAAAAATTAAAATTTATTTTCTGAAAAAGATGGAGTTTTGGAGGGAAATAATTTTGATATATAGCCAAATGTATGTATAGGGTATTTGAAAATAAATATGTAAAATAATATTGGAAACAAACCGTAAGAAACAGTAAGAACAATGTAAGGTTTCGCTAGTTAAACTGAAAAATAAATCAGTAATACACAAAAAGTCAAATCGTGCGGATCGAAGTTGCAAACTGCGGGCAAATAAATGTAAACCGAGTTAAGTTGTTAAAGGTTTTAATAAAAATTAAAGTAGGAAAAAAAGTAAATACAGTGGTAAAATCTTTACGAATTAAAATAATTTAAGACGATCGGGAAAATTTAAGAAAACGTTTCGCTAACAGCAATAAATATTGAAAAAAAAGGCAGTGCAACTGAACGCCTAAAGGAAAGGGGAAAATCCGAAATTGAAACAGAAAGGAGCAACTTAACTGATTTTTAAAGAAAAACGTAAGTTCGGTTAAGAAAATTTAGAAGATTCATTATTCTAATTGCGTGATATCCTTAGCTGGCTATACTATAATTGGAAGGAAGACGGAAAGGGAAACGGTTGTAATTAAGGGATCATTGAAGGTCCGGATTGAACATCCTGTTGGTACTAGGCCCTGGACTATTGGACCCAGAAACAGCCGTAAGTTCCAAGCAGCAAAAGTATAGCCAGGTAAACGCTTGTCTTTTTTGTTTATCTAATAAAAATTTTGTGAAGTCAAGTGAGTCACTAAGCGAAGTATTGGAGTGTGTAAAAAGCTGGTATGGTCAGGGAAATTTTTAAGGAAAATTAAGTGTTTAAACGACAAGTTAGTTTTTGAAAAAAAATAAGTAAATGTAAATCACCCTAATCAAAAAAGAGAAGAAAGTTTATTTAAAAAAAAAAAAATTTTAGAAAATATTAAAATTTATATAAAAGTTATCCTTAAATATTTTGTTTATTCGTCCATAGTTAATTTAGGGTTAGGTATATGTTAGGGTTAAAATATATATAAAGTGTTATACGTTTTAAATTGATTTTATCTAGTGCCTAAAAGTCGGCTGTATTTTAGAAGAATTTAAAGATTATTTGCTATAATTCCATATACCCAACGCCAGGAAATTTTAACCTCATAAATTTTAAAAGAATACGAAAACAAATATAAAGTCAAAGTATTAATTCTAATAGTAAATTCCGAATAGTAGATTTAACTTCAGGGTTCACACCATAGAGTTTTGGTAAGAGATAAAAAATCTGTATAGCGGCAGATTGTATATTAACCTTAGGGAGCTCCTTCAGGAACAAAATATAGGAGAATTTGGGGTCCAAATTAAGGACAAATGTATGTGATTTGAGCCCTATTGTTAAAAACGAAAAAGTATAGAAATTTGAGTAAAACGGAAACGGAAGTTATAAAATAGTTTTTTTGTGTATAAAGAGATACATAAATTGTTACAGTCTTTGAGGTAATGAATAATAAGATAAAAAATAATTAAATTATTGAGGAAAATTTAGTGGCGTTTGGCAAATAAGAAAATTTAAATAGTCAGGAAAAGGAAATAAATTTATGGCGCTAAAGTAAAGTAAAACAAAGTATATGAGATTTTATCAGTAATTTTTTTTATTGCATGCTATATATTTTTTTTAAGAGGTAAATTATAACGTTTTTTTTTGTAATATTATATATGGTTTTTTTTGAAGTGTTGTGAAAATTTATTAAGTATTAAAATTTTAAATGTACAGATTAGTGTAGATTATAATATAAATAAATATGTTAATTTTTATTTGAAAAGAATAGGAAAAATGATGTTGGCTTAGATTGGAAAAGAGGGTAAATGGCAATGATGGTAAGTTGAGGGAGGAATGGTCGACTGGTGTTCGGGATCGTAAAGCGAACTTCGTGGGAACATATTTTACGGTCAAGGTTGGGAGGGCAGACAGAGATTTCCATCTATCTCTGACTTTAAGTGTGGTATATTGTGGTTTGGTATTTTTAGTAAAATTGATATTTTTGAGTTACCTTTTTTTTATGCGCGTGCTCGAAACTGATGAGAGGGTTGGGACCGCCTGAGAGAGTGCGTAAGAGCTTGCCGGAAACCTCATCAGCCAGACGGTTCGTGACATAATGGCGCCCAAACAAATGGTATAATTTGGGATACTTCCCAAGCTATAATGAGGAAACATGTAGTGACAGCAATACATGTAACAATAGCCCAATAATTTTGAAAATAGTAAACCGAGTAGTCGCGATGCTGAATCGTAGGATTCTAGTTTTGTACAGCCACCTGGAACTCCGTTCTTTAAAGTGTAGTGTATAGGCTAGAATCTTGGATGTCAGGAGAGCGATGAGTCGGCCAGATATCAGAGGATGGAAGCAGCAATAGCTTAAGATTACAGCGTAATTTTTTTTTAACACGTATTGTTGTTCATATCTGATTTTTTTTTATTATAGATTTATATTCAGTTTAAATGATAATTGTGGGTGTACAACGAGATGATAATTTAGGATAGCCTCTCGTGACCATATTTGAATCACGAGGTTAGATGTATCCAAAATTTTCCTCCGCCAATCGTAAGCTCACTGCTGTGATTTATTACGGTAACGTGATGTACGATTGGGCACCTCACAGAAGTTGCGATAGAGTAAAGTAAAGTTGTCTGAATACCACATTTATAAAGTAGAACATGTACACCGCTTGACCTCCACCACGACCATCATTGCCAACACCCAGCAAACAGATTCATACATAAATAGAAAAGAAAGAAAAATTTTATTAGAAACTTTAGGTAAACAAATTTAGGTATAGAAAAAATTGTTTGGCATTTAAAGCGAAATAATTTCAACGATTTTCAGTTGCAAATTATTTGATAAGTTTAGATACCAAAACTGCGTTAATATATTGTTTGTTATTTAGAATTTTAACACATTTCCTTTTAGTATTTTTAATTAGGAAAATAATAAGGTTTTTAAGTATTTTTTTTTATTTTCTTTTTTGGATTTAAGGATATTATTTTTGGTTATAAAAAGGTTTTGTTAAGATACTTTAAAAATTTTTTTGTTTGCGCATTTTTTAGATAATTTTTTTTTAATTTACGTGTTATGTTTATAAGTAGTTATGGTGAGTTTATTTATTTTTTAGAAAAGTTAATGCTCGTTGAGGATTAAGAAAAAATTTCAAAATTTAGAAAGTTTTAGTTTTTTTTATGCAAAATTGATTCGATTTTTTTTTATTTTTCAAACGTTTTTTTTTAATTTTTTTTTTTATTTTAAATAATTTTTTTTTGTGAAAGAAAGTGTGATTTGCGTTTAAATTTTGTTTTGAATTGCGTTCTTACGATTTTTATTGCGGAGTTTTAATTTTGTTTTGGTGAGTTTTTATTTTTATAGTCTTGGAGATATTTTCAAATTAGAAGGAAAAGTTCCTTAGGCTATGAATAAAAATCCCCCAAATACCAGACAGAGAAAAAGAAATCGACAAGTACATTTTGATCTTAATCGTTCAACACCCCAAATAGCGAATAAGATCCAAAAACCAAATACGCCACAGGTACAAAATATTCCGAAGGAAACAAAATCTAAAAGGAATCTTGAAATGGCACAACAGGGAGAGGGAGCTCCTCAATTTCAGGATAAGTCTAACTCTATCATAACCAATAGACCCCAGAATACAGCGGGAAATTTAGTTGCACAAAATGATGTGGCAGAACAGTCAGGTAGTAGACAGCCACAGCAAGGAGCGAATATACCACAACCCGTAGGTTCAGTTAATTTAGTAGGAATGGAAAGCTCAGTTATGCGAATGATAGAACAGGGAGTAGGGCCTCAGTTATCGGATATTAAAAATACCATGTCAGATTTAACAGCAATAGTGAGTAGGTTAAGTTTAGCAGTTGAGGAAACTCAGAGAGAAAATAAAAGGTTAGCAAACGCAAACTTACCCAACGTATCGAACTTTTCTACTCCAATAATACAACCGATGAGTATATCAGGCATACTTCCACAATCTAACGAATCATCGAGGGCATCATCCCTAAGTAATGGTAACGTAGGCATGTTGGATAACAACAAAATTCGTATCGATAAATGGGGCTTACAATTTGATGGCAACACCAATCACTTAGCCGTTGAAGATTTTATTTTTCGTCTGGAAACACTCCAAAGACAATACAATATCCCATGGCTGGAAGTACTCCGTGATTTTCATTTATTAATGACAGGAGAAGGAAAAAAATGGTACTGGCTATTGGCGAAATCAACTGACATAACCAGTGAAGATAAATGGCCCATATTAAAAATGTCGTTAATGCAACAATATCAGTCTACCAGATCCAGTTATGAATTAATGAGGGATATGGTAGAAAGAAAACAGCTTCCAGGAGAGACAATTGATAATTTCTTCCATACTATGAATACCCTTAGATCTCGTCTTGGTATGCCAATGCCTGAATATGAGATGATAAAGTTAGTAAAAAGAAATTTAAAGGAAAGTATAGCAAGAATAATTTACCCTATGCAGATTTCATCCGTGGAACAGCTTAGAATTGAGTGCATCGAAGCTGAAAAGACTTTTCTACGCAAAGATGTGAGACAACAACCTCAAATGCCGATGAACAGATTTTCTAAGCAGGTTAATGAAATTGAAAATTATGATGAACAATATCAATACCCAGAAGCAGATTATGTAGATGTAGCAGCCATAAGAGTCAACAATAATCAGCCACAAAGAAACCCACTGATATGTTGGAATTGCAAACAAAACGGCCACACGTTCATGGATTGTCCTAGTATTCAAAAATCGATATTTTGTTATCGCTGTGGAAAACCTGATGTAGTTTGTCCAACGTGTCCAAATTGCAAGGCGAAAAACTTTCAGAGGAGCGAGGGAAATGCGGGCGACCATCGTTCCAATCCGAACCCGCAATCAACCCTGCATTAAATGAAAATAAAATTATTAATATAATAGAAAAAACAAAACTTTTTAATAAAATTATTCCAGAATTAAAACACCAATATACATTTGAAGAAAGGCAAACAAATTATGAACGCGTACGAAACCGTATTTTTAATGAAGCAGTCAGTATAAAGAAACCACTTTCAAATAGAATCCGAAAACTAAGGCAAAAATTTGCAGAAAAAAGGCGTGTAAGATTCCTAGTAATAGAAGCCATAAAATCAGCTGATAGGAAAGGTTCAGATCCCCGAGCTTTTGCCAATATAGAAATAGGCGAATTTCAAATTAGAGGCCTTCTTGATACAGGCGCTTCGGTGAGTTTGTTAGGTAAAGGGTGCAGGGAATTCATTGACAAGTTAGGGATTCCAATAGTACCAATATTTACAGTAGTTTCAACCGCTAGTGGGCAGCAACACCGATTATTAGGTAAAGTTGTATTAGAAGTAGGATTTAAAGACAAATTAGAAAATATTATATTTTACCTGTGTCCTGATTTAGAGCAGACAGCATATCTTGGCATAGATTTTTGGAAAGTTTTTAAACTAGCTCCTGAAATAGTCGGCGTAGCCGAGTTAGATATTCAGAAGATACAGGAAGAATACAAAGTCGAAAACCACAAGTCTAATCCACATACTTTAACAGCACAACAACAACAACAGCTAGATGAAGTAATAAACTTTTTTCCATCTTTTGAAAAATCAGGTTTAGGATGCACATCGTTAGAAAAACACACGATAAAATTGATTGAAGGTGCGGAACCCGTTAAAAATAGGTATTATCCCATCTCACCTGCAGTCCAGGAAATAGTATTTAAAGAAATTGATAATATGTTAGAGCTTAATGTTATAGAGGAAAGCGAAAGTCCGTGGAGTAATCGAACCACTGTTGTCAGGAAACCCGGAAAAAACAGATTTTGTTTAGATGCTAGAAAATTAAATAAGGTGACTGTAAAGGATGCATATCCATTGCAGAATATCGATGGTATTTTAAGCCGGATCGACGAAACTTATTATATAAGTAGCGTTGATTTGAAGTTCGCATTCTGGCAAATAGAATTAGATGAGCAAAGTAAACAATATACGGCGTTTACTGTAGCAGGTCGGCCACTCTACCAGTTTCGCGTTATGCCCTTCGGCCTCTGTAACGCGGCTCAGAGACTCTGTAGGCTTATGGATAAAGTTATCCCGCAGAAACTAAAAGGAAACGTTTTCATATATCTTGATGATCTGTTGGTAATTTCTGAAACTTTTGAAAAACATTTACAGCTTTTGAAAGAGGTAGCCATATGTTTAAGGAACGCTAATCTAACTATAGGTTTGAAAAAGTCTCAGTTTTGTTTTCAGCAATTAAAGTACCTAGGTTTCATTATCGGTGGTGGAATGCTCAAAACTGACCCGGATAAAATAGAAGCGATAAGATCGATAAAAATACCAAAAACGCAGCGAGAAGTACGAAGTTTTTTGGGTACAGCTGGCTGGTATCGCAGATTTGTGAAAGACTTTTCTACAATATCAGCTCCCTTAACAGACACCCTTAAAAAAGCAAAAAAGTTCATAATGACACCCGAAGCAATATCAGCTTTTGAACAACTAAAAATTGCACTTACAACTGCGCCAGTTCTTAGACATGCAGATTTTTCGAGACGTTTTTGGATACAGTGTGATGCTAGCGACTATGGCATTGGTGCAGTGTTGTATCAGCTTAATGATCAAAAGGAAGAACAACCAATAGCCTTTTACTCCCAAAAATTGAACACATGCCAAAGAAATTATAGTGTTACTGAAAAAGAATGTTTGGCAGCGGTAATGGCAGTAAAAAAGTTCAGACCGTTTGTCGAAATGATGCCATTTACGATAGTAACAGATCACGCCAGTTTAAAATGGCTAATGACATTAAAAGATCTGAGTGGAAGACTTGCAAGGTGGTCATTACAATTACAGGCGTTTGATTTCGAGATACAACACCGAAAAGGCTCAGAAAATATAGTTGCTGACATGTTATCAAGGTTGCCAGTCGAAGCAGATATTGAAGAAATTTCTATGGAAGACATTTTTGATTTTGAAACTACTGAGTTTGATAGCGAAGAGTACAATGATCTGAAAAATACTATTTTACAGAATCCAAATTCACTACCAGATCTAAAAGTGGAAGATGAAATGATATTCAAGAGAGTTGATTATGATCGCGGTGATCAAGAAAAAAGTCGATGGAAACTATGGATTCCGCCTAATATAACTCAAACAGTAATTGAAAAAGCCCATGATACTTTAGAGACAGCCCACGGAGGAGTAGGCAAAACACTTGAAAGGCTGAGGCGTTTCTTTTACTGGCCGAAAATGTCAACTCAAGTAAAAGCGTATGTAAAAAATTGTCAAATATGTAAAGAAACTAAACCGTCCAACCAAAATCTAAGACCAGAGATTGGAAAACAGGTCATTACAGAACGGCCGTTTCAAAAACTATATTTGGACTTTTTGGGAAAATATCCAAGATCAAAAAACGGAAATTGCTACGTATTCATAGTACTTGACCATTTCACCAAGTTTACTTTTCTTAAGGCCATGAAAGAAGCCACAACTGGAAATGTAATAGAATTTTTAGTGCATGAAATATTTCATAAATTCGGCGTACCGGAAATAATTCATAGTGATAACGGTTCACAATTTGTTTCTAAAAGTTTTGAAAATCTTCTAAAAACATATAAAATTCAACACATAAAAACAGCAGTATACTCTCCGAGCAGCAATGCATCAGAAAGGGTAAACCAATCGGTCTTAGCTGCCATAAGAGCCTACCTTAAAGAAGATCAAAGGGACTGGGATCTATACCTTTCTGAAATTGAATGCGCGCTGAGAAACTCTATACATACAGCAATAGGTTATACCCCGTTCTTTGCACTTTTCGGTTATCATATGTATTCCAGCGGGGCCGATTATAAATTGGCGAGAAAATTACAATCATTAACCGATCACCGAATATTAACAGAACCGAACGAAAGAATGGAAATTCTCAGAGAGGAAATTAAACAGAATATGCAAAAGGCCTATGAAAAAAGCGCTGAAAGATATAATAAGAGGGCTCGAATCGTGAAATTTATACCCGGACAGGAAGTCTACCGTAGGAACATGATTCTAAGCAGTTTTGAGAAAAATAGAAACGCAAAATTTTGTAAAAAGTTTCTAAAATGTAGAGTTGTACGACCTGTAGGTAACAATAGCTATGAACTAGAGACTTTGCAGGGTAAAACTATCGGGATATATCACGTGAAGGATATAAAGGCTTGATAATTTTGATCAAGAATTGAAGATGTGCAATATTAGGACTTAGAAAAATACAATTTTAATGGATTAAAATATAGTCCTGTTTATACACGAAGGTATGTCTTAAATTGTGCAATATTTGTATTTGCAATCCGACCTAATGCCTGTGGGATTTACCAATATGTACCTGATAGCTTTTAGATTTATATTCTGTGATTTAATTATATTTATACATACCGTAGGATTGGCAAATTATACTATAAAATCCATTGTGGTGAAGTTTAGAAAAATAATGAAATTCTGCGATATTCGTTTTTACTGCTACTGTGATGTCCCCTTTTCTTTTGTTTAGACCTGGTGGTGAAACTGTGTTGTTGCAACACAGAATTGATGACATTGGTATCGATGAACGGAAAATTGTGCTCCGGCAAATGATGTAGTATAGTTCTGCGAAAAAATTCCTAAAATGGAAGAGAAAGTTTTCACAAAGTAAGGAATCTTACAATACAATAGTGTGTATTAGAATACTTCCCGTAATGATTCGATGGAACGATTGATTTGTTGACCACGTGCGAGCATCATTCTCCGAAAATCTCAGAGTCTTTTAAGATTAAAAGTACCCTGTAGATTTAAACCATTTAAACCGAACAACCAAAATTCCCAAGTAGGATGAGTATAGAGGCTTGACCCGAGTGAATTAAGATCTGAAAAAGAAAACAAATTAATAAAATGAAAATATTAGTAAAATTTTAGGAAAAATTTAATGAATTAATTCTTTTAATTTTCTGTTTAATTCGGAATCCATAAAGGATTCGAATATTTACAAATGAAAGTAATAATAGAAATTTAAAAGAGTAAAATATGTAATTTTACGAATGATTTAGCAAATTTTTTATGCATACTTTAAGACAAATATTTTAATACCTCAATGACAAATCAAAAGGATTCAAAATAAATTCGAATATATTTGAAAAAATTTAATTTAACCAGTACAAATTATGTTATTAAAATGACTCTTTCAAGATACTGTGATTATGAATTTTATAAATCCATAAAGCACAGCGAAATTGATTACTTTTTGAATTTAGATTAATATATAAATTTTGGCAACCCTGGATATATAATTTTTATGAAAATTTGTAATTGACGGCCAGGAAAAGCCAAAAGTAAACTTTTAATTTTAGAAAAATTGGAAAAATGACAAAGAAGTTTATGATTAAATTGCCTCAAATAATTTTGTAGGCGTTCGAATTTAATTTCGCACCCTAGGTGCCCTAATTGGTCGCGAACCAATTGCAAGAATTTTTATATATTTACTGATCTTAAAAGCAAAGTGGGTTGCCACTATGCTTCTTCTTACCGAGAAGAACGCAGCAGTCGGCGGTTGTTCGATGATGGTACAGATGGTTTGTTCACCCTGTAGTTTGTCTGGTTGAAACTACCAGTATTCCCAGGGGCAGTGGTCGAAGGCCAAGTCTTGTCTTTCTGAAAATATATATAGGAACATAGAGTATGGAAATTCTGCAGAATTTATCACAGGGCAATGTTTTATTTTACTTACCCAATAATCCACGTATGTAGTGCATCAGTAGCCCGGTCTAGTCAGGCTGTAGAGCGTTGAGACCCGTTTTCAGGGTGTGGTGTTCCCCACGTTGGGCTTGTGCCATATTTCGGGGCGACCATACCCGCACACCGTTCCCTACCACAATCATGTGTAGAACCCGGAGTTTTGTTGCGGGGGCTATGGAACCCGTTTTGATGATTTAGTTCACGCCATTGGCGGGAACTTTATCACCCTACATCAGTCTTTTTACCCACCCCCCTTCATACGTCCGCACGAAAAAAAATTTTTCGTGGCGGCTACTTAGGGGATGATGATATGGGAGGGGGTATGAACTCATTCCCCGAGTCCCACCTTTTGTCTTTATATGGGAGGGGGATCTTCAGTCCCCGAGTCCCGTTTCTTTTTTTTTTTTTATTCAATTGGGGAGGGGTCTTCGATTTCCCGGAGAAACCACTCTCCTACCCGAGTCCCGGTTTGAAAATTTTAGGGGTTATATATTTTTTTTTTAACATTATGTTCCACCTTGCATGTGCGGTTGGCCGGACCGCAGTGGAAACATATTAAGCCATTTTGGGAAACGTTTCAGTATGAGGCTGAGTCGCACCTCTGTTTCCCAAAGACTCAATTTTAGCTGAAAGGGAAAAGAAGAAAAATGAAAATTATTAAAGTTTTTTTTATGTGGAACGATACAATAGTTACCCAGGACCCCAGTCCGGGGTCGGCAGATCTCCATGGTCCACATGAAACTGGTCAAATCTGAAAGAAAATAAATATATTAAATAGTGATAAATTGCAAAATTTGTATAAAGGGAAAAAGTTAAAATTAAATTAAACTTACCATGTGATGAGTGATGTATCCAGTGTTTATATGAAAACATATGGTAAAGGTCCACGTTAAATGATGTTGAACATGTTGGCGGGAGCCGCCTTGGTATTTTGAATTTCCGCCGCCGCTGAAAATTTTTCTTTGGCAATAAATTGAAAATGAGAGCGTTTTGAGTGGAATAAAAACCTAGGAGAATCTAGGAATTGGTTTTTCTGATAATTTGTATTAATTCCTATTTTCTCTAATCCATTTATGGAAAATCTGACTGTAAGCCGCAGAGCATGTGTATTTCTTTAGGCCAGCGCTCCAATCAACTTGGTCAGCGCGGACCTCTGGTTTAAGTAGTAATTGTTTTACTATTTGTTTACAATTTGACATTGTTGGTGTAATGGTACAAATCAATAGTAATATTGGTACCGCAAAAAGGGGAAAAAATTTGTAAGAATGTAGGAGTAAAATTACACGGTTGGATATTCCATTCAAAACGACGGTTTTAGCGGATGGGCTAAAATTTTGTTTTGAAAAAGTGAAATTATGAATGAAGATTATTGACTGCTGAAAATGATGGGCTCCTGGTAATTTAAAATATACAGGATAGGGTAATTGTGTGATAGGACGAAGGGAAAAGATAGGAATTGGATTAAAATGGTAAAATATGGCGAGAGGAATAATTATTTGTATAAAAATTAAAATTTATTTTCTGAAAAAGATGGAGTTTTGGAGGGAAATAATTTTGATATATAGCCAAATGTATGTATAGGGTATTTGAAAATAAATATGTAAAATAATATTGGAAACAAACCGTAAGAAACAGTAAGAACAATGTAAGGTTTCGCTAGTTAAACTGAAAAATAAATCAGTAATACACAAAAAGTCAAATCGTGCGGATCGAAGTTGCAAACTGCGGGCAAATAAATGTAAACCGAGTTAAGTTGTTAAAGGTTTTAATAAAAATTAAAGTAGGAAAAAAAGTAAATACAGTGGTAAAATCTTTACGAATTAAAATAATTTAAGACGATCGGGAAAATTTAAGAAAACGTTTCGCTAACAGCAATAAATATTGAAAAAAAAGGCAGTGCAACTGAACGCCTAAAGGAAAGGGGAAAATCCGAAATTGAAACAGAAAGGAGCAACTTAACTGATTTTTAAAGAAAAACGTAAGTTCGGTTAAGAAAATTTAGAAGATTCATTATTCTAATTGCGTGATATCCTTAGCTGGCTATACTATAATTGGAAGGAAGACGGAAAGGGAAACGGTTGTAATTAAGGGATCATTGAAGGTCCGGATTGAACATCCTGTTGGTACTAGGCCCTGGACTATTGGACCCAGAAACAGCCGTAAGTTCCAAGCAGCAAAAGTATAGCCAGGTAAACGCTTGTCTTTTTTGTTTATCTAATAAAAATTTTGTGAAGTCAAGTGAGTCACTAAGCGAAGTATTGGAGTGTGTAAAAAGCTGGTATGGTCAGGGAAATTTTTAAGGAAAATTAAGTGTTTAAACGACAAGTTAGTTTTTGAAAAAAAATAAGTAAATGTAAATCACCCTAATCAAAAAAGAGAAGAAAGTTTATTTAAAAAAAAAAAAATTTTAGAAAATATTAAAATTTATATAAAAGTTATCCTTAAATATTTTGTTTATTCGTCCATAGTTAATTTAGGGTTAGGTATATGTTAGGGTTAAAATATATATAAAGTGTTATACGTTTTAAATTGATTTTATCTAGTGCCTAAAAGTCGGCTGTATTTTAGAAGAATTTAAAGATTATTTGCTATAATTCCATATACCCAACGCCAGGAAATTTTAACCTCATAAATTTTAAAAGAATACGAAAACAAATATAAAGTCAAAGTATTAATTCTAATAGTAAATTCCGAATAGAAGATTTAACTTCAGGGTTCACACCATAGAGTTTTGGTAAGAGATAAAAAATCTGTATAGCGGCAGATTGTATATTAACCTTAGGGAGCTCCTTCAGGAACAAAATATAGGAGAATTTGGTGTCCAAATTAAGGACAAATGTATGTGATTTGAGCCCTATTGTTAAAAACGAAAAAGTATAGAAATTTGAGTAAAACGGAAACGGAAGTTATAAAATAGTTTTTTTGTGTATAAAGAGATACATAAATTGTTACAGTCTTTGAGGTAATGAATAATAAGATAAAAAATAATTAAATTATTGAGGAAAATTTAGTGGCGTTTGGCAAATAAGAAAATTTAAATAGTCAGGAAAAGGAAATAAATTTATGGCGCTAAAGTAAAGTAAAACAAAGTATATGAGATTTTATCAGTAATTTTTTTTATTGCATGCTATATATTTTTTTTAAGAGGTAAATTATAACGTTTTTTTTTGTAATATTATATATGGTTTTTTTTGAAGTGTTGTGAAAATTTATTAAGTATTAAAATTTTAAATGTACAGATTAGTGTAGATTATAATATAAATAAATATGTTAATTTTTATTTGAAAAGAATAGGAAAAATGATGTTGGCTTAGATTGGAAAAGAGGGTAAATGGCAATGATGGTAAGTTGAGGGAGGAATGGTCGACTGGTGTTCGGGATCGTAAAGCGAACTTCGTGGGAACATATTTTACGGTCAAGGTTGGGAGGGCAGACAGAGATTTCCATCTATCTCTGACTTTAAGTGTGGTATATTGTGGTTTGGTATTTTTAGTAAAATTGATATTTTTGAGTTACCTTTTTTTTATGCGCGTGCTCGAAACTGATGAGAGGGTTGGGACCGCCTGAGAGAGTGCGTAAGAGCTTGCCGGAAACCTCATCAGCCAGACGGTTCGTGACACGAAATCCTCTTGAAATTTCCATTTTTTGCCCAAATTGATTTTCTTAACTCACTGTAATGACAACATGGATTGATGTTAAAGAATGGACTAGGCAGACTTCTGAGCGAAACAATAGAACATGTTTGCAAATAAAGAACTCACTGTAAACAAAACAAATAGCACCTATCCATCAAAACCTTGTGAGTACGTTTATGCTAATAAAATATAATATAAAATCGTTTTCGCGAAATTCAAGAACAAAATTTGACAGTACTGCCACTGTCCACTGGCACTTTCAGTATGTGGTTTGGGCTTAAGGCTTTTTTAATATTCCCGTAAATAAATTTATACTTTATATTATTAAACTTACCTTATTCAGGCATGTCAATGACTTCAATTTCACTTGAAAGTGAAATTGAAAACGCAAATTGCTTCTCCAAAAGTAAATGGTATTTTTGTATATTTAGACCAAATATAACAGATAAACATAATTAGTTAAGAATGCTGTTTTTAATAATTTCACTTAAAAAAGTTTTTGTTAGAGAGCATATTTAAAGTTTTAACACATATTTCGCATACAATTTCGATGTACGATTTCGTAACGTTTTACTTTTGCTTCTTCAGGTTTTCTAAAATGTTAAAAAAAAGACTTTTTGGGGTAAATTCGTGTTCCAACTGCCAAATTTTGATATATGGGCAAATCTACGGAAGCGGGCGATTCCATATAACTCGGGATTTAAACCATTTTAATGACAATATATAATATTTTTGATGGTATAAGCATTTTCGAGGCAAAGAATTTAAGCAGGCGGACATCTTAAATTTTAATATTTATACTGTTAATGTGCTCTACTCAATTAAAAACTACCCTAATTTACCCTAATTTTGCTTGTAACTTTCACGAGTTTTTCAACTCTTTTGGTTATAACTTTTTCAGCATAAAAGGAAATCGCCCAAAACATTTGGTGGATAATAATTATGATGTTAGAAAATCTCCCACTTGTTGAAAAAATAGGTGCCCTCAATTAGGAACAAATGGTAATTTTTTAAAATCTGTAACTTTGTTTTTTGAATAAAGAATAATTTCAGACATTTTTAATTTTTGCGCTTTCAGCCTCAATTCAATTGAAAATTTTTTGATACTCACATATAACTGACAAGTAAACAAAAATATCGAGATCAAATTAATAAGTGTGCCTTCAAAAATAAAGAAAATATGACAATAATAATCCCTTCACCTCTATGCGTGAACAACTTGAAATTTGATACATATTTTTGAAAAGCACATCCGCAGTTTGAGAAATAATTAGTTGCAGTCCTGCGTGATCGGTATATATCGGTGATACTATTAAGTCTGTTCGGGTACTCAACATTGGGATCCCACGGGATCCCAATTTTACCAAAAAGCGTTTTCTTACTGCATAATTGGGTAAATGAGAGCTGTCATGAGAGAGTAATATTCTTGTTCTTCTTGCCCGAAGAAGCCCAAACTTTTTTTTCGTGTAAGTTTGGGTAAATTGTTTTTATCAGCTGTTATATCATCTGTTGGATTCTACTAGTTCAATTGAACTATTCACTTATTTGAACCAAAGACCTAGTTCACAACTAATAGCTCTTTTAGTTCAATCGATCATTTTATTCATTCAGAAAAATATGTGTATCACTTACAAAAATTAACGTAAAAGTTGGAAAGGCATATCGGTAATGTTACAACTCCATAAAATTACCGACAATTTTTTGAAGACGCTTGTTTAAATGTGTTAAATAAATCGAACCTTTTGTTTAATATTAAAATTTTTTCCAGATTTAATAAACTATGTATTCCTTTTTGTATATAAAAATGCCTGAGAAGGAAATTTTTTTAAAATTTTTTATTTAAAAAGCGGTTTAACTAGAAAAGCTATCTAGATTTTTACAACAAATTGAACAAGAACTAGAAAGAGCGCTCACCAAATCGAACTATAATGCACAAATCGCTTGACGTTTGTTTTTCGGGCTTCAAATATGGTTTTTCGCGTTCGTTTACTTTTGGGCATTTTTGTCACTTCGTGAGAGTATTTCTTGTTAACTCTCATTTTACCGAACTTTACCCAAAAAGTAAAGAAACACACCTATTAATAGGTTTGTTTCACGTAATTCTGGGTAAAGTCTGGTAAAATGAGAGTAAACAAATAATAATCTCAAAAAATGGTAAAATTGCTCACAATACCTGGAACGCACAAAACCACATTTCAAGCCCAAAAATTAACGTCAAAGTTATTCATATAAACAAAAGCTATTTTAAGAATAAAATATCGAAGGGAATAAAGAAAAAATGTTAGAACGTGGTATTTGTTAACGATATTAATTATTGTTTTCAAGTTTTGTTAATATTTAAATTATTTTTACAAATTTAAAACAGCTGATTTACAAACAACTAGTGATTTGACAGTTTTACCATTTTACCCGCAAAAAAAGTACGGGTAACTTCTGGTAAAAAGAGAAACAAATTATTCTCTCATCAACGCTCTCATTTACCCAATTTTTAACAATAGAAACGCTTTTTGGTAAGATTGGGTTCCCGCGGGTACCCGCGGTAACGTACGTGGAACAGAGCTATTGTGTGTAAGTGCTAAATGGATCGTGCTATTAGTTTGGCGTCCAGACCCATTTTAGGTTAAATTTTGTGGCTTTTCATAGATTTTTGGAACTAAAAGTGATGTAGAAACCAAACGGATAATCCGATCGTTTTAGCACTTACACACAACAATATTAATTGCGATATATATCATATAAGCCAGATTTCAGCCATTAATTCTTTTATCTGTGGATGTGCTAGTCAATTTAAAGCTGGATTTTTAGCGTATTGTAAAGCCTAAAAATTAGAGTTGGGCTTAATCGTTCTTTTAGGTGACTCGGTCATATCGTTCAATAAAATTCATTGAACTAGTTCGTTCAATCGTTCTTTTTTGTTATCGTTCTTTTTTGTCATGAGCTATGTCTGAACAGTGATTCGTGAACGGCTACATGTTAAGCTGCCTACACACTAGGGAACATGGTTGAGGGAACAAAAAATATCAAAAAATTTTGTAAACACGAAATGCACGCTCTCAACACTCACACACACACAAACGCACTCACACATTCACAAAAAATGCTCTCTTTTTTTAAGTATGTTCCCTGGTGTGTAGGCAGCTTTACATGTTTATATTAATTTTATTGTGCATAGACTAACAGTGTCAGAAAATTACAATTTTGTTAAAAATTTGAAATTATTAAGAAAAATATTTAATTATGTAATAAAATTAATAAGAAAGGTATACAAACTTTTTATGACTACAAAAAAGAATGAAATGAACGATGAACGAAAAGAACGAATAATGGTGAACGATGTCATATCGTTCAATGAACTGAACCGTTCAAATGAACTAGTTCGTTCATGAACGACACAACTCTACTAAAAATAAAATCCGATCTGTGTAGCACTTTCACATAATGACAGCTATGTAGAGTTGTGAAATTTCGATACTTTTTGAGTACTCAATACTACTCAATACTTTTCAATTGAGTACTCGATACTACTCAATACTTTTAACGGTTTTTTTAATTTAAAAATAAAAATGTTATGAATTGGTATTTATAAGGAAAAATAATAACAATTCACATACACGTGTTAAATAACTATTGTTACTTATATTTTAATTAATTTAAAACATTTTAAATAAATAAATTAAATAATTTTTCCCAAAAATTCGTTACAAATTTCTTTGCTTCACAAATAGAGTTGTATTTTCAGAGCTGTATTTTTAGAGTACTATTTTTAGAGTTGTATTTTCATACGAAAAATACACATTTCTACGGAAAATTGCATCTTTAAAAGTATTGAGTAGTACCGTTTTAGTATTGAGTACTCAAAAAAACAGACAGTATTGAGTACTCAGTACCGGAATACTCAATACTTTTACAACTCTACAGCTATGATAATATCTACCGTTCCAGATAGATTGGACTCCATAATTCTTAAAACTGTGGATGTGCTTCAATTTGAATTTACCTTTTAGCGAATTTTGGAGAAATATATGTTGTAGAGAATACGAAATTCGTTCGATCCGTTTAGCACTTTCAGATAATAACAGTAATGAAGATATGTACCATTCAACATACATATATTTGATCCCATAATTCTTTAAACCGTGAATGTGGCATTCAATTTTGTGCTGCAGTTTTGAGGGAAATTTATATAAGCACAAGTCCAAACATAGACCGATTTAAACCAAAATCAATAGACTTCGTCCTTGGGCCGATATAAATCGGTCTACCAAGTTTTATCAAAAAATCTTAATATTTGCGACCTGTAGCGTGCGTACAAGAATACATGGAGAGACAGACGGACGGACGGAAAAATTAAAAACAACATTTCTGTTTTTTCGAATTTTGTATAAGTATTCCATACAAATTTAAGCATTTATAAAATTTTTAAGTAGATATAAATTTAGCTGCTTAAAAATTAACCCCTGAATTCATAACCTAGTGTCTTCAAATGCAATGAAATGTGCAAAGAAATTTGAAATTAACACACAAAACAACAACAACGAAAATAATTGTGTTGTTGCTTTGTGTGTTATTTTCAAATTTCTTTGCACATTTCATTGCATTTTAAAAATTATGCTGATGCAAACCCCCTGGTATGATGGTTTTTGATATTACTTATAATTTAATGTAAACCCCACTTTAGGTAGTTGTCAAAACTTCAAAAATAAGTAATGCCTATTATCTGCCAACGATTTGCCATTAGTATTTTTCTGCCTGGCAACCTTTTAAATCCTTCTTCATTTAAAACC
Organism: Leucophora obtusa; assembly: GCA_949987735.1. NCBI lineage: Eukaryota > Metazoa > Arthropoda > Insecta > Diptera > Anthomyiidae > Leucophora > Leucophora obtusa. The sequence continues at coordinate 27,202,697 of OX465297.1, forward strand.
CTTTTAAATTTATATATTTTTTATTTATTATATATTTCTATATTTAAAATTAATTTTTTTAGAATTCTTTTTATTATATTTTGTCAATATATTTAATTATTGTTTTAAACTAATACTAAATTCATATTTAAATATTCATTGATCGATATTTCTTTTTTTTAATTTTTTACATACTATGTAAGAATAAATTCTTAAAAAAATTGTTTTAAAAACATTTCAATAGTTTTGTTTTTTTCTTATATATTGTTTTAGAGGAAATCAAACTAGGATTTTTTATTGTTGAAATTTCCAATTATTGTATAGTGGTGTTATTTTTGTTATTGAGGGATTCGTGAAAAGTTTTGTGTAAAACTTTATTTTTGTATGTATTGATATAAATTGCGTAAACTTACCAAATTTATACACTGTACATGATATACGACCCGTTATATGAATCCCCTAGTTATGCAGTTTTGTTAAGTATAAAAAATTAAATGATTTGATCTTTATAAATTTTTTATAACATGCAAAATATAAAATTTTCAAAAAATTTTGGGAGGAAAAGTCTAAATGATCTATTAAAAATATATGTATATAGTTATATTAAAAATGAAACGATGCCTAAAAACAAATAAAAACTCAAAGTATTTATTATTTTCTGAAAAATTGCTTCAATTATATTGTTTTTATTTTAAAAAAAGCCTTAAATATAATTGTTTGCTTTAAAACAAAATTTTAAAAACTAATAAAGAAAAAACACTAATATATGCAACTAGGATGAGGGGGGTATACGTTTGGTTTACTAATATTAACAAATAAAAAAATTAAGAAATTTATAAGAATTTTTAAATTAAATTATAAATACATAAAATAATAATAAAAATATAGGCAAAAAATGTTACAATGCATTTAAGCTTTAACTTATAAAACTAATGATTATTTAAAAAAAAAAAAAAATAAACAAAATTTTACAATTATATAAATAGTTAAAATTGTTGTATGTATGTTTTCATGTAATTCATAGTATGGTTTTTAGATTTTTTTTCTCTCAATATTTTTAGGAGCATGAATTTTTTAATATTTTTTTAAATATTCTTTAACTTTATTATGTAGGATCAAATTTCATATAAAACACTACTATTTAGTAGCAACAATTGTTTTTAGGAAAAAAATGGAGTATAATGAACTCGACGATTTATTTTTTAAATAATTTTTTTAGTTTTTAACTTTCAAAAAGTTTTAGAGATAAAGATTTTAATAACCCCTTGATAGCCGTATTCTATAACCTAACTTTTGTATATAACATCTACAAATTTGTATGGAAACAAACAAGTTAGCTTATAGAAAATAAGTGGCTTGATTTTTTTTTAACAACATACCGCTTGGAGCATAGGGCCGCAGTTTAATTTCATATTATCCACAAATAAGCATTATAATTATATAATAAGGACTATATTTTCGTTTTTAAAGGAGTTGAGCAAATTAATTACATTGAGATTCGAAATTTATAGAATATTTCATATGAAGTGTGGGCACAATGGCTTGAAGGGTCAAGTTTGGGATTTCGCAAACTTACTCAAAAACGACTTTTTTGCACACTCTGAGAGAAAATGTTGTAAAATCAAAAAGTTTCATAGAATAGCCTTCGAGTTGTGGGTTTTTCTTTTTTATTCCCTCACCCAGGTATAATTCTTTATGGGCCAATTTTGCGGAGAAGTACATAAAAATCTTTTATATTTTTATGGATATATGTTTTCTGGTACACGGATGAGATCATTGGACTATACCTAAATCCTGGAAATGTAATTATGCATTTTTTACGAAAAAAACGTTCATAAAAAATGATTTTTTAACCTGGCAACGCATCTTTCGTCGTTTAATAAGGAAGTAATAGTTGCCATATAAAAAACGATCGAGTGGAATATGGTACCAAATAAGGAAGATAAAAGAAAATTAAAATGCCAATTTTTGAAAATTAAATTGACCATATGAGACACAAATAAACAACAAAAAAATATATATTTTTGCTTGGGGTACCAACACAGGATTAAAGTACCTTTAATTAAAGGTACATATTATTTAAATTCCCCTAATTCTTATTGGTTTTTCCGAGAAAAAGTTTAAAAAGTGAGTTTTTTTCGACATTCAGGAAAAAAAATATTTAGAAATTGAAATTCAAAAATCGGCTATGATAGATTTTTGCGGAATTTTGTAATCTCAAATGCAAAAATTTGAAAATCGGTTAAGAATTGTGGCCTGAAATGTTATTTGCTCAACAAAAATGCTTTTGGATGTGATAATTTTTCTATAAGAAAAAGTCATCAGAATTTGAGAATTTTTCTATAAGAAAAAGTCCTCAGAATCTGAGAATTTTTGTTTAAGAAAATGTCTTTATAATCTGAGAATTTTTCTATAAGAAAAAGTCCTCATCAGAATCTGAAAATTTTTCTACAAGAAAAAGTCCCCATCAGATTATGAGAATAACTCTATAACAAAAGTCTTCAAAATCTGAGTATTTCTCTATAAGAAAGTCCTAGGAATGTAAGAATTTTTTATTAGAAAAAGTCCTCAGAATGTGAGAATTTTTCTTCAGAATCTGAGAATTTTTCTATAAGCAAAAGTCCTCAGAATGTGAGAATTTTTCTATAAGAACGAGTCCTCAGATTGTGAGAATTTTTCTATAAGAAAAAGTTCTTAGAATGTGAGAATTTTTCAATACGAAAAGTCCTCATCAAAATCTGATAATTTTTCAACAAGAAAAAGTCCTCATCAGAATATGAGCATAATTCTACAACAAAAGTCCTCAGAATCTGAATATTTCTCTATAAGAAAAAGTCCTCAGAATGTAAGAAATTTTTTATAAGAAAAAGTCCTCATAATGTGAGAATTTTTCTTCAGAATCTGAGAATTTTTCTATAAGAAAAAGTCCTCAGAATCTGAGAATTTTTCTATAAGAAAAAGTCCTCAGAATCTGAGAATTTTTCTATAAAAAAAGTTCTCAGATTCTGATAATTTTTCTATAAGAAAAAGTCCTCAGATTGTAAGAATTTTTTTATAAGAAAAAGTCCTCAGAATGTGAGAATTTTTCTTCAGAATATGAGAAGTTTCTTTCCTATAAGAAAAGACCTTCAGAATCTGAGAATTTTTCGATAGGAATAAGTCTTCATAATCTGAGAATTGTTCTATAAGAAAAAGTCCTCAGAATTTTTCTATTAGAAAAAGTACTCAGAATCTGAGAATTTTTCTATGAGAAAAAGTCCTCATAATCTAAGAATTTTTCTATTAGAAAAAGTCCTCAGAAAGTGAAAATTTTTCTATTAGAAAAAGTCCTCAAAATGTGAGAATTTTTGTTATAAAAAAGTCCTCATAATGTGAGAATTTTTCTATAAGAAAAAGTCCTCAGAATGTGAGAATTTTTCTATAAGAAAAAGTCCTCAAAATGTGAGAATTTTTCTATAAAAAAAGTCCTCAGAATGTGAGAATTTTTCTATAAGAAAAAGTCTACAGAATGTGAGAATTTTTCTATAAGAAAAAGTCTACAGAATGTGAGAATTTTTCTATAAGAAAGTCTTCATAATCTGGGAATTTTGTTACAACAAAAAGATTTAAAATCAGACAATTTTTTATAAAAAAAAGTCCTTATAATTTATGTTGTTTACTGGAATAACCGCGAAAGTCATAAAATCAAAATTTTCAGGATACCCATAAATAGACTCTTTTTGAAATTACGGGCTAGGTATAAGTTTTTGTTGTTAATTATTTATAATTGATCAACGAAATTAAAATTTCACGAAAATATTTATTTTTTTTAATATTGTGTATATTTTTTAAATTTCTTGAAAATTTGGTGGTCATTGTGTTCGAAATATTGAAATAAATAAATTCTAAAATTTAAATTACATTTGTTTTCAATAGTAATAAAAACGTTTTATATAATTTTGAGGCAAAAAAGACGAAGTGCTGAGAGAAATTTAAAAATGATGTGTAAAATGTATGCACAATAATAACTTAACAACAACAACAATGGAAACTTGAAGTTTGTGCATTGTTTGCAAATACTCGTATCAAAAATTACGTGGCAGGCCATGGAAAAGTATAATTTTACTTTTTCGCGGTCGTTAAAAGAATTCGTACCAAATTGAAATTTGGAAGACAGATTTTTTTTCAATTTTTTTTTTTTTTTAGTTGGATTAAAATCCTTATGAAATTTGTAATTTTTAATTTAAAAAATTATGCAGAATTTTAAATTGGCAAAAAATGTTAACAAAATCGTGGGACGGGTAGATTTTGACAGTTGTTTTATCTTTTGTTAATTTTCCTGTCATTTATTTTTCAGATAATAAAGACAAATTGCCTTGGCAAGCAAAACGTACAAATATTGAAACTTTATTATGATAAAACTTGATTATTTTTTTTGGTATCGCTCAAATTAAGCCTGTTCTATACGCCATAGTCATCGAAAAATTGGACCTCTCGAATGCGCGTCACCCAGCGGAGCCGCGGCAGCCATTTGAACGATGTCATATTCCAAACATAATATCATTGAAAGACATTTCCAATGAAACAAAAAGTCGTTAATATCTCACATTCTACTTGTTCAATTTTAACATCTACCCCGTCCCTATTGGAAAACAATATATATTCAGGTTTTTAGGTCGTTTTCTGGTAGTTTAACCTTTAACTAAAAATGTTTTTTAATGGTTTTGATCAACAAAACATAACCTTTTATTTGAGTATGATCACTAAAAATCTCATATTTTAGATAGATATTTATTTTCAGCCCATTGTAGTGCCATTTAATTTTTTCGCGTTAAAAATATATACCCCTAGTGTGCAGTGTTTGCTTGGCAGACATTACAACTTACCTCCTGCTGAAAACAATTTTAGAAAACATTAATGTTATTACGGATTAGGATTACGCGGTTATTCCAGAAAACTATAAAACTTTTCTATGCAAAATTCCCATAATTTCAAGGTTTTTATATAGAAAAAAAAACATAACAGTTAGCGGATTTTTCTGAAGGACAATTTATTATTATTTATTTTTATTATCTTTATTTAAATTATTTTTTTGTAGTAGCTTTTATTAATCATATATGGCCCCCATGGCTTTGGTTATGTAATTTGAAGTAAATAAATACTGTATTTATTATTCAAAAATCTTAGCATTTGTCTATAGCAAACTCTCAGCTATGTTGCGTACGAAAAAGTTCTCAGAATTCAACTAGAAAAAATAACATTTTCATTTAGTATTGAACAATTTTTGAAAATAAGTTGATTAATGCGGCGTTTGTATTGAAAAGTTAATTTCGTAATTTAATTTAATTTGTGGTTGCACTGAAATTAAGCAGTTAATCCAATTTTTTAATAACTCGATATAAATAACAAACTTACTACTATTTAATAAATGAATAACCTTCTTATGCAAAAATGTCCATAACAAAAAATTCGTTTGGTATGAAGCCGCTAGCTTTTTGTTATGAATTAGAAAATAAAAAATTTTATCCGTTATTACTTATATAGCAAGTTCATTAACATTCTAAATTATTTCATTTCACAATACATTTGTTTTCTTCATTGAGTAGCATATAATTGGGTTTCCGTTGTTTTGATTTAAACTCTATATAATATTTATATTAGAATACAATTTTGTTGTTTTTTATAATGATCTGTTTTTTTTTTTTTTTTTTTTTTGTTAAGCTTACTACAATTAGATAATAAATCCTTTTTGTTTATTTTATAAAGTTTTCTTATAATTATTAAGAAGTAAAAAACAATGGTTTTTTAAAAATATATTGAATTTAATGATTCTAAAAAACACATTCACAGTTTTTTTGTAATAAATTTAAATCATACGCTTAATTTAATAACAATAAAAAATGTAGCATAATTTTATTAAAAAAATTAATTTAAATTATTTATTTTTTGTAATAGAAATACTTTGTTTATTTTTTTAATTTGATTATTAACTCTATATTTTAAGGTTTGTTTAATTTAAAATCGATTTAATTTCGAAAAATTGTATTTAATGCGTATGTTTTTCTTATTTGTTTTTAAGGTATGTGTAATATTTTTGCTTATATTTTTCGCTAATAAATGTTAAGGTACCATTGCTTAATCATTAATTTAAATTTTTATCCATTTTTTAAACATATTTTTTTTATATTTCACAGTCTCCTCTGTTAGTTTATTATTTAAATGTAATATTTATTATTCATTTGTTTAAAATTATTTATGCATATACATAGTTTACATTTATTGTTGTTGATTTTTGAATTTTTTTGTTTATAATTTATATATTCATAATAATTTATCAAGAGTTTTATTTATTAATAATAATATTCACATTTATCACGTTTACTTTACATTATGTTTAAATATGATTTTCAGTTGGTTAGATTTTTGTTTGTTTGTTTAAGTATATTTCCCTTATACGAAATTGTTTTTTTATTTATTTTTAAGTAAAAAATATTTATTTTTTAATTATTTATTTAATAACGAAAATATATCTATAAAAACAGACAGACTTTAAGCCATTGGACTGTTAATGTTAATTTTTTGTGTTATAATGTTTTTTTTAGAAAAAGCTGCTTTTTTAATGTATCATTTTGTATTTAAGTCTGACCTGTTGTTTATCTTTTAACTTTATATTTTTTACTTAATTTATGAGGTCAATGGTGACATACCAATTTGACGGGGGTCTGTTGGTGGCACTGCACCTAGTTCTAAGTTTTTAATTAATAATTGTAACCAGTGTTTAGTAGATTTATCATCTTGTAAACAAACTGAAAATGTTGCATCACGCAATTGATCCGGAAGACATTGTCTTAAAGCCTCTCTTGCCCTATATAAATACAAATTTTAATTAATACTTGCTGAAAAAAATGATTGAAAGATTTCTAACTAACCTGGGATTGTCTGATAATCTTAAATAACAACGGACAACATGTTTAAGCAGACGTGCAGATGGCTCCTTTGCTAACTGTATCACCATTTTACCCTAAAAGATAAGAAAATATTAAAGTTATATGTAATAATATGAAATATGTTTGAAGAAAATATCTAAAGAAGTACTAAATAAATGCTCAATCCTGGTAAGAATCTGAAATCTATGAAAGTAAAGTTCTCAAAATATGATTTCTTTTAGGAAAAGTTCTTATACCTATAAGTCTGTAGAATCTGTGAAGTTTTATGTAGAAAAGAAAATGTTTTATAACAGTATGCGACAAAATGTGATTATGGTCTCCGGCGTGGACGATTCTAAAACTGGACGTATGTATAAGCTTAGTATAGTCCAATAAAACCTAAAAGTGAGTAAAATTTTATGGCCGTTTAAAGTTTGAATTTTTCTGGCCAAAACTACATGAAAGAAGACACAAAAACCTGCACCATGACTAGTGAAAACAGGACCGACTGAAAGTGCCTACCCGGTGGCCTGTCCCTTGAATTGTGAAAACAGGTCTTTTCTGGAGAAAAGAGCCCCAGTATGAAAGTACAGGTGAAAATGGAACTGAACCAGGATAGTCAAGTTTTTGTTTTTTTTTTTACTATAGACCAACACTCAGTGTATGCCCCCTACTAATGCAATGCATTGTGTTGATATCAGGAAAATAGGTTATGGGAAGGAGGAAATAGGGAGTAGTGTTTATGAACGTTTGACTTGAATTTCTCTAAATTGTAAGTATCTGGAAAGACATCTGCGGGGAGTTTATTCCACATACGAGCGGTTCGACTAATGAACGAATTCTCTCTATAATGCGTTGTGCGACTAACTGGACAATCTACCTACCACAACCGGAAGAGTTGCACAAATATTAGAGTTTTCAATTATTCGCGTTTTTATTTTGACCGATTAAATTTTAAATTTGATCGAACGATCATATGAATAATCATTTTATGAATTTTGGAACCAATTTGAGTACTATAAATTACCATAAGAACATCAAACGACTTCTCAACTGTATGTCATTTGGCATAATTATCTCATGATGTAAAAATGACAGTTAAAAGTTGTCAATTTTATTATCAATGGTCGCGTTTGACAGAAAAACATTATCTCTGTTGATAGCTGATTTTATTTTTTTATATAAAAAAATAGTTAGTCTTGCAACATGTTCATTTCTGTCAGTCCTGTGACAGGTTATTTTGCTTCAGTACTGTGACTGGTACTTTTACATTCGTCCTATGGCACGGCATCGGTCCGGCGGCAATTAACCCCCTGCTAAGACAAGCCCATGTAAAAGTTACCGGTCCTTTTCATGTAAAAGTACCGATCCAAGGACCGGTCACGTCACGTGACCTTTTCCTTTTGCCACTGGGTAAAATATGAAGATATTTTAATAAAATATGAAGATATTCTAATAAAATTGAATATTCGGGAATGGTTTGCACTTTGTGCGGGAACATCTTCAAGTCTTTTACTAAAATTCGTTGCAGCGAACGTCTGCTGATGTCTGATTGTGTGCATCGTCATCTCGTCGATGCTTGTGGATTATCTGCCGTCCTCGGCCACAGCAGCGATGTTGTCAGTCAAACGCGCAATACGAGTCCGTCCACTTCTTGCGACATACGAATGAGAAGAAAAACACAAAGAATTTGAAGAAATTTAACAGGGAACGAAAGAAAATGAAGGACGTCGCGAAAATAATAAATTTAATAAAAACGATTTTTCAAGCAAAAAACAACATTAAAAACAATAAAAAAATAATTAAAATTGATTATTTATTATTTATTTCGTTCTTAAAGTTGTTTTTGTTACCGTTTTAATCAATAATCATAAGAAACAATAAAAACAGTGCACTGTTAACTTTCTCGGTTTTCCTTTTGTTTCTCTTATTCTTCACGGGAATTAACAGAATCACAATCCATATAAACTTTAAGGGAACCAAAGAGTGCACTTTTTTCTTATGGGAACTCTTTAGCCTTTATCCTCGTTGGTTAAAGCACAATGACATTTGACGCCATTTGCAAAAATTAAAGCACATTCACATTCAGTGTGTTCCCGTACGTTCCCAATGTTACCGAAATTTACCCAAAGTTACCGAAATTTACCCAAAAGCGTTCCCGTACTCGAGAATTGGGTAAATGAGAGCGCTCATGAGAGTGTATTAGTGCTTCTCTTTTTACCAAAATTTACCCAGACTTTTTCTTCGGGTAAACTTTGGTAAAACAGCTGATGCAAATATAAACAAAAAACAATTGTGAAATTAAATTAAAAATTGTAATTAAATAAAGAAATAAGCAAAAGAAACTTGGTTTTTTGTTAAAATTAATTGAATAAAATCAAAAACAACTTTTAAATGCGAATAAATATGTCTATTTGTGCCGATTTGCAAACTGAAATTATACGTATTTTCACATCAGTGATGGGATTTTTGGCACAATCTAAAGCTGCCTACACACTAGGGAACATACTTAAAAAAAGAGAGCATTTTTTGTGAATGTGTGAGTGCGTTTGTGTGTGTGTGAGTGTTGAGAGCGTGCATTTCGTGTTTACAAAATTTTTTGATATTTTTTGTTCCCTCAACCATGTTCCCTAGTGTGTAGGCAGCTTAAGATTGATTGGTACAATGGCACAACCGATACTATTTTGGCACATTTCGGTTATCTACAAAATTTAATAGAAAATGAATTTAAAAAATAACAATTCTTTATTTTTTAGTTTCTAAGCATTTACTGGTATTAAAATACCTTTTCGAATAAAGTGAAACTAAAAAATGGCATCGAAGATATTACCGAATAAAGCACCGTAAGTTGTTTTTCACGTGAAAAAATTTCTCTCAGACTTTAAATCAAGGTTGGTTACCGTTATCGTTATAATACCGTTATCGCTAAAATACCGTTTCAAATTGAATACCGTTACCGTTAGCGATACCTCTAAAAAAATTTCTAAATACCGTTATCGTTACCGCTACCGTTATTTTTATGGGTAGTTACCGGTATTTTACCGGTATTTATTATTTCATATAAAAATTACAATTTTTTTATTTTTTATTTTATAATCTTGAGTTTTCTTTTTTACAAAAAATTTATAGATAATAATTTTACTTATTAAAACTACCAGTATTGAATTTATAGCTTAAAATCTGTATTTTCAGTACTTAAAATTAAAAATATGCCATGTTTTTACTTGTTTTTATATGTTTTTAACATAATTTTTAATACCGGTACGTGCCGGTATTGCTGTTTCGATAACGGTATACCGTTACCGAAACAGTCTTAAATACCGTTACCTTTACCGTTACCTAAACAAACGAAATTTGATACCGTTACCGTTATTCGTTTCGGTAACCAACCTTATTTTAAATGCTTTAAATTGCAATTTAAGTTAAAAAAATTAACAATATTTTAATTTTATAACAAAGCCCCAATCACAATTAACACAAAATGTCACTTTTTCACCAGAAAAATAATAGTCTTGTACATTAAATTTGCGTGAAAACTAAGTCTGCACAATTTTCAAGTGAAACTCATTGTCGTGAAAAATATTTTTTTTAATATGGAGTATAACAGTTTTTTCACGTGAAAACTGAACAACTTACGGTGCTTAATCCATAGAATTTTAAAAATTCAAATGCTATAAATTTATCTCAGAGCTTCGAAAGAATTAATTTAAGTTTAATTCATAAAAAAATTAATTCAGTTTTAGAAAATGTTTATATGTATACCATTCCGTGCAACCATTCCTAAAGAATTCATTCATTGGCTGCATTCCCAAATCTTTAATAAGTATCGGCTGATTTTAATTTATCATTCACCTTTTAATTGAAAGAAAATTTTAATTCATTCAAATATAATTAATTCCATAAGAATGCAAAATAATTCCATAAGAATGCATTTACAAAATGAAAATTGAAAACACGGTTTCTAAGTGAAAATTGAGTTTTGGCACAATAAAGGCCCATTTGGCACATTTTAGTCACACACTTGGCACAAAACAAAATTTTTCAAGTCACTGTTTAACATTATTCTTTGAAATAAGTTTTTGGGCTAGAAAAGTGGTTTTTTGCGTTCCTGTACTATTGGCTAATTTTGTCATTTTGTGAGAGGATTTTGTGCTTACTCTCATTTTACCGAACTTTACCCAAAAAGTAAAGAAACACACCTATTGTGACATTAGTTTTGAGCCACCTTGTAGAAATTTTTCTTAAATATATTTTTCTACTTACCAAAATAATAGCAACATGTGAAAATCGTTCATATGTCTGACACACATATGATAAACCACTTTCATCCAGTAAAATTTTTTGTAAAATAAATGTGGCAACAGTTTTACTCAGCTCGGAGCCAAATTCCATAATGCGTAGGCATAAAGGAATGATTTCAGAAGTTAAAAGGAAAGTTATCACTTCTTGTTCATCAGTCTGTAAGATAACAATATTGTTTATAAAAATTAAATTAAATTATATAAATTAAAATCAAATCTCTTAAATTTAAACCAACCTTAACGAGCGCACCAATAACACCCAAACTCGTTAATCTTAAATATTCGAATGGTCGCGTTTTTGAAGTTGTCTGCAAAAACGGATATAGGAACAGGGGAATTTGTGCTTGCAAGAATACCGTACGGGTATCGGGATGCGAAGCAACGCATTGTAATAATGCTAAGGCATTACAAACACGATTTGATTGATGAGCAGTTAATGTGGCAGGATTAATTGAAGGATAAATATTTATGATTTCTTGTAGGAGGGCAGCTATTGTACCAAAACTATGCCATAGCATAGGTGCTAGATCTGTAACAGTTTCGCGTTTTTTGCTCAATTCCAGTAGAGCAGCTTCACGCGTTTCCGGATGAGCTAATTCATTTATCCATTGAAATACCTAAAAACAAAAAGAAAATCAAAAGATTAAACAAATTTGTAAATAAATGTATTATTATTTTGTATTAATTAGTGAGAGAATATTTTTAAGTCCAGAAAAGATGTACCTAAACCTTCTTAGAAGAACACCGTATAGCCCAATATTCCGATTTCTTTGTAGGCCAGTGAAAGCCAATGTAGGTATGAAAGCGTTTAAAGTTCAAAAAGTTCCAGATAGGAATGCAACAAAAAAAAAACTCTCGAGCAAAAACTAGAGCAAAGCAGTTTATATCTAATTTTACAAAAAAATATACATGCTGTGTAATGCACGACGAGACATACGTACCCAGCAAAAATATGCGTAAGCCATTCAAAACGAACAAGTGCGCTATTAAAAAGTGTAACATATTTTTCTTAACAACTTTTTTCGCCTTTAAATTTTATTTAAATGCGTTTTTAGTAAATTGTTAACTAAAGCGGCACCCATCTTGCAGAAAGCTTTTTCATCTTTAATTCTTGATGCAAAATAAAATGTACTCTATCATTTGAGATGCTTATGATTACATATTTGTAACATATTTTTCTTAACAACTTTTTTCACCTTTAATTAAAATAATTTTTCGTCATCAAAATAACTTTGGGAAATGTTCCAGATCTTAAAATGTATAGGTTTGTCAAATTCGAGTAGTTGATTAATCAAAGACAAGTGCGCAAAAAATTATTGAAACTATTCAAAATAATCCATTTTGGAAAATTGCAAACAATCGAAATTTACGAAAAATTATGGAAAGCCAGAACCGATCAGTACTGCCTAAATTTTACTATGTAATTTGATAAAATGTTGATATCAATAATTTTTCGTTAAAAGCCACGCCCACTTAAAACAAGTAACAAAATGAAAATACAAACATTACGTTAAAATTCTATACAATTTTCTGAACCATCTCCTTAACTTTCGTGGCGAATTTAGCCACTATTTTGATCTTTAAAAATAAAGGCAACAAAAATAAAATTAACAAAAAACTTGAATTGACTTAAATTCGTGGCCACGACTGTATTTTATTTTTCAATATAATCTCCTGAAACTTCAATACACTTAGTCCAATGTTTTTCTAGCAATTCTATCCCTTGATTAAAATAATTTTCCTGAGACTCCTTAAAATAATCGTTTACCATTTGCAAGGAATATTTTAGATTTGGGAGCAGGTAGAAATCAGAGGGAGCTAAATCAGAGAAATGATGAGAAATGAGAAATTTTCATTTGAATGCGTTTTTGGTCAACTGTTAACAAATGCGGCACCCATCTTGCAGAAAGATTTTTCATATGTAATTCTTGATGCAAAATAAAATGTACTCGATCATTTGAGATGCCTATGATTACCTATTTCACGCACTTTCATTCGTCGATCGTCTAATACCATATCATGGACTTTAGCTATGATTTCTGGCGTTGTTGCAGTTTTTGGATGTCGACTACGTAGTTCATCTTCAATGCTTGTACGACCACGTTTAAATTCAGCAACCCAATTCTTTACTGTTGCATATGAAGGAGCACTTTCACCTAATAAATTCACCATATCATTATGAATTTCTTGTGCCGATAAACCTTTCTTATATAGATATTTAATCACACCACGAATTTCTATTTTTTCCATTATAAAAAAATCACTGAAGCGCCTTCTTTAAACACCTGTTACTATACGAATGAGTTGACAGATCGAAATTAAATTTAACATGTGTTCATATGACGGATGGAAGTTTCCATTAAACAAAGCTTTTTGCTTTTTGCGCTATCTCTATGTCAGGCTAAGAACATTTCGTACTGCCCTCATATTCCAGAAAAAGTGGATAATTTCGTTAATGGCTACACTCAAAAAAAAAGTTGGTACAAAAGTCTGTTAAACGCGTTCTAATTCAGTTGAACTAATTTTTCCTGTTGTTTTCGTTTAAATCCGTTGTTTAGCTAAAGTTGTTAGTTATCCAATTTCACCACAAAAACATATTTCTGCTGTACTTGAACTAATTTTTCCTCCTGATATTTAGCTATTTTTTTGTAAATGATTTTGACAATGTATCAGCTAATATAGATAAATTTGTTGGCAACTTTTTTAATATTTGTGTGTTTCAAAAGAAAACGATAGGGGCGCTAGTGTATAGTGATTGATGATGCTTGATGGTTTTTTTTCCTAAGTGTGTATTGGTGAGTTTGCCGACCAATACAAATTAGAAAATTTCTAACAAGTGTATTTTAATGTGTGTGATGAGTCATCACTGATGAAGCTTCTTTTTTTTAAATGTGGTGGTGAGTTTTTCGACCAAAACAAATAAAAATAATATGGCGCTTGTTAAGAAAGTTCTAGTAAATAAAATAATATGATAGGTGCATGTGTTCTCTTGTTTCTTTTAGTCAGCAAAGGAACGCAAAAGAAAACGGAGGTATAGTGGACATTAACATTTCGCAGTTAAAATTGTATTAAAAAAATAAAATAATGAGGTTTTTTTTATAATATAAACTATATTTATTTACGGGAATATTATTAAATGTTATTGTTTTTCTTTTATTTCAGCCCTTTAACATTTTCATCCAAAATCTACCTGCAGGTAGACGAAAAAAAAAGGAACCAAATAATACAACTTCCGCTGGCACACATATTGACAAGAAAATAAAAGCGATATTTAGTGCAAATAGTGTTTTTGGATTGTGTAATTTATTGGAAAAAAATATAATATAATAAAATTAACAATATTTACATTAATTTGTTTTTATTCAATTAATAACAAAAAGTGATTGAAGATTTCAACTGACCCACTTTCATTTCTATTAAAGGAACATTCTTCTAAATTTTTTAATGTTAACTGAATTTTTTACCTGTTTTTAACCAACTAAAATTTATCAGAAAACATGTGCTGATTTCAACTGAGTAGTTTTAATTTCCATTAAACAACATTTCTTATAAATTATTGTATTTGAACTAACTTTTTTACCTAAAATTTAGGCCACCTAAATTTAGCAGACCATGATTCTCAATATCATTGAAATTTCTGCTGGCGCAAATACAGGTACTATTCCTGTTATTTTAGCAGAATTTTTAACTATTTGTACCGGCTTTTTTTATGAGTGTAGAGATATACAAAAATCAATTATGTGTAATGAATTTATATAAAACTGCAATAAATTACATTTTTACATTTTTAAAATTTTAAATTAAACGGTTGAATTTTTATTTGTTAATTATAAATTGACTAATAAAAAAAATCCAAAAACTAGTAAACAAATTATGATTTTGTCTATTTGCATGAGGCATTTACTTTCGTGATTCATATGTGATATTATTAAAACTTTGTGAAATTTTGTTTATACTTCGTTAAATAAAACATTTTTATTTCATTTGCTGATAAAATAAAATTATATACATTTTTTTTTTTTGTTTTTGACAACCGCAAAATAACATATGCATAAAAAACCACACACCGAGATAAATTAACACAAGAAAAAACAAAATATACACTTCTGTATTAAAATAAAAAAGAAATGCGCAATTTATACACACGTTTCCTTCATTTTAAATTAACTTTATTTTTGGAAAGAAATTTCCAATTTCATACGAAACAAAAAAAAAATTACAATCAAATGCCTAACATGCAATTATTTTGTATAAATACTCTCAATGCCCTGTATACTAGGATGGGAACGTGAATGCATCGGTAGAATCTACTGAAAATTGCAGCAAAAAGAAATGGTATAAAATAACTAAATACGTAAGTACTTCTGTTATTACGGTTTTATGCATAAGAGATACAATAAAAGATTTTGGTTTTTATTTGCAAAGGAATACTGCATTGACATTTAACCAAAAACTAGTAGTTTTTGCAAACTACTTGTATTTACTAAACAGCAGCATGAATGTCTTGCAAAATATTCGCAAACATTCTCTTATACTACCCATACACCTTACAACCGTTCATACAACTGGGTTAGTAATGAAGTTGTGCGTTTTGCCCATTCACAATACAACTTTATGTAAAACCTCATTGAACATATGATAATAGTTGTTTTTTATATTCCATATAAAATAACTGTAATTACAGTTAAAAACAACTAATACTGATAATAAGCAAATAATCATCATGGAGCAACTGGTAAACTTTTTTGAGAGCGTTATTGTCTTTTCCGATTGGCAAAGAAATATAATTTTGAAGAGGACGGTATGGAAACTGCTTCAGTGAAAGTGGTATGAGTTTATTTTCAAAAAAATCGAATTAATGATTGGCTTCTATTCACTGTACAATTTTTTTGTCGAAACTTAAAGAATCTCTGAAAATTTGACGGAATTATTGTATTGTAAGTAGAGTTGTCAAGTATTCGACCTATTTGAAAAACCGGTTTTCGAATACTTCTAAAAACCGCCTTTTTTAAAACCCGGTTTTTTCATTTATATAATCATTTTATATTGCTATATATGCAAATTTTCTTATAAAACTTGCAAAGAATTGCTAAAAATCTTGAAACTTTCTATTTTTTTTTCTTTCTTGAAAATAATTCGCAGCATAAATTATTTCATTAGTGCGAATCCACCTTTAAAACTAAAAGTTATTATTTCTAAAAGCGCTGTTTGTTTTTTATTCTAAATAAAAACACTTTCGGACAGATCTAAAAGCCCAGTATTTTGTTCGTAATTTTTGCGAAAAAAAAGCTATTAACCTCCATAAAAACAGAAATGATTTTTCACTTGCTTTGGAATTGTTACAAAATTGTGGTGGAAGTTTTTTCGCATTAATTTAATAGACAGGACGATTTGAAGATGTCGCAAAAAATAACTTTAGCCTTATGAAGATTGTAGTTTTCCAATTAATGTGAAACAATTTGTGACTTTTAAAAATTTTATTACAATTTTACGGTTTCAAATCGCAAAATGTTTTATCACGGGGGGAGAAAAGCTAAAAAAAAGAAAAAACTCCTTTTATTTATTGAGGAAATGGAAAACATAAGCTTATATTCACTTTAGGACAAATTTTTAGCTCTTTCCAACTAAACTTATTGTCAAAAAATTATGACTTTTTTTTAGGATAGAGAGAAAATGTAGAATTCTGCAAAAAAAAACAGTCTCTTGAAAGAATTTCAACATTGTTTCGAAAAGATAAATTTTTTCGATAATAGTCCACTAATGTACGTCATAACATCGAGAAAGTCAATAAACCCTCCCTAAAGGAGGGAATCAAACATTAAGGGTCATATGCATAGTCACTTTGAAAATTTTCAAGTGACTTATAAAACAAAATTTCCATACAAATTTCATTTTATTCCTTATAACACATTTATAAGGTTTTCAAATTATTATGCATAAACTCTTAAATATTTTGCATACACACAAATTATTTTGAAGGTAAAATTAACTAAAAATACAATTTAAAACGAATAAAATTCAGTTAAAAACAGGTCTACTCACATTTTCATTTAATTGAACAATTTCTTTATTTGTTTTTGACTATCAATAATTGACTATCAGAAACCGTAAAATCAACTTAAAGTCTATTTATTTTTACTATAAAAATAACAAACAAAACGTTGCGAAGAACTAAATTTATATTTGATTTTACTAAAAAATTAAAAAAAAAAAAACAATTCGGATAACTGTATTGTTTTTTTATTTCAAACAAATTTTACTACAAAATACCTTTTTTGGTTAATTTTTTTAGATTTATTTGAAATCAACAAAAATAGACTAGACAATTTGACTGTTACAAAACATCCGTATTTTTATTTAGTTAAATTTTTAAATAACTTCTGAAAAAAGTTAAAAATTATTTTTCTTCTACGAACAACTGTTATTATTTTTAAAAACAACTCAACGGAAAAACTTCAGAAACAACTAACAGAAAGTGACTGCATTTATTTTGTGAGTGTAATTATTGAACAAATGAAGAAATTTTATTAGAAAATTTCACCATATAAATATTCGAAAATATCGAATTACACTGATCGACAAAAGTTTTGCCACACGGATTCTGTATGGTAATTATTACTTTGCTAGATACCCTCATTGCAAAACCCAAATTATTTAGTTTCTTTCACCCATAGATTTGTTGTGACGGCCACTTATGATTTTACCGTATTTTGCGATAATACTACTGAATTGCATCAAATTTTCATTTAAAATAGTGTTAAATTGTGAGTTTAGCATACATAAGCTAATTGCTTTTAGTTTCTCAACATGCAAAGGAAGTGTATCGATCATCCTAACAGTTTTTGCTACACTCAACCAAAAAAAGTCGGTAATGGCTACTGAAAATGTTGCTGTTATTACGGGAAATTTAACTGTTTTGAGACCAGCGGTATTTTTTTGCTAATTTTAGCAACACATATGTAGTACAATAAAATTAGTAGCCGCTACTAAATTTTAGTAAAATTTATGTAAACTGCAATTCAAAATCGATTTGCTAAAATCAGTTAAAAAACTTACTAAATATCATAATTTTAGTACAATGAAATTAGTATAAATAATTAGTTGCAGCTACTAAATTTCAGTAAACTGTAATTTAAAATCAATCTGCTGAAATTAGCAAAAAAGTTTACTAAAAAATAAAAACAACTGTAAAATCTAAAAAAAAAATTTATGAAAAAAAAACTTTTTTTCGATTGTAACAAGCGTATAATTACTTCATCGTACTTGAAATTTGGATTCAAAATTGCTAACGGTTCTCCAGTTATTACCTTTTAATGCATTGGAGATACAATAAAATTTTCTGAGTGTTATTTTCAAACTAAGAATATATCAATAGTAACAAATATAAACTAAACAAGAATTGTAAAAAATCAAAAAAAAAATTTTTTAATTAGTATATTTTTCTGCTAAATTTAGCACTCGGTTTTGGAAAAATTAGTAAAATCTTTTGCTGCAATCAGCAGCGAGAATTAGTAAAAAAAATCCATAATTTGTAATAAGAGAATAGCAAAAATGATTACAAAAAAAAAATTGTACTAAAAATCAGTATAAAAATAGTAAAGTTCGATTGGAAACTGTTTACAAATTTTTTACAAACTTTTTTATCTGAGTGTACAGTGTACTCTAGAGCGTACCACCTTACAGGCAAAAAAAAGTGCGCCGTACACCCTCCAAAATAAAGTATTTTTGAAAGGAGGTTTGAAAATTTTTTTTTTGCCGAACGTAGGGGTCGCCATTTTGCATTTTTCGTTATATCTTTGGCATTTACAGTCGGATCTTAAAGTATGATACAACGATGTATTTCCCTCGAGGAGAACAGTGTTTTGCTCTAAGCGCCATTGACTTCAAGTATCCCGTTCTAGTAGTTACCCACCAGATCTCAGTTGCTACCACCCTAATGTCAGAAAATTAAAGCTCGCAAAAAATCATTAAACTTTTGCCAAGGAAGTTTTTTGATAAACCCAGTAGAAATTTAGTTTTTCTGCTATTTTACAGGTTTATTTCAATGGGTGTAATAAGTGGACTACCGTTTGGAATTTCGACTTTAAATCAGGGAAACAAGCCGATCAAAATAATCGTCGGCGGCGGCGCAAGCAAAAAATCGGCGGCGGCGGCGGCGATTAAGGTTGAGCCGGATAGAAATCGGCGGCGGCGGCGCAACCAAATAATCGGCGGCGGCGGCGACTTAATCGGCTTGATAGAATATTATACACGTAATTTAAAGATGTTTAAGGTTTTTTCCAAAATATAGCAGTAGAAAATTGTACAAAAAATTTGGAATTATCAAATAAAAAATAATTTTAAGTTAAATTCATCGATAAAAATTACAAATTTAGGATTTTTAGTTTTTGAACGGAGCTACAAGGAGAGATAGTTGGGCTTTCCAAATATATACATATGTTTATATATTCAACAAAATTGTGTGGAAATATTTTCAAATAAAACTGATTTTCTTAATTTTAATTGCAATATAATATAATATAATATAATATAATATAATATAATATAATATAATATTTTGTTTAAAAAAAACAAATTTTTATCTAATTTATGAGTGTGCAAACAAGAACATCGAGTTGTCGTATAATAGCTGAAATTAAATGTTTAGAAAAATTACGATAACTTTTTCTATTTTCAATTAATTCAAACAAAAGAATCTGATTTTACTAAGAACTAAACCCACTTTCAGAATAAATTACAATAGTAAAGAATTGTTTAATACTGTAAAAAAGCCGTCAAAGTATAAAAATTAAAAAAAAAGAATTAATTTTAATATTTAAAAAAAACTGTCAACATATTTCAGTTACAAATAAATAATTCTATATATATTTGGAAAGCTAAATTTTTTGTCTTTCCAAAAACGTTACAAGATTCAAAATCGGTTGAAAAATTTCTGAATTCCACCCACAATGACACTATCACCCCTGTTCTGAATTCCGAAACTTTTTAATTAGAGTGGTTTTGTAAAATCACACAAAATTCAAAATGTCGGAAATTGACTGTTTCGAACAAATTTTAGCATACTGACAATTTTAAAATAAATTTTAACATATTAATTTTTGCAACAAAATATTCGTTTTACTTTTGCCAAGCTTTTCCAACACGAAATAAAACGAAGAAAATATTTCGAATGTGGATCACAGAACAGCAAAAAAAATCAGAATGTTTCACTTTAGAATTTTTTATGTGGATTCGGAACTTTGAAATAAACAAACTCTATTTTCACTCAAAATTAAATGTGTTTTTAGAATAAACTAGAAAAAAATATGGTTCAAAAAAAATTATGCTCGAAAAGATGTCAAAGTTGAAAAACTTAGAAGAAAAGTTAAAAAATTCAGATATTCACCTCTGTTCTTATTTCCGAAACTTTTTAATTAGAGTTGATTTGTAAAATCACACGGAATTAAAAATTTCGAAAATTTGTTGTTTCTAACAAATTTTAATATTCATAGACTAATTTTAAAATAAATTATTATATAATAATTGTCGTTAAAAAATATATATTCGTTTCACTATCATCAAGCTTTTTCTACACGAAATAAAACGAAAAAAATAACTCCGATGTGGATTACGGAACAGCAAAAAAATTCGGAATGTTTCACTTTAGAATTTTTTTGTGGATTCGGAACTCAGAACAGCGTCGATTATTGTAAATATCTCCCCAATTTTATAAGTCGACCGAGAAATAACTTAACATTTTTTTCGTCCGCAATGTCTTAAAAATGTGTGTTTTGATAATTATTTCAGGTGTACTAAAATTTCTGAAAAATGTGATGTGATCTACTTAACCAAACCTACGACCATAAATTCGAATGAATTTATTCTTTAATTCACTTTTGGAATTTTAACTAAAATTTACTAATGTATCATTCGTTTATACTATTCCTTATGAATTCATTCACTAGCTTCATTCTTTTAATTTTCATGCATAATGAATGAATTCTTTCATGAATTCATTCTTTTTATAATCATCTCTCACGTTTCATTCGGTTTGTAAAAGATTAAAACAAATGTTGAATTTTTAATTATTTTTATGGGTTTTGTATATGATATCAATATTAAATCCCTAAAATAAGCCACATTTTTATTTAATTTGTAATTATAAACTAAAGTGTTGTCACAATCATTAGTATATTCATACCTTAGATCTTTTACTGATTGAATAAAATGACAATTTTAATAAGCCATTTTGTAAAAGATTAGAATTAATGAAAAAATTAATTATTTAAATTGATTGTAATTCTATAAGGAATGTATTCAACATGAGAATGCATTCTATTTAATATTAAACTTTGGGAATGAAACCTATGAATTAATTATAAAGGAATGGTTTGATGGCATGATATATATTCAATTTCTAAAGCTGAATTCGGTTTTGTGCGAATTAAGCTCAAATTGAATTAATTCTTTCGAAGCTCTGCCTACAATCTACACTTGGTCATTTGAAAAGTATATATGTATATTTTTTATTTTATTTTGTAACACGGTGTAATTTGTATCCAAAACTATGGGTGCTAAAGACGTGTTCATTTGGATTCTCTCCTCTATTGAATATCCAAATTTCAGCGAAATCTGTCAGAAGTTTTCAAGCAAAACTTCCAACTTAAGAAACATTTATGACAAAAATTCTTCTTAGCTCTGACTATAAAACTGGTTCTTTTATTTCTTTTGAACTAAAAAAAAATAATCTTGATGGTTCAGGAAATGATGAAGTAGAAAATTTGTTTTAAAAATGGCATTTGCTTTTAATTTTTTTATTTTGGAAAATTGATACTTCCAGCCGAAATGAGCCGAAATAAATCGGCGGCGGCGGCTGAAGCAAAAATGACCGGCGGCGGCGGCTTAAACGGCTTACGGCGGCTGGCTTGTTTCTCTGCTTTAAATGTTGAGTAGGATGAGATAAGTACACATATTTTTGCAATTGAAAAAAAAATAGTTTGTTATGAAAATTTAATTTTATATTACCGATAAACATTAACTGCAAAAACAGTAGTGTTTTACGAATTTTATCAGTCGTTTAATCATTTTTGCAGTCAAATTCGTCAATTATTTTAACGACATTAGTTTTTTGTAATGCATTTGTTAGTTATTTTTAATAGTTAAAAATAACTACATTTTTAGTTATTTTACAGGTTAATACCTTTGTTGCAATTTTCACCGCATATAAATTTGTTTTAAATGAAATTTTCAGTAGATTCTACCGACAAACTTTTGGAGTGTATTGTTGTTATCATTTGAATAAAATGTCAGTACTGTAAATGTTAAAAATCGGCACATTGCCGTTCATATTTTTCCACAAAACATATTCCTAAATATTTTTGACAAAACAAATTATGTATTTCTAATTCTAGATCCAGAATTTTAGAATGTGTGATTTTGAAATAAGTTTAATAAATGCAAATAAAATTGTTTACACCTTTAATGCTAATATGTAGTAGTATGTATTAACTTCATATATTTTTACCAACCGGTTTTTTAATAATATTTTTGTAAACAAAAAGTCAATATTTGTGTCTTTGTGATATTTACTAATTCTTTACACACACACACATATATATTTACTGAACATATTTAATTTTTTAATTAATATAACGTAAACAAAAATAAGAATACATATTGCGAATCTGAATTGTAAACAACTGCCTGATTTATATTTTTGTCATTGAATGTACTAAATTCAAAAACAAAATTGTTTATTTAAAAAAATTATACAAAAAAATTGCATAATTTAGAAAATGCTTTTAATTACCCAGTGTATGTATGTGGTTATGTAACTATATATCTGGTAAGGATAACTAGTTACTTTTCTTATTACCCCAGCTAAATCTTTCATCACCAAATAAGTGGTTATATAATGAAACTAAAATTTTTTTATTACTTATAATTCGATGGCAGTACTAGTTATTTTTGTTAGACAACCACGAATTTATAAATTTTAGATATTGAAATATTAAGTTTTCACTAGTTACCTTTTAATTACTGAACTACACCATTTCCAAATGTAATTGAGAAAAGAACACTTGAAATTGAGATTTTCCATTTGTAATTGAGAAAATTTCATTTGATTTGAGATTTTCCAAATAAAATTGAGAAAAAAGCAAATGAAATTAAGATTTTCTATTTAAAATTGAAAAAGGAACAAATGAGATTCAGATTTTCCAATTCAAATTGGCCAAACGACATATGTAACTGAGATTTTATATTTGATATTGGGAAAATAACAAATGAAATTTAGATTCTCCAATTGAAATTGAGAAAATTGAGATTTTATATTCGAAATTAAGAAAAACACAAATGAAATTGGGAGAAGTATAAATTAAATTAAGAAAAGAATAAATGCAATTGAGGAAAAATCAAATGATTTTGGAAAAAAGTTTAATTAAAGAGTAAATTTTATTAAACACAAAAATATAGACAATAAAAACAACAATAACCATCCATGAAGGAATGCTGTACGGATCTGCTGCAGTCGCTAGCAGTTACCAATATTTAAGCTTTATCAATGCTGTTTTCAAGGTACACCAATCTCTGCTACCTATCCTTGGGTGGAGAAACTGTTGAAACAGAGGGGGTCGACATCTTATTAATATAATAATAATATTTTATCTATAACATTCAAGTAAATAACCAACAATTTTTTTTATATTGTTTAATATTGAAACTATATTGAAAACCGGTATATATATATGAAAATAAAAATTATCCTTTTATGTATTTCATATGGAAAAAAAAAAGAAAAATACACTTTCGAAATCAATGAAATTTTGTTAAAAACCGTATTTTTTTTTCAAAAATCCATGTTTAAAAAATTTTGCATGTGTTCCAAACATAAATTGAGAAATTTAAAAAATACTGCGAAAAATTATGTGGTAAGATGTGTTTCACCGCAGGTGTATGTGGTTACATCTGTCCTTACCAGTGTTGAAAATATATTGAGTCTAAAAATAGATTTTTAAAAAATTTACAAAAAATCTACACCATTTCCAATTGTATTTCAGAAATTACCATTTTATTTCAGAAGTTATCAATTGTTTATCAAATTTATCAATTGTATTTCAGAAATAATCTATTGAATTTCAGTTCTATCAATTGTATTTCAGAAATTGGGCGCTGTGGTGTAATGGTTAGCGCGTTGGACTGTTACATATAAGGGTGCAGGTTCGATCCAGCGCAACATCAATTTAAGAAAAATAATATGAGTTTTTTCTATCCCTCATATATATCGCAGCGTCCTCCTTCGGTGTTCCCATAGCACATAACCCCACCGAAGTAAAATATATAACAGGGATATGAACTGAAAAGCTGCTACAAAGTTCGCCAACTCTTTATCAGATAGCGCGCAACAACTGTTATAAGATTCAACATCTCGCGCAATTACAGTGTTGCCATATTTGAAGGCCTTCATATTTCACCACCTTTCACTTCTCTATCCCCTTTCCAAAGGCAGCAACACGTTAATTAATAGGAAGAATTTCCTGAGTGTTGCTTCTCTTTAAAAAAAAAAAAAAACAAAAAAATAAATTGTATATCAGAAATCATCGAATATGTTTCAGAAATTATCAATTGTATTTCAGAAATTATCAAATGTATTTCAGAAATCATAAGTTGTATTTCAGAAAACATTATTTATATTTTAGAAACCAACAATTGCATTTCAGAAATTATTAATTGTATTTCAGAAATTATTAATTGTATTTCAGAAATTATTAATTATATGTACAGTGCCGGTCAAAAAAATAGCACCAATGACAAAATTATTTTCATTTAAACAAAAATTGGTTTGATGTTGTAAGAAAATTAATGTAAATTCAATAAAATTTATTTAAAACTATGAAATGTGCTCGCAAGAGCGTTTTGTCAACATTAATGGTTAAGCATTTGTTCAGGCAATGCAAAAGGAACATCATTTATGCTAGCTGCAGAGCTTAAGAAGTAAATGTACCAGTAGAAAAGTGAGAAAAGTGCCACTTCTCTCACGTAAGCGTGTTGCAAATCGTTTGTACTCGTAGTTTGCTAAATGACATTTTGAATGTCCAGCTGAAAAGTGGAGAAATGTTCTTAGGACAAACGAGTCCAAAATTGTTTTATTTGGAGGCAAGGAATTACTATTCTAGGTCAGAATTCTACCATAATGCAGAAATTAATTCAAAAATTACCAACAAAAACTATTAAATATGGCGGTTCTAGCATTATGGTATGGGGATGATTTTCTTACTATGCTGTAGGACCCAAATATTGGATAAGAACAATCATGAATAAACCCATTTACTTTAATATCCCTTAGGAAGTAATCCCACCGTGGGCTTCTGAGGAAATCCCGCTGGCGTGGGTCTTCCAGCAAGACAATAACTCGAGGCACACTAGTAAACATGCAAAAAATTGGTTTTAAGATAACTAAGTTACCTATTGGATTGGGACGTTCAGTCCTCAGATTTCAATCCAATCGAAATATCATGGGCAGATATAAAGAAGGGAGAGTCTAAAATACACCCAACCATTAATAGAACACTTTGGACGGCTGTTTTGGTGCCATTTTTTTGACCGCAGCTGTATTTCAAAAATTATCAAGTGTGTTTGTTTACATGCTATTTTTACTAGTTTTACTCAGAAATCCGTTCGAGTACAAAAAAAGTTTTAAAAACTAGTAAAAAATTTAAGGGGACATTTTACTAGTTTTTACTTGAAAAATTTCTTCCAACAAAAACTAGTCGTAATGTTTTTTTGTTTAACAAATGATAAAATTTAACACTTTTTTATGTGAATATTTATTAAATTAATTAACTTTTATGATTCGCATTAAAGTTTGCACTCCGCGGTCTTTTTTTTGCGATTTTCGTAAACTTTTTTTTTTACTATTTTTACAATTTTTTTGTTCGATTACTTTTTAATCTTTTGACAACTTTTTCAATATTTTTTCTCTTTTACTAGTTTTACTAGAAATGTAATCGTACAAACCTATCAATTGTATTTCAGAAATTATTCTTCATTAACTACACTCAAAAAAGTTTGACAGTTACTACATGACAGTTGTTTGTGTTGATTTCAACTGTAATTACCGTTGTTTTTCTATGGAAAAATATAAAACAACTGTTATGACAGTTATTTAAGAAAACAACTAACGAAAAGTACCGTAATTTCGTAACAGTTGTTTAAGCAGTTATTTTTAATATCATAATAAACAACTACCGAAACAGTATTTTTCCAAAGCATAATATCTGGATTACCGTTTGGAATTTTTGCTTCAAATTTTAAATAGACTGTAGTAATTAACACACACACATTTTTGTAATCGAAAGAAAAAAAATAGTTTTTTTATTAAAATATACTTTTATAACACCAAAATAATTAACTGCAGAAAAACAGTAGTTTTGGCCTATTTTGTCAGATGTTTCAAAATTTTTTTAGTAAAAATTTGTCAGTTAATTTTATGACATTATTAGTTATATTTAATGCATTTGTTGGTAATTTTTCAACGGTTAAAAATAACTGCATTTGTAGTTGTTTTAAAGCTAAATACCTTTGTCTCCTTTTTAAATGCATACACCTTTAACTGTAATTTTCAGTAGATTCTACTGACAAACTTCTTTGAGTGTATGAAACATAATCAATAACTTCTAAAATACATCTGTTTATTTCTGATATACAATTGATAATTTCAGAAATACAGTTAATAATTTCTGAAATACAATTAATAATTTCTAAAATACAATTTTTAGATTCTAAAATACAAATATTTTCTGAAATACAATTAATAATTTCTAAAACACATTTGATAATATGAAAAATTGATAATTTCTGAAATAAACTAATAAAACTGAAATCAATTCATTATTACTAAAATACAATTGCTAATTTCTGAAAAACAATTGCTAATTTCTGAAATACAATTCATAAATCTGAAATACAATTGATAACTTCTGAAAAACAAGTGAAAATGGTGTAGAACATTACTCTTATATTTGAAATAATCATAAAAATAAGTCAATATTAGTGGCGCATTATTTTTCGTTTTGAAATAATGGAAGAAGAAACTACCCAGTCAGAAATCGCCAGTGGTACAAAAAATCAAGCACTGGCATACCACTGGGTAACCACGGTGTTAAAAATAAATGACTGGCAGAACACTCATTCGGGACGCTTTGCCAGCATTTGAAAAAAGCGTTTCACCAGTATTTGTTTTACAAAAATTTCGGTGGTTTATAAAAAAACCACTGGCAAAGAATTGGCTTAAAGTGATATGCCAACCAGTGGTTATCCAGTGCTACCTAGCCAATGCTACCAGGCATACAAAAATCAATTCACTGGTAGACCAATGATTTTATAAAAATGCTGACGATTCGTTAAAAAATGTTTGTAGTCAGAAGGTTCCGAGTTCGAATCCGGTTGTAAGCAAAAAATTTTTTTTGGATTTTTTTTAATTTAAAATTTTTTTTGTTTTATAAAATCAACTTTTTTGTTTGTGGGAAAGCTCCTTCAAGACCAACTTTTTTTTGCCCCCCCCCCCCCCCCCCAACACTGGCATACTACAAAAAATTGTTTGCCAGTACTAGCATTTTGGCACAGCCAGTAGTTGTCCAGCTATTATCACTCATTTATGTGTTTAGCCATCAAATATTATATGTCTCGTTAGCTCAGTGGGTAGAGCAATCGTCTGCCAATCTGACGGCCTGGGTTCAAATCACGGCAGGACCAAAAAAAATACATTAACTTTTTTTAAATTTTATTTTGGAAAATATATTTCCAGACCACCTATTTATTGGTTTTGCCAGCGTTTTGCCAACGTTTAAAAATTTTGTTCCTCCAGTGCTTTTCCGGCGCTATTTGAACAGCCGGTCCTTTTGTCTAATGATGTTATCATTTTGGGAATGGAAAAGCACTTTTTGCCAGTACTTGTACCACCTGCTAAAGTGCTTTGCCACCACCTTCCCGTTTGTATTTTTCTGACTGGGTAGTTATTAGCAACTCATGTTTTAAATTTGCTCAAAAATTTGTGTGGAAACACTTTTAAACCATTTTATAAAAATAATAATTACGAACATCCGCATAGAACCAAAATATCTGGAAACAAAAATTTTTGAATTTCATATTTAAGAAATATTTGAGCAAACAATCGATCTCCGTTCTGAATATAAAACTGGCCCTAAGTTCGTTTTATATCTTAATAAATAAACCAGGGCTCAAATTTAAAATTTGTGTAAGACGAAGAACGAAAAAATAAAGAACAGACTTTCATGTAAGAAACGTCTAAACAAATTTTGTTATATCTCTCTAAAACTTCATTTTAATAAATTTGTTATTTCACCGTCCGATTCAAGTTCGCACACATTAACAATTCCAATATATCCTGAAAGATTAAGAAGATTTTCTTATGTGTGTAACCAAAAGATAAACTTTTTCAGTCGGTGTTTATTCAAGTACAACACATGTCGAATTTAACTATTTTCTACCAAGGTTGGCAACCGAAACGAATAACGGTATAGGTATCGGTATTGGTATTGATTTTTTATTTGTTTCGGTATCGGTATCGGTAACGGTATTTTAATAATTTCGGTATCGGTATAACCGATACCAAAACATTAATACCGGTATATACCGGTATTATTGAAAAAATTTACAAAAATATAAAAAAACGTTCTTAATTATAAAAAAAACTCAATTTTATTTAATTATAAAGGATAAGTATAATTTATGGAAATGTTTTTATAATATGAACAAAAAACAATAACGGTGGGTCTCATACTGCAGGTTTAAACTTAGGTTAATAGTAAACACAAAAATTTGTTGCTGTTTTGTGTACAGTTTTTTTGACATTTTATTTTGTTTTTAGTTAAGTTAAAGTTAAACCTACAGTATGAGACCCACCGTAAGTTATTAAAAATTTCTAATTGTAACGGTGGGTCTCATACTGTAGGTTTAACTTTAACTACCCTACGGGAAATTTTAACAAACTGTCACCGAACTGGCCCCTTTATATGAAATAGACTGGTCACTTTTACATGGCGTTGTCATAGGAGGGGGAAATTGACCCCTTGTGACATGTCACAAGACAAATCCTAGGACAGGTCCCTGAACTTTGTTTTTTATGAGAGTTCAGTAACCAGTCCTAGGATTTGTCTTGTGACATGTCACAAGGGGTCAATTTCCCCCTCCTATGACAACGCCATGTAAAAGTGACCAGTCTATTTCATATAAAGGGGCCAGTTCGGTGACAGTTTGTTAAAATTTCCCGTAGGGTATAAACAAAAGAAAATGTCAAAAAAATATACACGAAACAACAACAAATTCTTGGGTTAACTATTAAATAAAGTTTAAACCTGAAGTATGGGACCCACCGTAAGTGTTTTATTTTTTAAACACAAACATTTTTTTAAATCTATTAGGAACGCAAGTTGATTCACTACAAATATTTTATATTTGTATTGAGATCATATAATAAAATAAAAAAAAAAGTTTATAAAATTAATAAAAGGATTCTCTAAAAGAAACTGTAAATTCAATTAAAGGTTTAAGAAACCAGTTTATATATTAAATTATATTTACTAAATTTGTTACAAGTTAGAGAATATTTATGAAGTTAAATAAATTAAAAACAATGTTGCCAATGCAAATTAAAGGCTGATAACCGCACTTTGAATTTATAACACGATTTTCTATTAACAATGAATAATAAAGTTTAATTGTTTAACAATTTTGGAAATTTTATATTAAAAAAAATTGTATTTTTGCTAAAAACGTGAAAAAAAAAATTTTTTTAAAACCGATTCCATACTGGTACGACACCGGTTTTAAGGGAAAAGGTTTTTGAATACCGGTATTTTTTTGAAATCAAGAATTTCGGTATTGGTATCGGTATCGGTTGTCAATTTGAAAGGGTTTTGAAACGGATAACGGTATTATAACGGTATCGGTTGCCAACCTTGTTTTCTACTGAGCGGGAATTCCCAGGATTCCGGGAAAGGAAAAAGTCCGGGAAAAGAAAACCCCTACTCATGATTAATAAAATACTTACTAAAAATTAATGTTTTATTTTAAAAAAATTGGTTTTATGTGATTTAACTTTATACACATCAGTTGTAAATATACGCATTTTTGTGGATTTTTACGAATTTTTGTGGATTTTTACGAATTTTTGTAAATTTTTACGCATATTATGCGTACAATTACACGGTAAACGTGCTTTTCTACGTACAAATTTAGTAAATTAACACACTAGTTTCAAAATTTCATTTATTTTTAAGCACTTTCAATGAAAAGTTACTCATTATTTATGTGCCAACTTAAACATAATGTGCGTATTTCTTTTTCCAATTACACGTATAGAGTAAATTTACCCAATTTATAGGAGTACAGTTTCCTACTATAAGTTGGGTAAATTTCAACAGAATTTAATTAGAGTATATATCTGAGTTAACTTTTAGTTTATTGAAAATAACAAACTGCACTGTAAAATCTGCAGAAAATTTTGTTTTTTTTTTATTTTTTAAGTTAAATTTAGTTGAGTGTAAACAGCAGTCTATTCTGATATATTGAGCAGAAATATGCTAAAAAAAATTTTATTTTTATTTGCATTAACCCTCTAATGCTCTTTCTTCTGATTACAATAATATTTAAACCATATATTTGGCGTTGAAAATCTACTATGGAACAAATATTAAAATTTTAATTTATCGCTTTATTTAGGCGATATAGCACAACAAAGGTTGAAGACGTATCTCGAAACCCAATAGTCATATAATTTCGGTTTTGGCTGTAAATAGCACTATCAACAAAATAAAATTACGCACCGAAAATTGTTGATCAATTGTTATTTCAAAAGTTATGGCGATTTTCGCTTTTTGAAAATAACGAAATTAAGCGAATATGGCAAAACATCAATAAATTTTGACGAAGTTAGTTCTGCTTACTATTACCTCTAACTGTACAATCTGTGTTTAATTTCAAGAAAATCTGTTGGCTAGTTTTTGAGTTAGAGAGATATTTGTAAAACGTATCCTGGCGTTATCATGTGAGTCCTGGAGAAAAAATTTTAACTGATTTTACAATTAGAGACTCTAAACTAGCTTTGTTATTATCGGTAATGTACGCCAGATCGTAAATGTATTTTTGGCAATTTTTCAAATATTTTTTCTGTTTTAGAAATTTAATTTTTTCAAATTTTCTAAATTTTCACTTTACATCAGGGATCGGCAAATATATACAACCTTATTTTGTGCTTGTATGAGTGAGTTGCAGCCTCTCACTCTCAATGCACTGACAAAGAACGTTTGTATAATAATTCGAAAATTTTAAATGTTTATAATGGGAATATAAAATAAAAATTTAAAAGCAAACAACAACTACGAAAACAAATATCAAAAAACAACAACACAAAAAAAAAATAAAAAACTTAAAAATAAATTACCAAAAAAATGTATCAATAAACATTAGGCAGAGTGTAAAAAATCTGGCAAACAAGCGATGTGACAACCTACTTCATTGAAAACTTGTATGCGACTGATTATTTTTTTGTTCTATGTGTGAGCTTATGTAGGTGTGAGAGAGCGCCCATGGGCATAGGTGATGCCGACCTCTGCTTTACATGGTTCTCGCTTGAAAACCGTTCCTTATACAAAAAAGTTTGAATGGAAAAAAGTAGGCTGTTAAGTTTTCTATGGATATAATACATTTTGTTTAATAAAATATTGTTATTTAGACAAAAATATTTTTAAAATCTTGGGCGTTAGAGGGTTAAAAAAGAATCGAAAAAAAATGTTTTTGATTTTTTAGTGTACTAATTTTTTAGAAATTTTTTTTGCTGATTTCAGCGGGTTAAGTTATTTTCTATTAACTAAAATTTAACTCAAATACGAGTGTAACTAAAATTCTGTATATTTAACAGTTTTGTTTTTGCCGTTCTTATCTTACTAATATTTAGCAAAAATAATCTGCTGATTTCAGCAGTTTTTTCTGCAAGGTAATTTTTAACAAATTTTTAGTAGTTTAACAGATTTTTTTATTAGTGTACGTGCAGAGAAATCTATCTATCAAAACTATCACCAATTCTAAATTTTTTAGGCCCCTTACGAATCGATCCGAGAGGAAAATCGGAAAATTCATCCTATTCCACAATATATAATTTTGCTTGAATTTTGTTATAAAACAAGTAATTTAAGAAATATTTTAAACAAAAATTATTCATTGTAATTTAAACTGAAACTTCTAGTTAAATATAAATAAATATATCTTTTAGAATACAAAATATTTCACGCTTATGCCCAACTTTACATGCATTTATTGTTTCGAAAAGATTGTCCATATTCAAAAGAAAATCATCATCAAGTGAAACTAATGTTTTACCTCTACCCAGTTAAAACAAAAAAAGATTATCTTTTGTTAATGTTTTTCATGGAAAAAAAGAAGAATGTAACGACCTACTTATAAATTACAGCCAACTCAAAACACCGAAAAAATATTCAAAAGCATTACAACAAGTAGCAGCAGATGTTAAAACTATCATGTTACTTCAAACTTCAAGTGAAATTAAAGAAATTACATACAAATTTCAAACTTCCTTAACCACTCTAAAAACAATAACAAATTAAACCCCTAAAATAAAATGCCTTGATTCAACAATTAAATGAAAATTGATGGGTTGTACAAAAAAAAATACGTTTTCTAAAAATATAATAATAAATTAGTTTAAATAGTCTAAATAAATTTTGTTTAATAAATATAAATTGTTATTAATTTTATTTAATTAAAAAGACGACAACAATACAGAGTGTTAAATTCAGCTGTGGCGAATAATTTATACCCTGCACAACGATGCATGTGAAAAAGAAATGTTGTGGAGACGATTTTAATATTGTTATTTAAAAATTCTCGTAAAAACAGTGATTATAAAGATTTTTTCCTATTGAATAAAATTCACTGAATTTAAAAATTGTTTACTTTTATATTTTGAGGACTTTTCAATACTTAATGTTAATAAAAAATAGCGAATTTAAAAACTTTTTCCGTTTAATCAATAATGCAATTTTTCGGTACATAAAATTTTTTGGATATTATTAAAAAATCTAATTTTTCGAAAAATGTTATTTTTTTAAATAAATCTTTTAAAAATGAGTTCCACAAATTAATTCTTATAAAACAAGGAAGTGGGAATCTATTATAGCTTTTAAATGTAATTTTAATAATCCCTGAGCTTAAAAAAAGATGCATGGAAATTTTTTTGTCGTCGATCGTATATTATTCATATTTATGATGTTGTTGTTACTTGTTTTTCATTCAATTACAATTAAAATGCTTTTCGATGTATGAGCGAGAAGAAAAAGACGAAGTCTAAGTATAAAAAAGTGTTTTTATAATAGTTAATTGTCATTTAAATGGGGTGGGCAATGTTCGACCTTGTTTGGTTATTTTGTTTGTCTATCTTAACCCTCTAACCGGTCTAAGTTTTTTTTTTTGCAATGATAATTATACCATGTGTTAGGCACAAAAAAATAAACAATAAATTCTTCTAGGCGATATTGGGCAAAATAGTTGAAAGTGAATCTCAAACACTAATTCATAAAAATTAATAGGTTTAGGCATAATTTATGGCGTTCAGGTAACAGCGTTCGAAACCATAAAGCCCAAAGGCAAAGATGGCATATCTCCCAAACACTCTGTGGGTAATTTGTTGTTGTAAATTTTATGGAATTTTGGGGAAATATGGCATTGAGTTTGGTCAATATGTAATTTTTCTTAATTAGAGCTAGGGTTTTTCTTTTCCCGGATTTTTTGTAATTTCCCGGGATACCGGGAATTCCCGCTCGGTAGAAAATATATAAATCCGACATATGTTGTACTTGAAAAACTCAATTTCTATTAAAACACCGTCCGACAAAGTCCATATTTTGGTTGTACTCATGAGAAAATCTGCTTGATATCTTCTGAAAGAAGTTCTAAATATAAAATATCCATATCTTCTACTTTTCAAGATCAATTCGTTTAACAGTTTAAATCGCAAATTAATATTAAGGTAATATATTTGTAATTTTATTAACTAAATATTAATTATCTTTTTTAAACGGTAAACGAATTGATTTAGAAAGAGTGAAGGACATGTGTATTTTATCTACATGCATGATCATGCATGTTCATGCGTGTTCATGTGTGTTCATACATGTTCATACATGTAAATATTACCTCAAATTTTTTTTTTTAAGGTAATATTTACATGTATATTTAAAAACCTTAAAAATAAAAGTTGAGAAAAGGTAAAAAAATTTAAATTTGGGCGCGTCGAAAAAGATTTTTTTGATATGTCGTACATAGTGGAACTTTTTTTCCTCATGCCAAAAGCTATCGAAAAATCGATGGCACAATATGGATTGCTAAATCGACCCACCCTATTGTATACCATGTTCCTTTTTCCCTTTGCCTAATTAGAGCCCATATTTGTTTTCCCAAAAATTCTATTCTTAAAAATGTTATAATGCCCTAAATAAAGGAACATTAGGTAAATGCTTTTAAAATGAATAAACACAGCCCAATAAGCACATAGGTTTTAAAAATTCAAGTGCTTTAAATTTTGCTTGAAGTAAAGTATATTTCAAATTCTAGCACTTGTTTATTTAACAAAAATATTTCAAACTTGAATTTTTGTTTCCCTTTTGCTGGAGTATGCTATTGAAATAAAATGTAATAAAAGTTCAATTCAAGCCTTGAAACTGGAAAACAGGGCTGGAATTGAACTTGATTTCAACTTGAATTCCAGTGAAAATGTTTATAGGGAGCATTTATTCAATTTCCTTTTTGAAATAATTAACAAACAAAATTCCTTGGCATTGAATAAATTACTCTTCTATCTTTTGCAAACACTCATCTTTTGTAAACATTTTATTTTTAACTTTTCATATTCCGCTCGAAGGATTAGCATCACTCAGGCCCGATTACTGCATGTTCCGTTAAATTTTAACGGGAACTCTAACTGTCCGTTGACAAGAAATTAATTTCTCAATGTTCAGTTATATCCAAACTGACAGATAATAACCAACAAGTTTTTTCAGGGTAGGGAAGTTCGAAAAGTCGCACAAAATGCGATAAAAATAATAAATCAAAATAAAACATTCATATAAGATGGAGGCACTCGAGATCATTATTCACATCGAGAGGTACTTCTAGAATTTGTATAATAACACTTGTAAAATATTTTATCTTTAAACAACACAACCCAAAAACATTTTTACGGACTCTCCGGCACGTACGTATTCATGAATCCGGCTTTTACGGCACATTAACTGTCCGTAATGTACGTATCCGTCAATGCTTGTACGTATACGGCACATTAACTGATCGCATAAATGGATTTTCGAACAGAATACGGTTTAACTCCGTTTTGGTGTATCCGTTTCAGTACCTTTAAATACGAATTTCATCGGTTGCAGTTTGTTTACAAAATAAAAAATTATATTTTTGAAAAGTCGGTGAAAATATTATTATAAGGGGAATATATGGAGAATATGCAATAGAAGGAATTCTTTCTATCACACCATTAATCAAACAACATCAAGTAACAAGGTAAGATTTATGAAACTTAATGTTTCACAATGTTTTGTGTATAACATGTGAGAATTTGCTCGTGTACAGAAACAATTAACCATAACTAATTTATTGTCTCTTTTTCATATAGATGTTGGATTTTACTCTGTGTTCCGAAGCGCTGGATAGATACACTCAGATAAAAAAGTTTGTAAAAAAATTTGTAAACAGTTTCCTAGTGCGGTTGGACTATTTTTATACTGATTATTAGTACAATTTTTATTTTTAGTAATCATTTTTGCTATTTTCTTATTACAAATTACGGATTTTTTTTACTAATTTTCGCTGCTGATTTCAGAAAAGCATTTTACTAATTTTTCAAAACCGAGTGCTAAATTTAGCAGAAAAATATACTAATTTAAAAATGTTTTTTTTTTTTTTGATTTTTTACAATTCTTGTTTAGTTTATATTTGTTACTAGAGTTTGCTGTTCGGTTTTAATCGAAACCGAAACCGCGGTTTTTGAGGCCTCAAAACCGAAACCGAAAACCGTCAAAAATAAGTCGGTTTTTAGCAAATACTTAAAGCAATTAAAATAATAAATTAAATTACATATTTTTGAGCCTAGAATTTCAAAAACGGTTAAGCTCCTATTTTACAAAATTCTGAATTTAATTTTAATGAACAATTTCTCCATTAAATATTACTTTAAAGATTTTTTGTTTTTACTACTACAGATAATATAAGCTGAGGATTATAATTTTAGAAAAAATTGCGCCAAAAGTCATGTAGTTTAAGAGATATTGAGTTTCAAGTATTCAGTTCAGATTTTCACCGCTTATTTTTCAAGAAGTTTTATGTCGTAGTCCGCGAAATTTATTGTATACAATTTTAACTTTATATTGTTTTAAACAAATTGCTAAATTCCAAATTTAAACTGTATTTAAACAGTTTAATCTGCCGAAAGAAGAATAAAAATTTTAATTTATAACGGTTTCCGCGTTTTATTCCCCGGCAATTGTGTTATTGCCTTTATTCGAGTGAGAAATTCAATCAAATTTAAATAAATATTTTGAATGCATTAAGATATTTAATTTTTATACATACATATTAAATTATTTTAAAACAATTCTATTAATATCACAAGAAAACCGAAAAAAAACCGAAACCGCGGTTTTTATAATTTTGAAAAACCGAAACCGCGGTTTTCAAATTTTTCGGTTTTTAGCAAACTCTATTTGTTACTATTGATATATTCTTAGTTTAGAAATAACACCTAGAAAATTTTATTGCATCTCCAATGCATAAAACGGCAATAACTGGAGAACCGTTTGCAATTTTGACTCCAAATTTCAAGTACGATGAAGTAATTGTACGCTTGTTACAATCGAAAAAAAAAAAAAAATTTTTTTGGATTTTACAGTTTTGTTTATTTTTTAGTACAATTTTTTGTTAATTTCAGCAGATTGATTTTAAATTATAGTTTACAGCAATTTACTGAAATTTAGTAGCTGCAACTAATTATTTATACTAATTTCATTGTACTAAAATTATGATATTTAGTAAGTTTTTTAACTGATTTTAGCAAATCGATTTTGAATTGCATTTTACATAAATTTTACTAAAATTTAGTAGCGGCTACTCATTTTTTCTACTACTTTTATTGTACTACAGATCAGAAGACATGTTTTTTTTTCATAATTTTATTTATTGAATCTTCACAACAGTGAACTAACAATAAGTTTATCAAATCTTATGTACTAAAGCTAAAATATTAAGCCCAGCCAGTGCCAGACAAATTTTTAATTTTAACATTAAATATTTTTTTAATTTGATGCAAAGTAAATGTATAGAAAAAGTTAAAAACGATAAATTAGAAGTTTAATTTTAAAAAGGTCGAAAAAACTAATTTTTAATTTTTTAAATAGAAATTAAAAACCAACATTTTGTTATAAAGAATATACATTTATTCTATAGAGCCAAATCAGCGGTGGTCCTTCTTAGGAGGCGTCGGTGTCCTTGATCCTCAAGCAGTTTACGAGCCAATGAATTTGGGTGCAGTTGCAGCCTCTTTAAGTAGTTTAAGGTGTATCTCGCGATTTCATCATTAACGGTGGGAACATTCAAATCTGAGTGTATGTTCGCATTTCTTATATACCATGGTGCGCAGACAATGGTTCGCAAAATATTGTTCTGCTTCCTTTGAATTTTTTGAACATTTGATGCAGACGCAGTGCCCCAGATTTGGATGCCGTAGCACCATATAGGTTTCAAAATCGAATTATACAACAACAACTTGCAATCAAGGCCAAGTCTAGAATTTCTTCCAATTAGCCAATTAAGTTCTATTGCTTTAAGTTTTATTTGTGTTATTTTGGCGTCGATATGGTTCTTCCACGTGAGACGACGATCAAGATGTATACCAAGATATTTGACATTTGAGTGTTGGGGCACTTTGTGATTGTTAATTTTGATAAAAGAGCATGTTTCTTTTCTTAAAGTAAAAGTCAAATGAATACATTTCTGTTCATTCACCTTTATCTTCCACTTTTTCAGCCACGATTCCAGTTCAAATACGTGTTCCTGCAATATTCGAGAGGCTTCATATGGGTTTTTGTGACAACTCAAGATAGCCGTATCATCAGCAAATGTAGACGTATGAGTATTACCATCAGTTGGCATGTCAGAAGTATACAAAAGATACAAGAGTGGGCCTAAAATGCTACCTTGAGGGACACCGGCCCGAATATCTTGAGGAGAGCTGAAGAAATCACTTTCCTTGACAACAAATTTACGATTGCTTATATAGCTTTCGAGTATATTATGTGTGTTACGTGGCAGTATATTTTTAATTTTAAATAACAAACCTTCGTGCCAAACTTTATCAAAGGCTTGCGATACGTCAATAAAGAGTGCAGAACAGTAATTCTTATCCTCAAAGGCCTTTCGTATTTCACTAACAAGTCTGTGAACTTGCTCAATGGTGCCATGCTTTTTACGAAAACCGAACTGATGAGCAGGAATTAGGTTATGTTGAGTTACAGTTGTCGTTATTCTGTTTGCCAATAGTTTCTCGAAGAGTTTTGATAAATTAGATAAAAGACTTATAGGCCTATAAGATTCAACTTTAGTGAGATCTTTTCCTGGCTTGGGTATCATTTTAAAGAGGGAGACCTTCCATACTGGTGGATAATATTCAAGGCGTAATATTGCATTAAAAATAAAAAGTATTATTCTTACAGCTATCTGGGGTAACTCCAAGATCATTTTATTACTAATTTTATCGGTACCAAAAGCTTTTTTTGGGTTTAATTCTGAGGTAGCATTTTCGACCTCTCGCAACTCGAAGCGAATGGGTACCTCTACGTGCCGTGGCAAAATTGGTGGTAACTCGACTATTGTGTTTGGATCGTTTGGCATAAATACAGATTTTAAATGTTCTACAAACAACTCGCCTTTCTCCGTATCATTTCTAGCCCAGCTTCCGTCAGATTTACGCATTGGAGGTTTACATATAACAGGTCTTTTTAGATTCTTTGTAGCACGCCATAATGAATAGTCCGTTCTTGCCGTAGCCTCCAGATTTTCCAAAAAATCATTCAGTGAGTTATTTCTTTGTAATTCAAGTAATTTGCGTAACTTGTTTGAGCATTCTTTAAATCGAGCCTTAAGTGCAGGAGATCTGTGAAGCTGCCACTCTCTACGAGCTCTTCTTTTCTCATTTAAGAGTCGTTCAATATTAACTGAAAAAATTGGATTTTGTCTGGATTGTCGGGGGGGTTTGGTAGCAAGTCGTGCAGCAAGTTTAAGATAGGATTCGAAATTCCTAAGTGAGAGATCAATGTCCTCTGTTGTTCTTAGCAATATATTTTCCGAGCAATGAGTACTGATAAATTTTTTATATTTTAGCCAATTTGTTCCTTTGCCTGACATGTGTTGCTAAAATTAGCAAAAAATACAGTAGCCATTACAGACTTTTTTGGTTGAGTGTAGGAAAACCGAGCCGGATGTGCTAAATATTGTAATTGTAAATAATAATTATTAATAAATTTATAAAAAAGAAGAAAAGTACTTTGTATTGAAAATAATAAACAAAAAATCGGTAGGATACGGACAAGGAAATACTCAGTTTTTCACACGACATAACGGTCCGAAAACGGTCCGGCATTGACGGACTTTCAACGGATTTGTCCGTTTTATACACGACATAATGGTCCGAAAACGTACTTTCAACTGACTTGTCAGTTTTTGACACGACATAAAGGTCTGTAAACGGTACGTCAGTGACGGACTTTCAACGTATTCGAATCAGTTTCGATGTTCCTTAAGTTCCGTTTTCTGGTCCGTATACGGATCCAGAAAACGGTACGTAATCGGAGTTGGATTCCGTTTAGTTTTAGTTTAGTTTCTTTATTCGCTCTTCCCATGCAACAAGACTTACGTCTTTTTAATTATAGCATGGGAATCAGTAGAAGATAGTTTACAAAGTGATTAAATAAATAGAGAAACATATTAAATATATTAAATATATGATAGATAAACATATTAAATTTATGATGGACAGAAAACGGTACGTAAACGGAACGAATTGTTGGGAAGATTTTGTTTTAAATAACTGTTTGTTGATGAATTAATAAAAACAATTAGATTTAAATCTTTCACCGGCAACGTATTCAAAATTTTCCATCTCCGTCTCAACTGTTTAAACAATAGATAGTAGAGGAAATCCCAAAACCGATACTCGCAGTGTCGGCAGTGTTTTACCCAAAGAATATTAATTATAGAGATAAGACATCACAACTTGCACTATTGACCGGCAGTGGGCGCTGAAATTTAGTATTACCTGGGCAACTACATATTTAGTTTCAGCTGAGCTTATATTTGAAAACACACAAATTGTTTAAAACTGCGGAAAATGAAAAAAATAACGCAGTACAACACTAAAAATGCATCGGGCATGCGACATATCAATTCTGATAGATTTTAGGATGCATATCACGAATGTGAAAACCAAATTTTAAAATTAGCTCTGCTTTTTGAAATATTCGCAAATTTAACTTTTAGCAAAAAGACAATTTTTTCTTTACAATTTCTTATTTATTCATTTAGAAACATATCAACTTATGTTGATAAGGTAAAGGATCTAGGATATAATTGCATTTAAAGTGAAAACTTCACTTATTTTCCTATTTTGCAAATCTAGTAAAATCACTTAATCGGATTTGTAAAATCTTAACATATAACGTAAATTCATATTCCACTAAATTCTTTTTATCAAAAGAACCAAAATTTCTGCATCAATCTGAAATACAAATTTTACATCTTTTTTTTAAATAAATTTTATATGAATTTACTGTGGAAAAAGGAAATAAAGTACATTTTTGAACATGCATTTTTTAAAATCGTTATTTTTAGGAATGTGCACTTTAATTACCTAAAACTTCGTTGAAATTTATTAGAAAATATATGTTTTATATTTCTGAATGGTTTTATCTGGGTTTTATAATTTAAGATTTGTCTCAGACTCCTTAATTTTTAGGTATTAAAAAACTCAGCATTTTTCAGGTTTAGTCAATTTTAACTTAAAACGAGTAAAAAGGTTAAAGTCGGGCATGCCGACTATACAATACCCTACACCAGTCTGGTGTATTGTTTGGATCCGAAATTCGAATGGGTTAAAATGGGGCTTATGTCAAAATTTTCTATAATGTGAGTCAGCGCACCAAATTTCATTAAAATATCTTAATATTTGCGACCTGCAGTTTGTAACCAAGCCAATTTTGGGGGGACCCTTATATGGGCACTAGTTCTAAACATGGACCGATGTTCACTAAAATCAATAGGCTTCGTCCTTGGGCCAACATAGGTCTATGTACCAAATTTCATCAACATATCTTAATATTTGCGACCTGCAGCGTATAAACAATATAATATTGGGGGGACCCTTATATGGGCACTAGTTCTAAACATGGACCGATGTTCACCAAAATCAATAGGCTTCGTCCTTGGGCCAACATAGGTCTATGTACCAAATTTCATCAAAATATCTTAATATTTGCGACCTGCAGCGTATAAACAGTATAATTTTGGTAGGACCCTTATATGGGCACTAGGTCTAAACATATATCGATGTTCACCAAAATCAATAGGCTGCGTTATTGGGCTAACATAGGTCTGCGTACCATATTTCCTCAAAATATCTTAATATTTACGACCTGCAGCGTATAAACAATATAATTTTGGTAGGACCCTTATATGGGCACTAGGTCTAAACATGGACCGATGTTCACCAAAATCAAACTTGTTCGTAATTGAGCCAACATAGGTCTGTGTACCAAATTTCATCAAAATATCTTAATAGTTGCGACCTGTAGAGTGTGCACAAGATTGCATGGACAGACAGACAGACGGACGGACGGACAGACGGACATCGTTAAATCGAAATAAAAAAAAATTCCGAACCGATCGGTATACTATAAGGTGGGT
This sequence comes from Leucophora obtusa, assembly GCA_949987735.1. Taxonomy (NCBI): domain Eukaryota; kingdom Metazoa; phylum Arthropoda; class Insecta; order Diptera; family Anthomyiidae; genus Leucophora; species Leucophora obtusa. The sequence goes on from OX465297.1 coordinate 27,244,911, forward strand.
CTACGACCAATATTTTTTGGTGTTACAAACATCAGCACAAACTTATAATACCCTGACCACACAGTGGTGTAGGGTATAATTAAAACAGAAAATGCGAAATTTTTTTTGATAAATTAAGTAACATGAGTTATTTACTAAAGGTACAAATTCAAATATTAGATATTCCTTTCACCGCAGATTATTTATTAACGAAATCGTGAAAAAAGAAAAATTTCAACTTTAAATGCATATATAGGGAATATTATCGCAGCTGTCAAAACGTGCAATATATGTTCCTAAAAATATTGTTATTACTTTCAATTTTGCATTTTTTTTTTTTGCAAAAAGTTTATTAACCCTCTAATGCCCAAGGCCGCCTTTTGGAGGTCTTCATATTTTAAATAGTTTTTGGCTAAATAACAATATTTTATTAAACAAGTTGTATTATATCCATAGAAAACTTAACTACCTACTTTTCTTGCCTTCAGACTTTTTTTGTATAATGAACGGTTTTCAAGCAAGAAGCATGTAAAGTGAAAATTTAGAAAATTTTAAAAAATTAACTTTTTAAAACAGAAAAAAATATTTGAAAAATTGCCAAAAATACATTTGCGATCTGGCGTACATTACCGATAATAACAAAGCTAGTTTGGAGCCTCTACTTGTAAAATCAGTTAAAAATTTTTCTCCAGGATACGTTTTACAAATATCTCTCGAACTCAAAAATTAGCCAACAGATTTTCTTGAAATTAAACACAGATTATATACTCACAGGTATTAGTAAGCAGAACTAATTTCGTCAAAATTTATTGATTTTAGTGCCAAATTCGCCAAATTTGGTAATTTTCAAAAAGCGAAAATCGCCATAACTTTTGAAATAACAATAATTGATCAACAATTTTCGGTACGTAATTATATTTTATTGATAGTGTTATTTACAGCAAAACCCGAAATTATTTGTCTACTGGGTTTCAAGATACGTCTTCAACCTTGGTTGTGCTATATCGCCTAAATTAAGCGATAAATTAAAATTTTAATATTTGTTCCATAGTAGATTTTCAACGCCAAATATATGGTTTAAATATTATTGTAATCAGAAGAAAGAGCATTATAGGGTTAAAAAATTTAATTTTCTACAAAAACGTTTTTGCCATTATTTCTTAAGCTATAGCTCACTTTAAAATTGTAACGACATATTTGTGATCTGCGCCTAAAGTCTATTAGAAATGATTTGCCGCAATCCCGATGCATCAAATTTTTCTTATTTAGTTGTTCTGTGTAATCGCTAAATATGTTCGAATAAATAAATTTTAGATATTACTTTGTTTTTTTTATGATCTTTTGTTTGTTTTTATTTATAAAAAAGTGTCGGTTTACTGAACAAAGTACCCCCTAGTGATAACGATGTCGTTATAACTTATTTTTTTGGTGGTGCCATAGCCCTGGTTTTACCGCAGTGGGAAAGTTTGTCGATAAAGAAGGTATTTTTCTTTTTGTCGACAAACTTTGTTTTTTTATTAGAAATTATAAAACTTTCTAAACAAACAATAGCTGCCTTCAAACAATATTCAATAAGAAATTCAAAACTTTGAATAGTTTTCACGAAATTTATGACAAAGTTTAACAGGACTGCCACAGCTCACTAGCACTTTGGATATTACGACATTGGGCAATATGACATTTTTGCATAAATATCATAATTTTAGTACAATGAAATTAGTATAAATAATTAGTTGCAGCTACTAAATTTCAGTAAATTGTTGTAAACTGTAATTTAAAATCAATATGCTGAAATTAGCAAAAAATTGTACTAAAAAAACAAAAACTGTAAAATCTAAAAAAAAAAATTTCTTTTAATTGTAACAAGTGTATAATTACTTCATCGTACTTAAAATTTGGAGTCAAAATTGCAAACGGTTCTCCAGTTATGACCTTTTTATGCATTGGAGATACAATAAAATTTTCTGAGTGTTATTTCCAAACTAAGAATATATCAATAGTAACAAATATAAACTAAACAAGAATTGTAAAAAATCAAAAAAAAAAATTAAATTAGTATATTTTTCTGCTAAATTTAGCATTCGGTTTTGAAAAATTAGTAAAATGTTTTGCTAAAATCAGCAGCGAGAATTAGTAAAAAAAAATCCGTAATTTGTAATAAGAGAATAGCAAAAGTGATTACTAAAAAAAATTGTACTAAAAATCAGTATAAAAATAGTAAAGTTCGATTGGAAACTGTTTACAAATTTTTTTTACTAACTTTTTTATCTGAGTGTACTGTGTGCTCATTATCAACGGTGTCCAGTCAACTTAAATACTTTTTTAAGAATTGAAAAATTGTGTTTCGTTTCAAAATAGTAATTTTTCCAATTTTTATTTAATTAAATTTTTTCCAATAAAAATTTAGTAAGCAGCTTTTCTTATTATTATAAAACACTCATTTGTTGCATTTATAGTAAATTTCTTATACCCCACCTGGAGGCGGTCTTGCCGGTTAGAGGGTTAAATACTTCCACTGTATTCAAATCCCAGCAACAAATTAGTGAAGTACTTCGTTACATATAATATTTCTTTTTTACATCTAAAGCAAGAACTTATTAAACGTTACATAGGTTTTTTAAATAAGTTTAGCTTTTTCCTATTTTCAATACCATAAAAATACTTCTTAATTTGACATTTTTATAAAACTGCAACGATTTTGAGACAACTTTTATTCTAAAATCGATAGGCCTTCTAAATAAATTTAATCTAAGTGTAGAAACGGTAATGGCGTGTCATTTATTTTTTGATATACTAGTATGGACCAACTTTGTGCATTTTTTAAAACAAATAACAATGAGTTACTAATAACAAATTACCATTTCCATTATTTCATAACAAAAAATAATGCGTTACCAATAATGACTTATTGTTTCAAAGATAAAGTAATACTTTGGATTTATTTTGTTAACCTTTTGAAAGCCACTTTTTAGATTCAATATTTTATCAACTCTGGTAAGAAGAATAAGGATAAATACACATATGGTCAAACAAATAAATACACTTGCTTATTATTTATTTATGTTTAATTTTAGTTAATTTAACCGAAAGTAAGTCCGGAGTAAACGGTGAAAATAAATGGCGAAACATTTCGTGGAGCGATGAAACAAAAACAAAATGTTCGACGCCCTAAGGGTAAGGAATGCCATGTTAGCTTTACAAAAAAGTCGGCCAAGCAAAGGGGTGGCAATATTATGGCCTGGGTCTGACCAGATTCCACTACAAAGATGTTGTAGTAGATCGAACGATCGAAGCAGTTCCTGCTGGGATGCCATCGGAAGTGGCCATCCGAATTACCATATGTCGGAGGTAGAATCGCTCCTTATTGGTTTCGGTTGTCAACCATGCTAATTATTTTGCACGACATCAAAATATAAAAGTACACTCAAAAAATTAGGTTAGTAGAAAAATTAGTAAAACGTCTTGTATATCAGGTATGCTAGTTTTCAACAACTTTTTTGCTGAAACTGTGTTTTCAGCTAAAGTTTTAGTTATATTTTTTTTAGCACTAAACTAATTTTGTACTATTTTACTAATTTATTTTGCTACCAACGCATGTATAGTGCGGACAACAACCAGACAGCCAAGATGTAGATGTCGCATATTGTCTAAATGTAATGCGGACAAAGATAATGATACTAAAAACGTAACTCTTCCAAGACATATAAGAAATACAACCGTGTCTCTCATACATAAAACAAAAGGACGCCAAAAGATGTGTATACATAAAAATATAACATAATAAGATAAAATATGATTTTAATTATAGACAAAATAAAATATTTAAATTTAATGAAGACAAAGATAAAATGTGAATGCATAAATAAAATTAAGGCCCTATGCTCATTATAGGAACCGAGGGAACATATATATAAACAAAATGTTTATAAATAGTGATTATGTGAAATACAAGGACAGACATTTTTTCATTCGTTTAGGTAATTTTTTTTTTGTTCCCTTTCGCTTTTTTAAGAAAAAAGTTTTTATAAAAAAAGCCATACGCCCTTACTATCTAAGTTTTTCAAATGTATATTTTAGTTAAAGCCGATTTTAGTTAAAATATTGGGTGGCAGTATGCCTTGACTTTACTTATTTTTGGAGCATTCTGATTGGTTAATTTATTTTCAACCAATCAAAATGTTTGAAAATATAAATATTTTGGTAGAATTTTCATACACAAAATGAACAAAACCGTATGATTAAAAATAAAATCGACTTCAAATTTAAAATACTCTTTTATAGTAAGGGCCATAGTTTATTTCCTTTTTTGTTATTTAGAATTGTCTACTAATGTGGCAGTCTGGATATTTTTATATTTTGCGAAGTTTCCTAAATAGTGTTCAAAAATGTTTCCTATATAATGTTCACAAAAACATACTTTCTAGACTTAAATTTTCAGCAAGTAAATTAACTAAAGTATAATTTTTGTACAAATTTTTTGAAAAAATTTTTTTTTCAGTGTACTAATATTCAGCAAATAGTTTTATTGATTTCAGCAAGGGTTTGTTTCATTAGCAATCAACTAAGTATTAGCAAAACTTTTGTTGAGATTACTATTTTTGTTTTTCGCTAACATAGCAACACTTTTTGCTGAGTTTACTGGCTTTTTATTTTCTTCAGTGTATAAGTATTTATATAAATTTTAAGCACTTACTTTACTTATAAAAAATGATGGAATAAAAATAAATTTCTAAATTTTTAAATGTTCGTTTAAAGAAAACCTGATTTTTTAATTATTCCAAAATCCAAAAATCGTGTTTAAAGCAAAGTAAGTTATAAAAAAAATATTTTTCACGATAATGATTTTCTCTTAAAAATTGCGTACATTCTGTTTTTACGCTAATAAAATATATAAGACTATTATTATTCTTGTGAAAGAGTGTGACATTTCGGGTTTATTGTGAATGTGTCTTTCAAATAAAATAAAAAATAATTAGTTTTTAGAATTTTTGGAATTCTTAGAAATTAACTTTTGGGGCCTTTTAGGTTTGAGCGAAATTTTTTCACGTAAAAAACAATTTACGCTTAAAAAAATTACTTTTCACCATGAAATTTTGTAGACTTTGTTTTCACGCAAACATTTGATTTTGGAAGAAACGAACAGCGATATTCAAAATGAAAATTTAGCATAGAGTTAACATGAGTTTTATTCATAATACTGTTCTTAAACTCATTCTAGTATTGTTGCTAAATTCCTTCTAATGTTCTGTTATCAAACGCCAAAAAACAAAAAATTGCATTCACAATAACAAAAAAGCTTTACATATTCAAACACAGGGTTGTTCTTAATATGTGAGCTAAGAAATCATTTCTAACAAGCTGCTAGGCCTAAAAAACATTCTAGTTAACAGCTCGTTGTGTGCGATGTATAAGAAGCTACTAACTTTTCATTTGGAATACGAGGGGAAATGTTTAATACACAAGACTATTATATTTCTAGTGAAAGTGACATTTTGAGTTTATTGTCTTTCTTATAAAATAAAAAAAATTGTTAATTTTCAAAATTTAAATTGTGATTTGAGGCCTTTAAATTTCGAGTGAAATTTTTCCACGTGACAGTTATACCTTTCAGTAACGAACAGCAGTCCAAATTTATCCGCTACATTATGTTAACTTATGGGAGTTAAGTTGGAAGCGCTGAAATCAATTTAAATAACTCAATAACAAATTGGTAAAATATAAAAATGCTTTGGTTTTTTCGCATAATATTCGCTGGTTCCATAAAAAAAATCTTAAAAATTGTTCGCTATTGAGAGGTCCAAATTCTTTAAAATTGACAAAAAAAAAAAGTGCGTTTTTAAATGACCGCATTTGAATAAAGGAGGATCCGCTAATTTTAGTTAATGTTTTGCTCTAAAATTTTTAAAAAAATGTCTGCTAAAAGGGAGTGTCCGCTAATGAGAATGACCATTGTATGAAGGTTCCACCGTTTTTAATAATTTTTGACCAAAATCGCGAGATTCTTCTTAATAAATTGTTCAGCTATTTTTTAGCTTTTGTTTTAGCGATTTCTACACAAAAATTTAGACATTTTTGGTAACCAAGTTCTGGCAACACAGCACGCAGGTAACAAATTTAAAGTTTTAAAAAGCACAAAAACCTTGTAAAAACCTCAGTAAAAATCTAATACAAATTTGATAAAACAGAAGTCTTACCAACGAGGGTAAAGGCTAAAGAGTTCCCATACGAAAAAAGTACACTCTTTGGTTCCCTTAAAGTTTATATGGATTGTGATCCTGTTAATTCCCGTGAAGAATAAGAGAAACAAAAGGAAAACCGAAAAAGTTAACAGTGCAGTGTTTTTATTGTTTCTTATGATTATTTATTAAAGCGGTAACAAAAATAACTTTAAGAATGAAATAAATAATAAATAATCAATTTTTATTATTTTTTTTAATGTTCCCAGGTGGAAATTATGTGTGGTAACAAAAAAGAAGCACTGGCAAAGCGCAAGTAGACCGCGGTCTTACAAAAAGAAGTACTGGCAAAGCACTAAATTTGGACGCCTTCCCAACGCTTTAAAAGGGTGAATTCTCAGCACTTATTTTCCTATAACATTATTTTGTTTTTGAAAAAGAAACTCCAAGAATCGTCTATTTTTAGAGTAATTTAAAATTCTTCAGTGATGAGGGCTCATAATTTGGTGGCAGGGAAAACACTTGATTTTTATGTTTCTTGGTGCTATCTCAATACTTTGCAAAGCATTAAATAGATCGGTGTTAAGTATCATTTGGGTGTCAGGAAAGCACTTTAATTTTTTTATTTGAGCGTTGGCAAAGCATTTGATTTTTATGTTTATGGGTGCTTTCCCAGGGCTTGGTAAAGCATTGGCACCACCGTGGAACGGTGTTATCATTTGGGCGTTGGGAAAGCGCTGTTAACAAGCACTCATACCACCCGTTTCGGTGCTTTGCCAGTGCTGGCCCCTTTGTAATTTTCTACCTGGGTTGTTTTTTGCTTGTAAAATCGTTTTTATTACATTTATTGTCCTTCATACGTCCTTCATTTTTTCTCGTTCGCAAATTCTTTGTTTTTCTTCTCATTCGTGTGTGATATTTTTTGGGAAACTACGAACTCTTAAAACACGTTAATGGCTACCCCCTGGTCTTACTTGGCTGTTAAATATTATTGTTGTTGTACTATATTTTTTAGATTATAGTACAACAAAAACTCTTAATTCAATACAAACTATATTGATGTAATTTGGTAAAAACAAATTATATTTTATACAAATATACACAAATTGCCTGCACTTGTACGTAAAAACCATACGTCAATGTGGCAACATTTGCGAAAAAGTGACACGGAGGAAATAAGAAGATAAACAAAAAAATCTAAAGTAGAATGTTTGTATATGTATGTCTGTTTGTTCACTTCTGAAAGTATTCATATAGAGACTATCTGACAATAAAAATATAAACAATAATACAATTTAATGGAAAATCACTGATGAAGCCTGTCCATAAAAAAGGCATAAACTGGATATAGTCTGATTTACAAATTTAATGTGTTTATAACTTTTGAAGAAAAGGTTTATTCTTCTTCTTAACCTCAAACCTACTAAATTAGAATTTTTATTAATTACATATACATATTAATTGCAATATTAATTGTATTTGGTCTATACGACGCGTTTAAAAAAACAACACTTTATTATATTTTATATTTGAAAGACAAAAAGTATGCAAATCGTACGACATATTTAATAATCCTTGCATTTTTTGTTGGATATATCACAATGGATATTCTCAACAAACCAACCGATATCGTTTCGAATTCGTAACGATATCATTTCGATAATAAGTTAATTCGAGAATGGTATCATTAACGATTCATAAGTAACTGCAAAGAAAAATGCAAATTTGTTAATGATATCGATTTTTCATTAAATAAAGATATCGTTATTATATCGAAAATATTAGGAAGCTCGATAATATTGTCGTCGTATTCCAACATTTTTGTGGTTATAATATCACTATTCCATGAAAATATGATATCATTAACGATATCGAAATAAAAATGTATGATATCTTTAACGTTTAAATTCGAATAAACAAATTATATTTCTTCAGAAACTTTATTTAAAAAAATTATGATTTTATTACTCATACTCCACTATTGAGTTTTTAAGATGCAATTTTTAAAAATTTTGGAAAAAATTGGTATTAAAAGTTGCTCCTTGAAGAGTCTAATAATTTTATATGCTCAACGGAATAATTCTAATCCACACTCCTTTCAAACTAGTAAAAGAAGAATATAAAAAATATATAAATTTCCATGCATGTGTTTTGCCATAAAAGATGCATTAGTGGAGTGTGGAACCAGTGGAGTCTGAAACAAAAATTTCGATAGCAATTGTGTGTTATTTAATCAATATCAAAGATTATATATTTTATAGATTGACTATGCTACTCACGGTTTTCTCGATAATTATCGAACTCGGGCTAAACTCGGGCGAAGAGAAAAATTCATAAGAAAACCTATTTATAAAAAATGCCATCAAATAAATTGAGCGAAGGTTGAGCGAGATAATGTGGATAGAAACCCACTGTCAATATACACCAGAAAATCTCACTCAAAAACTTGGTAACTATTTTCCCGTCTCTTTAAAAATTTGAATTAACATAAATTATATTTCCATATCCTTCAAGAATTTTTTTTACAAACTGTTCCCAAGCACATCAATTCTACAACATGCACCACTGGAACAAATTCCATGAAACTCGAACCTGTTTTCCTGAATTTAAATTTAAGATAAAATTAAGTAGTTCCAGAAGTGGACTTAGGGGTACACCCATAAAAATAAACATTTAAAAATATCAAAAAAAGATTGTAAAAATTATATAGAAATTAACTTTTTTCTTTTTTTAAGAGAAGCAACACTCAGGAAACTCTTCCTATTAATTAACGTGTTGCTTCCTTTGGAAAGGGGATAGAGAAGAAGTGAAAGGTGGTGAAAGATGAAGGGCTTCAAATATGGCAACACTGTAATTGAGCGAGATGTTGAATCTTAGAACAGTTGTTGCGCGCCATCTGATGAAGAGTTGGCAAACTTTGTTGAAGCTATTTAGTTTATAGCACTGTTATATTATTTTATTTCGGAGGGTTAAGTGCTATGGGAACACCGAAGGAGGACGCTGCGATATGTATGAGGAATAGAAAAAACTCATACATATTATTATTTTTCATAAATTGATGTTGCTTTGGTTAGGGCTCGAAACCGCAACCTTACGTGTAACAGCCCAACGCGCTAACTATTACACCACAAGAAAAATTGCTAAAATTTTGTAAATACCAGAAAGATAAAAACAATAAAAATAAAACTGTTAAATTTGCAAAATTCAGGTTTAAGAAAATTGAAAACTGCTCAATATTAGTAGACAAAAAATAGCAAACAAATATTTAAGTTAAATTTATTTTAATAATAGATTATTATGCTAAAATCAACTGTAATATTTGCTAAAAAAAAATGTCAGGCTGCTGATTTTATAAGGATAGATTTTTATTGGTTTTAAAAAAATCGAAAAAAAACTTTAAAAATAGTTTATGTTTTTGCGATTTTTAGTTTATTATTTTGCAAATATTTTTGCTGATTTTAACAGGTTAAGTTGTTATTTTCTATTCACTAAACTTTAACTCAAATTTAACTACAATTTCATATATTTAACAGTTTAGTTTTGTTGTTCCCATCTTACTAATTCTTAGTAGTTTTAACTAAAATTGTTAAAGATTTTTTCCTTTTTTAATAGAAAAACTCTTTAACGCTAACGGTTTACTTCCACTAAACATATCTAACAACATTTTTGAAGAGTACACAGAATAACCCAAAATGAAACACTAAGATTCTAAGGGATATTTCTTTAAAAAACATCAGGGTGCTTTGATTCATCCTCATAAATCAATACAGTCGACTTAACTTGATATTTAAAAAAGCAGCTCTTCGTTCTTTGATAAAATAGGAAAAAATACATTTGTTTTGAATTAAACTATTAATTGCCAATTTTGTCGATTAACCGACCCGAATAACAGGGTTAATCAATTTAAGTGAATTTTCGAATAACGGCTTAAGCTGATAACCACCTAGTTGTATATGTGGAAACACTAGGCTTTTCTCAACTTTTTCTCAAAGGTAAGATTTAAATATTAAATTTGGTATCAAATCGATATTAAATGCTTTTTAATGCATAAATGTTTGTTGGGATATTTTCTCTTTTTATTATTGATGATATAACACCACATATAAAATAATGTAAAAACAAAATTTTAATATAATACCATATTATGTATATATGAAATCAAAATCCCCAATAACTGAAAACATTTTGTAATAGCACGAAACTAATCATTTATGTACCATTCTATAGATTCTAGTAGCACCACAAACAGTACTACAGTACCAACTTTATCATTCCTGCTAAATGATTATGATTATTTAGTTGTTTTTTTTTATTTTATCATTTTTTGCATTGCAAACTTTTTATGAAGGTTTTACGCATTTTGGGGTCGTTGATACTTGCATTATTGGAAGGCTAAAAATAAAAATAATAAAAGCTGTGTTTTCGATCATACCTATCAACGTTAAGTATTTAAAGGAAATCTATGTTTAACCGATTAACGTATTAAAAAATTGTAAACAGTTAACGTTTATAATAGGTTTGATATACACTTAAGTCTCTTTTTATGCGGTTTTTTATGCGAATTTGAAGTTATGCGGTTTTAAAATCGACTTGCGTTGCGTTTTTTACAACTTTTATAATTTAAAAACACATTTAAATGATGTTGAACAGTAAAAATAACGTAAAAAATGAAAAGCAACGGTAAGGTAAGGCAAAAAAAATATATAAACACATTTTTTAATATTTATTCCTTTTAGGGATGCCAATCCCGAATCTTGAAATCCCGGGATTATTCAATATACATAAATGTCCCGAATCCCGGGATTCTTAAGCTCGAATCACGGGATTTTTACAATTGCAAAAATATTTGGTAATTTGTCCACAATTACAACCCTGTTGATATTTTCTAAATGCTTTTGTATAAATATAATTTTATACAAATACATATTGCACCTAATTTTTCATTATATTTCAGAAATGATCGATTAAAATTCAGAATAAAAAGTTGTATTTCAGAAACATTTATTTGAATTTCCCCACTATATGGAAATAATAATTAAGAAATTCTGAAACTAATTGAAGATTCTAAAATTTAATTGACAAATTTTAAATTATGATGATAAGATGATAAGAAAAGTGAATATAAATTTATTATGAAATAAAAAACTAAAACCCCTCTTTTTGAAAACCCGGTTTTTATAAATAATCATTTTGTATTGCTATATGTACATTAGAGCGTACCACCTTACAGGCAAAAAAAAAAAAAAGTTCGCTGTACACCCTACAATATGAAGTTTTTTTGCAAGGTTTCAAAAAAAATTTTTTTACTTTTTTTTGCCGAACGTAGGGGTCGCCATTTTACATTTTTCGTTATATCTTTGGCATTTACAGTCGGATCTTTAAGTATGATACATCGATGTTTTTCCAGAGACCAGTGTTTTTCTTTCGAGGGCCATTGACCTCAAGTATCCTGTTCTAGTAGTTAGCCACCAGATCTCAGTTGCTACCACCCTAAGAAACAACCCTAATGTCAGAAAATTAAAGCTCGCAAAAAATCATTAAACTTTTGCTAATAAAGTTTTTCGATAAATCCAGTAGATTTTTTTTTTATATGTTGGTTGCCGAACGTAGGGGTCGCCTTTTTAATTTTTTTTTTTTTCATTGGATTTTTCCTTTATAGCAAAACACTGGTCTCCTCAAGGCAAAAAAATTGGTATATCACACTTTAAAATCCGATTTTAAATGCCGAAGCTATAACGAAAAATTTAAAAAGGCGACCCCTACGTTCAGCCAAAAAAAAAATAAAATTTTTTTTTGTAATTGCCTTGCAAAAATACTTCATATTGGAGGGTGTACGGCGAACTTTTTTTTTGAGGTACGGTCTAATGTACATATATGGAAATTTTCTTTCTAAAACTTACAAAAAATTACTAAAAATCTTGAAACTTACTATTTTTTTTTTTCTTAACAAAAACAGTTTCGGAAAGATCTAAAAGCTCCGTATTTTGTTCGGAATTTTTGGGGAAAAAATCTATTAACCTACATAAAAAACAAAAATGATTTTTCACTTGATCTGGAATTGTTGCAAAATTGCGGTGGAAGTGTATTCTGCGAATACTATTCGCATCAATAAAGAAGACTATTTAAAAATGTCGCAAAAAATAACTTAGGCCTAATGAAAATTTTAGATTTCCAATGAATGTGAATAATTTGTGACTTAAAATTTTTATTACAATTTTGGGGTTCTAAATCGCAAAATATTTTATTTTATTTTTAAAGTAAATTTAAATTTAAATTTATCCATTTTTCAAAAATTTATATCTCCCATCTGAAGCGGTTTTGGGACACATGTGATACAGTTATGTAATCTACTATTCCTGCGCCTTAATCTGAAGTAGAAATGGTTACCCCAACTTTTCCCGGTTTGGCCATATGGGTCATGTGGTTCCACTATATTTTTTAAAGTAAATTTAAATTTATCCATTTTTTCAAAAATTTATATCTCCGTTCAGAAGCGATTTTGGGACACATGTTATACAATTATGTAATCTACTATTTCTGCGCCTTAATCTGAAGTAGAAATGGTTACCCCACCTCTTCCCGTTTTGACCACATGGGTCATGTGGTTCCACTACATTTTTTAAAGTAAATTTAAATTTAACCATTTTTTCAAAAATTTATATCTCCGATCTGAAGCGGTTTTGGGACACATGTGATACAATTATGTAATCTACTATTCCTTCGCCTTAATCTGAAGTAGAAATGGTTACCCCACCTCTTCCCGTTTTGACCACATGGGTCATGTGGTTCCACTACATTTTTTAAAGTAAATTTAAATTTAACCATTTTTTCAAAAATTTATTTCTCCGTTCTGAAGCGGTTTTGGGACACATGTTATACAATTATGTAATCTACTATTTCTGCGCCTTAATCTGAAGTAGAAATGGTTACCCCACCTCTTCCCGTTTTGACCACATTTTTTAAAGTAAATTTATCCATTTTTTCAAAAATGTATATCACCGATCTGAAGCGGTTTTGGGACACATGTGATACAATTATGTAATCTACTATTCCTTCGCCTTAATCTGAAGTAGAAATGGTTGCCCCACCTCTCGCCGTTTTGGCGACATGGGTCATGTGGTTCCACTATATTTTTTAAAGGAATTTAAATTTATCCATTTTTTCAAAAATTTATATCTCCGATCTGAAGCGGTTTTGGGACACATGTGATACAATTATGTAATCTACTATTCCCTTGCCTTAATCTGAAGTAGAAATGGTTACCCCACCTCTTCCCGTTTTGACCACATGGGTCATAAGGTTCCACTATATTTTTTAAAGTAAATTTAAATTTATCCATTTTTTCAAAAATTTATAGCTACGATCTGAAGCGGTTTTGGGACACATGTGATACAATTATGTAATCTACTATTCCCTTGCCTTAATCTGAAGTAGAAATGGTTACCCCACCTCTTCCCGTTTTGACCACATGGGTCATAAGGTTCCACTATATTTTTTAAAGTAAATTTAAATTTATCCATTTTTTCAAAAATTTATAGCTACGATCTGAAGCGGTTTTGGGACACATGTGATACAATTATGTAATCTACTATTCCTTCGCCTTAATCTGAAGTAGAAATGGTTGCCCCACCTTTTCCCGTTTTGGCCATATGGGTCATGTGGTTCCACTATATTTTTTAAAGTAAATTTAAATTTATCCATTTTTTCAAAATTTTATATCTCTGATCTGAAGCGGTTTTGGGACACATGTGATATAATTATGTAATCTACTATTCCTTCGCCTTAATCTGAAGTAGAAATGGTTGCCCGACTTTTTCCCGTTTTGGCCATATGGGTCATGTGGTTCCCCTATATTTTTTTAAGTAAATTTAAATTTATCCATTTTTTCAAAAATTTATATCTCCGTTCTGAAGCGGTTTTGGGACACATGTTATATAATTATGTAATCTACAATTTCTGCGCCTTAATCTGAAGTAGAAATGGTTACCCCACCTCTTCCCGTTTTGACCACATGGGTCATGTGGTTCCACTACATTTTTTAAAGTAAATTTAAATTTATCCATTTTCTAAACAATTTATACCTCCGATCTGAAGCGGATTTGGGACACATTTGATACAATTCTGTATTCTACTATTCCTAGACTTTAATCTGATGTAGGAATGGTTACCCCACCTTTTCCTATTTTGATCCAATTGGTCATGTGATTCTACCATATTTTTTAGATGGAAATTAAGTCTAGTACACTTTTTAGAAAATTTCTGTCGCTGATCTGGATTGGTTTTTGGAAATATGTATGTACCACTTTATTAGTCTACTATTCCTTAGATATCTTCTCCGTTAGAAATGGTTACTCCACCTTTCCCATCTTAACCACATTTTTTTCGAATTGTTTGCTAATTGCATATTTTAAACGATAATAATAGTATATTAAAAAAATAGTTACGGGCTGTCAATATATGATTATACATTTTTATCTGCTAAAAAATTAAGTTATCTCTGTATGACCTTTAAAACATTCTTTTCGATTTAAAATAGTAATAATTGCATGCATAATAGCAGATAACATTTATAGGACATCAAGGTATGACCAGCAGGTTTCAATTTTTCCAATAATTTACTAAAATACAATATTTTCGCAAAGAAAATATAAATAAGTACACTTTTTACAGCTTCTGTTAACACCTTAACATTTTTGTGGAACGTATTTAACTTTCGTAGCTACCCAGTGTAGAAACGGTAATGACATATCATTATTTTTTGGAGTACCAGTAATGACACCCACTTACCTTCTGCACTATTTTAAAACATATAATAATAAGTTACTGATAATAACTTATTTTTATCATTATTTCAAATAGAAAATAATTTTTAAGATTTTTTTGAAAATTTTTTGAAATCTATTTTTGGACTCAATATTTTTTAAACACTGGTAAGGATATATGTAACCACATATTTTTTGTTTTTTTGTATGTTGGCGAGTAAGCTTACTTGTGTGCAGCAGGTCAATTATGTTTTTATCTATTAAATATTACATGTCGATATACCTCAGATGGTAGAGCTATTGACTGGCAATATGTAGACCCAGGTTCGATTCCCGCACCAGCACCATTTTATTAAAAAAAAATATAATAAAAAATATTTTTTTTTATATAATTTATTTTTTTGAAAATCTATTTTTAGACTCATTATTTTTGTCAGTACTGGTAAGCACATAGGTAACGATATATTTTTTGATTTTTCGTATGCTGGTGTGTAACGACAACTCATTAGTTTTCGCGACATCGCCATATAAAGGTAATAAGAAATGTAATAACAAAAGTAAGTAGTTACCATTACCAAGTATGTAGTTACATAACCACATATCTAGTAATAATTTTCTACACTGGGTAGAATTGAATGAATTCCTTGACCAAAAGTTGAATTAACTAGAATTGAATGAATTCCTTGATCAAAAGTTGAATTAAGTGCACAGTTGAATGAATTCCTTAGCCAAAAGTTGAATTAACTATGAATTCCTTGACTTCAAATTGAATTAAATAGTGTTAAATGAATTCTTTAGTGAATGAATTATTTAATTTTAATTCTTTACGCTTTGGTCAGGGAATTCATTCTATAAATTTGAATTCTTTGAATTCATTCACAGGAATTAATTCCTGCTTATGTCTTATTGATGAATTCATTCCTTGAAATAAAGAATTGAATTAAATTTTTGGGAATTCATTCGTCTGAACGAAAGCAAAGAAACAATTTTTGATGAAAGCAGGCGGTCTTCGTTCGAAGATTAAAAATTTGTATTGAATTATGTCAGCCTATGCAAAACACATGTAAATAAAAAAATAAATGAGGCATTTAACAGAGTTTGAGGGAGTTGGGAAATCTTTCAATTATATAGTCTTTGATAAAAGTACAGCTGGATTCACAATGCTCTACCGCGTGGAGCGCATTAAGCAGAGATGATGTGATACAAAAGTTATGAAAGTGCGAAAAAGGAATATAAAATTCAGTCTGAATAGTACTCCAGCATTTTGAATCTAGCTTTTTTAAGTTTTTATTTAATTTTTTTATTCTATTTATTTTAATTTTTCATAAATAACCAAAAACTTTTACAAAAACCTTAAAAAAGTCAAGAAAAAATTAGAAAAAAGCTAGTGCCATAAAGGTGTCAATCCTCGCAATTAGTAAACAGCCATAATAATACCAAATTGCAATAAAATGGCAGCTGCTTCTGTCGAAAAATACGAGTATATGTTATACATTTATAATTAGTTGCAGTTTGCAACATTGCATAAAATGGTAAAAAAAGACGAATCTTACCTTTTCCTGTTCACTTTGTGGAGTCATACACGCGGGACTAGGCTGAGCACTCATGATAAATCACACCTTTTTTTTCTTTAATTTGTCGAAACACAATTTTTGTAATTAATTGCTTTTCCTTTCACTTTGATTCTTTATTGCTTAATTCTTTTATGTGCCGTTTTTCACCTATAAAAATACGTTATTCAAATTATCACATTTTTTCTTTAATAATATTTTTTTATATATTTTCCGTCACCCTCGAGAAAAACAAAAATGATTTCTCAACTTTTTTCTTTGTTCTTAATATGTATTTAATTTCAGGCACGTAGACTTTTGCACGAAGTCTCCGGACAAAAAAAATATGCCACTTTTCAATTAAATTTTTCGTTAATTGTCAAGGCAAAACTTACTCTTATTTGCTCAATTTAATATTTTCAAATCTATTTTTTTATATTTGAAATCGATTCTCAATGGTTTTATGTAAATTAAAATCACAATTTCATAAAATTTTCCTTACAGTTTCACTTTTTTCACAGACGAATATTTTTCCGAATATTTTTTCCTTCGCTTTGCAACTTACAATGCTTCTTCTTTTTTGTTTGTGCAATGCGCAAAAGTTATATATGTGTACAGTGTTGCCAACAAATTTTCAAAATAAATGGCTAGATCAGACCCAAAAATCTCTAGAAAATCACCAGATTTATAAACAGTGCAAAAATTTAGCGATTTAATCGCTAAACTTTTAAATAATTGTGCGTTTACCAGACGCCAGTGTTGCCACTTTTTGAATAATTATTCAAAAACGGGACCGTTTACACATTCGTTGAATAATTTTTGAATAATGACATTTTTGTGTACTTTTTGTGTAGTTTTTGTGTAATTTCCCTTTTTACAGAAATTTCCGCAAATTTTTAAAAGTTTTGAAAGTTAATAAAATTTAGTCGATATATAGACGAAACGAGATTGTCAGTGAACCATTTACCACAAATCTCCAGTTTCTGGTGAATGATTTTGTAAATTTTTTCAACACTAAACCGAGTTTAGAAGAAATCAGAAATTGTTGTAGGTACTTGATTATTTACTAACTTTAAGAATTATTAGAAATAAGTTTCCATTGTTTCATTTGTTTCTACAAGTCATGTTTTTATATATAATTATTATAAAAAAGTCTTTTGTCAACTCATAAAATAAAATGAATTTTCTTTAATATTATAATTGAAAAATATATATTTTAAATTACCGCCAACAACTGATATTTTTTTGTTTTGTTTAAAGCTCGGTCTTTTGTATATTTTTTGCGAAAATAATTGTCAAGCTTCTTTTGAAAATTCTCTTGGTTTGCAAGACCATATAAAAATGCAGCGAAAGATTGGGAAAATTTGGGTTTGTTATGATTGTTGCTTTCCCTTCTCTGAACATTTTTTGGCTGTAATTAACATGACACTGGGCCTTGACCAGACGAAAATTTTGTGAACGCAGCAAGGTGGAGCAGAATCAAAATATTTAAGAATTCGGTAAGTCCAACATGTTTCAGATTTCAACAGAATCGTATAAAATTTTTGAAAAAATATCGGTAATTTTTTGTGAAATTTTTATATTTTTATTTATGGTTAAAATTTGAGGGGTATGGGAGAGAATAATTAGCAAGTAGGTAATATTTTTGCATACAACGCATCTGATTGAAGTACCCTTTCTGAAAAAAAAACATAAATACTTTTTTCTGAAAGAAGCTTTTAATGTGGATAAAATACCATTTTATTAATATTCAAATTTAAAAGCACGCCGTTTTAAGCCTGAAAAAGATATTGAATTGAAATTCCCTTTAGTTAAAAGACTAATTTGTTATATTTTTCAGGGAAATTTACCTGGATTTGCTTTTGCAGAATGCAAAAACTCAGACCAGGTTATTGCAAAAATGCAAAATTTGAGTTTTAAAAAGCAAATACTTTTGCACATTGCAGATGATAACATGCTAAGTCTTTAAAAATCGGTTTATAAATAGAAAAAATACAAAACTTTGGTAAGAAATGGCGAAATTTTTTCCAAAATATTTTTTTATTCTTCCCCAATGTGCTCAGGAGAGTTTATTTTGAAATTATGGTTTGTTTTTTTTCGAATTTTATACCTATATCTATAACGACTTTTAAAAAAATGACTATCCGTACTTAGCGGATTTTCTTTTATTTTTTGTAAACAAACAAAATTTAAACATTTGGGGTCGCCTTTGTACAAAAGCTGTTTTCGTACAAAGACTTCGCCGGAACTCGAAATGGAGCAATAATCTTGTGTGCCCTGCTGTACCTTTACCAACAAACGCATAATTCATTTGTTAACTTTTGTTGTTTCAGATATTTTATGAAATAAAAAATTATAAAATTTCAAATGTTTTTATGACAAATATTTTTGTTTACATTTGAAAGAGAAAAGCCAAGAATTTTTAAGACTTGGTAGCATTTTTATAACTACTTAATTTTTAAGAAGCTAAATTTATACCTACTTAAAAATTTTATAAATGCTTAAATTTGTATGGAATATTTATACAAAATTCGAAAAAAAAAACAAACCTTATATAAGAAATTATAATTTTTTGTGTATTTTCATACGTTTTGGATAATTTTTGACCTACAGCTGTGTAATTTTTTCTTTTACTGGTGGCAACACTGCCAGACGCTCAACTGTTGCTAATCCGCTACTCAACAATCTGGTGAACGATTTGATTACATAGGGGTACACGATCAATTTTTGCCTTTCAAGTTTCAATACATTCACATTTTTTTACTAACACACTCACATTTTACATTTCACATTGAACAGCAACTTGATATCAATTTTTGCTTTCAAGTTTTGAGAAAACTTGACAGTCAAGTTTTTAAACAGCTGATCAATTTCTTGTAAATTTGTTTTTCTTTTTACAAATATTGTGCCGCAATAAAATACGATTGATAAAATACGGAATGTGAATATTTCGGTATATCAACGAAATGATTTAAAAATAAAAATAAATAAAAAAATCAATTTCTGCTAACATGAAAATGTCTGTGGAATATGTGAAGAAAAAAATAAAGTCTTTTCGAACAGCCTATATTGCGGAAACAGTCCACAGAGGCGAACATTTTTAGTTCTTTCCTTGACGACGGCATCTTGAAAGCAAAATTGACTATCAAGTTACATGCAGCCTACGTCACAGCTGCAAGTTCAACTGAATTTGACAAGCAGTATGTGTTATCAACTTGAAAGCAAAATCTTGATCATGTAACCTCACTGTTAGCTACCGCTAACTTGTAGTCTACACGAGACATCGATTTGTTCAACCAACGAACAATTTCTTGTTCGCCCATGAAATGGTCTCGTGTGGACCACTCTTGTTCATGCTTTGTTCTTGTTCAGACAACGTTGTCAGCACAATTGTTCTCACAACATGCTCACAACTATGTGCAACAACAACCACGATGCCAGATCTAATTTTTACTTAGTAGCATTACTAAAAAATAAAGAAAATAAAAGAAAATGAATAAAATGTTAAGAAAAAGTAAATAATTTGTGTTATTATTGAAATTAATGCAATTTACTTTGTATAAAAAATTAATGAAAAACACATTGAAAACATGAAAATAAATAGTTTCGTTTGTGACCTACTCCAACAAAAAACAAAAAATAATGAATTGTCTGCCACCCAAAACAAATGGACAAATTTTTTCCCGTTATTCTGCTGACGATTAGTTTTTGGGCAAACAAATCAATGTCTCGTCAAGACGCTAAGTAAGTCAACATGTTGTGGTAGCGCTACCTTCTTTTGGTAGCGTAAAAATTTTACGCTACTTGTGAGCAGTTAATGATTCCAACAAACAAATCGCTCCGTTTACGTACCGTTTTCGGTCCGTCATAAACGGAATCCAACTCCGTTTACGTACCGTTTTCCGGATCCGTATACGGACCAGAAAACGGATTTTAAGGAACATCGAAACTGATTCGAATCCGTTAAAGTCCGTCATTGACGGACCGTTTACGGACCGTTGCGTCGTGTAAAAAACGGACAAGTCCGTTGAAAGTCCGTCAATGACGGACCATTTACGGACCGTTATGTCGTGTATAAACGGAGTGATTCCGGACCAAAAACGGACTTGTATATCTATCTAAATTGACTAATTTTGAGTACAATTTTTTTTATTTTTAATAGATTTATTAATAACGATATTATTTACATTTACACTATTTAAAGTATATGTAGTACATCAGTTTACCTTTGAGTTTACCTCTTTATCTAGCGCATTAATTCACGATAGTCACCCATAATTAAATCGATCATCTACATGCAAAAGAAAATATAAATTAGTTATGGTTTGATTGATTGTATTTACGATGGTGTTTTACTCGTAACAACAAGAATTTACACACAATTTTGGAAAAATCTGGTAACCGCGTTAACGTACGTGGAACAGAGCTTTTGTTTCAAAAACAAACGATCTTACAAAAACCATTGTAAAGCACTCACTAAATTTTATTAATCTTACCATCTAATATATGTATGCGACTTAAAGTTAGTTAACTGATGATGTATTGGACCTATTCCATCTACCGCCACCAATTTCTCGCCACAAAAAGTTTTTAAAATAATTTAATTGTTTTTATTTTGAATACAAATTAAAATCAATTAAGTCCGTATTTTACGGTACGGAAACGGAGTTAAAACGTATTGTGTTCGAAAATCCAATTACACGGCCCGTTAATGTTCCGTATACGTACAGGTTGTGACGGATACGTGTGTTACGGACCGTTAATGTGCCGTAAAAGCCGGATTCAAGATTCCGTACGTGCCGGAGAGTCCGTAAAAATGTTTCTTGGGGAGCTTAGTTTTGAGGACCATGTTAATAATGTTGTTTCTAAGGTAAATTTTTCTTTGAGGAAATTAGCTAAGACGTTATGCTTCCATTTAATGTTAAGCTTAAAATTGTCCATGCGGAAGTCTATTCTGGGGCTTTGGGTTATATAATGAAGAAGGTAAAGTTAGCTGTCAATCGAGAGATATTTATACTCTCTTAATGCTTAATTTTTCAGGCATTATTTTTCGAATTAAAGCTTACATATGTAATTTTTTTTTGTTTCGAATTTAGGGAATGTAAAAACTATTATCGCAAATTTTTTTTATAACTTTTATTTTTATTCTTTATATGCATTTAATAATTTTACATTTAATAATTTTATATTTGCATTGTTATCTAATTATTAATATAATGTTTATTTTTTTATTTTTATTTTAAACAAATTTCATTGCTTGTTTTGTTACTTTTAGTAGAAATTTGTAACCGATTATGGCCTTTAGGCTAGGTTATTGTGATAAATAAAGAAATTAAAAAAATTAAATTAAAAAAACAGACTACGATTTGACGCTTAAGGGTTTAATGGATTCGGGAGTATTATATCTCAAATTAAAGGTATTTCAATATCCTTTTTAACGATATATATTTTGTTTTTATCCGATAATAAATGACGAAGATACAAAGAATTCAAATTTTGGGGGTCCATAACTCAGGAACCGGGGGCCGCCGACAAAAAAACATGCATCCTTGAACTCGGCATTGAAAGTTCTATCGTCCGTGAAAATTTGAAACAAATCCGAGTTATGCCCGTAAACTAGAGTTTAGCCTAAATGACAGCCTACGATTTAACTTTTGACGTTTACAAAATACATTAGAAAGCAGCAACACCACAATAGAATTTAAGCACCGTTTCATTCGAACTAATGTCAAACAACAACAATGTAACAAGAAGAAACATTTGACCTCCGCTGTGGTTTTAGTATTGAGTACTCAAAAAAATAGTCAGTATTGAGTACTCAATGCCGCAATACTCAATACTTCTACAACACTAAGCCATACACAAACAGCAAATTTTAGAAAAAGCACAAAGAACCAGCAAGACGATTTTAATTAAAGTAAATTGTGAAATTCTTAAGAAATTTTCTGAAAATCCCGAAATTGTAGTTAAATCTGGAGTAAACTATTGTAGAAAAGTTAGATCATACAAAAGGTAAATAAACGGTTATAATTATAAGAAACGCAAGCTGAGAACTGGAAAATTCTATAATAGAAAAAACAAAACGCAATAATGATGCTAACTAAAAGATGAAATTGGATTTTTAAAAGCGATTTTTGGCTTCTAGCCTGTGTCTTGACATGCAATAAAATGATAGTAAAGCAATTGTCAAAATTTCACCTCAGAGCTTTGAAGAATTAATTCCTTTTTTGAATTCACTACCAATCGAATTCAATTTTCTCTAGAATTGAATGAATTCCTTAAGTAATTCACTGAATTCGTTCAACTGAACGCGTTCATCAAACAACAAATTCAAAGAATGAATTGCAATAGTTCTTTTTATTAAATCAAATGGGTTAAAGTTGAGTTTAGTGACACAGCTCCGATCAGGTCAAAATTTTTACCACAGGTAGAACTTTTTATTGGGATTCCACAACAACTTTTTTTTTTGTCGGTCGGACCTATCTCGGGAGTTATTTCGGTTCGAAGTTGGACTTGCTTATAACTCCCTGATTTGTGGTCGGATTTGGACAGTAGGTGCACCATTAGAAAGGTATTAAAAAAATCTTTCATATGGCATTAAAAATTTTTATACCAATTAACCCATTGCGGCCCAGTTAAAATTTTTTTAATTTTTAGAAGGTTCATTTTAACAAAAAAGGGTTTTATTTCATAACATTGCGTATATAACAATATAATTTGTACTTATTACTTTATTGTCGAGACTTACACCTTTCATTCAAGATATAGCTCGACCTCTTAAACCATCAAACAACAAAGTTATTGGGTATTCAAATAAACGGAAATTTTCTTAAGAATTCAAACATGACTATAACGTACCAAAAAATGAAAATATTACTATTATTTTTGTCATCAAAAACCCAAAATTATTTTCCTATTTAACCACTTTTTCATTTTCTTTCATTTTTTTCTTAACAAAAAAAAAAAAGTTTAACCCCTTACAACTTTGCCCGTGTAAGGGCTAAATGCAAAATTTGTACATCAAATTAAAGCGTATACTCTCTATTACAATTATGTTAAATCAAATCATACCATTATATAAGCACTTTTTTGATATTCAAGGGTTTTTCCCGCAAAACTCGCTCTAAAAATATGAAAAACTTGAACCGGCTCGTAATGGGTTAATAAATATTAAAAAATTGTATGTCATATTAAAGCCATTTCAATTACCTCTCCAATGGTGCTCATATTATCCAGATCCGATAATAAATAGCGGAGATACGGGCAAGTGCATGTTTCAACTTTGACCCGAAATAGGGGTCTCCGACAAAAAAATTTTTTTTTTCCTATTCAGCCCAAAAAGTACTACCTGGGTGAAAAAAAAAAACGGAGCTGTGTCCCTAAACTCAACTTGTTCCATCCAATGAATTAATTCACTGGTGAACGCGTTCAATTTTATAAATCGAACGAAAAAAAAGTGAATTAATTCAACACTAAATTCGTTCAATTTAATTTTCGTTCAGTGAATACAAAAAAAAAAAAAAAATAACACGCAGAAAAAAAAAACAGGTGGAACTTTATCTAAGTGCTATGTAATTACACTGTGAGACAAATGGTAGGGGTCAGTGATCGGGAAGGGTTCAAATTACCGGGGAAAGTTATATCGGTAAAAAAGAAGTTATACGTGTCCCGGCGTTTCGCTGGGTCACCCCTAGAAATCGAGATATATCGATTTGACCTTTGGTGGTCTTTTTTTGACATAACTCGAGAACCACTAGTGCGATTTTGCTCAAACAATTACAATTCCTTTAATCTGTTCATATAACGTTTTTTTATGTACTCAACAGTTTTGCCGATAAAAATAAATGTATGAAGAAAAAAATATTTTTTGCCTAAATTATTAAAAAAAAGTTATTGATTTTCATGGTAGCGGTAACAAACATTTATTTTTACCGGCAAAACTGTTGAGTATATAGAAAAACGTTATATGAACAGATTAAAGGAATTGTAATTTTTAATTTTTTTAAAATTGTTTGAGCAAAATCGGACTAGTGGTTCTCGAGTTATGTCAAAAAAAAAGATATATATCGATTCCTAGGGGTGACCCAGCGAAACGCCGGGACACGTATAACTTGTTTTTGACCGATATAACATTTCCCGTTGGTTTCATCCCATCCCGATTTTGACTGTCGCATAGTGTTATCAGAGAAGACAGAAAAAAGCAAAATCCGATGTGTTTAAAGCAAAAAAATATTGCTAAAAAAGCAAGAAAAAAGCAAAAGTAAAAAAACTTGAAAAAACAACAGTTTAAAAAAAAAAATTAAAGTTAAAAAAAGCTATTTTAAAGCTAAAAAACGGAAAATCCAAAAAAAGCAAAAAGAAGCAAATATGAGTAAAATAAGCAATAAAAAGCATAAAAAGCAAAAACAGCAATTTTGTCTTCTCTGGTAATTATACAACTACATAAGTTCGAAGTAAGTTTTACAAATTTCTAGCAAAGTATATGTAATTTTTCGGATATTTTCCACTACACATTAGAGATGAGTGATCCGGTGATTTTTGAATAACGCTGAACGCTGAACTGAACGCGTTCATCAAACAACAAATTCAAAGAATGAATTGCAATAGTTCTTTTTATTAAATCAAATGGGTTAAAGTTGAGTTTAGTGACACAGCTCCGATCAGGTCAAAATTTTTACCACAGGTAGAACTTTTTATTGGGATTCCACAACAACTTTTTTTTTTGTCGGTCGGACCTATCTCGGGAGTTATTTCGGTTCGAAGTTGGACTTGCTTATAACTCCCTGATTTGTGGTCGGATTTGGACAGTAGGTGCACCATTAGAAAGGTATTAAAAAAATCTTTCATATGGCATTAAAAATTTTTATACCAATTAACCCATTGCGGCCCAGTTAAAATTTTTTTAATTTTTAGAAGGTTCATTTTAACAAAAAAGGGTTTTATTTCATAACATTGCGTATATAACAATATAATTTGTACTTATTACTTTATTGTCGAGACTTACACCTTTCATTCAAGATATAGCTCGACCTCTTAAACCATCAAACAACAAAGTTATTGGGTATTCAAATAAACGGAAATTTTCTTAAGAATTCAAACATGACTATAACGTACCAAAAAATGAAAATATTACTATTATTTTTGTCATCAAAAACCCAAAATTATTTTCCTATTTAACCACTTTTTCATTTTCTTTCATTTTTTTCTTAACAAAAAAAAAAAAGTTTAACCCCTTACAACTTTGCCCGTGTAAGGGCTAAATGCAAAATTTGTACATCAAATTAAAGCGTATACTCTCTATTACAATTATGTTAAATCAAATCATACCATTATATAAGCACTTTTTTGATATTCAAGGGTTTTTCCCGCAAAACTCGCTCTAAAAATATGAAAAACTTGAACCGGCTCGTAATGGGTTAATAAATATTAAAAAATTGTATGTCATATTAAAGCCATTTCAATTACCTCTCCAATGGTGCTCATATTATCCAGATCCGATAATAAATAGCGGAGATACGGGCAAGTGCATGTTTCAACTTTGACCCGAAATAGGGGTCTCCGACAAAAAAAAATTTTTTTTCCTATTCAGCCCAAAAAGTACTACCTGGGTGAAAAAAAAAAACGGAGCTGTGTCCCTAAACTCAACTTGTTCCATCCAATGAATTAATTCACTGGTGAACGCGTTCAATTTTATAAATCGAACGAAAAAAAAGTGAATTAATTCAACACTAAATTCGTTCAATTTAATTTTCGTTCAGTGAATACAAAAAAAAAAAAAAAAAATAACACGCAGAAAAAAAAAACAGGTGGAACTTTATCTAAGTGCTATGTAATTACACTGTGAGACAAATGGTAGGGGTCAGTGATCGGGAAGGGTTCAAATTACCGGGGAAAGTTATATCGGTAAAAAAGAAGTTATACGTGTCCCGGCGTTTCGCTGGGTCACCCCTAGAAATCGAGATATATCGATTTGACCTTTGGTGGTCTTTTTTTGACATAACTCGAGAACCACTAGTGCGATTTTGCTCAAACAATTACAATTCCTTTAATCTGTTCATATAACGTTTTTCTATATACTCAACAGTTTTGCCGATAAAAATAAATGTATGAAGAAAAAAATATTTTTTGCCTAAAATATTAAAAAAAAGTTATTGATTTTCATGGTAGCGGTAACAAACATTTATTTTTACCGGCAAAACTGTTGAGTATATAGAAAAACGTTATATGAACAGATTAAAGGAATTGTAATTTTTAATTTTTTTAAAATTGTTTGAGCAAAATCGGACTAGTGGTTCTCGAGTTATGTCAAAAAAAAGATATATCTCGATTCCTAGGGGTGACCCAGCGAAACGCCGGGACACGTATAACTTGTTTTTGACCGATATAACATTTCCCGTTGGTTTCATCCCATCCCGATTTTGACTGTCGCATAGTGTTATCAGAGAAGACAGAAAAAAGCAAAATCCGATGTGTTTAAAGCAAAAAAATATTGCTAAAAAAGCAAGAAAAAAGCAAAAGTAAAAAAACTTGAAAAAACAACAGTTTAAAAAAAAAAATTAAAGTTAAAAAAAGCTATTTTAAAGCTAAAAAACGGAAAATCCAAAAAAAGCAAAAAGAAGCAAATATGAGTAAAATAAGCAATAAAAAGCATAAAAAGCAAAAATAGCAATTTTGTCTTCTCTGGTAATTATACAACTACATAAGTTCGAAGTAAGTTTTACAAATTTCTAGCAAAGTATATGTAATTTTTCGGATATTTTCCACTACACATTAGAGATGAGTGATCCGGTGATTTTTGAATAACGCTGATACCAGTGATCGTGATTTTCAAATCTCCGTTCTTTTAAACAGTGACCGTGATCACGACTTTGTAATAGAGATGGGCGATTTTTGTTCTCAGTGAATGTGATTTGAAAATCGTTGTTCTTTTAAACTGTGATCGTGATCACGGTTTTTCTATGGAAAAGACTTCGATTTTCTGATAAATAAACGAAATAATATTTATGGCGAGTTTTTAAGATGTCAGTTAAACTTGGTTTAGTTAAACCGAAAACGAATTTTGTCAGCCATTTCAAAGTTTATTAACAAAAATTTGCCGGAAAAACTTTTTCTCGAGTAGGTATAATTTATTTCTTTATTGAAATAAAACAAAATAGATCACATTTTAAAAGCAGTATTCCAGTTACAAACTGCGTTAAACTAAAAACTGGGCCTTAAAAGAAAAATAGTTGCGACCGGTAACAAAGACGTGATAGAAGGAGACATTTTATTCAGAAGAGTGTGAAAGCAAGTCACTGTTATTGAAAAAAAACATGTATTACTGTGCACAATGAAGTTTGCAAGAAAGAATAGTAAAAAAATATTAAAAGAACGACATTCCGAGTAACTGTGACTTTAAATATTTGATCACTGCCGTTACCAGTGATTTATCAATAACTGTGATTAAATCACCGGTATGAAAATATCGCTCATCTACTACACATGTATATTAGGGTGGACCTTGTGTCGATATTTTGGTAGATGAGGGCTCTATTCCGTGCCTTTTTGAAAAAAAATGACAATGCCGAAAAAAAAAATTAAAAAAAAAAAAAAATAGGGGTTGCGCACGAGCCGAGAAAAAGGTCCACTTTGCCAAAATTAGGGGGGAAATTGCCATAGGTCATCAGGGGTCACCCGTAGGGGGGAAGAATGTATGGCCGACCCCCATTAACTTTTTACCGCCAACATTTTCCCCCAAGCCACCCACCCCCTAGCTCCTCCCCTTAGGGGGGTCACCATACAAAAATGGAGGTTGCTCAGTATTTTCGAAAAACACCATAGGTCATCAGGGGTCACCCCTAGGGGGGCAAAATATATGACCGACCCCCATTAACTTTTCATCCCCAACATCTTTTCCGAACAAACTTACCCTCTATCTCCACTCCTTGAGGGACTCCCCATACAAAAATACTGAAAATCTATGTATTTACAGTTGCACAATATCGAGATTTTTTTGATTTTTTTTGATTTTTTTACAGAAATTCCACCAATATTCCACCAAAGTTAAGATGACAACACAACTTAGATCGCGCGACGATATTTTTTTGATTGGTTATCCAAGCATGAATATTACGGGGAACAAATTACCGTCGAAGAAGCAAGTGCTAAGAATGCATTTCTTCAACATTCGCAAACGAAACATGTCGAAGAAAAATAGTGCGGTTATAGTCGCGGACGCAGTGATGATTTTTTGGCGCCAAGCAGCTATTCCGACGAAAGCCAGAGGAGATGTTACAAGAAAAATAGCTGCGCTGCACGATGAGTGGGATGCTTTAAGAAAGTCATCTCACAGAAAGACTGAGTCCACTAGAGAAAAAGAGAATAAGTTTTCTGATAGCTTGGATAATCTTTTCGACATCGCACACGCCAACGCCCTTGAGAAAATGACAAATACCGAAGACATTGAGTTTCTGCTAAAGCAAAGAGAAGATGGCCGGCCAGGAACTATGGGAGGTGTGGACGCTACTGATACTCGAACGAGGAAAAGAAAAGCTGAGCGCGAAGAACAAGAAGAGTTGCGACGCAAACGTGCAACGGAATCTAGTAGAGATCAGTTCGCTAAAGGCGGTAAGTTATTTCGCGCTTTGTGTGTTCGTCCAATGTTTATATTCAAATGAAATTCTTTCAATTGCAGTGGTTAAATTCTCAAGCAGTGATTCAAGCGATGATAATGGGAGACAGGAATTGTAAATAACTTGCGCGTTGTGAACGACACTGCCGAAAGAGGAGTAAAAATGATACAAGATTATAATAGAATACTGTGTCAAGGCGAAGAAGAGAAACAGTATTTACTACATGTTATCGATTCTTACCGCAAGAAATACCCATCAGCGAACAAAAATATGTTAATTTGACTATATTATATTAAAAGTGCTTAGTAGTACTACTCAATTACAGCTTCTTTTATTTTTGTATGGGGAGTCCCTCAAGGAGTGGAGATAGAGGGTAAGTTTGTTCGGAAAAGATGTTGGGGATGAAAAGTTAATGGGGGTCGGTCATATATTTTGCCCCCCTAGGGGTGACCCCTGATGACCTATGGTGTTTTTCGAAAATACTGAGCAACCTCCATTTTTGTATGGTGACCCCCCTAAGGGGAGGAGCTAGGGGGTGGGTGGCTTGGGGGAAAATGTTGGCGGTAAAAAGTTAATGGGGGTCGGCCATACATTCTTCCCCCCTACGGGTGACCCCTGATGACCTATGGCAATTTCCCCCCTAATTTTGGCAAAGTGGACCTTTTTCTCGGCTCGTGCGCAACCCCTAATTTTTTTTTTTTTTAATTTTTTTTTTCGGCATTGTCATTTTTTTTCAAAAAGGCACGGAATAGAGCCCTCATCTACCAAAATATCGCAAAAATTTCATTTCAAGGTCCACCTTAATGTATATATTTTGCAAGGATTGTATATATTTTACAAAGAAATGTGGATATTTTACTAGAACTTTGTAAAACTAACTTGAAAATTATGTAGTTGTATAATTACATAGCTCTTAGGTAATATTCTCCCTGTTTTTTCTGTGTGTACGGTTAGTGAATTAAAAAAAAAAATTCGTTCACTGAATTAAAAAAAAATTACGTTCACTGAATTGAAAAAAATACGTTTACTGAATTGAAAAAAAAAATTACGTTCTCTGAACTAAAATGAGAAACAACAACCTATTTTAATAGCTTGTATAGTTCTTAGTATTGTAAAAACGTATAATTGAAATACGTCATAGTCAAGCATCGACATGTTATGGGGAAGCATAAAGCCTATATGACACTTGCTAGATTCTAGTTTTTTGCACCATCAATGCAAATCATATGAAGGATACTGCATTACCAACATCAATTTGATCGTTTTTCGATATAGTTGTTCGCTTCACACACATTATTTCTCACATAAGGAAATTCGTGCTCTTCCATTTTGGATTATTAGTACTGAAACTAGCAAGTGTCATACGGGCTTAAGTTTGAAAAATTAATAGTTCTATTTTTTCCCAAATTCATCTATGTATAAAATTTTTATTTTTAATAGTAAAAGGCTTTATTTTTTAATCATGTAGTGTAACGATTCGTCCGGTTCGGTCTACTACCATGGGAACAGCTACCTATTAATTCCGGCTGTGCTCGTCGGCGGGTGTGGTCTATAAAGTTCCCAAAAAAAAATTATTCCGAATCAGTTACAAGGGATTTTACTTTAGGTAGCAAAAAAAAAAATTTTAACTATATTTATACAGACGTTAGAATAGAAGAAGTAAATGTTGAGGATGGTTTTGTAGTTAGAGGTGTCATTAACTACAAACATACCAAAGCCCACCCACCATACTGACAAAATTATAAAGTTCGTTGTCAGCCAAAAAAAAAAAAAAAATAAAAAGGCACCTACCTAATGTAACCCATACCACCGACTTTACCTTTCGTAATAAAAAAATTTCAAAATTCCATTTTACAGAATCTTAACATATTATAATTTATTAAATAAATAATAAAAAAAAATATGAATTAACTTGCATTAATATAAAATTAAAGATTGGCCACCATGTATATTCAATAAAAAAAAATTCAATTAAAATTCTATATTTAAACTATTAGATATTTTCTTTATAAACAAAAAAATTTTATAGTTAAAATTTTAATTATATTCAATCGGTATTTAATTGATATTTAAGTTAATTCCCAAAATCGAAACATGAATACCTTACAATAATAAAATTTTTAATTGATGGCAACCCTAGTTGCAAACTATTCTAAATTATTTTCAAGTTAATCGCTAATGAAAGTTAAAAAAAAAATCTAACAGATATTCATGTTTTGATTTAAAAAAAAAATTAAAACAAAGTACTTGTTTAATACGAATGAATTGGTGAGAGAATGAGAGTATATTAACCCAGCAAAACCTTTCATTACCATGTAATGAGTTTTAGGTATTGAAATCTTAAGTGTTCACTAGTTACCTTTTAATTACTAAACTACTTATTTTAACATGGTGGTGTCATTGGAGGAAAGTCATTACACTGATGTTACCTGTAAGTAGTTTATCAACTGTTCTATAAATAGATGTTGAATATAAATTTAAAAAAATATAAAAATTTAAAAACCAATAGGAGCTGACACGTATTGATCAGCGTACCCCACGATTGTCAGGCAAACACTCTAACCATTAGACCACGACATCGCTATAATGTTTAATGCTTTAACTTATGTACACATTTATTGTGGCAACTGTTATACATGTCTATTTTTCACAAAACTTGTTGTTATTAAATACTGCTTAATGAACATCAACATTTCTGTAAATAGATGTTTAATATAAATTACAAAAAAAAAAAACAAAAAAACAAAACAATGGAAGCAGACACGAATTGATCAGCGAATCTTATGTCTGTCAGGCAAAAACTCTAATCCCTAGGCTACGCCATAGTTATGGTTTTTAATGATTTATAACATATATTATTTGTTTCAGCTATTGTGAATTAGTAATGTGTGGGGTATAATTATGGGTAACTCATTACATTCAGTTTAAAAGTAATTCAAAGGGTAAGGAGATATGAGATCTAAGTAATGCATGAATAATGACTAGTCATTACCAAGTTTTTGCTGGGAAAAAATGTACTATTTATGTATTTAAAAAGAAAATAATAAAGAAAAACTTACATTACACAATCCATCGATGTCAGGCGCCGGACTGATGATTACCTGCGTGTTGCTTTATTTAATTATTTAGTTAAAAGTATTGAATGTATGTTGAATGTGTTTAAGTGTGGAGTGTGTGTGTGGATTGTGTTACTTATGAGAGATTCTTTCCGTTTCCCCCTTATAACAAAATCCACACAATATAAACAAGTAAGAGAATAAACACAATACAAATGGAAAAGGAATCTTAAATCGTGACGGAAAAAAAGTGAACAAAATAGCAACGGAAACGGAATCTCACTTTTACAACACAGAACACATAGAAAGTCAAGTTGGTTATATTTTATATTTTTCTTTTTGCCACATTCCAACGTTTTGTTGTTTTACATTAGTTAGAATAAAAGGCTGTGAAAGTGTTATTGCTGTTTTTTATATATTTTATAAATGTATAAAGTTAAATCCATTGATATTACTAATGCATGTGCATGTAGAAATCAACCATGTAATCGTACTATACTTGTACTGTGATTGAAATTGTGTGAAAATCTGGCAACATTAGTAAAAAAATCTGAGAGTAAAACAGGAGAATAAGAAATTCCGTTGACAAAATAAAATAAGTTTTATCTCTCACGGAAATCGTTGCACGATTTTAATTGTCAAATTGTATGGAAAAAAACGGGGACCTTTGCATTGTGCTTATACTCTAAATGTGGTTATTGACTACGAATGTGTTTATGTGTGTTTTTTCTTAGAAAGGAGAATAATGATTGTGAAGTTTAATCTAATTTATATATGCATGTGTATTTTATGTGAAAGTTATAAGTTTAATGAATAATTGAATTTGAATCAGGTGACCGTATTAATATTAACACAAAATACAAAATAATTACAAATATGAACAGAAAAAATAAAGTTTGAAGAAAAAAATTAATTATTTAAAACAAAAACTATTTAAGATGAAATATCAAATTTGTTGATATCCTGAGGAAATCATTAAATGATAAACCAATGTACCGCGTAAACAAAAAAAATCTCAATTATAAAAATTAATTTGGTCACCTTATGGCAGTTGTGTGTGGAGGGTGGATTTTCCACAATATGTATAACGTTTATTCAATTAAACAATCGCTTATTAATATCTTCGCGATGACCAAAATGCAATTATAGTCGGCTAACTGAGTACAATAAGTTGTGGGTTGACACTGCAACCTTTATTTTCGGGAAATTCTAAATTTTCAAAACTTGTACTATGATTAAATGATTCCAATGTATTGTTGAAGAATATGCTTTTCTATGTACCACTTTCACATAAAAAGAAAACTTCTATATATGGCAATAGCAAAATTAATGTACACAATCCAATACGGCACAATGTAAAAATCTGGAAACAACAAATTGACGAAGTTATAGCCTACATCCTCACACTAATATCACAGATTGCCTCTCTTACCAAAATTTAGATATTCGAAACAGTAAAATCCGCAAAATTCTCCGCAAATTGTGTTGACATTGACCATATAAAAAAATTCATATAAACGAGGGTAATATAAAATATTCAACCCCAATTTATAAGCAGAATTTTACTTTCACACTCACAAGAAGATATTTACGTTTGATAGAAAATTTCCCCCAAATTTCCGACTTTTAAAAAACATTAAAATGAAATGTTGAATTGATTGAAATAAAATACATTTTATCCAAGTAATTTCGAAAATACACCCACAGAAAAATTCTAGTTCGTCCATAATAAAATGTAATTCCCCTCAATAACTTTGGTCCTTTATTGAAATAGTCGCCCTCACAGTAGGTTGATAAACTGCACCGGGTTTCTATAAAATTTAATATATAGTTTGTTTATTTTTACTAGAAAACGCTGTTAAATTGCTTAGTTACAAATTTTATTTGTAAATAATTGTTTTCTTTACTGAACGGCAGAAAACTGGCTTTGAATTCAGTGAACGTATTTTTTGTTTTTTCAATTCAGTGAACGTAATTTTTTTTTTAATTCAGTGAACGTATTTTTTTTTAATTCATTGAACGTATTTATTTTTAATTCATTGAACGTAATTTTATTTTTTTTAATTCAATGAACGAAAGCGAAATTGAACGAATTCGAATTTTTTTTTTTTTTTTTCGTTCGGTTTATAAAATTGAACGCGTTCACCAGTGAATTAATTCATTTGATTTAATAAAAAGAACTATAGCAATTGAATTAATTCGTAACAAAATAAATCGAACGAAAACAAATATGAATTAATTCCATTCAATATATGGTCCTTAGTGAATTAATTCAACATGGGTTCGTCAGAAGTGGAAGAAAATATGAAACAGGTTGATCTTAGACTACTTTTCTCCCTCAAATATCAAAATTTTATACTATTCTGAGCGTATAGCATTCCTCCGCGAGGTTTTCTTCAAAAAAATGATGCAATTTTTCAGAGTTTTCTATAAAAAACATTTGAAAATTTTATCAAAAGGGAGGGAGTTATTTTAAGCCTTTTTTGTATGAAAAAATTGCAAGCATGTCGAAAGTGTTTTTTAAGATTAAGGGTCGGAGAATGGGCAAATAAACAGCCAAACATAAATGGGGCCCTTGCCCACCCCAGAAAAATGGTCTAGGTACGCCTATGAAAATTGCTCACATTGTTTATTTGCGTTTATATTAATATTAAAAAATAACAAAATCCCGGGAGTTTTAAGAAATAATCCCGGGACTCGGGATTTTGCCAATCCCGAAAATCCCGGGATTCGGGATTTCCCGTTTGGCATCCCTAATGTCTACAATTGTAGAATTATGTGCTAATTCATAAAAAAAATGTATTTGGTATTTGAAGCTTGCTATAGTTAAAGTAGATATTTCGCTTAAAGAGTTATTAGAAATCTTGATTCATAATCGTATTTTAACTATAACTTAATTTTTCGATTTGATACTGGCAACACTATTGTTTATTTTCTCTCTTCTCCCAAATAAGTCGTAAGTGATTTACAAATTTAGTAAACGATTGACTCGGTAATCGGAAGTGAAAATGTATTTTTTTTTTTTTTTTTTAATAATAAATACAGCATTTATTTACTTCAAATTACATAACCAAAGCCCTGGGGCCATATATAATTAATAAAAGCTACTACAAAAAAATAATTTAAATAAAGATAATAAGATAATGTATTTCCTTAAATTAGAGAACTAATGATGTGCTAAGATAAATTTAAAAACCATTAAAAATATTTTTTTTTATTTATAAAGCAAATCAATGGAAATGTGTGTAAAAAAGTAATTTTTTAGAACATATTATTCAAAGCATACAAAAGTAATCGAATTTCGAATAATGTTTTAACAGTCTGTACATCACTATTGTTTTGTTTTTCTTTTTAATTTAATTTTTACATTTTTTTGGAAATTTTTTCGAAAATGGTCATTGGCTACGCAATTGTAGTTTTTTTCAGTTTGATGGATGCAAGTTGTTGGAAGCCACACATTCTAGGGATGGGATGGCTATAATAAATCATTTCATGCCTGAAAATGAAATAATTAACAATTAAATGGTGGCTTCCTCACTCCAAACTTTATAAAAGGTTTAAAGTTAGTGAGTACCAACTATAAACCTTTATTATTTTCTTCATTATTAAGCAAATATGAATACTGTTTTTCACAAATTAGCTTAAAATCCTGCAATAAGACTGTTGTAAAAGTTTATGAATTAGACCATTAGCTTATGCTTGCAATTGTAGAATAAGCTTACCTAGTGTCTTCAAATGCAATGAAATGTGTAAAGAAATTTGAAAATAACACACAAAGCAACAACAAAATTATTTTCGTTGTTGTTGTTTTGTGTGTTATTTTCAAATTTCTTTGCACATTTCATTGCATTTGAAGACACTAGGTTACCTAGGTTATCTAGTGTCTTCTAATGCAATGAAATGTGCAAAGAAATTTGAAAATAACACACAAAGCAACAACAAAATTATTTTCGTTGTTGTTTTGCGTATTTTATTTTCAAATTTCTTTACACATTTCATTGCATTTGAAGACACTAGGTTATGCCTACAATTGTAGAATTAGCTTAAGCTTGCAAATAACCAATTCACATTTTATTGTTTTTTTTTTTTTTTTATTAATTAGTAAAAAATAATAATAAATAAATAAAAAGTAAAAAATTTATATGAAAAAAATCAAGTCTCAATAAATTTAACTTAAAACTTTAACTTTAATTTTTACATCCGCTCTCTATTGATGCAAAACTGAGAATGAAATGATAATGCACGCGCAGAGGACGAAGTCGAGCGGCTTCGAGTCGGCTAACAGCCGCCGCCGACCAATTCTTAGTTGTAAGAGCCGCCGCCGAAGTATGCGGCTTATATCGGCTAAAATTCTTAGCCGAATTTGTCGGCTAAGCTGACTGGTTCATTATTTTTTTTAGATTATAATTTTTTAAATAAGCAGGTTATTTAGAAATCTTGATATATTTAATATTTTGTTGTTATTATTGATGTACGGTAAGTCAGAGCTTTGAAGAATTAATTCCTTTTTGAATGAATTCACTACCAATCGAATTCAATTTTCTCTAGAATTGAATGAATTCCTTTTCTTAAGTAATTCACTGAATTCATTCAACTGAATGCGTTCATCAAACAACAAATTCAAAGAATTAATTCAATTGCAATAGTTCTTTTTATTAAATCAAATGAATTAATTCACCGGTGAACGCGTTCAATTTTATAAATCGAACGGAAAAAAAGTGAATTAATTCCTTACTGAATTAATTTACCACTGAATTCATTCAATTTCATTTTCATTCAGTGAATTAAAAAAAATAAAATTACATTCAGTGAATTAAAAAAAAATAATAAGTTCACTGAATTGAAAAAAAATAAAATAAGTTCACTGAATTAAAAAAAAAATAAAATAAGTTCACTGAATTAAAAAAAAATTAAATAAGTTCACTGGATTCGAAGCCTGTTTTCTGCCGTTCAGTAGAAGAAAACAATAATGTACAAATAAAAGTTTTAAATAAGCAATTTTACAGCGTGCGCTAGTAACAAATTAGAAACCGGATGCTGTTTATCAACCTACATGATTCAAAAATAAAGCCTTTTACTATTAAAAATAAAAACTTTACAGATATAGATAAATTTGGAAAAAAAATATAACTATATAACTAGTTTGAAAAATTAATAGTTATATTTTTTTTTTCCAAATTTATCTATATCTGTAAAGTTTTTATTTTTAATAGTAAAATGCTTTATTTTTGAATCATGTAGGTTGATAAACAGCATCCGGTTTTTAATTTGTTACTAGCACACGCTGTAAAATTGCTTATTTAAAACATTTATTTGTACATTATTGTTTTCTTCTACTGAACGGCATTAAACAGGCTTTGAATTCAGTGAACTTATTTTATTTTTTTTTCAATTCAGTGAACTTATTATTATTTTTTTTAATTCACTGAATGTAATTTTATTTTTTTTTTAATTCATTGAATGAAAATGAAATTGAATGAATTCAGTGGTGATTAATTCAGTAAGGAATTAATTCACTTTTTTTCCGTTCGATTTATAAAATTGAACGCGTTCACCGGTGAATTAATTCATTTGATTTAATAAAAAGAACTATTGCAATTGAATTAATTCGTAACAAAATAAATCGAACGAAAGCAAATATGAATTAATTCCATTCAATATATGGTGCTTAGTGAATTAATTCATCGAATTTTTTATTCAGAATTGAAAAATTGAATTAAGGAATGAATTCTTCAAAGCTCTACGGTAAGTTCTCAATTGCGAAAATTGTAAGTTTTACTGAGCATATTTAGAAAGTTTCCGTGCACAGAACTTGCATAGAAAGTCAAGTTCCCTATATTTTATATTTTTACATTGTTGTTGTTTGACATTAGTTGGAATTAAACGGGGCAAGGGCCCCATTTATGTTTGGCTGTTCATTTGCCCATTCTCAGACCCTTAATCTAAAAAAAACACTTTCGACATATGCTTGCGATATTTTCATACAAAAAAAATTTTTTTTGATAAAATTTTCAATGTTTTTTTATAGAAATTTCTGAAAAAGGTATCCTTTTGTCCGAAGAACACCTCGTGCAGGGAATGCTATACGCTCAGAATAGTATAAAACTTTGATATTTGATAGAGAAAAGAAATCTAAGAACAACCTGTCTCATATTTTCTCCCACTTCTGACGAACCCATTCTTACCCCATATTTGGACCACTTAAATTACCGAGGTGATCAAAAAATGACATTTTCATCGTAGAATTTTTGCTTCTACAAGATATTGAAATTTCCTCAAAATAGTACACTCATAGAAACAAATCTGTAAAAATAGCAGAAAAAGTAACTAAAAATTAGTTAAAAATGATGCTGCAGTAGAATCTGTTAAATTAGCAGATTTTTTTTGTTAAATAGAAATAAAATAATAACAGCAAAAATAAACCTGGTAAATCTACAGTTTTACAATTTTTTTTAGTAAATATTTCTGCTAATTTAACATTATAGACTGCTATTTGCATTCAACTAAATTTAGCTTAAAAACGAGTAAAAAGGTTAAAGTCGGGCATGCCGACTATACAATACCCTACACCAGTCTGGTGTATTGTTTGGATCCGAAATTCGAATGGGTTAAAATGGGGCTTGTGTCAAAATTTTCTATAATGTGAGTCAGCGCACCAAATTTCATTAAAATATCTTAATATTTGCGACCTGCCGTTTGTAACCAAGCCAATTTTGGGGGGACCCTTATATGGGCACTAGTTCTAAACATGGACCGATGTTCACCAAAATCAATAGGCTTCGTCCTTGGGCCAACATAGGTCTATGTACCAAATTTCATCAAAATATCTTAATATTTGCGACCTGCAGCGTATAAACAGTATAATTTTGGTAGGACGCTTATATGGGCACTAGGTCTAAACATGGACCGATGTTCACCAAAATCAATAGGCTGCGTTATTGGGCCAATATAGGTCTGTGTACCAAATTTCATTAAAATATCTTAATATTTACGACCTGCAGCGTATAAACAGTATAATTTTGGTGGGACCCTTATATGGGCACTAGGTCTAAACATGGACCGATGTTCACCAAAATCAATAGGCTGCGTTATTGGGCCAATATAGGTCTGTGTACCAAATTTCATCAAAATATCTTAATATTTACGACCTGCAGCGTATAAACAGTATAATTTTGGTAGGACCCTTATATGGGCACTAGGTCTAAACATGGACCGATGTTCACCAAAATCAATAGGCTGCGTTATTGGGCTAACATAGGTCTGTGTACCAAATTTCGTCAAAATATCTTAATATTTACGACCTGCAGCGTATAAACAATATAATTTTGGTAGGACCCTTATATGGGCACTAGCTCTAAACATGGACCGATGTTCACCAAAATCAAACTTGTTCGTCCTTGGGCCAACATAGGTCTGCGTACCAAATTTCATCAAAATATCTTAATATTTGCGACCTGTAGAGTGCGCACAAGATTGCATGGACAGACAGACGGACGGACAGACGGACATCGTTAAATCGAAATAAAAAAAAAATTCTGAACCGATCGGTATACTATAAGGTGGGTCTACGACCAATATTTTTTGGTGTTACAAACATCAGCACAAACTTATAATCAGGGTTCGTATTTGCACGCACATGTGCGCACATTTTCACACATCTTGCACTTGCACATGTGCATGTGCAAATTTGTGTTTATACTTCGCACATGCACATGTGCATGTGCAAATTTTTGTTTATACTTCGCACATGCACATGTGCATGTGCGCATTTGACTTTATACTTTGCACTTGCACATGTGCATGTGCGAAAATATTTTGCACTTCGCACATGGAGATGTGCAAGTGCAAATACTATTCGCACATGCACATCAAAATGTGCATGTGCGAATGCTATCCGCACATGCACATCTCCATGTGCGATGTGCGAATACAAATTCGCACATGCACATGTGCAAGTGCAGACTGGTACTTGCACATTACACATCAACATGTGTATGTGCAAAATGTGCACACATGTGCGCGCACATGGATGCAAAAAATCGCTGAAATTGATAAAAGTTTCAATATCAGAAAAAAACGCCGAAACAAGAAAAAAAAATGCAAAAATTTTTAAAAATCGTCAAAATTGAAAAAAAAACACCAAAAATCGCCAAAAATTTTAAAAATTGCCAAAAATGAAAAATTTTGAAAAAATCGTCAATATTTGAAAAAATTGCCCCAAATTAAAAAAAATCGTCAAAAATTTAAAAAAGTCGTCAAAAATTGGAAAAAATCGATAAATTTGAAAAATTTAAAAAATTGAAAAATTTTGTAAAAATTTTAAAATTTTGTAAAAATTTTGAAATTTTGTAAAAATTTTGAAAAAATCGTCATAACTTGAAAAAATCGTCAATATTTGAAAGAATTGCCCAAAATTAAAAAAAATCGTCAGAAATTATACAAAATTGCAAAATATCGTAAAAATTTTGAAAAAATCGACAAAATTTGAAAAAAGTACCAAAATCGTCAAAATTTCAAAAAGTCGTCAAAAATTGGAAAAAATCGAAAAATTTGAAAAATTTAAAAATTTTGTAAAAATTGAAAAATTTTGTAAAAATTTTGAAAAAATCGTCATAACTTGAAAAAATCGTCAATATTTGAAAGAATTGTCCAAAATTAAAAAAAATTGTTAGAAATTATACAAAATTGCAAAATATCGTAAAAATTTTGAAAAAATCGACAAAATTTTAAAAAATCGTCAATATTTGAAAAAATTGGCCAAATAGTCAAAATTTAAAAAAAATCGTCAAAAATTAGACAAAAATGCGAAATATCGTAAAAATTTTGAAAAAATTGTCAATATTTGAAAAAATTACCAAAATCGACAAAATTTCAAAAAGTCTTCAAAAATTGGAAAAAATCGGAAAATTTTGAAAAATTGCCAAAATTGAAAAATTTTGAAAAAATCGTCATAACTGAAAAAATCGTCAATATTTGAAAATATTGCCCAAATAGTCAAAATTTAATAAAAAAATCTTCAAAAATTAGACAAAATCGCCAAAATTGCGAAATATCGAAAAAATTTTGAAAAAATTGTCAATATTTGAAAAAATTACCAAAATCGTCAAAATTTCAAAAAGTCGTCAAAAATTGGAAAAAGTCGGAAAATTTAAAAAAATTGCCAAAATTGAAAAATTTTTAAAAAATATCAAAATTTCAAAAAGTCGCCAAAAATTGGAAAAAAATTGCAAAATGCCCGAATTGAAAAAGTCGTAAAAATTTGTGAAAATCGACAAAAATTGTTTCTCGAATATTTTTTCTTGTTCCAAAACCGTTGTCCGTTTTCATCTAACTCATTTAGTTTTCGAGATACGGGAGATATTCCAAATAAAAGCCCTTTTCTCTCTACGACGCTTAGTTTTCGAGAAAAACGTCATTTTAAAATCTAGCAATACAAGTCAAAATCTAGTTCCGCTATCGGGGTATTGGTGGCGAGTTTTGAACTTTGGTGCACTCAGTTTTCCTCTAGCTCTTCTAGTTTTCGAGATATGGAAGATTTAAATTTTATTTAAGCGATTTTCGCACTTATTTTTCCACATATGACTCACTATGACTTCCGTGTTCCAAAACCGTTGTCCGTTTTCATCTAACTCATTTAGTTTTCGAGATACGGGAGATATTCCAAATAAAAGCCCTTTTCTCTCTACGACGCTTAGTTTTCGAGAAAAACGCAAGTCAAAATCTAGTTTCGCTATCGGGGTATTGGTGGTGTGTTTTGAACTTTGGTGCAGTCACTTTTCCTCTACCTCTTCTAGTTTTCGAGATATGGACGATTTAAATTTTATTAAAGCGATTTTCGCACTTATTTTTCCACATATGACTCACTATGACTTCCGTGTTCCAAAACCGTTGTCCGTTTTCATCTAACTCATTTAGTTTTCGAGATACGGGAGATATTCCAAATAAAAGCCCTTTTCTCTCTACGACGCTTAGTTTTCGAGAAAAACGCGATTTTAAAATCTAGGAATGCAAGTCAAAATCTAGTTTCGCTATCGGGGTATTGGTGGTGAGTTTTGAACTTTGGTGCAGTCACTTTTCCTCTACCTCTTCTAGTTTTCGAGATATGGACGATTTAAATTTTATTAAAGCGATTTTCGCACTTATTATTTCACAGATGACTCACTGTGACTTCCGTGTTCCAAAACCGTTATCCGTTTTCATCTAACTCATTTAGTTTTCGAGATACGGGAGATATTCCAAATAAAAGCCCTTTTCTCTCTACGACGCTTAGTTTTCGAGAAAAACGCGATTTTAAAATCTAGCAATGCAAGTCAAAATCTAGTTCCGCTATGGCGGTATTGGTGGCGAGTGTTGAACTTTGGTGCACTCAGTTTTCCTCTAGCTCTTCTAGTTTTCGAGATATGGAAGATTTAAATTTTGTTTAAGCGATTTTCGCACTTATTTTTCCACATATGACTCACTATGACTTCCGTGTTCCAAAACCGTTGTCCGTTTTCATCTAACTCAT
Organism: Leucophora obtusa; assembly: GCA_949987735.1. Classification (NCBI taxonomy): domain Eukaryota; kingdom Metazoa; phylum Arthropoda; class Insecta; order Diptera; family Anthomyiidae; genus Leucophora; species Leucophora obtusa. Next base: position 27,287,552 of record OX465297.1, read on the forward strand.
TTAGTTTTCGAGATACGGGAGATATTCCAAATAAAAGCCCTTTTCTCTCTACGACGCTTAGTTTTCGAGAAAAACGCGATTTTAAAATCTAGGAATGCAAGTCAAAATCTAGTTTCGCTATCGGGGTATTGGTGGTGAGTTTTGAACTTTGGTGTACTCAGTTTTCCTCTAGCTCTTCTAGTTTTCGAGATATGGACGATTTAAATTTAATATAAGCGATTTTCGCACTTATTATTTCACAGATGACTCACTGTGACTTCCGTGTTCCAAAACGGGAGATATTCCAAATAAAAGCGCTTTTCTCTCTACGACGCTTAGTTTTCGAGAAAAACGCGATTTTAAAATCTAGCAATGCAAGTCAAAATCTAGTTTCGCTATCGGGGTATTGGTGGTGAGTTTTGAACTTTGGTGCAGTCAGTTTTCCTCTAGCTCTTCTAGTTTTCGAGATATGGAAGATTTAAATTTTATTTAAGCGATTTTCGCACTTATTTTTCCACAGATGATGCGAAAATCGCTTTAATAAAATTTAAATCGTCCATATCTCGAAAACTAGAAGAGGTAGAGGAAAAGTGACTGCACCAAAGTTCAAAACTCACCACCAATACCCCGATAGCGAAACTAGATTTTGACTTGCATTCCTAGATTTTAAAATCGCGTTTTTCTCGAAAACTAAGCGTCGTAGAGAGAAAAGGGCTTTTATTTGGAATATCTCCCGTATCTCGAAAACTAAATGAGTTAGATGAAAACGGACAACGGTTTTGGAACACGGAAGTCATAGTGAGTCATATGTGGAAAAATAAGTGCGAAAATCGCTTAAATAAAATTTAAATCTTCCATATCTCGAAAACTAGAAGAGCTAGAGGAAAACTGAGTGCACCAAAGTTCAAAACTCGCCACCAATACCCCGATAGCGGAACTAGATTTTGACTTGTATTGCTAGATTTTAAAATCGCGTTTTCTCGAAAACTAAGCGTCGTAGAGAGAAAAGGGCTTTTATTTGGAATATCTCCCGTATCTCGAAGACTAAATGAGTTAGATGAAAACGGACAACGGTTTTGGAACACGGAAGTCATATTGAGTCATCTGTGGAAAAATAAGTGCGAAAATCGCTTATATAAAATTTAAATCGTCCATATCTCGAAAACTAGAAGAGCTAGAGGAAAACTGACTGCACCAAAGTTCAAACTTCGCCACCAATACCCTGATAGCGGAACTAGATTTTGACTTGCATTGCTAGATTTTAAAATCGCGTTTTTCTCGAAAACTAAGCGTCGTAGAGAGAAAAGGGCTTTTATTTGGAATATCTCCCGTATCTCGAAAACTAAATGAGTTAGATGAAAACGGACTACGGTTTTGGAACAGGGAAGTCATTGCGAGTCATCTGTGAAAATATAAATGCGAAAATGAATTTTGCGTTTTTTTTAATTTTTGAAGATTTTTTTTCAAATTTTCACCATATAATTTTTCATCGTTTCTAATTCTGACGATTTTCATGATTTCGAATTTCTGACAGTTCTGCCATTTTCGATTTTTTTTTTAATTTTGACGATTTTTTTTAAATATTACTTTTTTTAATTTTTGCAGTTTTTTCAAATATTCGCGAATTTTTCAAATTATGCCGATTTTTTCAACACATGACTATTTTCAAATTTTGGAGATTTTTCAATTTTGGCGATTTTTCTGAATTTTTGGCGATTTTTTTAAATTTTGGGAATTTTTCCAATTTTAGAAATTTTTGACGATTTTTTTATAATTTTTGACGATTTTTCAAATTTTGACGATTTTTTCCAATTTTTGGGCTTTTTTCCAATTTTGGAAAATTTTTCAAATTTTGACGATTTTTTTCAATTTTGGCGATGTTTTTTTAATTTTTGAAGATTTTGCCAAATTTTGACTTTTTTTAAATTTTAGTGTTTTTTTCAATTTTTTTTCCATTTTGGCGATTTTTTCGAATTTTTAACGATTTTTTCAATTTCGGCAATTTTTTTAAATTAAATTTTTTTTTGACGATTTTTTCAAATTTTTGACGATTTTTCAAATTTTGACGATTTTTTCCACTTTTTGGGATTTTTCCAATTTTGGAAATTTTTTAAAATTTTGGCGATTTTTTTTAATTTTTGAAGATTTGTCAAATTTTTCACAATTTTTCAAATTTTTACTTTTTTTTCGAATTTTAGTGTTTTTTCAAATTTTGGAATTTTTTTCAAATTTTGACGATTTTTTAAAATTTTCGCGATTTTTTTTCCAATTTTTAACGATTTTTTCAATTTTGGCAATTTTTTTAAATTTTGCGGTTTTTTTCAAATTTTTGACGATTTTTCAAATTTTGACGATTTTTTCTGTTTTTTTCCAATATCGGCGATTTTTTTAAATTTCGGCGATTTTTTTAAAATTTGAAATTTTTTTTTTAAATTATGCAATTTTTTTAAATTATGCAATTTTTTTAAATTTTAAAGATTTTTTTAAATTCGGCGATTTTTTCATATTTGTCAATTTTTTTTTTAATTTTTGGCGATTTTTTGAAAATTTGGACAGTTCTTTTTTAATTTCGGCGATTTTTTTTTCAATTTTGGCGATTTTGTATCCATTTTTGCATTTTTTTTTAAATTATTATCGATTTTTTTTATATATTTGCGATTTTCGACAATATTAGCGATTTTTTTCTAATGTTAGCTGTTTTTTTAATGCACGTGCATATGCACTTGCACTCGCACATGTGCGAATTTGTATTCGCACATCGCACATGGAGATGTGCATGTGCGAATAGTATTCGCACATGCACATTTTGATGTGCATGTGCGAATAGTATCTACACTTGCACATCTTGATGTGCGAAGTGCAAAATATTTTCGCACATGCACATGTGCATGTGCGAAATATGAAGTCAAATTCGCACATGCACATGTGCATGTGCGAAGTATAAACAAAAATTTGCACATGCACATGTGCATGTGCATCTTTTGTCTGCACATCAATTTTTGCACATGTGCATGTGCGCACATGTGCGTGCATTACGAAGCCTGCTTATAATACCCTGACCACATAGTGGTGTAGGGTATAAAAAATATGGTTTGTATTTATACAAGGTTTACAAGGAATTTACGAGTTTATATGAAAACCCTTATTATAATTAAATATATAAATAAATACCAAAATTTATTCACATAGTATGTACGAGGGCGACCGCAAAAGTAACTGGCCTCCCGGTGAAAAATTTCCATATATGAACATTAGGGCGGGTCGATTTAATAATCGCCCATGGCTCAGTGAAAATCGTATTCTAGGGATCAAAATAAGAAACTTTGCCGAAGGAACCATACCTCTAAAACGAATTCTACTACTAGAAAAGAAAATAAAAAAATTACTGTTTGAAGTCTTTTTTACTTTCAAGTCTGGGCATTTTTTCTTTTCTATTACTAAGTTAAATTAATTTTTTCATTTACATATGTTCTGACTAAATAAATTTCTAAGGAGAAAAAATAAATAAAATAATAAAAATAAATAAAATAAATAAAAAATAATAAAATAAAGTGCCAAAAATGGTGATTTTTTAAAATGTTTGTATGGGGAACCCCCCAGGGGAGTTCCAGGGGGTGTACCACTGGCATGGGTGGATCGGCCCTCCAAAGTTAGTGGGGGTCGGTCATACATTTGGACTCGATTGGGGCACTCTAAATGGGTCAAAGTGGGATTTTTCAAAACTTGACCCTACGGGACAAAAGTCAACAGTTAGGGGTAGTAGAATTCGTTTTAGAGGTATGGTTCCTTCGGCAAAGTTTCTTATTTTGATCCCTAGAATACGATTTTCCCTGAGCCATGGGCGATTTTTTTGCCTCCCCACAAATCGACCCAGCCTAATGAACATTTATGGTTCAACCATATATGTATGGATCCGAAAAATGAGGTAACACCTAAGTATATGTTCATATATGGACATATATGAACATATACATTTATTAAATATATGCGAATACATGCGAACGTTGCTGTCCTTTACTATAAGGTTGTACGATAGATAAAAATTTATGTATGACATTCAAATTAGGCGCTACATATGTTCCTTTTTTTATTCATGGCATTAAATATAATTCCATATTTATCCAAATATGAGTTCCTTTTACATATATGGAAAAATGTATTCTTCGAAATATGTTCATATACAAGTCCCTTTTGCATAAATTGAATAACATATACTTTCATATTTGTCCATATATGAGTGCCATTTCCATATATGAAATAACAGATGCTTCCATATATGTCTGTATATGAAATTTTTTTCCATATATGGAATCACATATACTTCCATATATGTTCATATAAAATCCATATATGTTCATAAAAAATCCATATTTGTTCATATGTGTCCATACATAAACCATATATGAACATGTTTGAGCGTATATGAACATTTTTCACCGGGCTGGCACATTTTCTGTTTTACTAGCAACTTTTTTTTTTTTTAAAGCAATCTTTTATAAGCCATCTGTCAAAATTTCCGAAATATTTAACGATTATTTTCTTTGTTACAGGTGATTGAAGTAATCAAGTTTTGTAATTTTTAAAAAATGGAAAATAAAGAGTTTCGTGCGGTAATTAAACACTTTTATATGAAAGGTTATACGCCACAATTAATCAAAGATGAATTGGATTCTGTTCATGGTGATAATGCACCATCATACTCCACCGTGAAATCCTGGGTTCAACAATTTAAAATGGGTCGTTCAAGTACGGAAGATGAACAACGGTCTGGAAGACCGAAAACTGCTACTACTATTGAAAACATTAGAAAAATATTTAATGAAGTGACTAAAGATAGGCGAATAAAGCTCCGAGAACTTGCTGATATTGTTAAAATACACGAAATACATGTTTGGAGTATTTTACATGATAAACTCCACATGAAAAAGCTATCTGCAAGATGGGTACCGCGTTTGTTGACTTTGCCCCAAAAAATCGTCCGTTGGACCAATACCGAGGAGCTTTTAGCGATTTATCAGCGTAATCCAATAGAGTTCTTGCGCCGATTCATAACTGTTAATGAAACATGGATCCATCACTACATCCCAGAATGCAAAGAACAGTCAAAACAATGGATAGAAGCTGGTAAAAGTGGTCCCAAGAAGGCGAAAACTGTTAAGTCAGCAGGAAAAGTAATGGCCACAGTATTTTGGGATGCAAGGGGTATAATATTTATTGATTATCTTGAGAAAGGAAAAACTATAAATAGTGAATATTATTGTGCATTATTGGATCGGTTGAGTGAAGAAATCAAGATAAAACGACCGCATTTAGAAAAAAAAGTGAAGGTCTTGAAAAATCTTATTTTTCGGATGGAATTAAAAAACTTGAAAAACATTTGATGAAGTGTATTGAGTTGAAAGGAGATTATGTTGAAAAATAAATAATAATAATTCCAAAAAAAAACGGTTCTTTTTATGTTAGGCCAGTTACTTTTGCGGTCGCCCTCGTACAGTTTGTTTCAATCTGATAATATAGTGTTTGTGGAAATTTTGCTCCATGAAAATTTTAAAAGGGGCGCTCACGACAAGGAAGGTGCAATTTTCCAATTTCGCATTTTTGCAAGGTACATTTTTTGACGTGAATACCCTTAATAAAATTGTAAAAAATCTGCATCTTTGAATTTTTACAATATTTTTGCTGGGAGCCTAAAAATATCAAAAGTTAAATGGAACTTTAACAAAAATTATGTTAATTGATTTTAAAATTTAAAATTTTTTGCCATGCTCTTATAATTTTGTATACGAAAAAATAAAGAAAAATTTAACTGTAAAAAAATTCCAAGTGTCTTCAAAAAATGTATTTTTGTAATTTCATCTTTTATGGGTTACGAAAAAGTTTGCAATATTCTTAGATTTTAATAAAATGGTATAATTTTTTTTCCAAAAATTAAGGTAATACTATTTAAAAAAAAGTATAAACTTTTGCAAAAACATATTATCTATTTCATTAATAAATCCTTATATATACCTAATTTTTGGTTAAAATCCTAAAAATTACCAAAGCTTTAAAATATGTATATTAAAAAGCTTACTTTAAGGGGCACCCCTCAAAAAAAAAAAAAAAAATGTGACCCTCTGGAATTAAAAAAGAAAATTTTTTTCTATATGGTGTTGAGGAGGCCGCTAGGTCCGAAAAGCCGAAACAAGCCAAAATCAAATTAAAGGAAATTTTCTCACGATTCCAAATATACATTTTGTTTTAAGATCCGGAAAATAGAATTCGGGCTAGGTGCATTTTTGTCATTTTAGGTGTTAAAAAATACTATTTTGTAGTTGCTATCGTTGGTACATAGCGTACAGTTGGTGTTTTTTTTATTTTTGTTTTGGAAAAAATTAAAATTTAATGAATATTTGGGGTTTTTTTGTATTGTGGCACATAGCGCCGCAGTCGAAATCGCGCAATTTTTTCAAAAAAATTTAATTTTTTGGTACGTTCCCAGCAAAATATTGGTAATGACACCTCATTGCTGTCTGCATTACCAATAATGATATATCATTACCTTTTGCATTATTTTGTAATATAAAATAATGACTTGCTAATAACGGCCTATTGTAGTCATTGCTTTTAAGTATAAAATAATGACTTACTCGCAATATTTTAAATAAGTACCCAGTCAGAAAAATACAGTCGGCGGAACGTTGGACACGACAGTACATACGTTGGCAAAACGACTGAATTTCAACGTTTACAGTAGCCTTTCAACGTCAAAATGATAACACCATTAAACGGTTATACGACTCTATTTTTCGACGTTGGCAAACCATCGTTAATACAAAAAATATATATTTAATTCTTTAATTCCCAGTGGAACATAGGGCCGCTCATAGGTTTCAGTAATCATTAAATAAAAAAAATATTGTACCATAAAAATGGAAAATTTATTATTTTGCCGATACTATAAATACGAAAAATGAAAGGTTTTTCCAATACCTTTTTCTAAATATTCTAAATTTTATCTATATCTAAATCTTCTAAATAGAAATGTGATGATATTTTTCTTCAAAGTAATATTTTTAATGAAAATACCATTTTTTTGGTTTTTGTTTACCATCAAAAGAAATAGGATTGCACAATGTTAAAAATTTAAATGAAAATAATGTTGAAGTAAACATTCATTTGGTAGAATTTCAGTGTATTCTCACTAAACATCATAATGAAATAATTGCAATAACTCTTATACACAAATAATTGAATGGAATCTTAATCTCAAATAAAGTATATTTTAAAACAAACAATTGTTAATTTAGTAATAACTCTTTTCTCGAAAATTAAAGAAGTTTAATTTTCTATTCGAATTGACAGAAAAATAGTGCGTTCATTAAACCTATCGTGGAAATTTGTACAAATACATCAAAAAATACCGTTATACATAAAAAAATCAAATATTTTAGTGGTATTCATTTACCCGTACTTTTTTACACAAATGGTAATTTCATAAGTTTACACCATAATTTTAATAAACACACTTTGTCAAATTTTTTATACTTTCAATCGTATTTGACACATTTGGCAAAGCACTGTTTTAGGTAGTACTGGCAAAACACTTGTTAAAAAAAATCCGTGCTCTACCAGCACTACATTTTTTGAAGCGTCGGCAATTTCTGGCTGGGTACTTTTTATAAAGTTAAATTTTATACATTTTTATTTATTATATGTAAATATGTTTTGTGTTAAAATTTTTATGACGAGTTCAAAAATTACAGACTAGCAAAAACTTTAAAATCACTGATATGTATTTTCTGGAGCTAATAGTATTTGTGTAACTCCTTATTTTTAAGAATCAAGTAAGCAGTCGGATAACCACTTATAATTCAACTTTTCGTAACCATTTGTGTAACCACTTATTATTCAAAATCTCATAACTACTTACTTTTCATTTTTTAGTAAGCGAGCGGGTAAGCGTGACTATTGATAAAAACGACCACGCCAAACAAAAATAATAAATATGAAATTTTTTAATAAAATTCTTTGAAAATGTTTACTTTAATTCAATATTTAATGGGGTCATTTTGTAACTCGAATGAAAAACGTTTTTTGTTTTCGTTTGAAACGTAAACGAAAATATTTGGTATTTTATAAAACGGGTAGTAGTTTGCGTTTATTGCAATTTGCGAGTTATTATTGCCAGACAAAAAAAAAAAAATATTTGTGACATGGAATTACAAATTATTTAAATATAAATTTGTTCATAGAGTTTTTCAAGTCTGTTTAGCCTGATTGGTAAATGAGTTGTTATTTTTAGTTCTAATATTTTTAGGGTCCAGGTATCGAATCCTGTGTGGGGCAATTTTTTTTATTAGTAGTTTTTTTTTGTGATATATTTTTGGACATTTTTCCTAATAATATGAAACAAATATATTTAAAAAATTTTGAATTTTACAGAAAATCAACCTAAATTAGAAGAACCTTCCATTAGCGGATAGCGAAGGAGTACAAAGTATGGTTTGTTAAGATGGCCCTTAAGTTTCGAATTGTCAGTTTTAAAACCCCTCAGTTTGTTTCATTTATATATTAATAAAAATTTTTTTAAACGTAAATCGTGTCTTAGCGCATTTAAAATCAGATATTTTTAAAATTGCCCAAATTTTCACTAATTTGCATATAAATTTAAGTGCTTATGTATAATAATTTGATTTTTTACAACGATTTGTGTGTGAAAAATTTGTTTTATAAGCCGTTTATAAATTTAAAAAGTGATTATGCGTATGACCCTAAAAGGATTATTTTTTTATTGAGAATAAAAAATATAGGAGTATCACATTTAACTACTTCATATTTTTAAACCCATATTTATACAATTTTTATTCCAAAAATTGCAATTACCTAACTTTTTATGCAAACACTTTAACTTTTTAATAGGAAACGACTATTTCTGTTCGCTTGAATATGGCATAATATTTGTTTGCAAACGTTTACTTACTTCTTACAAAATACGGTTTTATTAAGGAGTTTGTCTTCGATTATAATATTGCCAGATTGAAAAAAAAAGATTTTGATTTTGAGTTTTACATAATTTAAAAAAATTTAAAACAAAAAAACGTTCAAACGAAAGCAAAGTTTCGTTTTACAAAATGACCCCATAAATTTATAAACATATTTTTAAACATTTTCACCAACTATTCATTGCATTTTTAATAGTTTTTCACCATACACTTTTAAATATTTTACTTCTGATTTTTTCTTTCAGCAGAGTTGTAGTTTTGTGATAAATATTTATTTATTTATATATTTATTTATTAATTCTTTGGACACAAATCCTTACAGACTAGATCTATTATTTCTTAAATCTATTTGTTTATTTTTCTTCCTTAAGATAAATTTAATAACATTTTCTTAAATTCATTTATATTCAAACTAAAATCCAATAAACAATATTTATATTTTTTACAATATTGACAATCATAAGTTAAGGAAATATAAAATTCTAGAGCTCTATCGATAGGTTAATTTTTTCCATATTCAGTGCGATGCGTTTTAATATAAAAATATTCATGATATCTAAGTGAATAGACAGGTAAAGGGTGTTTTTTTAAGCTAGATAGAACTTTAAATTGTAAAAAGTAACACAAAAAATTAAATTTTGATGAAACATTTTTTTTTATTTGTTTCAGTATACTCTGACAAATCATCATGAATAGACTCACGCTTGAACAACGCTACGAAATTATCCAAATTTACTTTGAAAATCAGTCGTCGATTCGCGCAACTTATAGACGACTTCGTGATTTTTATGGCGTACATAATCGTCCATCTGAACAAGCCATTCGTCGAACTGTGGATAGATTTCGTACCACATACTCTCTAGAGGATGCAATAACACCAACACGTCGAAGGAATGTGCGTACTGAAGAGAATATCGCCGCTGTAAACGAAAGTGTGGAAGAAGATCCAAATTTATCGATTCGTCGTCGGTCGCAGGAATTGGGGCTCTGTCCGTCCACTACGTGGAAAATTTTGCCCAAAGATCTCGGCCTACACCCGTATAAGATCCAGCTGGTGCAGGAATTGAAGCCACGAGACCATTATATGCGTCGTTCTTTCGCCGATTGGGCTCTAGAGCAGTTGGCAACTGACCCGTTGTTTTATCGCAAAATTGTGTTCAGCGATGAGGCGCATTTTTGGCTTAACGGGTTTGTTAATAAGCAAAATTGTCGCATATGTAGTGAGACCAATCCACAAGACACCCTACAGACTCCATTACATCCAGAAAAATGCACCGTTTGGTGCGGTTTTCACGCTGGTGGCATCATCGGACCTTATTTCTTCAAAAATGAGGCCGGAGCTCGCGTTACGGTCAATGGAGATCGTTACCGCACCATGATCAATGATTTTTTGTTTGAAAATATGGATGACATTGATCCGGAGGAGATGTGGTTTCAACAGGATGGCGCTACGTGCCATACGGCGAACGCAACCATCGACTTATTGAAATCAAAATTTGGCGATAAGTTGATTTCGAGAAATGGACCTGTCAATTGGCCTCCAAGGTCGTGCGATTTGACACCTCTCGATTATTTCCTGTGGGGCTACGTGAAGTCACTGGTTTATGCTGATAAACCAGCAACAATTGATGCCTTGGAGGACAGCATTGTTCGTGTTATTCGTGACATACGGCCAGCAGTGCTCGAAAAAGTGGCCCAAAATTGGACGTCCAGAATGCGCTTCGTCAAGAACAGCCGCGGTGCCCATATGCCCGAAATCATTTTCAAATGTTAATGTCACGTATTGATCTTTCCAATAAAAAAAAAATTTTGATTACAATTTAATTTTTTGTGTTATTTTTTACAATTTCAAGTTCTATCGGGCTTAAAAAAACACCCTTTACAATTAAATTTATATAAGACAATAATAGGGGACAATCAATGGAACCACAAATAAGTCTATGAATGAATATAAGCGATGAATTTTTTCTACGAATTTCTAGACTTTGAAGGTGTATAAAATTGCAACGTTCACTATATGATGGCACTGGGTCATGATAATATATATCCTGCAATGCAAATTTTATAAACTTTACTTGAACCCTTTCCAGACGGTTCACATGAGTTGCTGCATAAGGACTCCATATAATAGAGGCATATTCCAATATTGGACGGACAAACATTGTGTACAATAATTTCTTAGTGTATGCATCACTAAAATCTGCGGAATTTCTTCGGACAAATGCTAAGACAGAGTATGTTTTAGGAATTATATAATTTAAATTATTATTGAAACAAAAATCTGAGTCAAAAATGACTCCTAAATCATTGATTTCATTAACTGTTGTAAGAGTAACATCTTGAATTTTATATGACGATAAAAGGGGTGAGAAACATTTATGATAAGTCATATGGTAACATTTATCAATATTAAAAGATAACCCATTTTCAAGGGTCCAAATTACAAGTTTATCAATATCACGTTGCAAACTATGTACATCATTAATGCTTGAAATCTTACTATAAATCTTTAGATCATCGGCAAATATGTAGTAGGAATTCACTATGTGAAAAACAGAGCTGAATATCATTTATAAAAAGATTAAAAAGCAACGGTCCTAACACGCTTCCCTGGGAGACGCCCGAAATAGCAATATAGGAGTAAGAAGTAATATTCTCTATTTTCACAAAACATATCCTATCAATTAAGTAAGATTTAAGCCAATTCAATAAACTCGAGTGTAGTCCCAACATCGAAAGTTTCAAAATTAACACAGAATGTGAAACCCGATCAAAAGCCTTTTTCAAGTCCGTATATATTACATCAACTTGAAATCCTGATTCCAAATTGGAATTACAATACTTCGTAAATACCGCAACGTTAGTTGTCGTAGATCTTCCCGAGACAAAACCATGCTGCGAAGTGTTAATATAACGCTTAGACAAAAATGATAACTTGTCATAAACAATGTGTTCAAATACTTTGGATATAGTCGATAATTTAGCGGAGTCACATTTTTTTGTGGTAAATATTTTAGCGAAGTCACATTTTTATATATATTGTCTGTCCAAAATGCAACTCTGAAAATATCGAGTAGTAGTTGAGTATCGAGTACCCAAAAAAAAAAGACAAATACTCGATACCCACTACTCATATTTTTGCCAGCACTAGTTTAGATGCCAAAAAATAAGTTGTGCGGAGCTACGAATTTCTATTATATAAACTACTTATTTGGTAATGAAAGATTTTGCTGGGTTGTGGTAATTTTTAAATTCTTAAGAAAATTTCCGTTTATTTGAGTACCAACACTTTATAATTAGTACATTAAGTGGCTATTTTAGACTCCCGGGGGTCTTAAATAGATCTAGTGGGAGCAACTCATGAAACCAAATACATTTTTGAAATCGGGAGAAAATTTCCTTTAATTTGAGCCGTCGCACTGTGGACCATATTTTGAGAAGGAGCCAAAAATCATTTTTTTAGGGTTACCGATTTTAAACTTATGTTATTTTTTTGAAAGTAAATACCAGTTTACCTCGGGATCTAAAAAATTGCGACTCTATTTCAACTATATCACAGCGAACAGGGTCTTCGAAAATGGACTTTATCAGTATTTTGCTAAAATTAAAAATTTCTTTGTAAATTTTAATTTTTAAATGACTAACTTTTTTGTTTTCAAAGATTTTAAAGTAAAATAAATTTTGTATAATTTTGTAACTTCTAAGCTAATAATGTTAGAAATATAAAGTCACTGAGTCGTTTAGAAATTAAAAAAAAATTTTAAAAAATGTCCAAATTTCCCGAAAATCTCCTACTTAATAGAGCATAACTCCTGCCCATGAAAACAAAAAAAAATGCACTCTTCTGTAGTCGGAACCCTCCCCTATACTCCTATACCCCATTGTATACCCGCCAGTTTCCGCCCGTGTGCACCAGAACAATTTTTCAGACCCAAGGCCAGATATTTTGTGCAAAATTTATGAATACAAAAGTTTTCCACTATGTGGTTAGTGTATAATGAGTTTGCCCTGATGTTTGTAACTACACTCAAAAAAATAAGTTAGTAGAAAAATTAGTAAAACTTCTTGTATATCAAGTGTACTAGTTTTCAGCAATTTTTTTGCTGAAATTCCGTTTTCAGCAAAAAATTTAGTTATATTTTTTTAGCACTAAACTAATTTTGAACTAATGTTTTACTAATTTATTTTGCTACAAAAATTGTGCTGATAACCGCATGCATATCGTGGACGACAACCAGATAGACAAGATGTAGATGTCGCAGCTTGTCTGGAAACGGAATTGACAAAAAAAGAAAAACAACTCTACACATATTCTATATTTAAATTTTCAGCAAATAAATTAACTAAAGTAAAATTTCGCTACAAGTTTTTTGAGTTTTTTTCAGTCTACTAATATTCAGCAAAAAGTTTAGTGATTTTAACAAGGATTTTTTTCATTTGCAGTCGACTAAATGTTAGCAAAACTTTTGCTGAAGATTACTATTTTTTTGGTAAAAATCAGCTCGCTAATTTTCAGCAAACCTTTTGCTGAAATTACCAACTTTTTTGCAAGCACGCTCCTGACTAAAAATTTGCTGACACAGCAACATTTTTTGCTGACTTTACTGACTTTTTTTTTTTGAGTGTACCAAAAATATTGGACCTATACCCATCTTTTATTATACTGATCGACTCATAATCACTTTCTGAGTCGATTAAGCGATGTCCGTCTGTGTGTTATGAATACAAAAGTTGGTCGTACCGGTGTATTTTTTGGGTTAGTTTATTTCTTTTTTATACTGACACGAGTTGTTATATACTTGTATAAAAGGATTGAGACATAATGCGCTTAATTGTTAAATTATATTAATGGGTATAATTTTTTTATTTTGACAGGTACATTTACATAGTTATATTTAACAACATTAATCGTCGAAACTTGAGTTATATAGTTTAAATCCTGACAAAATGGGAAAAAATTTAAATAACAGGTAAATGGTAAAAAACTATTGCGACACACCCTTTTAAGATATTCTTTTATTTAAATAAATTAAATTTATTTAAATAAAATTTTAAGATATTCTTTATTTAAATAAAAATCCTTCAACTATTTTATATATATTGGTAAATATGTATAAACTAATAAACATACCTGGACTTCTAAATAGGACACATTTTATATTTTTACAAAAAAATTATTATTTTTTTTAGCGTTAATATTACACTAATATTTTGTGCTGTATCTATTATTATCAATTACCGCTTCGCATCTTCTTTGCATACTCTCAACTAATCTCTGGCATCTTTCTTTTGGTATAGAATAGCAGGCTTCTTGAATACCAGCCCAAAGTTCGGTGGAATTTTGTAATTGTTCTGCGAAACTTTTGTTTTTACATCATTCCATAGATTTTCTATTGGATTAAGGTCCGGACTTTGGGCTGGCCAGTCCAAAACCTTAATTTGTTCTTTTAAAAACCAATCCTTAACTATGTTCGACGAATGCTTCGGATCATTGTCTTGCATAAATGTCCACTTATTTGGCATATTTTCATAGGCAAATGGCTCCATAACATTCTTAAGAATGCTCAAATATTGAAACCTGCCCATTTTGTCCTCTACTTTTATGATAGGCCCACGGGAATCGAACATATTTTGGGAGTAAACACATTTTAAACCTATTGTCGGTATTGAGAGTTTTCATTTGTCAGAAGTTAGCCATACTTTGAAAGAAAAAAAATCTCACGATTTTGACTTCTAATATCTTCGGTGTTTGAAGTGATAAAAAAACTTGACCTTTATATCAAATGAAAGCTTTTCGTCTTGATAACATACTAATAAGCACAATTTTTGTTCTTATATAGGTTTTTTATGGAATAAAAACATTAAAAAACAAAAAAATTTAAATTCCTACGCCGAATCATAATGGGTCAACAAAAAAATGCTATCCTAAAGATATTTTTATTACCTTTCCAATGGTGTACATATTGTTCCAACCCTATCATAAATGAAGAAAATATAGTTAAGTTCATTTTTAAACTTTAAACCGAAGTAACTCCCTATACAGGCTTTTCGGTGAAAAAAAAATTTCTTCGGGCCCCCAAAAGAGAGTTATATCAGTAGTAAAAATTTAGAATCAATCGGTGAGGTGCCTCTAAAGCCAACATACGTCCAAATTATTCAATCGAATCAAAATTGAATCAACACAAATAGGAACAAAACTTATCTCACTTTATTCAATGTCCAATCACTGATTTAAAGGCATTATGAATTATTCAGTAATTTATAAAATGACCCCATTTTATGCATATAAATTAAAAAAAAGAATTATCTCTTTCAAGGTCTGGGTGTGTATGTATGTATTTTTTTCTTATTCAGTAACAACAACAACACACAGTTAATGTATTTTTTCATGTTAATATGGAAAATTCTAGAGTTGCTTTTACATTTTCATTCATAACTTTTAAACGTCTGGACCAAATATGCCCATTTCCAATACCAAACTGCTTAAGAAATTGGACAAAAATTTTGACTAAAAATTAACATCCTAGCACAACTATTTTGAGCGTGATCGTGATTTCAACAGACAGACATACGGACACGGCTATATCGGTTTCGCTATTGATAACGATCAAGAATATATATTTTTTTTTATGTCCCAGATTTTTTTTCGATGAGTTACAAACGGAATGACAAACTGATATATACCCTCCTGCACAGTGGAATGGAGGGTATAAAAATCTAGAAAATTACTTTCTATTTGAAATAATGATCAAAATAATAAGTCATTATCAGTAACTCATTATTATATGTTTTAAAATAATGCAGAAGGTAAGTGGGTGTCATTACTGGTAATTCAAAAAAGAATGATATGTCATTACCGTTTCTACACTGGGTAACTAAAGTATAATTTCTGTACAAATTTTTTAAGTTTTTTTCAGTCTACTAATATACAACAAAAAGTTTTATTGATTTTAGCAAGAATTTTTTTCATTTGCAATCGCAAAGTTTTTGCTGAGATGACTTTTTTTGAAAAATCAGCTCGCTGATTTTCAGCAAACCCCTTTTGCTGCTCGATTTTGAATATACAACATAATCTGTTGATATGATATAAATGAAGGTATAAAAGTTATGGGTATGATCTATCCTCTTCCTACCACATAAGGAATACACAATTCATGTGCGTCAAACTATTTTTAAATTATAAAGATAATAATCTCCGGATTATAAAAATTTTCAAATGTCCTTTAAATAATTCTGCGATTTTCCTTTTAATTTTGTAATATATCTTTTGTGTTTTGTTATTTGCTTGCTTTTGTGCCAACAAATGTGAACTTTAATTATTTTTCATTTTTGTTTGTTAATTTAGTACTGTGCGAGCAGCCGGGAGTAACATTGCTCAACGGGAAACGTGTTCCACCGTACCAATACAACAACATTAAAATAAAATATTTTAATTCGATATTCATACATTCCAATATTTACAAATTTATATGCAACATGGAATCAAATGCATTTAATTCCCACCTTACACCCACCAAATCCAGGAAAATATTAACCACCAAAAAACCTTCTTTTGCCATGATCATTGAAAGTTGGGGTTTTCGATTTATCAATATAATAGCACGTTTACTATTTCAATTAATATACGGCGTTAAAGGAAAATCTATGCCTGACATAACAGATCCAATACTATTAGAATCAGCAACTTCATTAGCTAAAAAAATTCGAAAACAAGAACTAACTAGTGCTCAAGTATTAGAATCATTCATTAGACGCGTTAAAGAAGTTAATTCATTATTAAACTGTATGGTGGATGAACGTTTTGAAGAAGCCATTAGAGAAGCTAAAGAAGCTGACGAATTGGTCAAATCTGGGAAATTAACTGAAGAAGAATTGGCTGTACAAAAACCATTTTTAGGCGTACCAATCTCAACCAAAGATTGTATATCTGTTAAAGGCATGTTGCATACGGCCGGTCTATACATACGTCGAGATGTTAGAGCCCAAAAAGATGCCGATAGCATAGCATTAATGCGACAAGCAGGTGCTATACCATTTGCCTTGACCAATGTTTCAGAAGTTTGTATGTGGTGGGAAAGCAATAACACTGTACATGGCCGTACTCGCAATGCATACGATACTAATCGAATTGTTGGTGGTTCTAGTGGTGGCGAAGGATGTATGCAATCTGCCGCTGCCTCACCATTTGGATTAGGATCGGATATTGGAGGTTCCATTCGCATGCCTGCGTTTTTCAATGGTATTTTTGGACATAAGCCCTCAAAATTTGTGGTGTCTAATAAAGGCCAATTTCCCATGCCATTTACTGAAGAACAAAATTCATTTTTGGGTATCGGGCCAATGGTTAGACATGCAGAAGATTTAAAAGCAGTCTTAAAAATTATAGCTGGCGAAAAAGCTCCTCTATTGAAACTTGATAAACCAGTTGATTTAGAAAAACTAAAAATTTTCTATCAGGAATCTGATGGTGGTGGTCGTTTAGTATCGCCTGTGGATTCGGATATAACCAGTGGTATTCACAGAATTGTCAGTTATCTGCAAACTAAACACAAGGTTTCCGTTGAACAAATACAATTGCCCCTTTTCCGCCAGTCAGCTGCAATATGGTTTGGTAATATGAAAGACGATTCTGGTTATGGGTTTGAACATCAATTGGGCAATTTGAAGCGTGCTATTAATCCTTATACCGAGTTGCTAAAATGGTTAGTAGGTTTGTCAAAGCATACACTTATTGGCTTACTTACTGCAATTATGGATAAATCTCAATGCCAATTTGGCTCTCCTAAATATAATCACTTAGTGAAGAAACGTAATGAGTTGCGTGAGGAAATGCAGCAACTTCTTGGTGACAATGGAATTCTTATATATCCAACACATCCCACCGTAGCACCCTACCACAATGAACCTTTAATACGTCCTATTAACTTTTCTTATACAGGCATCATAAATGTTTTAGGCTTTCCAGCTACTTCAATCCCTTTAGGTGAATTGGGTTCTGAGGGTTTACCTATTGGTGTACAAGTAATTGCTAACTTCAATCAAGATCGCTTATGTTTAGCTATGGCTGAGGAACTAGAGAGAGCATTTGGCGGTTGGTCAAAACCTACAATAAGCATTTAGTTTCTTAAACTCATCAATATATTAGAGTTGTGTCGTTCATGAACGAATTAGTTCATTTGAACGGTTCAATTAATTGAACGATATGACATCGTTCACCGTTATTCGTTCTTTTCGTTAAATTTGTTCCTTTTTATTCATAGAAAATTTGTATCTCTTTTCAGTTAATTTTTTAAAAGAATTAAATGTTTTTCTTGATACACTAAAAGTTCTATAATTGTCATATGCTTTAAGTGTCATAACTCTATGTGTCCCCCTCCAAAAATGCCGGAAAATTAAATCCAAAATTTTAATTGTTTTTTTTTTGTTATTCTTTACAAAAATCTAAGGCCACATATAGCTATTCCGAAATTTTAGAAGTGCCCATATATTTTATATGTGTTTCCTTTTTTTTAATTGATTCCTTTAGGGGACATTTATAGAATGTGCAGTGTAATTTAAATTTTTTTTAAAGTTGTAATTTTCTGATACTTTCAGTCTATGTACAATAAAATTAATGCAAACATATAACAATAAATTTTCAAACGGACGACACAGTTCACGAATCTCTGTTGAGTCATAGCTCATAACAAAAAAGAACAATTCGAACGAACTAATTCAATGAATTATATTGAACGATATAATGAATATATTTGGTAATATATTGATAATGTATCAATATTTCCAAAAATTTGTATTTATTTACTTTTTTAATTATAAAAATATTGAATATATCAAATTAAATGGAAGAAAAAAATCAAACAAAAAATTTGTTTAGCTTTACACTTTACCTATTTTTCAAAGTTTGCCTAAAAGCGTTCCCGCACTCGGAAATTTGGTAAATGAGAGTCATAGATTATACACAGATAGAAATCAGCTCATTTGGGCAATATGGCCGACAGAAAATGATCAAAATGAAATTCAAAAATTTAGAAAAACACAAAAGATAGAGCACAAAAGTGTAAAAAGAGACATAAGTACAAAAAATGCGCAATACAAAATGTATGGGGATTTTATATTGCTATCTCCCTCTTGACATTACTTACCATACGGTTCTGGAATACTTTTTTTTGGCACCTGTCATTGGTAACACATCTGTGTACAATCTGTGATGAGAGTGCTCAAGAGAGTGTATTTGTATATATCCAGAGTACATATTTGGTGAATTTTTTTATTTCATCTTCACGAACAAGATAATTTGTGTTTGGCTTTCTTGTATCAACGTACATGAAAGAAAAAATATAGTATGTTTCTTTTTCTTTTCAGAGTCATAGATTATACACAGATAGAAATCAGCTCATTTGGGCAATATGGCCGACAGAAAATGATCAAAATGAAATTCAAAAATTTAGAAAAACACAAAAGATAGAGCACAAAAGTGTAAAAAGAGACATAAATACAAAAAATGCGCAATACAAAATGTATGGGGATTTTATATTGCTATCTCCCTCTTGACATTACTTACCATACGGTTCTGGAATACTTTTTTTTGGCACCTGTCATTGGTAACACATCTGTGTACAATCTGTGATGAGAGTGCTCAAGAGAGTGTATTTGTATATATCCAGAGTACATATTTGGTGAATTTTTTTATTTCATCTTCACGAACAAGATAATTTGTGTTTAGCTTTCTTGTATCAACGTACATGAAAGAAAAAATATAGTATGTTTCTTTTTCTTTTCATATTTCATTTCTTTTACAACACACATCTCATTTTTATGATAGTGTTAGTGATATGATATGAAAAGAAAGAGAAAAAAAATAAAATGAATGAAGGTTAATATGATACTAATTATGAAAAGAAAAAACTGTGAATGAAAAAAAGTGAAAGAATGTTCAAATGAGACTTTTCATTAGACTTATCATGAGACTTTTCATGGTACAGTTTATGATACATATATTTTTTCACAATTCTTTCAAGAAATCTTCGTGAAGGAAATATTTGATATTTTTGTTATAATCGGAATTCTAACTTAATAAAAATTGTAAACTGATAAAAAAAATGTATAGAATTATAATTTCTTGTAAAGAAATCAATAATACAAGTTAAAGAAAGCCTTTATGAATGACACTAGTTTTTTTATTTATTTTTTAGGCTTTTATTTACGGCGGGTCTCATACTTCAGGTTTAATCTTTAGTTAATAGTTAACCCAAAAATTTGTTGTTGTTTTGTGTACATTTTCTTTTCTTTATAGTTAAGTTAAAGCTAAACCTGCAGTATGAGACCCACCGTTAGTGTTTTGCAATAATAAAAAAACTACAGGGAAACATACCCAGTCAGAAATCGCCAGTGGTACAAAAAATCAAGCACTGGCATACTACTGGGTAACCACGGTATTAAAAATAAATGAGTGGCAGAACACCCATTTGGGACGCTTTGCCAGCGTTTGCGAAAAGCGTTTTACCAGTATTTTTTTTACAAAAATTTCGGTGGTTTATAAAAAAACCACTGGCAAAGAATTGGCTTAGAGTGATATGCCAAGGTTTGCAACCAGTGGTTATCCAGTGCTACCTAGCCAATGCTACCAGGCGTACAAAAATCAATTCACTGGAAAACCAATGATTTTATAAAAACGCTGACGCTTCGTTAAAAAATGTTTGCAAAAAATTTTTTTTGATTTTTTTTAATTTAAAATTTTTTTTGTTTTATAAAATCAATTTTTTTGTTTGTGGGAAAGCTCCTTCAAAACCAAATTTTTTTTTGCCCTCCCAACACTGGCATACTAGTTACTAAAAATTGTTTGCCAGTACTAGCATTTTGGCACAGCCAGTAGTTGTCCAGCTATTATCACTCATTTATGTGTTTAGCCATTAAATATTATATGTCTCGTTAGCTCAGTGGGTAGAGCAATCGTCTGCCAATCTGACGGCCTGGGTTCAAATCACGGCAGGACCAAAAAAAATACATTAACTTTTTTTAAATTTTATTTTGGAAAATATATTTCCAGACCACCTATTTATTGGTTTTGCCAGCGTTTTGCCAACGTTTAAAAATTTTGTTCCTCCAGTGCTTTTCCGGCGCTTTTTGAACAGCCGGTCCTTTTGTCTAATGATGTTATCATTTTGGGAATGGGAAAGCACTTTTTGCCAGTACTTGTACCACCTGTTAAAGTGCTTTGCCACCGCTTTCCCGTTTGTATTTTTCTGACTGGGTATGTATATTAGACCGACTCACCTTATATGCCTTTGTTAGTGTCGTTGTTTTTGTCTCCTGCTTTTTTTAATATATTTATACAGTGCAAGTAGCTTGGTGTTTTGTTTGTTGTTGGCTTAGTTAGTGATGAAGGCATAGCACTGATCACTAACACTATGCGACAGTAAAAATCGGGATGGGATGAAACCAACGGGAAATGTTATATCGGTCAAAAACAAGTTATGCGTGTCCCGGCGTTTCGCTGGGTCACCCCTAGGAATCGAGATATATCTTTTTTTTTACATAACTCGAGAACCACTAGTCCGATTTTGCTCAAACAATTTTAAAAAAATTAAAAATTACAATTCCTTTAATGTGTTCATATAACGTTTTTCTATATACTCAACAGTTTTGCCGGTAAAAATAAATGTTTGTTACCGCTACCATAAAAATCAATAACCTTATGTTTATTACTTTTTTTTTAATATTTTAGGCAAAAAATATTTTTTTCCTCATACATTTATTTTTACCGGCAAAACTGTTGAGTATATAGAAAAACGTTATATTAACAGATTAAAGGAATTGTAATTTTTAATTTTTTTAAAATTGTTTGAGCAAAATCGGACTAGTGGTTCTCGAGTTATGTCAAAAAAAAGACCACCAAAGGTCAAATCGATATATCTCGATTCCTAGGGTTGACCCAGCGAAACGCCGGGACACGTATAACTTCTTTTTTACCGATATAACTTTCCCCGGTAGTTTGAACCCATCCGATCACTGACCCCTACCATTTGTCTTACAGTGTAATTAACCAAAACAGCAACAAACCGAATACCCGTACACGCGTTAGAAGCAGAGATGGGCTAAAATCATTACCATTACATTTTCATTACCATTAGCTTTTTTTATCATTACCATTTTTTGAAGAAATGGTAACGTTTTTTTTTCATTACCATTGCGTTAAAAAATGGTAATGAATATTTTTTTTAATTTTCATTTGTTTTGAAAATTAAAATGAACCTTTTTTTAATTTTCATTACTTTTACCTAATGTTTACATAGTAATGAAACACTCATTTGTTTTTCATTACATGCCGTTTTTGTCGAAGTTTTTTATTTTAAAAATATGAGGTTTACAAACTACTAAAAGCATTTTTTAGTTCATAATCCGAGGCCTATGGTATCCATATTTGATACCAAGTTTTGGTGGCTAGTTGCAAAAAAAATTCTAGTACCATAGTCTTCTTTCGCGATCCGCCATTATTTTTCAATTTTGTAAGTGCGGTTTTTTTTTAATTTATAATAAAAGGACTATAATACTCATTTCATACAACAAAATTTGGTGGCTAGTTGAAAAAAAAAATTGCGAAAAAAAATCGCAAACAAAAAAATCCAAAAAGGAAAATTTTTGCATTAATATATTTGCTTGCAGAATGTAAATCGCTGATTAAGTGTTTTATTCAATTCTTTACTATAAAGTCTTTTTTCGCGTCCCGCCATTATTTTGAAGATTTTTAAGTGCGGTTTCTTAAAATTTATATTCTAGTGACTATAATACCAGTTTCATACAACAAAGTTTGGGGGCTAGTTAAAAAAAAACCGCGAAAAAAAAATTTACAAAAAGGAAAATTCTTACATCAATAGATTTGTTTGCATAATGTGAATCGCTGAATAAGTTTTTTAAATAAAATTTTTTACCATAAAGCCTTTTTTC
Source organism: Leucophora obtusa (assembly GCA_949987735.1). Lineage (NCBI taxonomy): Eukaryota > Metazoa > Arthropoda > Insecta > Diptera > Anthomyiidae > Leucophora > Leucophora obtusa. Next base: position 27,310,459 of record OX465297.1, read on the forward strand.
GCGGCCCACCATTATTTTGGAGTTTTTTAAGTGCGGTTTATTAAAATTTGTAATCTAGGGACTATAATGCCCGTTTCATACAACAAAGCTTGGGAGCAAGTTAAAAAAAAACCGCGAAAAAAAAATTTCCAAAAAGGAAAATTCTTACATCAATAGATTTGTTTGCAGAATGTAAGTCGCTGATTAAGTGCTTTAATTAAATTTTTTTACCATAAAGTCTTTTTTCGCGTCCCGCCGTTATTTTGGAGTTTTTTAAGTGCGGTTTCTTAAAATTTATATTCTAGTGACTATAATACCCGTTTCATACAAGAAAGCTTGAGAGCTAGTTAAAAAAAAAACCGCGAAAAAAAATTTACAAAAAGGAAAATTCTTACATCAATAGATTTGTTTGCAAAATGTAAATCGCTGAATAAGTGTTTTAATTAAATTTTTTTACCATAAAGTCTTTTTTCGCGTCCCACCATTATTTTTGAATTTTTGAAGTGCGGTTTTTTTAAATTTATATTCTAGTGACTATAATACCCGTTTCATACAAGAAAGTTTGGGAGCTAGTTAAAAAAAAAAACCGCGAAAAAAAATTTCCAAAAAGGAAAATTCTTACATCAATAGATTTGTTTGCAGAATGTTAATCGCTGATTAGGTTTTTTAATTCAGTTTTTGTACCATAAAGACTTTTTTCGCGTTCCATCATTATTTTGCAATTTCTTAAGTGCGGTTTTTTCAAATTTTTTGCATCAGTATATTTGTTTGAAGAATGTAATCGCTGATTAAGTTTTTTAATTGAATTTTTCTGCCATAAAGGCTTTTTTCGCATTGCGCCATAATTTAGCTATTTTTTAAGTGCGGTTTTTTTAAATTTATAATCTAGAGACATACATCAAAGTTTGGTGGCTAGTTGCCAAAAAAAATTGCGAAAAAAATTTCCATAAAGGAACATGTTTTAGTGTAGAACAAAGAACAAAACGTTCTTTACATCATTATGTTAAGTAATGGTAATGAAATTTCATTTGTCCACCTAGTGTAGAAAAAATGAAAATGATACCATTGCGTATTGTAATGAAAATTATAAAAACGTTTCATTACATGTAAAGAAAACAAATGAAATTAACATTTTTTTCATTGCAATTACATTTTGTAATGGTAATGAATTTTTTTTTAATTTTCATTTTATAGATTTAATGGTAATGGAAACCCGTAATGGTCATTACAAAGTAATTAATTACTCCCATCTCTGGTTAGAAGGATTTGGTTTATAATTTCAATTTGTTGTAATGACAGGAAGTTTCCGCATCGACTTCTGCAACATACGGAGACTGAGAGCGAATTTCTTCTCCGTATTTGCTCACATTCGTTTTCAACGGCCGGATGTTTCGCCTTATGTGAGACCCAGGTATGTGGGGATGCTGATCCACAGGATTTCTATATACCTGGTTATCAACTTCTATCCCTTTTTATCTTTCATCGGGGCCTTGCTATGTACATTCGCAATGATGTTGTGTACCAGTATCAGCAACATTTAAACTGTAATGATACGGAATTTAACTAACTTTGGGTTAAATTTAAAATCAGGACACACATATTGCATTTCGGGTTAAAATTTTGGAGAGTTGCCCGAGTAGTGAAATCGTTGTTGCTGGCGATTTCAATATTCACAACTCTGCCTGGCTTCGCCATTCCAGCCATACAACTCCAGAGGGCCTTTATGTTGAGCTTTTTGCCGCGCATAACCACCTAGCGCAATTAGTGAATGAACCAACGCACATTTCCGTGCGTTGAAGGTGAACACCAGAATACTCTTGACCTTTTCCTTACTTCACAACCAGACAAATATGAAGTAAGAACACTCGGCAATTCGGATCATTGTACCATTTCCGCATCTTTTTCATTCTCCGCTCTTCGAAACGTTTCGACAACAGCTGCGAAACGTTCAGTTTTTATTTACGAAAAAGCACGTTGGGATGAGCTCAATGATTTTTTCCGGCATTTTAATTGGAAACTCTGTTTCCTTGACGACAACGTAGATGCCGCGGCGAAAATGGTTGAACAGGTTATATTGCTTGGAATGAAATCTTTCATTCCTTCGAAGCAAATTTCGGTTAAACCAAAAGATAAATGTTGGTTTAACCAGACTTGCAGGAACGCAGTCAGATCCAGAGAGTTAGCGTTCAATAATTGGCGGGATAATAAGAACGCCAATAATGATCTGCTTCGCAAACGGGCGAGATATGAGTGTTCCAAAGTACTTAGTCGTGAAAAGTTTCTTTACGAGCAACGTCTTCGTACTAAAGTTCTTTCTGCACCACGGGGTATTAAGAGCTTTTGGTCATTCGTTAAAAGAGTAAAGGATAATGCTAGTTCAACTATCCCAACTCTTATAAAGGATGACCAAATATTCACAGAACCGATTGATAAAGCTAACCTTTTAGCTGAGATGTTTGCAGGTAATTCATTCCTGCCGGAAGGCGATCAACCACTGCCCGAGCTTGAAAGAGTGTCGAGTACTATGCCTAAGATATTCTTTCGAGCTCGAGCAGTTAAAAGGGTTCTTGCTGACCTCAACGTAAATAAGTCATCGGGGCCGGATGGTATACCAGCACTGGTGCTGAAACAGTGTTCTTCGACGCTAGCTCGTCCATTGGCAAGCCTTTTTAGTGCTTCGTACCATGCGGGAGTTTTCCCCTCGTGATGGAAGGCTGCCAATGTCCAGCCAATCTCTAAAAAGGGTGCGGCTAACAACCCTGAAAATTACCGCCCGAACGCAATATGCTCTGCGCTCTCAAAGGTGATGGAGAGTATGGTTAATTACCATCTTGTGAATTATTTAGAGTCCAACTCACTTCTTAATGACCGACAGTATGGCTTCCGCAGACGTCGTTCTACGGGAGACCTGCTAGCGTTCCTCTCGGATCATTGGTTGCTCTGGATATTTCAAAGGCCTTTGATCGTGTATGGCACGGGGCGCTTATTTCAAAGCTTATTGCTTTTGGTGTGGGTAATGACTTCGCTCGTTTTATTTCGAGCTTTCTCAGAGATCGCACTATTCGTGTTGTTATAGATGGGGTCTCATCCGACGAGTTTCAGCTAAATTCAGGCGTACCGCAGGGTTCTGTTCTTTCTCCTTCCCTATTTCTTATCTTTCTCAATGATCTTCTTGGTTAAACTTTCAACCATATCTACTCTTTCGCAGATGACATTTGTCATTCATTTTCCTTCGATCGTAGGCCAAGCCCTGAGGAGATTGGGGGCAAAAGGCAGATTATGAATGACACACTGAATCGTGACCTTTCTACAATCTCAGAGTGGGGTCGTGCGAATAAGGTCGACTTTAATGCACGCAAGACCCAATGTTGTATGTTGACCCATAGGGCTTTCAACCATATCTACTCTTTCGCAGATGACATTTGTCATTCATTTTCCTTCGATCGTAGGCCAAGCCCTGAGGAGATTGGGGGCAAAAGGCAGATTATGAATGACACACTGAATCGTGACCTTTCTACAATATCAGAGTGGGGTCGTGCGAATAAGGTCGACTTTAATGCACGCAAGACCCAATGTTGTATGTTGACCCATAGGGCTGTGGGGTCAATACTGTCATCTGTACATATGGGTGATATTGATATTGAGGAATCGGATACTCTTGATGTTCTGGGCATGAAAATTCAGTGTGATGTCCGTTGGAATAAACATGTTTTTCAGGTTTCGAAAGAACATTCAAGTGTCTAGGTTTTTTACGTCGGTGCAAGAAGTACTTCACTCCATCCGATTTACTCACTATTTATACCACCTATATCCGACCGGAGATAGAATACAACTCCCATATATGGGCAGGAGCTTCGAAGTCTATTTTGGAGCTTCTGGACCGTGTGCAAAGGAGGGCGTCGGCGCTTATCAATGACAATAGGGTATCCAGCTTTATTGACTCATTGGAGCATTGTCGGAATGTGGGTTGTGTGACCCTGTTCTATCGCTATTACCATGGGAAGTGCTCGGCTGAGATAAGCCCAAGTTTTTATTCGTAATACTCGCTTATCAAGTAGAGCGCATCCGTTTGTAGTCGATTGTCCAGTGGATCGCACGACGCATTATAGAGAGAATTCGTTTATCAGTCGCACTAGCCGTATGTGGAATAAACTCCCCGCAGAAGTCTTCCCCGTTACTTACAATGTTGAGAAATATAAATCAAATATTCACAAATACTACTCCCTCTTTCCTCCTCCTCATAACCTATTTTCCTAATACCAACACAATACACTGCGTTAATAGGGGGCATCAGCTGAGTGTTGGTCCATCAAAAAAAAAAAAAAATGCAGATTGCAGTAACTCAAAAATTTTAACAAAATTTTGTCCACAGCATCACGCAAAATATATAAAATTTGCAAAATTTCGAACTATATCCACTTTGCGATGATTTACTTATCAAAAGAAAAGTTTTGGTATCCATATTGCCCTATTTAGAACACATTTTTTCCTCCACATTGAATTTTTGATAAAACGCGAAAAATCGCCAATTTCAAAAAAATCTGAAACACGTGTTCACTAACATCGACTACAGATTATGATATGTAAGTTTGACATTTCAATAACAAACATCTCCGTACAAAAGAGTCAAAAATTTGTTTTTTTATAGAATATCCTTGAAAATAGGACATGTCTGGATACGCTTGAACATGTTATATATGCCGCTGGACGCGCCTCAAAAAATCCTTTCATATGATACCCATATTGAGTATGTTGTCTACAGCTAAAATGCTAATTTCTTACAAAAACTACAAAAAAGACCTTTTTTAAAAATGGTCCAGCTCGTGAGATCTCATTACTAGACCCGAAATATTTTGGGAATCATCATAAAACAAAGGTTTATTTTGAGGGGGGCACTTTTTTTACTTTTTTCGTGAGTCGGTCTAATGTATATACTAGGATGTCGCGAAGACTACTCAAATGGCGAGTATATGGAGCTGATTATTGGAAAAATAACGAAAAATGTTTAAGGGTTCTTATAGCTTCTGGTTAGCAGAATTCATCGAATTTTTTTTTGGAGGTTTATACTTCAAAGTAGCCTAAAATATAATTCAGGTCAATTGGTGTTTACTTTTTAAACGAATTATTGTGAGCCAATACAAAAAGAAACAAAGAGATAAATAAAACTAATGAATGAAGTAATGATCGTCAAGCAACGACGGCAACATTACATTTACATACCATCCCAGCAAAACCTTCTATTACCCAGTAATGACTTTGGTAAGAAGAAATAAGGGTAGGTAACCTCTTACTTTTCTATTACCAAGGCTATCACTTTAACAAGGGCATGTCCATCGAGGATATTACCTAGTAATATGTTATTCTGAACATACAGGTAAGGAGTTTTTAAAAACATTTTGTTTAAATTTTAATTTTTTAAACCGAATATCAATTTTAAATTCACGGGTTTTTAACAAAAAATTTAATTTCTAAAATTTTGTAGAAAAACGAATTATTTATACCAATAAAACATCCAAACGTATGAATTTGGTATTAAAAGTAATGCAAGGGTAAGGTGTAAGGGTCCAAGGTAATGCAATGGTAAGCATTTTGATATATTACCAGGTAATATGCATAGTAGTACCCATATATTACCAAGGTTTTGCTGGGATGTCACTGAGAAATAAAGGAATCTACTCTATTCATATAAAAATGTACCAAACGCATGTAAGAACTATCTATGTATGTAACTGCGTAGTACGTACTAGAGATTTTATACTTTTTTTTTAAAAACAGATTTTATACTTTGAGGTAGGAGTAAGCAGAACTTATTTGAGTAAGCAGAAATTTATTGATGTTTAGTGCCAAATTCGCCTAATTTCGTAATTTTCAAAAAGCGAAAATCGGCATAGATTTTGAAATAACAATTAATCAACAATTTTCGGTACGTAATTTTATTTTATTGATAGTATTATTTACAGCAAAACCCGAAGTTATTTGACAACTGGGTTTCAAGATACGTCTTCAACCTTTGTTGTGCTATATCGCCTAAATAAAGCGATAAATTAAAATTTTAATATTTGTTCCATGGTAGATTTTCAACGCCAAATATTATTGTAATCAGAAGAAAGAGCATTAGGGGGTTAATAAAATTTGTTGCTAATTTCAGCAAATAAATTTTACATTAGAATTTACATCAATTGTAGCAAAATTTAGTAGCGGTTACTAACTTTTTGTAATAATTTCATTGTACTACAAAACAGTACATATGCGTTGGTAAAATTAGCAAAAAAAAATACGCAGCGCTCAAAGTAATTACATTTCCCATAATAACAGAAACGTTTTCAGTACCCATTACTGACATTTTTTAAAGATGTTAAGTATCTTCAAATGCTATAAAAGTTTGCAATAAAATCATTTTCGTTGTTGCTTTACGTGTTATTTTAAAATTTCATTTTTACACACTAACCTAGTTTATAAAAATATCAAATATTTTCTTCGCGAAGGTTTCTTCAAAGAATTGTAAAAAATAAAAAATATAATAAAAGTATCACGATAAGTCTCATGAAAAGTATCTTGAATGTTTCATTTTTTTCTCATTCACATTTCTTTCATGAGATGATAAAAGAAGATTATCGTTTGAACCTTCATTATCATTTTTAATTCTTATTTCTTTCCTTTCATGAAAAGAAAAGAAAGAAACTTCTTCGTTTCATATTCGAAATGAGCGATATAGTTTACAATTCATTTTTCAAATCATAAAAATAAAGCCACCACACACTCACTAACACGATCATGAAAATAAGATATGTTATGTAAAAGAAATGAACATAATTAAGAAAAAACATATCCGTAGTTTTTCTTTCGTGTACGTTAATACAAGAAAGAATAAAAATGAATACTTCTTGGTGTGCAAATACGAACTCTGTATATATCCCAGTGTTGTACAAGTTAAACAAAAAATTACACAACTATAGGTCAAAAATGATCCAAAACCGTATAAAAATACACAACAATTTTTTTTTATATCAAAATAAACAGATTGGGGCAGAAACGAAATAATTTGGAAATAATTTCGCCATTTCTTACCGACTAGTTGGATTACTATGAAATTTCACACTAATGCGGCCAATAGACTACTCAAATCACTTGCACAATAACGAGTTTATGCAAGTCAGTTGAACAATGTATGGCCAGGCTAAGGATTCCATAAAAAATTGACGATTATCGTGCAAGAAAAATTTCTGCCATTACCAAAATCTTTAAATATATGGTCCAAAATTGCTTTTTGGTTGTATGATGTAAGATATTTTTATATATGATTATATATTATATTAAGTGCTATAAGATATAATTATATATGATTCCATATATGTTGCAAGATTAACAGTATAATTCGAGATGTGATTATGTACACGCAAAGAAAAATGTTGTAACTTTTTTTATATAGAGTTCTCCGGGTTTATAAAAGTCAAGTATAAGTTCTCAATGCAGTTGTTAAAATTATAAATTCATAATCTTAGTCAAACCAACATAGTACGAAGTAGAAACAAAGTTCTCATGTGCATTATAAAATTCAGTTATATGTTATTCCATACAAAAACTTGGGTAATCTGCAGATGAAAGTGTACAACACAAAGAAATATAACAACCCAGCAAAATCTTTCATTACCAAATAAGGGGTTATATAATAGAAATTCATAGCTCCACATAACATATTTTTTGGCGTCTAAACTCATTATTTTTGTTTGGCGTGGTCGTTTTTATTAGTCACGCCTACCCGCTCGCTTACGAAAAAATGAGAAATAAGTAGTTATGAGATTTTGAATAATAAGTGGTTACACATATGCTTACAAAAAGTTTAATTATAAGTGGTTATCCGATTGCTTACTTGATTCTTAAAAATAAAGAGTTAGGCGAATACTATTAGCCTTAGGAAATACATTCAGAAAAATTTAAGTTTTCTCTAGTGTGTAATTTTAGGACTCGTCATAAAAATTTAAACATAAAACATATTTACATATAATAAAAAAATTTAACTGTGTAAAAAGTACTTATTTAAACTAATACGAGTAAGTCATTATTTTATATTTAGAAACAATGAATACAATAGGCCGTTATTAGGAAGTCATTATTTTATATTATAAAATAATGCAAAAGGTAATGATATATCATTTTTGGTAATGCAGATAGTAATGAGGTGTCATTACCAATATTTTGCTGGGAACGTATTTAAGTCCAGTATTTTGTTCAAAAGAGCGAAAAAATTTCGCTCTATGTTTGGAGCTCAAAAACTATAAAAAAAACATTAAAATGTACACATTTTTTATGGTCTATAAAAAGTTTCAATCATAATTAACCCAAATGTCACTTTTTCGCTTAATTTTCAAACGGTCATGCGAAAACAAATTCCACAGCAATTTCGCAACAATTCCACATAAGTGAAAAATTATTTTTTTTTATATGGAGTTTGGCAGCTTTTTTCGCAAAAGTACAAACAAAATACCGGGCTTTACATATTGTTGATTACTCGATACTTTTCAATTGAGTACTGATACCACTCAATACTTTTTCCTTCATATAAATCCATTTAATTTTTTTTATAAAAAACAGTGTTGTATGTTCTGTGTAATTTTAATGGTGAAGTTACGTATTTGTATGGAAAAATACAATCCTAAAAGTAATGAGTAGTTACTTTATAGCATTCATTACCCTAAAAAGTAGTCAGAATTGAATACTCGAAACCAATCATTTTACAGCATTAGCGTTTTTTATTTAATCAACGTTTTGTTTGGAGAACTTATAATTCCCATATATTTTTTTTTTTTGGTTTTGATAAATAGTTTGCATATATAGATTCACATTTCCATACTAGCTGTTATTGAACGGAACGGAAATAACTTATACGTCAAAAATAAGGATTTTAGAAAGTCGACAAAAATTGCCAGCTCTGTGTGGAATAAGTAAAACAACAACCACAGAACATACATAGAAGGTTAAGTTCCCTATGTGTTATTTTTCCGAATATGGAAGTAAAATTCTTCTTGATACATTGTTGTTGTTTGACATTAGTTAGACTGAAATGGCTCGAAAATGTTATCGTGTTATTGCTGTTTTCTTATGTATTTTGTAAACGTCAAAAGTTAAAACGTTTGCTTTCACTAACACATGTGCGTGATCAATGCAACCATGTTATCCTACTATCCAGTATACTGTGACAAAAACATTCTACAAACTAGAAACAAATAAAAATAAAATTATCAACATTTTCTAAAGCCCCCCATACATTTGCAATATTATGTCCTATATAATGGCACAGTGTTTTTCTCGTTTTGCCACACACCATGCAATAAATAAATAACCCCATTTATTGGAATTTGAAATTGGGTTTTGATCGTGTTTCGCACACCCATTTCATCTGAAATAGAAATTTCTCTGTTCAAATCCATAATATTCGCTTTTTATTCATTATTATTTTTTGCCCGAAGCACATTTTTTAACTAGTTTCTTACTTAAATAATTAATGGCGCCAAATAATTTTTTTTAACAATATGAAATAACAACCAAAAAATATATCTTAAGAATTAAGGTTCAAAGCAAAAAAGAGTAATAATAACAAGGGATAAAAATAGCATTGTTAAATTTCGTTGATGTTAGTCTAAGTTGAGTTGTTGATAACAAATTCGATTTGCTTTCAACTGTCACATAAGTAGACGATTACCAAATATTAACCCACTCAAGGCGAAAGACACTGATGATGGCTTTGTAGCGAAAGCCGAAAATGCGTATTCTGTCTTGCTGGTCTTATCGAATTCTTTCAAAAAATTTTTATTCTTTGTAATATACTTGTAAAAATTGTATCATCTTTCTTTGATTTGAAAATAATTTAAACAGAAAGTGATATTAATTTATGATCTAGGGCCAAACTAAAGAACATTCATGGGATTTTTTTTATAAATTTGCAAAACTATACACTCAAGAAAAAGACATGAACTAAAATTTAATAAAAAAATTAACTTCAAAATAGTTCAAAAATTTTCCTCTAAGTAAAAAAAGTTTAAAAATTTCTAAATATGAGTAAAAACGAGATAGTTTATTTACTCAAAAATAGTTCATCATTTCCCTAAATAATATTTCTAGATTTCAGGAAAAAAAATTTCAATTCAAAATTTCAATTTCAATATATTTCAATGTAATTTGATTTGTTGACTCGCATGGTCCCAATAGCAAAGACTATTGATTCTAGATAGGTATTAATAATCCAAAATAGAAGAGAGCACGAATTTCCTTATGTGAGAAATAATGTGTGTGAAGAGAAGAACTATATCGAAAAACTATCAAACTGTCAAATTGATGTTGGTAATGCAGTACCCTTCATATGATTTGCATTGATGGTGCAAAAAACTAGAATCTAGAAACTAGCAAGTGCCATATGGTCTTTATGGTGTGTATAAAGTATTATATACAAAGTTTTTTGAGTTTTTTTATTGTTGTTTTTTTTTGTTTGAGTTTTTTGTTAGTTTTTAGAAATTTTTTATTGTTCAGCCATCTTCCCAGGTGATCGGTCGATCCCCCCTGACGTCCCTGACCTAGGCGGTCAGAATGGGTCATTCTGGGAATGCTGTGGTAAGGGTTTTGCAACAAGTTTAACAATAATCATATATTTTTTTTAAGAATTTAAGAAGAATGGGAATTTAAATTCAAGACCCCAAAAAATGACCTTTGACTCTTTCATGAAATAAATCAATATGCATATCATTTTAAAGGGTACTTTCTTACCTAATAAAAAATACCAAAATGAATGTTATATCTTAAACAGTTAAAGATATGGTCGATTTTGTAATCATACATTAGTCAAATTTTACCGTTTTTTCCAATTTTCGTGACGTTATATTTCGGAAACGAAAATAGTCTTGGCTCTGAAATTAATGCTGTAATGAGCTGTTATCAAGTACAATAGTTGTGGTAAATTTCATTTAAATCGGAGATGGTCAATCCTAAAATACCACGAATTGCACGAATGTCAACACGAACATTAACATACACAAATGAACATTCGTAAAAAATTGGAATTTTTTCACTAATGTTCCTTCGTGTATTCTCCGCTTTAGACATTAATACTACATTTATACTTAAGCAAAAACTACCTGGTTTTTGGCTCTTGTAGTTTTTAACTTGTCAAAATGCATATAAAAAAAACTAGTTTTGTACAAAAACTAAGTGGTTTATGCTCCAGTATAAATGTAGTATAAGGAATAGGGGCAACATTGTGGAGATCGCGAATTCCAACTTTCATTTTTTTTTGGACGACTCTACTGGCCATACACTACGCAATATTCTTGTGCAACTTAAAAAAAAAATATTTTGTAATACGTAGGTCGTATTGTGGCATTTTTATATAGAAGAAAACAGTTGTGCCATATCTTCTGCAAGAGTATTGTACTGTGTAGGGCAAAACGACAATAATATTGGCAACAATATTTGCAATGATATTGCGAACTGTAACTCCTTTTTTGCTAACTTTTTCTCATGAAAACCTTAAAGTTGTTAAGGAATATTAACACAAAATAGAAACTACGTGGAGCTAGTGCCAAATTTGTCATCTATATTGTAGACAATTTGTAAAGTACCGTTTCTACACCGAAAAAATACCTCAGTTGTTGGCTACTAAATTTTCAACTGAGTTTCAGGTGAAATACCCCTTACTGAGTCTCAGTTATTTAAATTAATTGAAAATAACTAATATTTTTTTAAGAAAGAAAGCAATTAAGGCTCAGTTGAAAACAACGAATTTGTTAATAATTTGAAAATAACCATTGAATTCAGTTAAATACAACCGATTTGAAAGTATATAATAAAATTGACATTTAAAATTTTTCTCTTGCTTTTTGCGATATTTTAATTTACTTTTTAAACTTTATTTTTAACTCATACAACAAAATAAAAAAATTGAATTCATGTCTTGATTTACCGTTTTTTGTATTTTTGTCCACAATGATTTCTAATTCCATGTGCATAAATCCACAATTGCACATGCAACATTTTTACTTGCGATCTGTACAAAAATAAATCCCATTTACTAAATTGCATCAAATCTATAAACAAAAACTTACCATGCTCCAAAAATAATATAAACCCTTTTTTTGAAAATTAAATATCTTTGTATTTCCCATTGTTTGGAATTGTTTGTAAGTGTATTGAAAAGTTCTTGACAATTTCAAATTTTCTTATTTGTATTTAAAGGGTAACAGAAAACAAAATTTATTTGAATAAAACTTTGGTTAATATTAATTAATTCAGTTAATTTGAAATTTTTGGTTTCAACTGAGTAATACATTAACTGAGCAGCTGAGGAATTTTATCGGTGTAGTTGTTAAGAGTTTTGTTTTCATAATTTTTTTTTTTATTTAAAACAATAACTTGTTCAAATATGAACACGATAATTAAGATTAATTTTTGGATTTTCCACAAACCTAATTTAAATACCATTAGTATTTACTTAGAATCGTTTTCTTTATTATCTACACTGATAAAATTTCTCAGTTACTCAGTTAATGAATTCCTCAGTTAAATTCGAAAAATTTTAAATTAACTGAAAAATCGTTATCGGCTATTTACTTCGTGTTTTACGAAATTAGGTACTAAGTTAAAAAAACGTTTCCTCTGATACCCTGTAAATACAAATACATAAATTGAAATTGTCAAATATTTCAAAAAAATAAATAGAGCGCAAACAAAATAAGAAAACAAATTTTAATCTAATTATATTTTTCTGGATTTCGGTCATTGAAATACATATTGTGTCTTTTAATTTTAATTCTTAAAGGAAAATCCATGGAATTTTTCACAAAAGAAAATATTAAGGTAAGCTTTAATGGTTTAATTATGTTTAAAAGTGTTTTAAATTTACTCATATTTTTAAAGGGTGAAGGCAGAAATACAAAGCGAAGAGTGGAACCTAGAAGAACAATATGCGAATTACCATGGTGAATAATAAAGAAATGCGTTGTAAAATTAAGCTGAAATCCAATTAAGAAAGCCCTCTCATGTTGCAAATGGATTTTAATTAAAATGTTAATAAAATATTTAAAATATTTATGTTAAGTTCGTATAATTTGTTAAATAGCAATACAATCAAATTAATTTTCTTAGTTATTGATTATTATATACAGAAAATATTTAATTTTAACTAAAAAATCGTTCGCAGTAACTGACTTAATAGGTATATTTTTTAACAAATTTTTCAACTAATAATTCGGTTATAGACAATTAATTTTGTTAACTGAGCTTTAGTAAGGGGTATTTCACCTGAGTCTCAGTTAAAAATTTAGTAACCAGCAACTGAGAAATTGTTACGGTGTACAGCTGCACATAGATTAGGAAAATTCCGAAATGTGTTTATCGCTGTTTATTATAAAATCTATTACTACAGGTAACAAAACCCACCCAAGAAACATTTTTACGGACTCTCCGGCACGTACGGAATCATAAATCCGGCTTTTACGGCACACGTATCCGTCAAAGCTTTTACGTATACGGAATATTAACGGACCGTTTAATCGGATTTTCGAACACAATACGTTTTAACTCCGTCTCCGTACCGTAAAATACGGACTTAATTGATTTTAATTTGTGTTCAAAATAAAAACAATTAAATTGTTTAAAAAACTGAAGGTCAACCCTTTAGTTTGGAAATTTGTTGTTGTTTCGAGTAATTTGGGAACCCGCAGTAACGACGTGGAACAGATCTAAAGTTTCCGAATTTTAGTCGTCTGCAAAACTCCATCGTAAATACAATAAATTAAACCATAACTACCCAAGAAACATTTTTACGGACTCTCCGGCACTTACGGAATCATGAATCCTGCTTTTACGGCACGTGAATGGTCCGTATGCACGTATCCGAAAAAGCTTGTACGTATACGGAACATTAACGGACCGTGTAAACGGATTTTCGAACACAATAGGTTTTGACTCCGTTTTTTGTATCCGTTTCCGTACTAGTAAATACGGACTTCACCTGTGTTAATTTGTTTTCAAATAAAAGTTCTTAAATTAGTTTAAAAAAGAGAGCTCAGCTCTTTAATAGTTAAAAAAATATTATTGAAACTTAATATTAGCCACAATACTCGTAGCGTGACTTTGTCCTAACCAGCGAAAAGGAAACTTCCGTAGATCAAAACTGTTCACACACAAATGACTTCATCTTGCATTTATTAGATGGTAAGTATTTATGAAATTCCAAAGATTTTTCACGATGTGTGCAATGAATGCAATGGTGCAAAAAGAATTACTTGCTAATTTGTGTCATGTGTAAAAACTCCAATGTAAATACCATGTGTTTAACCTAAACTGATTAGTTTTTTTTTTGTTTTTATCAGGTATTAAATTTTATAAAAGGCCTAAATTGCAACGTAATGATGGATGAAGGTGCAAACTATTTTAAATCTATATTGTGTTGTTATTTTCCCTATATTAATAAACAAAAAAAAATTGTAATGTACTACTCAAAATTAATAAAAAAAAATGGTCAGAATTTAGGTAGATATAGAAGTCCGTTTTTGTTTTAAAAAACGGCGCAGATACGGACCGGAAACGTAGTCACTCCATATTTTTTCACGACATAACGGTCCGTCATTGACGGACTTTAGCCGGACTCATGTCCGTTTTTCACACGACAGACCGGTCCGTAAACTGTCCGTCATTGACGGACTTTCATCGGATTCGAATCACTTTCGATGTTCCTTAAGTTCCGTTTTCTAGTCCGTATACGGATCCAGAAAACGATACGTATACGGAGTTGGATTCCGTATATGACGGTCCGCAAACGCTATGTAAACGGAACGTATTGTTTGTTGGGTAATTTATTTTTTCTTTTGCATGTAGATGATCGGTATTATTATGGGTGTCTATCGGGAATTGATGCGCTATATAAAGAGGTAAACTGATGTACTAAATATAGTGTAAATTGTAATAATATCGTTATAAATAAATATATTAAAAAGCAAAAAATTATTACTCAAAATTAGTGAATTTAGATAGATATACAAGTCTGCTTTTGGTCCGGAGTCCCTCCGTTTATACACGATATAACGGTCCGTAAATGGTCCGTCATCGACGCACGTTCAACGGACTTGTCCGTTTTTCACACGACGCAACGGTACGTAAACGGCCCGTCAATGACTGACATTCAACGGACTTGTCAGTTTTTTACACGACATAACAGTCCGTAAACGGTCCGTCATTGACGGACTTTTAAACGGATTCGAATCAGTTTCGATGTTCCTTAAGATCCGTTTTCTGGTCCGTATACGGATCCGGAAAACGGTACGTAAACGGAGTTGGATTCCGTTTATGACTGATCGCAAACGGTACGGTTTGTTTGTTGGGCATATACATTACTATTCGTTATCATAAAAGTAGTACTGATACACATATGTGGCCAACAGGTAGTTATTAGTTTAAGATTACTGTATTTAGTATATAAGGTCTTTTATTTTCAATAAAAAATCAGTATTGTATTGTACATTCACTCAAATAACCGAGTAGTCTCTATATCTACAAACCCTTGCTTTAAAAATACAAAAAATTTGTTTTATTAAACTGTAATCAAATTCAAAAGATTTTTGTGAATACAAAAGTATTTAGGTAAAATACAACTAAAGTATTTTGTGTAAGTTAATGTAAAAATACATGTAGATTTATGAGTTTTTGTCTATTTGCCTTAGTTTTTGACCTTTTGAATTTTCACGCACTTCGAAAGAAGTTACCTAAATTTTTTCTTTTGTAAATTATCCTAAAGCTGCCTACACACAAAGAAACATTCGTCACAAATTGCCCATTTTTTGACAAATGTTCCTTCGTGTATGTCAATGTATCGTGTTGGCATCCGTGTTACAAAATTTTTTGATAATTTTTGTTTCCAAACTTAATCTTCCATCGTGTGTATCGATGTTACTTTTTTGCTGTGTTAGTTAATTGAGAGCAGTCGTGTGCGCCGTAAATAAAATAAAAGAGACGAAAATTGCGACAAAAAATGAAAACTGCAATCAATAATTTTATAAATGAATATAAAAATTTTCGACAATTATGGGACATAAAAAGTGATAGCTAAAAAATAAAACTAAAAAAACAGAAGCATATGAACAATTAACAATTAATTTGATTTTCTTCCGCGCATTTTTCACGTGATCAGTTCGACGGACGAACAGAACTGATGTTTCGATTGAGATTTTGTTGTTGTGTGGAATCGTCTGTATAAAAAATTAAAAAATAGAAACACATGTTCTGTGACGAATGTTCCTCGTGTGTAGGCAGCTTAATATTATATTTTAACTAAAGAATTGCGTGTACACTTTTTAATTTTTTGCGTGTAGTCAAAAACTAGTACTATTTGGAATTAGTTCGACCATTTGCTATTGGGTCAATTAAAAAATGTAAAAGTTAACGCCCAGGTCTGATAAATAGTGCCAAAAGCACGAACTTTGCATCACTGATTGATTGGTGTATTAAAAAAAAATAAAGACAGAAAACAAGCAGCAATATTCCAAAGCGTATAAAAGATTTCTACTACATCAAATTTTTAAAGAAAATTTTAACCCAAAAAAATACATTTTATTCATAACTTTCAAACATTGCAGGTGTATGGGGTCTTCTCTGTGAAATCGACAACCAACAAAAAATTAAAATATTGTGGATTAAAAACTAAGCAAAGAAAGCAAATTTACGTGTGTCCACAGTACATTGAACTGGAAAGAATCTTATTATCAACATTCAATTGCTTTTGTAAGCCGTAAAAAGAATATACTCATCATGAAAATCACCGTAACTACCATGACGGATAAAATCTTTTGTCTCGATGTTTCCGAGGAATTAGAATTGGAAAACTTTAAAGCCTTTTGTGAAGTAGAATCTGGCATTACCAGTACACAAATGGTGGTCGTTTTCAATGGTAAACTTTTGACGGAAAATAAAAAACCCTTAAAACATTTTGGCATTAAAGATGGTGATTGTGTTATGTTACAAGTACAACGTACTGCACAGGTTAGTCGTCCAAATGTAGCTGCCACTAATCGTAGTACACCAATGGATTTGGGTAAGTCGTCACAAATATGTACATGTTAAAAAAAGAATAAAATGAAAACACTGTGTAGGCGCAACAATTCCATACATATTTATTGTAGTGTTTTTAATTTACATACATATCTTTATTTGTCATCCAATTCGAATGAAAAACAAATGTTTTGGACTTTCAGAACTGGGTCAATGCGCTTTTCTGTATGTGCGTATATATTTTTTAATTACCATTATTTTGCATGTGATTTATTTTTAATATTAAAAATATTCCTAATTAAAATACGCTCAGAAATTTTAAAAATTTTTCAATTGTTTACAAAACTAAAATTTTTCAATTGTGGCATGATGTAAATTACAAAAGTTATATAGTACTGGGGGACATGGGTTTTTTCGTAATACCAGTATTTACCTCTCTACTTTCAGGTAGAATAGTTTTTTCGTTATGCCAGTACCACTCAAAAAGTGCGTTCCCAATACTATTTTCTGCAAATTACGGGGTTATTGAAACTAGACGTCGTCGATATCGCGGTCTTAAATTCCAGGTTGCAAATAGTCCGTTACCGTGGCGTGGATGCTACACCACGATGTGTGGAAAAATCTGTTTTTTGCAAATTTAATACATTTTTCGCAGTTCTCTGGACGAATTTTAGCGAAAATTTTGAGTTAATACAATCTGTTGTTGTTGTTGTAACGGCTTTAAAATGAGAATTTGTTGGTGTATTTGCTTCTAGTTTTTTTGTAGAATGAAAAAATTCACTTCTCGTGTTTTTGGTGGCAAAACATCTTTTTTCGCGTATGTATTTTCAGTTTATATCAAGGTTGGTTACCGAAACGAATAACGGTATCCAATTTTGTTTGTTTCGGTAACGGTAAAGGTAACGGTATCTGAGACTGTTTCGGTGACGGTATACCATTATCGAAACAGCAGATGCGGTTATCGGTAAGGGTAACGCTATTTTAAATTATTTCGGTAACGGTATTTTAAAGGTAACGCTATTTCATTTATTTCGGTAGCGGTATTTTAAGGATAACGGTTTTTTAGTTACTTCGGTAACGGTATTTTAAGGATAACGGTATTTTGATTATTTCGGTAACGCTATTTTAAGGTTAGTGATATTTCAGTTTTTTCGGTAACGGTATTTTAGGGATAACGGTAGCCCGTTATTTCGATGCATCCCGAAATTTTTTTTACAAAAAACAAACGAGATTAAAAACAAAACCAATTAACCAACTTAAAGTACGAAAAATACTCAATACCCACATGAAATTACCAAAAGCAGAAAATTAAAAATAACCGTAATGGTATTTTAGGGGTAACGGTATTTCATTTATTTCGGTAACGGTATTTTACGAGTATCGATATTTCATTTATTTCGGTATTTTAAGGATAACAGTATTTCAGTTATTTCGGTAACGGTATTTTAAGGATAACGGAATTTCGGTTATTTCGGTAACGGTATTTTAGGGGTAACGGTAGTCAGTTGAAAGGGTTTTGAATCGATAACGGTATTTAAAAACCTATAAAAACAATTTTAAAAATGTCCATGTTTTAACCCTCTAACCGGCAAGCCCGCCTCCAGGCGGGGTATATTAAATTGACCAGAAATACGCCAAAGGGGTATTTTATAATAAGAAATTATACTTTTTCAACAGAAAACAAAATTTATAAAATTTTTGGTGAAGAATTTTATTATATACAATGCACGGTTTGGAAGCGAGAAAGTGTCAAAGATAAAATTTCGTAAAATTTCAAAAATTAAATATTTTAAAATAACCAAAAGTTTCAAAAATCTTAAAAACATATTTAAATTTACTAAAACAATTAATAGTGACCACGAAGTGAGATTGGAGCTTAAGCTATTCAAAAAGTTCCTTACTTTGGTCCAAGGACACACAGGATTCCATAAGGACACCTTTAAAGGACATCGCCTTAACTTCAAAGCGAATGGACGGATATTTTTTTTTGAAATTTGGTAAAAAGAATATATTTGGTATAGGTAGCAAAGCTTATAAGTTTGAATAATATATATTGAAGTTTTGCTGCATTTTCGCTCAATTTCGCATTTTTCAAAAAACGAAAATCGCTACATCCTCTTAAGTAACAGCACAAAAAATGGGTTAAATTTCAAGTGTTAAAAATACATATCGTCACCTAAAATGCAAAATAACGTCAATTCAATTTATTTCTTATAATATTTATATTATTTACATTTGACTTAGAAGCAAAGAGTTTAGGAACTTCGTTCCTTTTCTACTTAGATATATAAATATATTTTTTTAATTTATGAAACTTATGTACATTATTATTAAACGGAAGGAAAAAAATCTACAAAAGCCTTTATGAAGCAGAGGTATAAGATAAAAATGAGAAGAAAAAAATAAAGTAGATAAAATTATGATGAGATCAGTTCATTGATATGTACATGTTGTGAGAGTTGGCATCTTTCATTAAAATTTAGAGTCAATCTTTCGATTTTATCCAGAACGAGTTCGAAGCCAGCGAGACTATGTAGGCGTCGGGTGGAATAGTGCCATGGTAGTTTAAATATCATTTTAAGTAGCTTATTTTGTGCTACTTGGAGTTTTTTTATATGACATTTTGCAGACGTGTACCAAACTGGAGCACAGTAACACATTATGGGGTGGAATATAGATTTGATGATGAGTTTTTTATTGTCTATGTTCATTTCCGACTTTCTGTTTATAATTGGGTACATTATTCTAATAATTTTGTTAATTTTGTCCACAACATAGGGAATATGATTATTAAAATTAAGCTTTATATCAAGCATTACGCCCAAGTATTTGACGTTGTTTTCCCATGGAATATCATGGTTCATGAAACGAGGTAAACTCTGGGGTATAAAACAAGACTTACGTTTTCTTGTAAAATAAATAGCCTGCGTTTTTTCAGGGTTAACCAAAATCTTCCATTTATCAAAATAATTACTCAACCCAGTAAGAGCAGACTGCAAGTTTGTAATAATATCAGCTGAATATACATCAGAACTAAGAATTGATGTATCATCTGCAAATATAGACGTAATGCAATTGGAAAATGTTGGAATTTCAGCAGTAAATATGTTGTAGAGAACTGGCGACAGGCAAGAAGTAGAGATGAGCGATATTTTCATACCGGTGATTTAATCACAGTTATTGATAAATCACTGGTAACGGCAGTGATCATATATTTTAAGTCGCAGTTACTCGGAATGTCGTTCTTTTAATATTTTTGTACTATTCTTTCTTGCAAACTTCATTGTGCACAGTAATACGTTTTTTTTTCAATAACAGTGACTTGTTTCCACACTCTTCTGAATAAAATGTCTCTTTATATCATGTCTTTGTTACCCGTCGCAAGTGGATTATCTTTAAACTTAGTTTAACGCAGTTTGTAACTGGAATACTGCTTTTAAAATGTGGTTTATTTTGTTTTATTTCAATAAAGAAATAAATTATACTCGAGAAAAAGTTTTTCCGGCAAATTTTTGTTAATAAACTTTGAAATGGCTGACAAAATTCGTTTTCGGTTTAACTAAACCAAGTTTAACTGACATCATAAAAACTCGCCATAAATATTATTTCGTTTATTTATCAGAAAATCGCAGTCTTTTCCATAAAAAAACCGTAATCATGATCACAGTTTAAAAGAACAACGATTTGAACATTTCACGATTTCACTGAGAACAATGTTACTGAAAAATCGCCGGATCGCCCATCTCTATTACAAACCCCTGATCACGGTCACTGTTTAAAAGAACGGTGATTTGAAAATCACGATCACTGGTAGCAGCGTTATTCAAAAATCACCGGATCGCTCATCTCTAGCAAGAACCATGTGGACATCCTGCAATGATATTTACTTGTTGTGAACAGGTTTTACCCAAGTAAACGCTGAACGATCTATTTTGAAGAAAGTTTTGGATAATTTTTATGAGTTGAATTGGAAAGTTGAATTTTTTCAATTTAAAAATAAGTCCATTATGCCAAACGGAGTCAAACGCAGCTTTTATGTCTAACAAAATCATTCCAGTTGATTTGCCGTTTTGAAAATTATTTTTAACTAATTTTCTGATTTTTAGTAGGGGTTGAGACGTATTATGTTCACTTCTGAACCCGAATTGTTGCGATGGAAGTATATTGTTTGCATCGATAAAATTAATAAGCTTTTCCTTAATAATTTTTTCCAAGATTTTACTTATAGAAGAGAACAGACTTATTGGTCTATAAGAAAGTGGAGAATCAGGAGGTTTATTTGGCTTGATTATTGGTATGGTTTTTGAGAATTTCCAAATCACTGGGGAAGTAGCATAATTTAAGGCAAGCATTAAAGATGTTCGTTAGATAGTTGATATCTATTAATACCGTCTAAACCTGCAGTTTTTTTGTTTTTCAATTTTTATAATTACACCAACTTTTTCAGTAGTAGTGAAGTAACAGTTTTGTGGGTTTGGGTTAATATTACGAATAAGGTTTGCAACACCATTAACCTCAGTAATCGTAGTAATATCACTTAAATTTGATGAAATACAGTGGTTCAAATTAAAGTTGTGAGCCAAAATTTCAGCCTTTTCTTGCCGGGTAAAACATACTACATTGTTGTGTTTTAAAATTGGAATATTGCTAGATTTCTTCTTTAACATTTTTGAAACTTTCCAAAAAGGGGGAGATGCTTTGTCCAAATTGGACAACATGTTATTCCAAGTTTGGTTTCTGAAGTGGTTTATTTCATTCGTAATATTTTTATTTAAACGTGTCATAACTCGACGATCATTAACTTCTCTGTAACGCTTCCAATTTCTTTTAAATACGTTTCTTAATTGTATCATAATTTTTATGTTGTTTGGTAAGGGTTTAGAGGTTGGTGCAATTCTACGTTTGGGCACACTTTCATCTATTCCCATTTTTACTACATTATTAAAAACATTTATCATGTTGTCAATTTGAGTGCTGTTGTTTATTTCATTAAAGCTATCCGCCACAAGAAGATTCCTGTTTATGAATTTCATAAAATGCGGCCAGTTTGCCTCGCTGAAAGCGTAGCATAAATTGTCTACCATTTCATAATTTAAATTAATTGTACTAATGATTGGTAGGTGGTCAGAACTCAAGTCATTTATAACTTTTACTGCGGACATATTTTGAGATATGTTAGTTAGAAAAAAATCTAGAGTTGACGGTTGTTTACTTGGATCAGCCGGAATATAAGTATATTCATGAGGAAACACTATTTGTGTTTGGTTTAGTTGGAGTTTCTCATATAATATGTTACCCCAGCCATTACTCTTTTGACATCCCGAATAACTATGTCTACAGTTAAAATCTCCTCCTAATATGTATTTATTTGAGCTCGTTAGTTTACGAATATCTGACGCAAATGTTTGTTTTCTTCTAGGGTCCCTGTTTGTTGACCCACCAGGATAATAGCAAGAATAAAAATTTATAAAGTCATTACCAGATTTTACCTTAACACCTATGTTTTCAATCAGTTCTGTGTTTATAGGAGGTATAAGTTGATGCTGAATGTGTTTTTTAATTAAAATAGCTACTCCACCTCCTCCACCACGTTGTCGATCGTATCTGTAGCAGTAGAAGTTCTAATGTTTTATTGTAATTTTTTATTTAGCCAGGTTTCACAAATAAACAAATGTCAATATTGGTTTTTTCCAAGAAATGGAATAATTCCTCTTTTTTAGTGCGAATACTACGAGCATTCCATTGTAATAACGTTATGTTGCTGTTCATTGGTACAAAAATTTTCATGCAAGGTTTGTAACAACCTCGAATTGCTCTTCACGAGACCTGCATTTTTTAAATTTGAAATTAATTCAAACGTAAGATTTTTTAATTCTTCTAAAGAGAACAAATTATTATTATCGTTATTTCGGGTGAATGGTTGGCTATAACCCGTTCTAGATGGATTTGGTGTTTCGCTCTGATTTAAAGCATTTGGAAAATTAACGTTGTAATTTGATTGGTTGTTGAATTGTTGGCTTCTTTGTCTGGTACTCTTTGATTGAGCACGTTGCCTTATTTGCTTATATGTATCCCTATTAGGGCAGTCAGGGGACATAGCCTTATGGGGGCCTTTACAATAAGCACATTTTACAATGGTTGACTTGCATTCTTCAGTTTTGTGATACCCGGCGCAATGGGCACAAAATGTTTTAACATTGCATCAGCTGTCACCGTGTCCATACATTTGACAATTATAACATTGGGTCAGTTTTGTTTTGTTGGGTTTTTGGTATTCCCACCTGACTTTTATGTAGTTGATGGCTGAGTAGTTTTGCCTTAATTCTCTTAATGTGATTGACTTTTTTTCAAAGTAGACAATAAATATAATTTGTTCGTTGTTACTGTCCCTAGCTCCAGCATAGGCTCTAGTAACAATTTTAACATCGATACATTTAAGGCCCATGTCTAAAAGTCTGGACTTAACAACTGATGGGTCTGTTTTATCTAGACCTAATAGTACAGCCTTTTCGTTTTTAGCAGCATATGTGAAATATTCGAGCTGAATCTTCTTAGTGAGAGAGTCGCAAACGGTAGTAAAATCTACGTTATTTGTGCAAAACAATTTTAGACCGATGGAAATTTTACGTATAGAGTAATCTTTGATTTTTAATATTCTACACATTTCATGAACTTGTTCGATTTTACATTTTAAGATTGTTATTGGTGGTATGTTAACTTTAACAACTGGTTCGATAATTGTTTCATCATTATCGTCATCATCAATAGTTTGCAGAGGTGCAAAATAATTTGAATTGCTAGCTCTCTGAGAGCTGTTTGTGGTCGTTTTTTTCTATTCATGTTATACCCAGGGCTGCCAGATGATTTTGATGAAAAATCGGCACTTTTTCTCAAAAAAATCGGCAATTTCGGCACTTCGATTTTAAAAAATCGGCACTTTCAAAAATACTCATTTATGTAATATTTAGGTTACTTTACATAAAAAAATATGTGAAAAATACATTTCGTGTAAAATAATATGTTTTAAGTTTAACAATTAAATAAAAATAAAAATAAAAAGAGAAAAATGAAATGATAATAAAAAAATGTTAGTTGTACACAGAAAAAATTTACAAAATTCTGTTTGTAATGTTAAACACCTTTTTTGCATAAACAAACAAAAAATTTTTTAAAAAGGCACCAACAATGGAATTTGTATATACAAATCCCTTTTTGTAACTTTTTTGTAATTTGTTAAAAATAAAATCAATTTTTTTTTAACAATAAGGGTTTTCACAAGGGGTGTGCTATTTGTTGTATCGTTGTATCGTCCTAACAAAAAACAGAGTTGTTAAAAATTAAATTGAAAAAATACAACATTTGAGAATAGCACGATACAACATTTTTACGTATGTTTAGTGTCCTATGTTTGAGTGTGCTAACAGATAGAAAACTGAATAGAAAATCGTTGTTAAACACAAATAAAAATTTTAACAACTCTGTTTTTTGTTAGGACGATACAACGATACAACAGATAGCACACCCCTTATGAACAACCTTAATGTGTTTTGTAAATACAATAATTTTTTTTTGTAACTTGTTTGTATTTGTTAAAAATAAAAAAATAAAATTCAACAACGAGTTTGTTATACTAAAACAATTATTCGCTTTATGTTGTCGTATTGACAAAAAAAAATACTTTTTTGAAATTTTTGTTACAATTTACAAACATTTGAGCAATTGAAAACAAAAAATAAATCATTTGTTTTTTTTTTGTTTCAAAAAATTCCAAGGCTATTTTTTTGATATTTTTGATACAATTTACAAACATTTAATAAAAAAATTGTTAGATATCTAAGTAAAAAGCCAACAATTTTTTTTAATTACTTAAACTTTTGTGATACTTTTTTCTGTGTAATTTTATGAATATTTTTATGATACATATTCAGATATTTGGTCATATGAATAAAACTTAGCAATTACTTCAAAGTAATTACTTTGGGCTTAGGAATGGCTTTTAACTCCAAATTTACCAATTGACTGGTAGAATAGCATGAAATGTAAACGAAAATTAAAAAATTAAATTTCTAGTCTACTCCCAAGCAGACTAGAATTGTGAAGTAATTGTATAAAAAACCCTGTATTTCCCCCTATTAGTAATTTCTATTTTTTATTCATATGAGCCATTATCTCACCAATACTGGCTCGTATGAATAAAAAATATATATTACTAATAGGGGGAAATATTGGGTTTTTTAAGCACTTACTTCACAATTTAAGTCTACTTGTGAGTAGACTAAAAATTTTATTTTTCCATTTTTGTTTATATTTCATGCCGTTCTACAAGTCGATGGATAAATTTGGTATTAAAAGTCATTCCTAAGCCAAAAGTAATTACTTCGAAGTAATTGCTAAGTTTTATTCATATGACCCACTATGTACATAAATTAATTTTACAGCTTTTAAAAATAGTTCTTCTCCGAACTTAAGGTACCCGTACACCTTGAAATATTAGCAAATATTGGATCTTTCTTAATCACTGGATTTATTTTATTTCGTTTAAGTATTCACATTTTGTTTTTTAACTTTCAAAATTTAATATATTTCTCAAAATCTAATACTTATTCGCTAATATAATGTGAAAGAAAATCATAAAATTTTGTAAAAATGTGAACACCGGGATTGAATTAAACTAAATCCAAAATAGATTATAAATAAAATAAATCTAGAGTTGTGCCGTTCATGAACGAACTAGCTCATTTGGACGGTTCAGTTCATTGAACGATATGACATCGTTCACCATTATTCGTCCTTTTCGTTCATTTCGTTCAATCGTTCATTTCGTTCTTTTTTTTAGTCATAGAAAATTTGTATCCCTTTCTTATTAATTGTATTACAAAATTAAATGTTTTTCTTAACAATTTAAAATTTTTAATAAAATTGTAATTTTCTGACGCTATTAGTCTATGCACAATAAAATTAATATAAACGTGTAACATGTGGTGCGCCAATAAATTGTCGAACGAACGACACCGTTCACGAATCCCTGTTCAGACACAGCTCATGTCAAAAAAGAGCGATACCAAAAACGAACGATTGAACGATTTAAACGAACTAGTTCAATGAATTCTATTGAAAGATAAGACCGAGTCACCAAATAGAACTTTTAAGCCCAACTCTAAATAAATCCGTTTTGGATTTAGCTTAATTTAATTCCAGAAATTGCGTTTTCGAAAAATTAAAATTTTTTCTTTCACATTATCTTAGCGAATAAGTGTAGAATTTGGATAAAAATATTAAAATTTGAAAATTAAAAAACAAAATAAAATAAGTCTAAAACTAAATAGAGTTATTAAAAAAGGCCTATTATTACTAGGGCTCGTATATTCATGCATTTATAATCGTGTTCTATGTACATAAGACGTACATATTTATGATTAAAATCGAAAAATATGCACTTAAATTTTTTAAAATATGCATTTAAAATTTTAAAAATATGCATTTATTATTGATTTTTCCAACTTTTTTTATATTATTAATTCAGTTTTAGTATTACATATTTGTCTTTAAAAGTAGTTTAAACATAGAAATTTGCCATTAATCATCGTCAGAAATTGATTTATGTTTGATATTTTTGTATTCGGAATCAAAAAAATTTTGAAAAATATTTACAAATCAAAAGAGAATATTGTTCTACCTAAAGTGCAAATGCTAACATGATTTGTAAATCACCAAAAATTAAAATTTCGTGTTTTTGAGTTTTAACAAAAAATCGGCATTTTTCGACCAAAAATCGGCAAATCGGCATTTTGCATATTTTTTAATAAAAAATCGGCAAAATGCCGAAAAATCGGCAATTATGGCAGCCCTGGTTATACCCAGAGCAGGTATCAACATCTTCTCGATTGCGTTTTTGTTTTTTTATAATATTTAGATATTGTTGA
Source organism: Leucophora obtusa (assembly GCA_949987735.1). Classification (NCBI taxonomy): domain Eukaryota; kingdom Metazoa; phylum Arthropoda; class Insecta; order Diptera; family Anthomyiidae; genus Leucophora; species Leucophora obtusa. The sequence continues at coordinate 27,337,392 of OX465297.1, forward strand.
GAAACAATAACAACAAGAATGAGAGCTGTTTGTTGCCTTTTTTTTCTATTCATGTTATACCCAGAGCAGGTATAAACATCTTCTTCTCGATTGCGTTTAATTTTGTTTTTTTTTATAATATTTAGATATTGTTGACAAACAATAACAACAAGAATAAAGAAAAACAAATAAACCGTACACTTTTATTACACTTTAAGGAAACAGAATAAACTATGACTTAACACATCAAATGATAATGCAAGACTGATAATTTCGTTAAAGTTCTGAATTTGAGTTCTTCCAGAGCGAAAATGATTTTTTTTTATATTGTTGTTATCCCATTATTAATTACGCAAATACAGACTGTTGATATTTAGAGTTTTGACCCATATAAATCGTGGCCTAGACCCTCCAACAAACATTTTTTTTATCTTCTTCAAAAAAAATTCCGTGAGTGAAAAATATTTAAGATTTTTAATTTTGTTTTTTTTTTGCAAAAATGTTATCAATTTATTTTTTCTGAGTCATGTATATATATAAATTTATATAACTACATATATATAAAGCTATTACACGAACAATGTTGTCTCATATAGTCAGTCACTTTGTATAGCAGTCTGTGGCTGAGTGAGTTAAGTGACCGACTACAACTCCAGAAATCTGGTTTCGAATCCTGCCGACGGCGTTGTTTTTATGAAATAAATATTTTTTTAATAAATAAATATTTTTATTAATTTTTTGTGTTATTTTTTAATTTTATTGAAATTTAAATAATTCCAAATATATTATATATATATACAGTTGTGGCCAAGCATTTAAGTCATTTCAAGTTTTCTTCTATTTTTATTGTTGTTGCCTTTATTTTTAAAGATCAAAATAGTATCTAAATTCGCCACGAAAGGCACGGAGATGGTTTAGAAAATTGTACAGAATTTTAACGTAATGTTTGTTTTTTCATTTTGTCACTTGTTTTAAGTAGGCGTGGCTTTTAACGAAAAATTAGTGATATCAACCTTTAATCAAATTACATAGTAAAATTTAGGCAGTACTGATCGGTTCTGTATAGGGATGCCGAACGGGACTGGTTTTTACAAATCCCGGGATTCGGGATTTTGAAAATTACAATCACGGGATCCCGGGATTTTTCAGGATCCCGGGATTTATCAGGATCCCGGGATTTTTCGAGATTTCGGGATTTTTCGGGGTTTCGGGATTTTCTTGTTTCATCATATTTTTGATTTTAAAAGTAAATAGCTGAAATAAACCCTAAAAATTTAAATAATTCATTATAAATCTACTTATTATTTCTTGCAGTATGAAGAAATAAACAAATTAGCCGGATTCACAATGCTGGAGTAATCCACGCTGCAGAGTTGAGGGTATAAAATAGAGATAGCATGATACAAAAAATATATAAGTGCAAAAAAGAAAGGAACAAAATCCACTCAGAATGGAGTACTACAGCATTGAGAATCTGACTTTAAACAGAAACTACACTCATAGAAATAAGTATGTAAAAATAGCAGAAAAAGCTACCAAAAATTAGCAAAAAAGGCTCCGCGATAAAAACTAATAAAATCAACAGAACTTATTTACTAAATAATTGTTAAATTTCCGAAATATAAGAAATATACCAATTACTTAAATTTAAGCAAATTGCAGTTTACCTCTGAAGAAACTTTTTAACCAAAAGTAGCTAAAACACTGCTATATCTACAAATTTTTAGTTATATTTGGCTAAAATTAGTTGAATGCAAATACAAACTACTCTGCTGAAATCATCAGTAATATTTAGTGACTATTAGTTTTTTAAATCAACTAACAAAAAATATTAAGAACATACCTCTGATGATTTCCGAAAGGCAGATTGTTAGATTTTTTAATTTAACAAAAATTTACTGTTTTTAGTCGACAAAATTATTTTGCATGAAGTTATGATTTTAGCAAATCATCAGTAAAATAAATAAAAACATGTCCGTACGATTTTCAAAAGTTTCACAACTGAATAAAAGTTTTTAAATTATTAAGGTTTTTATTCAGATTTATTTAATCTCTAATCTATTTTAATCTGTTATTTATGAATGCGAAAAATTAGTTCTTTAATAACATTTAATAAGATATTAGATTAATGTGATTTAGGTCGAATATAACAATGAAAACAAATAAAAAAAGAGATAAAATATGCCAAATAATGAAATCGGAAATCCCGGGATTTTTTCACGACCAATCCCGGGATTTCGGGATTTCTAAATCCCGAAAATCCCGGGATTTTCGGGATCGGGATTTCGGGATCGGTATCCCTAGTTCTGTACAAACTGTATATTTTTGGACATCCTATAAAATTGCCTTAAGTCTTGCATTATTTTTATCTACAAATAGTCGCCAGACTTAAAAGTGCAGCACTTTAAACATGCCCAAATTTTTATTTGTTTTTAACGATTTTTAATACCGTTAACAGCACTAACATTTTAAAGTGAATAGTTTTATGCTTTTCTTACCAGAATATAGTAAATCAGTCAAGATTTTTTTTACGTTATAGTAAAAAGCATTTCCTGTTAAAATTTCAGTGTTGTTAACTTTCTTTTAAAATCGCTAAAAACAAATAAAAATTTGGTCATGTTTAAAGTGCTGCAATTTTAAGTCTGGTGACTATTTGTAGATAAAGATAATGCAAGACTATAGAAAATTTTATACGATTTCCAAAAATATACAGTATGTACAGAACCGATCAGTACTGCCTAAATTTTACTATGTAATTTGATAAGAGGTTTATATCGCTAATTTTTCGTTAAAAGCCACGCCCACTTAAAGCAAGTGACAAAATGAAAAAATAATCATTACGCTAAAATTCTGTACAATTTTCTGAACCATCTCCTTGCCTCTCGTGGCGAATTTAGACACTATTTTGATCATTAAAAATAAAGGCAACAACAATAAAAATAGAACAAAACTTGAATTGACTTAAATGCTTGGCCACAACTGTATATATAATTTTACTTATATACTTTTACCTCTAGTTGCCACATTTTTTATCCGATTTTCATAAGTAATACCTATCTGGAAAGGTTGTAATGTTATATTGTTTACAACTTTATTAGTTGTTTCAAAAAGCCACCTCAAGATGGCGCTAATATAGATTTATTAGAAAATTGCAATTGGGAGCCTCGAAAATGATTTTTTTGATATGTCGTAGTGGAACTTTTTTTTCCCCATGCTAAAAGCTTTCGAAAAATCGAGTACGCAATATCAAAAAATTTTTATCCATACAATTTGACAAGCCCTAATATATATATATAATGCCTTGCTCGTCGTCCAATGATTACGAGCTGCCTCTATACTGGCCATACTGCCTCTATAAGTTGTCTCCATCTTTCTCGACGTGCGGCTAGATCTTTGAGCTCTCCTATGTTGTTAACAGTTCTACCAAGGCTCTGAGATATGGAATTTATTTCCTGCAATGTAGATCGTCTCCAGGTGGTTTTATTTTTTTTTTTTTTTAGTTTTAAAGTACAGTTAAATGTACCGTTAAATGGCGCTGTTACCAAACAGACATATTGCCAGGCTATAAACACGATGCGTATTGATACGCAATATAAAAAAAACATTGTGATAAACAACACAGACGCACAGGAACAGTAACAACACATACACAACCATTGCCTTCACAATGGAGGTTACGCGCAATTAAGTCCTAATACGTCAGAATAAAACAGACGCACAGGAACCACAGCAACACATATACGACCATTGCCTTCACAATGGAAGCTAAGCGCGACGAAGCCCCAATACGCCCGAAAAGGTTTGCATGTGATTAGACTGCACAGTCTAACGGCATGCTGAGACACGCTTTAGAGTATCGCAAAACAAAAATTTAATACAGGTCACGAGATAACCTTCTTCTTCGGCGACTCACGGCGAACTGCCAGGTGGTTTTAGGACATCCTCTTTTTCTACTTCCCTGTGGGTTGTAAACAAGGGCGCGATTCCATACATCCTCAGGATGTTTTCGCAGGGTGTGGCCAATCCATCCAAATTTTCTTCTACGGATTTCTGTGTTAACATTTCCAGCACCAGTTCTGACCCAAAGTTGTTCATTTGTGATTTGTGATATGATCTCAAATTATCCAATTCGATCTGCCAAAATTAGCCTATCTATTTGTATCTAATTGGATGTAAATTAATCCCATGGGATATTTTGGGATCTATCAGGATCTTAATTTTATATTATTGGATATTATTGGATCTAATAATTTTGAGATCTATTTGGATCTAATTTAATCCTGTAATATATCTTATCTTATTGGATATTACTGGATACCCCAATTTTGAGATGAACTTGGATAAGATTAAATGTCGATCTATATCAAATGAGATATGACTACATATGCTATATATAATGTTTTTTTGATCGGGCATCTACATATCCAACTATTTTTTGTGTCGCGCCTTATCCGTTGATAAAGAAGGGAGAGTGGAGAATAAACATCCCTGTCCGCAGCCTCGATTGGTAGAATGGCACCGATTTTGGCAAGCTTATCTGCCCTTTCGTTTCCTAGAATATCCTTGTGTCCTGGTACCCAGCACATTCTAACTTTATGCTGCTCGCTGAGAACCTTAAGCTCTCCGTGGCAGCGGCTGACTACCTTAGACCTGATATTATCCGAATTAAGAGCCATAATAGCCGCCTGACTATCAATGAAAAAGCTGATATCGCATTTATATATCGGCATCATTGAAATTTGTTCCGCAGCTTTGTATATCGCATAGATTTCAGCCTGAAAAATACTACATTCATCTCTCAAGCGAAATGATCCATTGATGTCCAGTTCCGAGCAATAAAAACCACTACCCGTACCAGAAGATGTTTTGGATACATCGGTGAATACATTAACTTGTGACCACTCAACATAATTATTTAACCAGTCATCAAGAGTTGGGATCATCACATTAAATCCTACATCCGTTACGCTGTAGGATATAACATAATCAGTTCCAACATTATCGCCTAAGTTCAGACCAATATCCATATGACGCACTTGTCTGGTTTCCAGATATCCCGTGTGCTTCAGTCTAGTGAGAGTAGTTCTGGTAACATCTCTTACGTATAAATCCAATGGAGTTATGTTCAAAATTATTTCCAGTGCTTCCGTTGACGTAGTGCCCATGGCGCCTGTAAGACTTAATAGCGCAATTCTGTTTATCCTAGAAATCTTATGAGTGTATTTCCTATATTGAAGTACAGGCCACCATACATGACTACCATAAGACACAACGGGCCTCACAATAGCGGTATAAATCCAGTGAAAATGCTTAGGCTTAAGTCCCCAGGTTTTTCCCACTAGTTTCTGACATGAATATAGGGCGGCATATGCTTTTTTAATGCGTTCCTCTAAGTTTTCAATCCAGTTGAGTTTATTGTCCAATATTATTCCCAAAAACTTCGCAGATTTTGAAAGAGATAACCTGATGCCGTTCAATTTCGGTAGGTTAAAGTTGTAACTTGTTTCCTAGTGAATAGAACCAATTCAGTTTTCGTAGGATTAATATTAAGTCCCAACTCCTTAGCCCATTTTGAGACCATCTTTAGCGAATTCCCCAGTACATCAGAAATTGTGTCCAAGAATTTATAACCACATCATCCGCGTATGCAATGACAGTTATACCGATTTAGTTTAGCTTCGTAAGAATTTCATTCACAACAAGAAGCCATAATAAAGGTGAGATGACTCCCCCTGTGGTGTGCCTCTTGTAGCTACTGCTCGAATAGTAGTATCTCCCAGTTCCGTTGATATATGTCTATGTGTTAACATTGCCATCAATGTCTATGTGTTAACATTGCTAATTAGCTCTATTTTGGTTGATTTAAGCTATTTAGGGGTGATTTTTGTCCTATTTAGTTTTCTCCCGCGTGTAATCGTGAATTAAGGTTGAAAAGTTTCCGAATCTGAGATTATCTTATGGAAAAATTTCTTATACTAATAGAAAAAGGCCTGAAAAATTTTGATAAAGCTACCAAAAATTAGTTAAAAGTTAACCCCTCAATTCATAAATGTTTTGTAAAGTTATAGCAGGTTTACAAAACGTCATTTTCATACAAAATTTGTTAATTAAACCTCCTATAATTTTACAAATTGTTTATGAATTTAGGGGTAAAAAAACAACTGGTGAAACTAGCAGATTTTGTTTGGAAAATATTAGTAAGTGAAGAACAGCAAACCTAAAACTGTTACATATCGATAACTCATTGTATTCGTAGATATTTTATTTCTTTAGAAAAAAATTTTAAAAATCTGAAAAACTTTAGATACAAAATTTCTGTGAATGCAGTCTTTAACCAATAATACAATAAATATAATATCCAGGGTTGGCAGGCAATACCGCTAAAATACCGTTATCGATTCAAAACCCTTTCAACTGACTACCGTTACCCCTAAAATACCGTTACCAAAATAACCGAAATACCGTTATCCTTAAAATACCGTTACCGAAATAACTGAAATACCGTTATCCTTAAAATACCGATACCGAAATAAATGAAATATCGATACCCTTAAAATACCGTTATCGAAATAAATGAAATACCGTTACCCCTAAAATACCGTTACCGTTATTTTTAATTTTCTGCTTTTGGTAATTGCACGTGGGTATTGAGTATTTTTCGTACTTTAAGTTCGTAAATTGGTTTTGTTTTTAATCTCGTTTGTTTTTTGTAAAAAAAATTGCGGGATGCATCGAAATAACTGACTACCGTTATCCTTAAAATACCGTTACCGAAATAACTGAAATATCGCTAACCTTAAAATACCGTTACCGAAATAATCAAAATACCGTTATCCTTAATATACCGTTACCGAAATAACTGAAATATCGCTAACCTTAAAATACCGTTACCGAAATAATCAAAATACCGTTATCCTTAAAATACCGATACCGAAATAAATGAAATAGCGTTACCCTTAAAATACCGTTACCGAAATAATATAAAATAGCGTTACCCTTACCGATAACCGCATCGTTTCGGTTACCATCCATGATAACATCGCATTTAAAAAAAATTTATTTCCAAAGTTTTTAAGATTTTATTAAGATTTTTCCTCCTCCTCTGAAGAAATAAAAAAAAAACAGTTCGAGCCTTTTTACAAGAATTAAAGACTTATTTAGTACTTTGACGCTGCTCCAGCAGACACGTCTCACAATTAAAGGTTAAATGTGAGACGTTCAATATAAAAATAATAAATTTTCGGGCAAAGCCCGCTACGTTGTTAGCATGCCTTAGTTATACTTCGTTTAGTTAAACCGAAAATGAACTTTGTCGTATCGTGCAAGCCCGCTAATTTATTAGTTAGCACAGATCCAAACATTAGTTGATTTTTAAACAGACTAGTGTAGGTTATTGTATAGTCGTCATGCCCGACTTTAACTTTTTTACTCGTTAAGATTGAAATCTCCCTGTTTCCCGCGGTAACGTAAAGTAACGGTTTGTTTAAATTAAAAACCACAAATCTATTACAAAATACAAATAAACCAAATTAGTTCTAGAAAATGTATACTATAAAAGTAATATCATAAATTTTTTTTTTAGATGAAGCTACCATTCGTAATTTGGATTTCAGTAACATTAATATACCAGGACCTAGTTCCGGCGGTACTGGTGCTGGTACCGGTTATCGCTTGGGACCCATGCCATCAAGCTCTAATGTTCTTGATTATAATGATTCTGATGAATTTAATGTTAACTACGATGATGATCCAGCTACAGTACGTAAAATGTTCCTTGATAATCCTGAATCTTTGGCCTTGCTTAAACAAAATAATCCACGTTTAGCAGATGCTTTATTATCGGGTAGTATGGAAAATTTTGAGAAGATATTAAAAGAACAAATTGATGCACGTAAACAACGTAACATACAACGTTTGCGCATGTTAAATGCCGATCCATTTGACGCGGAGGCTCAGCGTATGATAGAAGAAGAGATTAAACAAAAGAATATACAAGAAAATATGGCTGCTGCCATAGAATTTAATCCAGAAATATTTGGAACTGTTATAATGCTGTAAGTAGTGCACAAACATATTTTTTATATCTTTTATAATGTTTTTGATAAAAAATCTAATTTTTACATTCAATTAAGAAAATGTTAAATAATATTGTGACATTTCATCAACAAAAAGCGTGTTCGTTTACTAACGACAAGTTACTACATTTAATACAGCTGGAAAAATTCAATATAAAAAGTAAACAAAAAGTAGTAAGAATTTCGAGTAATAGAAAACACTGAAAATTTTTCTATAAAATGAAAATGTTTTTAAATTTATTTTAAATGCATTTTAAATTGAGATTTTTAAAATTCAAATGAATAGATTAATTACACTGTGCTCAAGCTGGCACCCTACCGTTAGCTAATTCGAGTACGCTGAATTCAGTAGCGCTCAAAGTTAGCTCTCGTATTCGCGATTTCAAAATTTGATGATAAAGTACCATAAAAACGATATTTTTATACTTTTGGCTTAATTTTTAAATTTAAATTTAACAAATTTGATTAAAAACGCATAACATTAAGATAATGATTCTGATGAATTCAGTGTTAGCTATGATCGAAAATTTGTTTTTTTCGAATTTTTTTTCGCTAAATTATTGTTTGCCTCGAGTTTGAAATTAATTTGAATACGCCGAAATAAATAGTGCTGAACGTTTTCCGAAGTTAACATTTGTGTTAGTAATATTCGTGCACTTTGAATTTAATAAATCTACTTTGATAAAATTTAAATGTGGAAGAGAAGAGTAGCAGTTAAGTGTCAAATATATTGTGTATTTTCGAAAAATATCATTGCTGTGATTCCTTTTTTTGCATTGTCGTGCAAACAAGTTTACTGAACAAACACCAGCTCAGGCTGAAGAGCATGGAATGCGATTCCATTAAGTGGATTCGCTGTTGGGTGACATTTGCTGAAACTTACAAGAAGAAATGCTTGAAACAGAAGAACTAAATAGAAATTACTAAACAAATTAACACTAAAATTTCTGTTTTCTCTGGCTTTGGATTGATTATTTTTTTAATCTTTAAAATTTTTTTTATAACTTTTTTTTTTAGTAATTTTTGAATGAAAAAATAAGGCTCTTTTTGGATGAACCACGATACAAAAATTTGAACTTTTAATAATAATATTTTGAGCTCTTTTTTGATTCATTTTTGGGCTTGTTTGATGGCTGGGTTATATTTTCTTTAAATTTTAAAATAAATTTTACATAAACAAAAAAATAAAAAAAAAACGTTTTTTGGGAGTGTTTTCAATTGTTCCCAAAATATTCAAATTTATTTTATTTATGACTCATTCCTGAACCATATTTTATATGATTCATTTTAAAAGGCTCATATTTTCGTCCAAAATATGAGCAATTAAAAAAATGTATATTTCAAAAGTACCTATACAAATACTAAATTCAGACTGAGTAAAATCCATTAAGGCTTCATTAGTCTAATCGTAAAGTAAAAAAACGTATCTGTAATCAATTCAATGTGTTAAAATAATATCGAAATATATTTTTATCTTTTTTCTATGCATTGAAACTGTTGTCAAGTATAATCGTAAAAAAGTTCTGTTGAAAATAGAAATTTTTTATTTTATTACATGACATTTAATTCTATGCACAAGAAAAGGATAAAAATACAATATTTTTATTTCTTATACTCTTTTTATTCATTATGAGAATGATACGTTACTTTTTTTACGATACTTCCAAACTAATTTGGGCTTTAGAAAGGAAATACGTTAGTTTTGTTTGGCATATGCGACTTAAGTTCACACTACATTATTTTTGTTTTAAAAATTTAAAAAACAGGAGAAAATGATAATAAAAATTAATTGCCTTGCAAAGAAAACCATAACTAAATAACCGTTTGTTCCAAATTTAGCTTAATTTGTTCTACAAATTTGACTTACAGACATTTTTAAAATTTTCGCCAGATTTGTACTTTCATTCAAAGAGTTTAGAAAATTAAGAGTACGAGGGTAACTATTTATATTTTGAGCCTAACAATGAAGAAACAGAAATTTATTGTTTTTGAAAAATTTTTTTTCGTTTATGATCTATACAAGATCAAGAAAAAGTCATTGGGTGCCAAGTCAGGACTGTTACACATAAGGTTGCGGGTTCGATCATCAGCCAAGGCAACATCAATTTATGAAAAATAATAATATGAATGAGATTTTCTATCCCTGATACATATCGCAGCGTCCTCCTTTGGTGTTCCCGTAGCACTTAACCCCACCGAAGTAAAATAATATAACAGGGCTATGAACTAAAAAGCTTCAACAAAATTCGCCAACTCTTCTAAGATTCAACATCTCACGCAATTACCATATTTGAAGCCCTTCATCTTGCACCATCTTTCTCTTGTTCTCTATCCCCTTTCCAAAGAAAGCAACACGTTAATTAATAGGAACTTCTTCCTAAGTATTGCTTCTCTTAAAAAAAAAAGAGTATCCGTTTTTGGGGTGGTTTTTATTACTTCTCCGAACACTTCTGGCAACCCAATGATGTTGGGTACAATAACTTTCGATTGGATGTCAATCAAATTAATACATAAAGATGATACTTTTCAAAAGTTGTCTTAAGCTAAATATGCGTACTTCAGTACATTTGTATGGAATCGCTCAGCTCCTTAATTAGACTTGATTAATATGTTTGGCCCTTGAGAAAAGTCTAAATATTACAGGGAAAGAATTTTAAAATTTGGGGAATTCATGAAAATATCCAAAAAAATTTAATAATTTTTGTAAAATGTTTATTATGCTTTTAATGAACTAAAGTGTCCGGTCCTTAGGAGTTGTTTATGACCGAACCTCACTATACTATATACTATATTATATACTCACTATATACTATACTATATACGTATTTAATAAATATAATCTTCGGTATTCAAATAAAAAAAATTATATTTATCAGAAAAAATATTTTAAATCAGTAATATAATATTTTTTTTATATAAATTAGCACATATCTATTGAAAAGTATCCGCTAATAATTATTATAAATTTTTTTTTTTAGTTACATTAATTGTAAAGTTAATGGTGTACCCGTTAAAGCATTTGTTGATTCTGGAGCTCAAACCACTATCATGAGTTCAGCTTGTGCTAAGCGCTGTAATGTCACACATTTAATAGATACCAGGTAGGTGGAGCATTATGCCATTTGGTTTTACTCTTTAAGAAATGTTTTATTTTACTAAATTCTTTTTTTATTTTCTTTAGATGGAGTGGTATTGCCAAAGGTGTTGGCACTCAACGAATTATTGGTCGTATACATATGGTTCAATTACAAATTGAAAAAGATTATTTAGCTTCAAGCTTTTCAGTTTTAGAACAGCAACCCATGGATATGTTATTGGGTTTGGATATGCTTAAAAGGCATCAGGTAACAATATAACGGTTTTACAAATTGTAAAGCTTGAATGTTAAACAGATCTTTATCAAATTTCATCATTAGTAAAGAGTTCAAGTGAAATTCAAACTCTCTAATGGATCAATGCAAGTGTCAAATTGATATTTAAATTAGTTTCTTTGAAGAAAAGTTTAAATGTCAAATTTGATCTAATATGTTTATATGTAACAGATGGAAAATCGTCTAAATTCTGAAAGAAAAAACTTGAGTGAATGGTTTCAAATATTCTCTTACAGATATTGAACAACAACCAAATATTCGGTAAAAGGTTTTTCAAATTCGAAAATTTTGTTTAGAATTTTTGTTTGTCAAACTTAATTTTTATAACTGTTCGAAAGTTAAAGTTTTAGTAAGTTGCTTTTATCTTAAATACTCAAATTGTTCACAAAGTGTAACTAAATTATAAAAGTGGTTTTGTTTAATTTTATCAGAAATACACAACAACAGCAAACCGAAAATGTAAATTTTCACTAGAAAAATAATAGTCGTGTATGTTAAACCTACCTACTAGGCTTTACTACGATTTAATTAATATTTTGAGAATAGTAGACTGCTTTTCGATGAATTTTATAAAAGTTTGTCATTGTATTTTTATTTAACGTATTTTTGGAACAGTTTATCAAGCAGTTAGCAAACTTATCTCGTTAGCGTACCTAGATGGTCATACTGTGTTTTAGAATAGTTTTACTGCTCTACTAATTGTATATCAAAAAGATCTTAAAGCAATTTAAGCACAGTAAGATGTTCAGGTTTCACGTGGAAAATAGTGCTGGTAAAAATATGAGTGGGTATCGAGTATTTGTCGTTTTTTTGGATACTCGATACTTAAAACTACTACTCGATATTTTCAGAGTTGCATTTTGGATGGATAAAATATATAAAAATGTGGCTCTGCTAAAATATTAAACTCAAAAATGTGACTCCGATAAAATATTTATCACAAAACTACAACTCTGCTAAAATAAAAAATCAGAAGTAAAATATTTTAAAAAACTATAAAAAAATGCAATGAATAGTTGGTAAAAAAGTTTAAATTTAAAAACCGTTAAAAGTATCGAGTAGTATCGAGTATTAAAAAGTAACCGAATTTACCAGAAAACAGTTATACTCAATATAAAAAAATGTTTTTCGCTTTTAGAACAAGACTACTTTTTTTCTCTTTTAAAATAAAAATTAGCTCACTTTTACAACTTAAAGTTTTAGTTGAGTTGAAATGTACAATTAAATTTGAATTAATAAAATTCGAGTGAACTTTTGCAATAGGAAAAACAATTTACTATGCTTTAAATGCCGAATTGATATCTTTGGGACATATCAGTATTCAAATTTTCTTAATTTAACATTAAGTTTTATCCATTTTATTTTAGTGCAATATCGATTTACAACGTAATGTTTTACGTATCGGAACAACTGGTACCGAAACTCCTTTCTTGCCTGAAAATGAATTGCCCGAATGTGCTCGCTTATCTGGAAACTCGGAAGATGATCTAAAAGTTTTAGAACAATCTGCAAATGATGCTGAAGATCGGGCAATTAAAGATGCAATTGAACAAAGTAAAAAAGAGACTGCAGGTGGAGGTAAATTATATAAACAATTATAACATATCTGTGTCATTTTAGCATAATCGCTTAAGTCGAAATTCGTGGTTCCATATTTTCACTTATTAAAAAGATGTGATTTATCCCCACACCCCAAACACTAATTATAAATAACATATTTAGTTGTTTTCATGACCTTATAAATACTACTTTTGATTGTCCCTTTCTAAAATGGGGTCAAGAGAAGAGATTTAAAATGTTTGTAATGAAATTCTACTATAAGTCTCTGAATACATCAAAGTTGAAAATTTAACTTCAATGCCAGAAAGAAGCCAGAACTTAAAATGTGTTTAAGGGTTAAGCCACATTCACAATGATGGAGTACTCCACTCTGCAGAGTGGAGTGACTAAAATAGAGCTGGCATGATACAAAAAATATATAAGTGCGAAAAAGGAACAAAATCCACTCTGCAGAGTGGAATACTCCAACATTGTGAATCTGGCTTTAATCTCATAATTATTCAGACTTTGCGCTTAAATGTCCAACAAACCCGGATTTTAGGGGGAAACCATGTGAATCTTCTATTTTATGTATAAGATTTGTTCAACGAACTTATGTAAAACACTACGAGGAACATTTTTGTCGAACATTTTAACCCTCTAATATAACTCGAATATAAAAAACCCCATTACACAACAACAATAAAAGTCAACTATAAATTCTTATTTTTTTATCACACGATTTGAGGAAGTTATTCGAAAATGTGTTTGCTTTGTATTATTTTTTCGGACCCCAAAAAACACAAAAACACGTCTGTCTGCTACCACATGTAATGGAAATTCGTCAATGTAGATGTCCAGAAAAGGTAATTGAAAAATGCACAAAATATATTTTCTCCAATTTTTTATCTCCCTTACCATCGGAGAAAAATGGGATTAGTGTATGTGCCCCACTGGCGAAGGATCCCCCCTCTACCCAACTTATATTTCAGAAATTTAACAATTTTTATCGCAGAACATTTTTTAATAATTTTTAGTAGCTTTTTCTGAAGTTTTTACATACTTATTTCTTATGAGTGCCGTTTTTGTTTATTTTTTCATACTACAAGAAATAATTAAGGACGAGTTTTTCGGATTTCAGTTAACATAAACGTATATATATATATTCCTCTAACTCCCACTGGAGCATAGGGCGTAGGGTATTCAATTAATCGGCTTTTTATTTTAATCGATTAATCGTGCAAATAATTATTCGGGTTTTTAACTTAACCGGTTAATCAAACAAAATTTAAAAATTAATCGATTAATCGAAAAAAATTTCTGTAAAATAATGTGTTTTTTAATAATTTTATTTAAAAAAAGGAACAAAAATAAATTCAGTACCCTTTCTGAAATTCATAAAAATAAAAAAAGTGTAATAATTGAGATCAGATTTTGTCAATATTTTTATTTTTTCTGTCCCATCTTTAACATATTAAAATTTTATCCAAATCGGGCAGAACCACGCCCGAAAAAAGAATATAAGACCCCGTTCATTAATTTGTATCTCTTTCGTATGCATTAAATATATAAAAAACGTAAATGTAGAGAGGAATTCCATTGAGAATTTGTTTTCCCTCTACGTTTCCGTACCTCCATCCTTTTATTTTATTTTGTTAATTCAGAGTGCTCACTAAACAAGCTTTATAACATTGAGCTTTAATTATAATAAATAACTTTAATAATCATTAATTACAATAATTATGAATGCTTTCATTTAATATCAACGTTTAAAAAGTAAAAAATAATTAAAAATTTATTATACTTAAATAGATACCACTACTTTACTAGATAAGTCACAACAGGGTAGTAATTTGGAAGATGATAGCAAACTGTGATAATTTTATATTGTTTTTTGAAATTCTCATTGAGTGAAGCTAACAAATATTGCTAGAAATTCTAAAAGGTCGTCCCTTAATTATTTTCTTAGGCCCGAATGAAATCCGGATAGGTACAAGCATACAGCAAATTATTTGTCAATTTTTTAAAGAAATTTTAAGTTTTTAGCACATTTACTATAATAAAAAAATTTATATTTTTTAGAGTTGGGCTTAATCGTTCTTTTTGGTGACTCGGTCATATCGTTCAATAAAATTCATTAAACTAGTTCGTTCAAATCGTTCAATCGTTCTTTTTTGTTATCGTTCTTTTTTGTCATGAGCTGTGTCTGAACAGTGATTCGTGAACGGTGTCGTTCATTCGACAATTTATTGGCGCACTACATGTTACATGTTTATATTAATTTTATTGTGCATAGACTAATAGTGTCAGAAAATTACAATTTTATTAAAAATTTGAAATTATTAAGAAAAACATTTAATTCTGTAATAAAATTAATAAGAAAGGTATACAAACTTTTTATGACTACAAAAAAGAACGAAATGAACGATGAACGAAAGAACGAATAATGATGAACGATGTCATATCGTTCAATGAACTGAACCGTTCAAATGAACTAGTTCGTTCATGAACGACACAACTCTATATTTTTTAAACATTTTTGTAATTTTCTACCAATTTCGATTATTCGATTAATCGTATGAAATTATTCGAATTATTTGTTGTTCGAAATTTGGGCATTTTAAATTATTCGAACAAGTTTTGATAAAAATTGTTCGATTAATCGAATAACGATTTGAATACCCTAATAAACTTTGTTTAATTAAACTAAAAACGAATTTTGTCGATCATTGCCTAGTTTATGAACAAAAATTTTCCGGAAAAACTTTTTCGCTTTTAAAATGTACTACTTTATTGAAATAAAACCAAATAAACCACATTTTAAAAGTATTCTAGTTACAAACTCCGTTAATCTAAGTTTAAAGATAATCCATATCCTAAAAACAGGGCCTAAGAAGATTTATAATGAATTATTTAAATTTGCAGGGTTTATTTCAGCTATTTATTTTTAAAATTAGAAATATGATGAAACAAACAATTTTTAATCCCCGAAAAATCACGAAATTCCGAAAAATCGCGGGATCCCGAAAAATTTTTATTTTTCAAAATCCCGGATACCGGGAATTATTAAAACTAATTGGCATCCCGAGGATTAATAAATATTTTTATGAGAGCCAAGCGAGAAATCAAAAACAGAGCTTATTATTTTCGACGTTTTGTACTTAAAGCTAATAAAAAATACAGTTTTTGATTTTTTAATACAATAGCCCTTTAGAGAAGTGTATAAGTCCACACAATATAATCGATTTCGTGTCCTTCAAATTGTGTGTACTTACGATATGGGATACTTGTGTATAACAATTGTGTATAAAACTTAAAATATTTGAAATTTTCCAAAATTTTTGTATAACTTACATGCCACTTAGTGTTGCCATAACGGCGATTTTCTCGTCAGATCCAGCGATTTTATTTCGCCCCTAGCGTAAAAAATTGTCCTTATCCTTAGCCAAAAAACTAGCGATTTTTTTTATCAGCCGTAATATAACCTTTAAAACTCGGTTTTATGCTGAAAAATATTATAAAATTCGCATATTGATATTCCTTTATTATAAAACACAACTTCTTAAACGATTTTAGTAAAAAACTTTCTAAAAAAATACACATTTCAATAAAATATGGGTATGCAGTTTTTCACCGTACAACGCCCTCTATTGAGTGTTTTTAGTGCTAAAATTATTTCAAATTACAAAATGGTGAATAAATAAAAAAAAAACAAATAATTCAATGAAAATCGGGATTCATTACTTGAAAATTTTTTTATTATTTAAAAGTTTATAACACTTCTTATGAACATATTAAAGAAATTTTTGAGTTAAAAACACCTTTAAGTATCATTTTTCAACAATCTAGCGATAAAATCACAAAATTTTTACACTGTTTATAAATCTAGTGATTTTCTAGCGATTTTTGGGTCTGAAAATTTGTTGGCAACGCTGATGCCACTATACTTGTGTGTACTTACGAAGTATATTGGGTTGTGGGCCACTACAATGGGTAAAGCAAACCAGCTGGCTTACTTTACCCAGGGTATCACCGCATTGTAATGGCCCACAATATACTTCGTATGTACACACAAGTATAGTGGCATGTAAGTTAGACAAACTTTTTGGAAAATTTCAAATATTTTAAATTTCATATTCAATTGTAAACACACAAGTGTCCTATATCATAACTACACACAATGTGAAGTACACGAAATCGATTACATTGTGTGGACTTATACACTTCTCTAAAGGGCTATTGTATTAAAAAATCAAAAACTGTATTTTTTATTAGCTTTAAGTACAAAACGTCGAAAATAAGCTCTGTTTTTGATTTCTCGCTTGGCTCTCATAAAAATATTTATTAATCCTCGGGATGCCAATTAGTTTTAATAATTCCCGGTATCCGGGATTTTTCTAAAGGGAGCTTAAGTAATTTAAGCTATAATTATGAAATAAAAGACAGTTTTATAGTCAAACTAAGAACAATTTCTCTTTTAAGTATAAGTTAAAGCAGGAAATTTTGTTCTTACTTAAGTAATATTTAGGACAAAAATCGTTCTTAGTTCTGACTATTTTTGTAAAATAAATTATGCTTTTCGAATATGTATGTGGAATTTCGATATATCCTTTGGACGCATATAAGCGGCCTAATAAGGACAACAATAAATCTTAATCGTTTTACGCTAAGTCGATTTTATTATGCTAAAATGACACAGATATATGTATGTGTAAATAAAACAATTGTACATACATATATCATGATTATTATTAATATTATATACTGATTTTCAACGTTTAGCCTGTTCCTCCTCCTCAAGTACATCAAATTCAATGGCTCTCGGTGACAATTTCTGTGAAAATGATGTAAACGATCTAGTTAAAATGGGTTTTAAACGTGATGAAGTTATAACAGAATTGCGTAGGAATAATGGCAATAAAACTCAGGCTACCGCTGCCCTAATAGCAAAATCTTTTAAATTTTAAGTTTTATACTCATAACTGGACGTACTTTTAGAACAGACAGGACTCATTTATACTATTAATATAAAATAACTAAATTTTATTTTGTAAAATTAAGCTGAAAATGAATTTGAAGTTTTACGAAATTTACTTAGAACAAAAATAGCATATTTGCAGTTACAAAAAAAATATATTACATTTTTCTAAATTATCCAACAATTATAAAAGATAAAAATTATAACGAACAACATTTGAAAGCCTACCATTTTAATTACGAACTACCTCAGGCTGGAAGCATTTCTTTTTTTAATAACAATTATTTAACAAAATTGTAAGTCATTTACTTTAATGTCAAAACAAAATAAAAGCAAAAAATAATTTATGTCAAAATTTTATTAAATCAAATTCACAAAAAAAAAAAACATATTTAGAATAAAAATATCATCGACAAAGTAAAAAATAAGAAAAAATTAGTTGTTTTTATCCTTGAATGGAAAATTTGGCAAAAACAGAGATGCGGAAGATCCTTAAAATTAATTTAACCGGTCTTTCATAAAAGGTAAGTATTTTATTACCCCCGTATTCATAATGAAAAGTTAGTGGACGCTGTGGTGTAATGGTTAGCGCGTTGGACCGTTACACATGAGGTTGCGGGTTCGATACCCAGCTACTGCAACATCAATTTGGAAAAATAATATGTATGATTTTTCTATCCCTCATACATATCGCAGAGTCCACCTTCGGTATCCCCATAGCACTTAACCGAAGTAAAATATTATAACAGGGCTATGAACTAAACAGCTTTAAAAAAGTTCGCCAACTGTCACCATCAGTTGGCGCGCAGCAACTGTTCTAAAAAAAATCAAAAGCCCTTCATCTTTCACCACATTTCATCTGTTCTCTATCTCCTTTCCAATGAAAACAGCACGTTAATACCCAGCAAAAAATACCTGACCAAGATCCGTAAAAGCACCTATACTGTTCGGCACGAATGCGTTGAAATTGAGGTGCAAAACGCATTTTTTTAACATTGGCTTGTCATAGGAGAGAAGGTGACAAAAAAATCTCAACTGGATAAAAATAATTATTTTATGTAACATGATCCATATAGGTTTAATTTTTACACTTTTGGAAAATTACAGAATAACACATTTCATAATTTTCGAAAAAATATCACATCAAATGGATCAAAAAAATCTTTTTTCCACTTGATAAAAATTATTATTTTGTGTAACTTGATCCATATAGGGTTAATGTTTCGGCAAAAATACTCACTTGGAAATTTACAGAATGTTATTGAGAACATGTTTTTTATTTTTTGCAAAACGTTCTAAAAAGCAAACTCTGTGCAGTTGTTAGCAGTAGCAAAGCATCTGCAACAGCTGATCACGCATCAGCAACAAAACTTGGCATAACTGCCGCAGTGTTGCACAAATTTACTGCATTTACGAACGTACCCAAACTTTGATGAAAACATTCAAAATGAAAACAAACATTGTTAAATTTTTGACAAAATAAGCAATTTTTGTAAAATGCCCTGGAAAGCAGTCGCTCCAAACACAAACTAGTTTTTCCAATTTATTTTTTTTCTTTAATATCAACTATTATGTGGTACAAATAGCAATCGGCATCTCCAAATTAGGCATTTTAAAAAAATCTTTAAAATTAATTAATAAAAACACCCCTACGGGAAATTTTAACAAACCGTCACCGAACTGGCGCCTTTATATGAAATAGACTGGTCACTTTTACATGGCGTTGTCATAGGAAGTGGAAATTGACCCCTTGTGACATGTCACAAGACAAATCCCAGGACAGGTTCCTGAACTTTGTTTTTTATGAGAGTTCAGTAACCTGTCCTAGGATTTGTCTTGTGACATGTCACAAGGGGTCAATTTCCACGTCCTATGACAACGCCATGTAAAAGTGACCAGTCTATTTCATATAAAGGGGCCAGTTCGGTGACAGTTTGTTAAAATTTCCCGTAGGGACGTTTTTGCATTTTTGTCAAAATCGTGGGTCATTTTGAATTCCAGGCTAAAGTGGGTTAATGATATCCGATGAAGTTAAAATTCCATATCTGAATCATTTTGACTATATTAAATGAAATAAAAAATAAAATTTTTCTGAATTTTGAATTTTGGGAATTTTTAATAATAATACACTTTTTTCCAAAATGGACCATTTTCGTCCAACTTTTCCAAAAAAAAAAATTATTTCTTCCTAATGACGAATCTATTTTTAAGGGACACCCTGGTATACATATATAAAAAAAATGGTGAGAAATTGCTTTTTATGCACCTGTAAAAATAGTACTGAAAACAATATTGAATTGGAGTGCACCTTTTACACTTGTTTAATAAGTACTTTTATTAAAGAAAATAAGGAACAATATCTCACAGTAACAAAGTGCTGTTGTTATGCCAGTCAACTTTCATATCAAAGAATAGCTCAGCGGTAGAGCGTTAGACTAGCAATCGTGAGGTCGCAAGTTCGATACTCGGTGGCGGCAATAAAAGAAGTTTTGTAAATTAAAAAAAATATAACTTTTTTTGTGAAGAATTTTTTTTAAATTTTAATTGGTTAAAAAGAGCTTCCCTTGCACTCATTCAAAAAGCACTGAAAAAATATTGGAGTGGGAGTACTCCTCTCCTATAACAACTCAATGTTAAAATCATTAGTGGTTATGTTAAAAAAGAAGTACATCTAGATCATCAATTGTGGTGCTTTTTCTACTGCTTCGGCAACTCTTTGTTTGCTGGGCAGCAACGAAAATTAGTAAAAAAAAATCCGTAATTTGTAATAAGAGAATAGCAAAAATTATTGCTAAAAAAATTCTACTAAAGTTCAGTACAAAAATAGTAAAGTGTGATTGATAACTGTTTACAAAATTTTTTACTAACTTTTTTATCTGAGTGTAGAAACTTTTATTGTATCTCCAATGCATAAAAGCATAATAACTGGAGAACGGTTTGGAATTTTTACTTCAAATTTTAAATAGTCTGAATTAATTACCCGAGTAAAAAAAAATAATATGATGTCATATGTAATGATATCTTATTTAATATAATTGGAGATATGCTATGATCCGAAAAATGGTGGATAAAATTATATCGGATAAGATCTAAATATATTAAATCATATATAATCTTATCCGGATTTTGACCCGATATAATAATATATAATTTGATGCAGAAAGACATAATTATATAACGCATTATATTTCAGGCTCAAAACAAAAACTATTAAAAAGTACTAAAAAATAACACCCTTAAGTTAAGAATTCAAAATTTAAATAAAACTAAGTATTTACAAGAAGTTGTACACAAGTGTAACCAAGCATTTTAAGCCTTCTCATATAAACTTGTATTATACCCGTAAATTTTGTAAACCTGGTATGTTTATAAGTTTAATGTCAAAATCCATACATAAAAAATATGGCTTGTATTTATACAAGGTTTACAAGGAATTTACGAGTTATAATGAGTACGCCGTTTATATTTTGAAATCATACATAAATATATCTCAAAAAAACAGAATCTTTTTACATTGCGCTATACTTAAATATATTTAAAACAACTTAGAATAAAATTTAACATTGAGCTATATAAAACTTTATGTTTTTCGATAAAGCCATTTCGAATTATATATGACGCTGCATTGAAATTGTCATAGCATATGAAACTAGATATGGTACATATGTATATATATGGGGACATATATATTTATACTGATCTATATATGACATCATATAAGAAATATTTGAAAAACTCAAAGCTATATATAATTATATCCGCACAGATATAGTATCACACTTGACTATATATCAACATATTAGTCCATATTAAATTATATAATTTCCTATATAACTATTTTTACTCGGGTATGTACACATATTTTTGTAATCGAAAAAAAAAATTTTTTTTTTTATTAAAATATACTTTTGTAGCGCCAAAAAAAATTTGCTGTAAAAAACAGTAGTTTTTACCCATTTTGTCAGTTGTTTTAAAATTTTTAGAGTAAAAACTTGTCAGGTAATTTTAAAAAATTTAGTTATTTTAAAGGTATGCCTTTGATAAATACCTTTGTCGCCTTTTTAACTGCATATGTGACAGCGAATAGAGAAAGGGACCTAAGGGTAAAAAATCAATTTTTTTTTTGTGGACAACATATGAGCATCGAAAATTGACCAATCCCATGCTCTCCTGACCCTGGGATCCTTTCTATCCTTAGGTCCCTTTCTATTTTGCGCGTCACATATACTTTTGTTTTAACTGTCATTTTCAATAGATTCTACCGACCAACTTTTTTGAGTGTAGTTTTTGAGATACTTGGCATATAAGGTTATAGTTTTTAAATAACAAAAAATTAAGCTGAAATTACAAAAAAAATTCAAAAAAAACTGCGAATTTTTCATTAACCTTTTAACATATGTTAAAATTAATTTATTCGGTAGCATATTTTTTTTATTTGGCATCATACTGAATTATATAAAATTTAATCCGGAAAATGGATTAATCAATTTGTATATAAATGAATAAAAAAGATATTTGAATTGATATAATTTCATCCAATTTTATCGGAGTTTTGGTCTTATTCAATTGCATTAAATTTTTTTCTTTATATGAATATTTATAGTGTATAAAACGACCAATTAATTAACTGAGAGAATTATCTGAATGATATTAATACATTTTTGCCCATAACCGATGAAATTTCACTGGGCCCTCGTCTATTGAAACATTTTATTGAATTAAAAAGTTTCATTAAAACTAAATTCATAAAATATATGAAGAATTTTCAACCAATTTAAGAAATTTTTCATTTACCATTTGAAGAAAACTTTATTATTTTATTAAAAAATTTCATTAAAACTGGTCCAGCAAACTTCTCTCTATGTGGGTTCTATAATCCAGTATCAGTTAGTAGTAACTACGCAGAAGAAAAAAATTTAAATCATACAGAAACACCGTTTATTAAGATAGAAATAGCTTTGAAATCACACAAATTTCAGGTTTTTTTTTCTTTTTATATAAAAAATTGTCTGCTTATTTTTAAAATCGAAATACACATTAACTTAATTATGAAAAAGTTTAACTATAATTTACTTTAATAAGGATCAGTATTATAGCCACCAATTAGAAAATTTTGTTTCAAAGTTTCTTACTTAAATAAAATATCCTACCACTAGCTCTAGTATTCATACTTTATTTACAAAGTGTTCGTAAAAATTCAAATGCTAATTAAAATCTGATATAGTAATTGATTTAACTATAATTTTTTCTCCGTGTAGTTACCTTTCTTATTATTTCTTTCATTAGATTTAATATTAGATATTGTAAAAGTGTGACATTGGTATGTCTCATTTATCCCAGAAATGAAAAAATCCTGGGTCATTAGACACCCTAGATGCAACATAACAGATAAGCTCAGCTTTTTAATTTTGTATTGAATTATTAAGTATATAATTGTATTTAAATCAACATACATTTTGTTCGATTCGAGATAGTAAATAATTTTATCTAAAATTTTTTTGGGTCACATTTAGTTTTATAAAATGTTGTTCGAAGCAATATAAAAATTTATCTTCAACGAGATATAATTTGATCAAGTATAAGTATTTGTATATGGCATATAAAATGATATAAAAGAAAAGATTTTTTAGGATATGATTATATAAGGCAACGAATAAGAAAATTTTGAAAATCGGATTCGCAGATAACCTCATATTTAATTTTATACGTTGTTATTCACTCTTTAATATGAATAGATACAATTGGATCAAACCTAACTTGATCAAATCTAATCGTTTTTTCACGGGATCATAAAATTTTTAAAAACTAAATATCTGAAGAGAGTAAACCTCTAATGTGCTTTGGGTGTTTGCAAATAAAATATAGTACTGAATAAAAACCAAACGTACTTTTTCGTGGTTTAAAATTTATTTTATTATTTTTTTCTAAAAAAGAAACCAGTCGCTTAAAGTGCAGTTCCTCAAATATATAAAAAATTATATTAATATTGATCTTAAGTTCTTTTTTTAATATAACAATTGCGTTAAATTCTTTTTTAACATCTAAAAGAAATGCATGGAAACTGTGTTGTGTCAAACAAACTAAACAATTAGCAATTGCAAAATCAAAAAAATTAAATGAGAATTTCGAAAATAAACCAATCAAAACTCGATAAATTATTCCTCATCTTCTTCGTCATCATCATCTTCGTCTTCATCGTCATCACCTTTTTTCGTTAGACGGCGTCCGCCCTTATGATTGATTGATTCATTTTCAGGATCAAACTGCATGCCCTCTTGATCATCATCCTCTTCTTCTTCATCGTCACCACCGACTTCGGCATTTTCTTGTTCAGCCCGTTGTAAGCGGCGTGCCAAATCAGCTTCATCAATAGCTGTTACCAATTTGGGCGCCATAATAACCTTAAATTCACCATTATATTCGGTGATTTCAGCTTTAATATTATCGATAGCTTGTTCTAAAATTTTCAAACCTTCAGCTTTTTTGGTTGTGGATGTAGTCATCACATAACTAGAAAAAGAAGAAAATGTTAAAATTTGTTAATAGAATTCTTTGTATTTTCTATTTTATGTTGTTTGCTAATAAAATCGTTGAAAGTGAAAATTTCGAAAATATTTAAGTTTATTTTAAGTTTATTTTGGTTTTTTTACATTATAAGGACAATAAGAATAAAATTCTTTTACAATCCAATGAGTGTTACATAATGGGAGTCATGATTAATGATTATATTAATAATAAATAAATTAATATGTATTGGCACTTAAGAAAAAACAGTAAAGAAAATAATAATAACAATAAAGTAAACATATAATGGATAAAAATTTAAGGAAAATAATAATTATTAAAAACAAGATAGGTAATAATAAAATTTTTAAATTTACTAGCAAATGTAAAATAACTCAAGATTTATTTTTTTTAGAGATTTGATTTTTTTTAGAGAATTAGTTATTACCAAGAATATATTCAAGAAGGGCTTGCTTTATAACTTTTTTAAGATCTGGAGTATGATAGTCCTTGGATTATGAATTAAAATATACCGCAATTAAAAAATAATGGCGGAGTGGGAAAAAAGAGTTTGTGCCACAGAAAATTAATTAAGAAACTTAATCAGCGATTAACATTCTGCAAAAGAATATAGGGTGAGTTCCAAAACGTCAAAACGCATTGCAGTGATGCGGTTTTACTACTGTTTCGATACAAAGCAAACAAGTGTGTTGTTTACTTTGTAATAAAAACACTGCACATTTTTATACCCTCCATCCCACTGTGCAGGAGAGTATATATCATTTTGTCATTCCGTTTGTAACTCATCGAAAAAAAAATCTGGGACATAAAAAATAATATATATTCTTGATCGTTATCAATAGCGAAACCGATATAGCCATGTCCGTCTGTCTGTCTGTTGAAATCACGATCACGCTCAAAATAGTTGTGCTAGGATGTTAATTTTTAGTCAAAATTTTTGTCCAATTTCTTAAGCAGTTTGGTATTGAAAAGTTATGAATGAAAATGTAAAAGCACCTCTGGAATTTTCCATATTAACATGAAAAAATATATTAACTGTGTGTTGTTGTTGTTACTGAATAAAAAAAAATACACACATATACACCCAGACCTTGAAAGAGATAATTCTTTTTTGAATTTATATGAATAAAATTGGATTCATTTTATAAATTTCAGTCTTGCATTATCATTTGATGTGTTAAGTCATAGTTTATTCTGTTTCCTTAAAGTGTAATAAAAGTTTACGGTTTATTTTTTTATTTATTTCTTGTTGTTATTGTTAACAATATCTAAATATTAAAAAAAAAAAAGCAAAAGAAGATGTTAATGCCTGCTCGGGGTATAACCACTGTTGCTAAAAGTGGCACAAAAGTGCCATTTGTGGCACTATTGAATGTTCAATGGCACTTTGGCACTCTTCATAGAATTTTGGCACTTTTTAAGAAAATTTCTATATAATTTGATAAAAGTTCGATATCGCTGGTTTTTCATTAAAAGAGACGTCTACTTAGAACGAGTAGCAAAATTAAAAAAACAAACGCCACACTAAAAATTTCTACAATTTTCTGGACCACCTTCCAGGTCTTTGGGGACAATTTAATCATTCTTTTGATCTTTAAAAATAAAAGCAATGGGGATAAAATTAGAAAAACTTTAATTGATTCTATTGTATTGTCCGTCAAAAATTTTTCTGCCAAAAATAAAATAAAATTATCAAAAATTGTAATTTGTGAAAAATTACGATTTTTTCGATAATTTTATGAAATCTTAAATGAAATGAAAACTTAAAAAAAAATGTCCAGGAACCGCAGAACACGAGAGAACTAGTTCTAAGCTTTTGAAGGTTCCTTTAAATTTTAGCATCAAGTATTTTGAGCTTATTCCTAACAAAAATCCCATGTTACTACGTAATCTTTTGGAGGAATTTGCAGGAATTTTAGAATCGGTAAAAGGTTCGATGCATCTTAAAATAATATCTCAAAATATGAATGAGGTCTTTCGTATTATATTTCTGTAAAGAAAAATTATAAAATTCTTCAAAAGAAAATAAAAATTATATTTTAAATTGTTGACGAATGAAAATACATGTGCTTTTAATTACATGACAATTTTGTCAAGGTTTTGCTGTGACAATTTTTCTTAGAATACCAAAATTATAATAATTTCCATTCACACCAGTTTTATGACAATTTTGTTATTGTTATAAAGTTTATAATAACGGTGTAAATGTATAAATATTTGAAATAAAAGCTGAACATATTTTTTGAAACATTTGCATGTTGCTAAATTTTTTTTTTTTTTTGGCACTTTTAACGCTTTTTTGGCACTTTTTTGGCATCATTTAGGCACCAAACGAAAATTCTCAAATACCATCACTGGGTATAACATGAATAGAAAAAAAATGGCCACAAACAGCTCTCAGAGAGCTAGCAATTCAAATTATTTTGCACCTCTGCAAACTATCGATGATGACGATAATGATGAAAAAATTATCGAACCAGGTGTTAAAGTTAACATACCACAATTAACAATCTTAAAATGTAAAATTGAACAAGTTCATGAAATGTGTAGAATATTAAATATCAAAGATTACTCTATACGTAAAATTTCCATCGGTCTAAAATTGTTTTGCACAAATAACGTAGATTTTACTACCGTTTGTGACTCTCTCACTAAGAAGTTTCAGCTCGAATATTTCACATATGCTGCTAAAAACGAAAAGCCTTATAAGGCTGTACTATTAGGTCTAGATAAAACAGACCCATCAGTTGTTAAGTCCAGACTTTTAGACATGGGCCTTAAATGTATCGATGTTAAAATTGTTACTAGAGCCTATGCTGGAGCTAGGGACAGTAACGACGAACAAATTATATTCATTGTCTACTTTGAAAAAAAGTCAATCACATTAAGAGAATTAAGGCAAAACTACTCAGCCATCAACAAAACAAAACTGACCCAATGTTATAAATGTCAGATGTATGGACACGGTGCCAGCAGATGCAATGTTAAAACATTTTGTGTCCATTGCGCCGGGAATCACAAAACTGAAGAATGCAAGTCAACCATTGTAAAATGTGCTAATTGTAAAGGCCCCCATAAGGCTATGTCCCCTGACTGCGCTAATAGGGAAACATATAAGCAAATAAGGCAACGTGCTCAACCAAAGAGTACCAGACAAAGAAGCCAACAATTCAACAACCAATCAAATTACAACGTTAATTTTCCAAATGCTTTAAATCAAAGCGAAACACCAAATCCATCTAGAACGGGTTATAACCAACCATTCACCCAAAATAACGATAATAATAATTTGTTCTCTTTAGAAGAATTAAAAACTCTTACGTTTGAATTAATTTCAAATTTAAAAAAATGCAGGTCTCGTGAAGAGCAATTCGAGGTTGTTACAAACCTTGCATGCAAATTTTTGTACCAATGAACAGCAACATAACGTTATTACAATGGAATGCTCGTAGCATTCGCACTAAAAAAGACGAATTATTCCATTTCTTGGAAAAAACCAATATTGACATTTGTTTACTTTGTGAAACCTGGCTAAATAAAAAAATTACAATAAAACATCAGAACTTCTACTGCTACAGATACGATCGACAACGTGGTGGAGGAGGTCGAGTAGCTATTTTAATTAAAAAACACATTCAGCATCAACTTATACCTCCTATTAACACAGAACTGATTGAAAACATAGGTGACTTTATAAATATTTATTCTTGCTATTATCCTGGTGGGCCAACAAACAGGGACCCTAGAAGAAAAACATTTGCGTCAGATATTCTGCAACTGCAACTAAACCAAAAACAAATAGTATTTCCCCACGAATATACTTATATTCCGGCTGATCCAAGTAAACAACCGTCAACTCTAGTTTTTTTTTCTAACTAACATATCTCAAAATATGTCCGCAGTAAAAGTTATAAATGACTTGAGTTCTGACCACCTACCAATCATTAGTACAATTAATTTAAATTATGAAATGGTAGACAATTTATGCTACGCTTTCAGCAAGGCAAACTGGCCACATTTTATGAGATTCATAAACAGGAATCTTTCTGTGGCGGATAGCTTTAATGAAATGAACAACAGCACTCAAATTGACAACATGATAAATGTTTTTAATAACGTAGTAAAAATGGGAATAGATGAAAGTGTGCCCAAACGTAGAATTGCACCAACCTCTAAACCCTTACCAAACAACATAAAAATTATGATACAATTAAGGAACGTATTTAAAAGAAACTGGAAGCGTTACAAAGAAGTTAATGATCGTCGAGCTATGACACGTTTAAATAAAAATATTGCGAATGAAATAAACCACTTCAGAAACCAAACTTGGAATAACATGTTGTCCAATTTGGACAAAACATCTTCCCCTTTTTGGAAAGTTTCAAAAATGTTAAAGAAGAAATCTAGCAATATTCCAATTTTAAAACACAACAATGTAGTATGTTTCACCCGGCAAGAAAAGGCTGAAATTTTGGCTCACAACTTTAATTTGAACCACTGTATTTCATCAAATTTAAGTGATATTACTACGATTACTGAGGTTAATGGTGTTGCAAACTTTATTCGTAATATTAACCCAAACAAACAAAACTGTTACTTCACTACTACTGAAAAAGTTGGTGTAATTATAAAAAAATTGAAAAACAAAAAAACTCCAGGTTTAGACGGTATTAGTAATAAATGTCTAAAAAATTTACCTAATAAAGGTATCAACTATCTAACGAACATCTTTAATGCTTGCCTTAAATTATGCTACTTTCCCAGTGATTGGAAAATCTCAAAAACCATACCAATACTCAAGCCAAATAAACCTCCTGATTCTCTACTTTCTTATAGACCAATAAGTCTGCTCTCTTCTATAAGTAAAATCTTTGAAAAAATTATTAAGGAAAAGCTTATTCATTTTATCGATGCAAACAATATACTTCCATCGCAACGATTCGGGTTCAGAAGTGAACATAATACGTCTCAACCCCTACTAAAAATCAGAAAATTAGTTAAAAATAATTTTCAAAACGGCAAATCAACTGGAATGATATTGCTAGACATAAAAGCTGCGTTTGGCATAATGGACTTATTTTTAAATTGAAAAAATTCAACTTTCCAATTGAACTCATAAAAATTATTCAAAACTTTCTTCAAAATAGATCGTTCAGCGTTTACTTGGGTAAAACCTGTTCACAACAAGTTAATATCATTGCAGGATGTTCACAAGGTTCTTGCCTGTCGCCAGTTCTTTACAACATCTTTACTGCTGACATTCCAACATTTTCCAATTGCATTACGTCTATATTTGCAGATGATACATCAATTCTTAGTTCTGATGTATATTCAGCTGATATTATTACAAACTTGCAGTCTGCTCTTAATGGGTTGAGTAATTATTTTGATAAATGGAAGATTTTGGTTAACCCTGAAAAAGCGCAGGCTATTTATTTTACAAGAAAATGTAAGTCTTGTTTTATACCCCAGAGTTTACCTTGTTTCATGAACCATGATATTCCATGGAAAAACAACGTCAAATACTTGCTTGATACAAAGCTTAATTTTAATAATCATATTCCCTATGTAGTGGACAAAATTATTAGAATAATGTACCCAATTATAAACAGAAAGTCGGAAATGAACATAGACAATAAAAAACTCATCATCAAATCTATATTCCACCCCATAATGTTTTACTGTGCTCCAGTTTGGTACACGTCTGCAAAATGTCATATAAAAAAACTCCAAGTAGCACAAAATAAGCTACTTAAAATGATAGTTAAACTACCATGGCACTATTCCCCCCGACGCCCACATAGTCTCGCTGGCTTCGATCTCGTTCTGGATAAAATCGAAAGATTGACTCTAAATTTTAATGGAAGATGCCAAAACTTTCACAACATGTACATATCAATGAACTCATCTCATCATAATTTTATCTACTTTATTTTTTTCTCATTTTTATCTTATACCTCTCCTTCATAAAGGTTTTTCTAAATTTTTTTCCTTCCGTTTAATAATAGCTGTATTTTGTCTTATGCCTATCAACGTTAAATTTCTGAAACAAATCTACGTTAAACAGATCGTAGTATAAAAAAATTTTAAACAGGTTATGTTTATAATTGTTTCGTTATAATCGAACGTACGCCCGCAAAAGTTTTTAGGGGTAACGCGAATAATTTACGTTAGTTGTGAAAATGTATAAACGTTGAGTTTTCAACGTTGATAATTATCCGTGTTGAAAGGTAACGTGCATACGAAAAGGAATATGCTAGTTTTCGTCTTAAACGCGTTTTTATGCACTTTGAGTTTTTTTATGAGTTAACGGATATAGTTAAGTCGAAAATACAGCAAATAATGTACATAAATTTCATAAATTAAAAAAATATATTTATATATCTAAGTAGAAAAGGAACGAAGTTCCTAAACTCTTTGTCAAAATGTAAATAATATAAATATTGTAAGAAATAAATTGAATTGAATTTTATAAATTACTGAATAATTCATAATGCCTTTAAATCAATGATTGGACATTGAATAAAGTGAGATAAGATTTGTTCCTATTTGTGTTGATTCAATTTTGATTCGATTGAATAATTTGGACGTATGTTGGCTTTAGAGGCACCTCACCGATTGATTCTAAATTTTTACTACTGATATAACTATCTTTTGGGGGCCCGAAGAAATTTTTTTCACGGAAAATCCGGTGTGGGGAGTTACTTCGGTTTAAAGTTTAAAAATGAACTTAACTACATTTTCTTCATTTATGATAGGGTTGGAACAATATCTACAGAATTGGAAAGGTAATAAAAATATCTTTAGGATAGCATTTTTTTGTTGACTCATTATGATTCGGCGTAGGAATTTTAATTTTTTTGTTTTTTTAATGTTTTTATTCCATAAAAAACCTATATAAGAAAATTGTGCTTATTAGTATGTTATCAAGACGAAAAGCTTTCATTTGATATATAGATCAAGGTTTTATCACTTCAAACACCGAAGATATTAGAGGTCAAAATCGTGAGATTTTTCTTCTTTCAAAGTATGGCTAAATTTTGACAAATGAAAAAACTCAATACCGACAATAGGTTTAAAATGTGTTTACTCCCAAAATATGTTCGATTCCCGATGAGTTAATTCAGTATAATTGTTGGTTAGAGTCAAAGTTGTATCTTTTGTACCATCTGCAAAAAAATTAGGTTTGACTTCTAATATCTTCGGTGTTTGAAGTGATAAAATTTGAACTACATTTTTATAAAAACGGTTTATTTTAAAAAATCTTAAAAATAAATCTCATTCGTCGGTAATGAGTAAACAAACAAAACAAAAATGTCGTCCATAAGATATTTTTACTATCTTTCCAATGGTATATATATATTGTTCCAATCCGACTATAAATGACTTAGATATAGCTAAGAGGTCTTTCCGCGGATTTCTTTTTCAAATCAGCTTGAAAAGTACTACATCGGGGTAAAAAAAAATCACTGAGATCAACTTATTGCAAAATTGAGATTTAAAATACGAATAAAGTAATTATATTTTTAAAGGTCTGCACACATCTATGTACGAATAACATAAGCAGTGTTGCCACTTTATGGGTAGGGCATGGATGATAGCAATTATTAAATTGTTTAGTTTTTCACTTAAATTTCAATTCAAATGAATGAATTGAGAAAGTTATCAAATTTGTAAATAAAAAAATATATTATACATAAAAAAAGAATTTAATTCATAAACTAGCCAATAGATAGTGGGTTTATGAATACAATTTAGCAATTACTTCAAAGCATTGTTGGTAGCAGAAACGGTGCGATTATCGGTGAGGGTAAGTAACGCTATTGTAGATTATTTCGGTTACAGTATTTTAAGGATAATTGTATTTTGATTATTTCGATAACGGTATTTTAAGGTTAACTGTATTGCAATTATTTCGATAATGGTATTTTAAGATAACCGGTATTCAGTTATTTCGGTGCATTCCGCAAATTATTTTTTACAAAAAAACAAAGTAAAGTAAAATAAATTTATTAACTAAGTGTATGTAAAATTTACAATTACAACGTGGATTTACAAAAAGTTTAGACTAAAAAATAATGGTGTTGTAAGGATAATGGTATTTCATTAATTTCGGTACTGGTATTTTAAATGTATCGATATTTGAATCTATAACAGTATTTTAGCGATAGAGCCTCAATGTATGTAATTACTTTTGGCTTATGAATGACTTAACATCTAATTCATCCGTTGACTTGTAGAAGAGCATGAAATATTAATAAAAATAAAAATTTTAGACTACTCGCAAACTGACTA
The DNA here is from genome assembly GCA_949987735.1 of Leucophora obtusa. Classification (NCBI taxonomy): domain Eukaryota; kingdom Metazoa; phylum Arthropoda; class Insecta; order Diptera; family Anthomyiidae; genus Leucophora; species Leucophora obtusa. The sequence goes on from OX465297.1 coordinate 27,370,154, forward strand.
AAATTGTGAAGTTTGCATAAAAATTCCAATATCTATTTTTTATTCATACGAGTTAATGAATTGATTCACAGCGACTGATCATCCACGAATTAAACCGATACATCAGGAAAGTGTATTAATCTATACATGTGTCACAGATACTGACATTGAATAATCGTCATACAATTAAATATTGTTTAAATAGTTCAGTATATTTATTTATTCAGAAATTCAAGTTTAATTAAATTAAGAAAAACTAAAGTTATCGCGAACACGTCGGCTTCGTTACAAGTGTGTATGTAGACTGCCCTGTAGTGTTAGTTAACAAAAGGAAAATACCACAGTGTACAGAGTTGACAATTTCACAGGGTGACAGTTCGGCCTATTCTGACATCAAATCGTCCTCGATTTGGGCGGCTGCATCTTCGGGTGCCTCATCAAGGTTGGGACAACTGCTGCACCACGGTTTGATTTTGTCGGCTGCATAAACTGACGAAAACTTCCGGCTGGTAATTTGAATTCCGGGAACATCTTCGATCAAATACCGGTCATTACCCAAAACTTTGGCAATGACATAGGGGCCACGATATTTTGGCTCGAGCTTTCTTGAGTCTCCTGTAGCGGGCGCTTCATTTTCTATAACAACGACATCATTCTCAGAATACGATTTTGGTACGGCATGTTTGGCATTAAAACGTTTTTCCCATTTGTCTCGTTCCTTTCGAATATTTTCAACAGCTTGATTCCGCTTATCGGTTATCGGAAGAGGATCTTCTATAATATCATCATGGATGGCGGCCACTAGGTGGTTATGCACAATATCACGTAATTTGAAATCGAATACAAGTTCGTTTGGTGTAAAACCAGAGGTTGAATTTCGTTGGGAATTTACGGCCCACTGGAGCTCTCGTAACGTGAGATCCCAGTCCTTCGGATTCTCAACAGTTGTACGCAAATATGCTAGAATTGTCTGGTTAGCTCGTTCGACCTGCCCGTTCGCCCTAGGCGTGCGTACAGCGGTTTTAACATGCCGAATCGAATTGTGGGTACAAAAATCTTCAAAAGTTTTTGACGTAAAAGCGGTACCGCGATCGCTAATAATACACTTTGGGAGACCAAAATATGACGTCATCTCATTCAGAGAGTTAATCACGGGAGTGGCCTTCGTATTGCGTACGGCTTTTACTATTAAATATTTACTAAACGAATCGGATATAGCAAGAACATAGCTTTGTCCTCTTTTACTTCTCGTGAAAGGTCCCAAGTGGTCGATGTGAACGGTTTGAAACGGAATGGGTTCAACTTCATTAAAATGTAAACGGGCTTCAGACTTCCCAGTACGGGCTTTGTTGTAGCAGCAAGTTATACAGCTGGCGATATATTCTTTGGTGTACTTTCGGATTTTCGGGAACCAAAATTTCTGTCGTATTCGCTGGATGGTTTTCTCCAAACCGAAATGTCCCATATCATCGTGCGAGTACTTTACAATTCTCCATCGGATATCCTTTGGAACCACGAGCTTTGGTCCATCATTGTCTTTGTAGTAGAGTCTAAAATTTCGGAGACAATATTCAGATTTAATTTGTTTTTCCTGATCGGAGGCACGTTCTCCTCTCAAGACGGTAATGATCCTAATCAGATTTTCATCATTAAGTTGCATGGATACTACCCAGTCATCAACTTCGGCAGTAACCTTCATTATAAAGGCGGCAGGTTCCATAACATCAGGTGGTTTATCGGGGGCTCTGCTCAAGGCAACCACATGAGCCATACGACTACCTGCACGATGAACCAAAGTAAAATCAAATTCCTGTAGCCGCATCCACCACCTAGCTATTTTCGGCTTAAGCTCTTTATTTGCCTTCACTTTAGCAACAGCACTACAATCTGTTACCAAACGGAACGGCTTACCAAGTACATAAATTCTGAAACGTTCCAAAACCTCAACTATGGCGAGGGCTTCGAGTTCATAACTATGATAACGGCTTTCGGTGTCTGTACAGTGTCTACTGTAATAGAATACGGGTTTCCATTGGTTATCATCAGTAGATTGTAATAATATTCCAGCCAGACCCAAACTGCTAGCGTCAGTATGCACCTCGTGTTGGGCACTACTATCATACAGTGCGAGGACCGGTTGCTGGGAAAGAATTTCGAGAAGCTTTTCGAAAGCATGTTGTTGATCCGAACCCCAACTAAAAGGGTTCCCGGTTTTCCGTAGCAGCATCGTAATTGGTTTTGTTATTAACGAATAATTCGGAACAAACTTTCTAAAGAAACCTGTCAAGCCCAGGAATCTTCTTACCTCAGTCACGTTAGAAGGTGGACGGAAATTTTTGATAGCCCTGATTTTCTCGTCACCAGGCCGGATACCATTTTCATCGATTATATGTCCCAAATGGGAAATCTTCGTCTCAAGAAAAGCACATTTATCATATCGGAGCGTTAGACCGCTTTCGGATAGAATATTGAAAAATCTATCGAGGCGTGACATACCTTCTTCGATCGTTTTACTGGGGATTACAATATCATCCAAATAAGCCAAAATTTCACCACGACCCATTTTGGAAATCAGCTTATTCATTACGGATTGAAAAACGGCTGGGACATTCACGAGCCCAAACGGCATACGGTTATATTCAAAATGTCCATCATGAGTAACGAACGCAGTAAACTTTTTGGACTTCTCATCGACTTCGATTTGATGATACCCCATACGTAAGTCCAAAGTTGTAAAATATCGGTTGTCAGCAAGCTGTGCAAATTGTTCATCCATAACAGGCATAGGATACGGTATTTTAGACGTAACAGAATTTAGTTGACGATAGTCGACACACATACGGTGTTCACCATTATTCTTGGCGACCAGTACGACGGCAGAAGCGTATGGAGAATCAGACGGGCGAATGATTTCGTGTTGTAATAAATCATCTGTGATGTTTGTTAATATTGAACGTTTAGCAAATGGCACCCTATACGGCTTCATCTGAATGGGTGTGTCGGATGTCAGCTGAATTTTCATTTTGGCTACATTACATTTGCCAAGGTCGGATGTAGTTTCAGCGAAACAATTACGGTTTTTCATAAGTAAATCTTTTAAATTCTCTATATCGATTGGTGTTAAATCTGTCGCAGGGGTCATATTTTCTACTTTTTCCAAACGACAATCATCATCCTCTATAATTAGTCGCTTACCTTTTCCACATAGAATATCTCGACCCAATAAAATGTTCTCGCTTATAAGATCGTCTTCAACCATGAATAAATCAGTTCGAACCGAATTGTTGTCAATATTCAGGTTTACATGCACCTTTTGAGTACATCCGTATTGGCCTCCAGCAAAACCCTCCAATAACATACGCGAACTTTCAATTTCACCAATCGTAGGTGCATACGATCTACGAATTAACGACCGCTTACTACCAGGGTCCACAAAGGCAACGGTTTTGTGTCCGTTGACATTTACCTCTTTAGTTATCTCATCATTGGTGGCTTTAACAGGAACGGACGTTGCACGATCAGCGATTTTGTTCACTGTTGCTTTTGGTATGTTCTTTTCGGGGCACTTTTCGGTTATGTGTGTAGTACGTTTACAATTGTTACAACGCGGTTTTCGTTGCAGTTCAGGGCACTTGGCAGAGTAATGACCTAATTTAAAACAGTTGTAACATTTCACAGTGGTGAGCGTATCAATTTTGTTGTCAGACGATTTTCTGTTTGTTGTTGTTGTTGTCGACGGAGCGGAGAAAGGTAACAGTTTTTTGGACGGAAGATTTATTACCTTTATTTCATTGTAACTACAATAGTTGATTATATCCTTCAGTAGTTCGTTGCAAAGTAGGTAGTCGTTTGAGATCTTTCTTTTAAGATCCAAATCGTTTATGCCATTTATTATGTGTCGAATTGTGGCGGATTCGGGTAAACCGGCTTTCGAACCAATGGCGACCATTTTATAAAAATAGTCTTGGGGCGTTTCGTTATACTGACGTTTAGTATTGGCCATTTTTATATGCACATCGGCAATATTCGTTGCAACAGGAAAATCGGCTATAAATTTGGCACAAAAATCTGACCACGTAAGAAAAACTTCTTGGACGGCATCAATCCAATATTTCGCTGGACCTTGTAATTTTTGTTGAACGGCAAACAAAACAATTCGATCGTCCCATTGGTAAGCCTGCTTGAGGCTATCGACTCGTCTTACAAATTGGTGTGCGTTTAAAGAAGTTTCCAACGACGGATTAAAGTCCGGTAGGAGTCCCACTATTTCACGGACGTTGTTGTATGGGTTAAACGTTGTGTATTGAATCTGCGGTATAGACGGTGGTGCTGCATTGCCACTTGTTGAGTTATATGTTGATGGTATAAAACTACTCGATGTCGGGTTATACGGCGGTGTCATAAAGACTCTCGTTGTCGGGTTGAACGGTGGTGCTACATAACCACTTGTCGGGTTATATGATGACGATGGCTGCGTACCAATTTGTCGATTAACTGTAGTGTAAACGGGAGCACTTGATGCATTCGAGAAATACGTAACATGACAATTACTTATCGGTGGTATATTTTCATTTGATGACTGTTGTACTAAATACGGAGTAGCACGTGAAGTTGAGGATACGTTCACTTGGGAGGTTAGTGGTGACATAATAACGGCTCCACTTGTTGTAACAACAGGTGATCGTAAATTGGAATTGTGTTCATCCAACGGCGATGATGCAAAACCACGGAAACCACTGTTTTGTAAATCCGAGAGTGACTTTTCCAAAGCGTTCACTATTTGCAATAATTCGGGATCATTCGTAAAACTTCTGTATTCGTCATCCATGTAAAATTCTTCCAGGCGCTTAACCAAAACGTTTTTATTACCAGAACATGGTAATCCAACATCCTTACATTTCCTTTTCAACTCATCGAGTTTTAATTTATTAAAATTATGACCGGAACTCATGTTCAATTGTCCCATTACACGGCACGACTTTTAAAACGCTATTATACTTCCACAAACTTCTAAAAAGTTCTTTTTTCTTTCTTTGAAATTTTCCTTCTTGCAAAAATGTACGTTAAAAATTTTAAAAACCGACGTCAACTGCGGCTGTGTGCCGGCTGCAACACAAAACAGATGAGAACAAAACTACTTACACATACAACAATATTACCGACGTTTGCATGTGTAGAAAAACCACCACCAAAAACGAACACTCCCACTGAAGCAAACGGACAGTACAACAATAAAACAGCAATATGCGGTAACGGCAGCTTTTATGATGAAATTCCTTTCAATGACGGCTACGGAACAAATAAAATTTGTTTCAATTGTCCAATTACCCTATTTTCGGAAACACTATATACGGCTGTGTTTATAAGTAAACGTTTTCAATCAAAGAAACGAAATAATTATATAGAAAACCTATCAATACGGAACAAATACAATTTGTTATTCGAATGTTCTAATGTTCTTTTTTTCTTTTTCACGGAAACACAAATACACGGCTATGTGCTTAAGCTTACTGCTTTTGTTTTTTTTTAAATTTCCGAAATATGTTTTCGTTTATATTTCGTGGCGTCGCAGGTTAACAATCCCACTTCTGAAAAATGTCACAGATACTGACATTGAATAATCGTCATACAATTAAATATTGTTTAAATAGTTCAGTATATTTATTTATTCAGAAATTCAAGTTTAATTAAATTAAGAAAAACTAAAGTTATCGCGAACACGTCGGCTTCGTTACAAGTGTGTATGTAGACTGCCCTGTAGTGTTAGTTAACAAAAGGAAAATACCACAGTGTACAGAGTTGACAATTTCACAGGGTGACACATGCTTTGAAATTCTTTCGTTATACAAATAAGCTATTAACGTACACAAAAAAATCTTTACCAAGTAATTAAGAAAATTTCAACTAATAAAGTTTTATCGAATAATTTATTATATTGTATATGCCACAAAAACACATTATTTTAGTTAAAGTGCTCCCAATTGCTTGCCAAAGGTGTTTTGTGTGTATTTAAAAAGCGCAAATAAAACTTGATTTTTTAAAGACTCTAAAATAAGATTATTTTTAAATCGTTCACATGTGATCATAACTGACTCTTATTTACAAGCTGACTCTTATCTAAAGTTAATTTTTTCTCAAAATTTTATGAAGATTCATATGAGACTCAAAAGTTCATCATAAATGCTGCATATTTAAGGAACTTTTCTTTGTAATAATATAACGCCCAGAACGATGGGACAATTGAAATGGCCAAATCACTTTTTTTTAAGTTTACTGATGAGGTTATTACCTTTTTTCGGAGTTCAAATTGTAATAATATGTTAATTGAAGTCCTTTATAATTCCATATTTTTTGGGTAATTTTGTCTACACTTTTGGGAATTTTGAATCTTGCTTGTGGCAGCACTGAGATTAAACAAGATTAAACTGAACTATTTACTTGTAGTGGTGGAAAAAATCATACACATTTGTTGCACAGTGGATTGACGGAATACAAAATGGGTAATAATTCATACTTGTTGTACTTACCCCCCGTTTCCACATGCAAGTAAATGGTTGCAAGTTGAGAATACGTATTATCAGCGAAAATTTCGAAAATTACCGAAAAAACATGAACATTTTACATGTGTCCACAATACTTGCTGCAAGTTCATTTTTAAAATGTCGTCGAAGGCATAGGGCTTTAGCCCGCTTGTTTACGTTTAGAAACACTTTTATGCAATCAGTTCCTTTGAAAATGGTAAAAAATATTATATTGGAAAATTTGATGGGATTGTTGGAAGAAACGCCTCAAAATAATTTAATAACAAAATTATTTCCTTACTTTTCATCCGCCATTGTTATATTTGCACTTTATTTTTTATAAATGTCAACAAAGCATCAACAAAATTAGTGATGCACAGTTTGCGTTTTGTATGCGCATCGATAACTTTTATTATACATTTTGGGATGTATGACATCGTCAACGTTTACACGGTTGCGTTAAGGAATGCATGACTTTGTTCATTGCAAATGACGTTTTGGAACTCAGCCATAATGAGCCAAAATTTTTGGTTTTTGGAAATTTTTTTTTTCCAACTAACCACCAATTATTGGTATAAGATGTGGGTATTATAGTCCTTGGATTATGAATTTCAAAAAACCGAACGAGCTAGCCTTTTCCATCCCTGATTAACCCTTTGAGGACCATACATTTTCTGCCGAAGCAATTCTGAAGTTTTTGCGATTTTGATGATCTCTGACCTAATAATAGTTATGCCAAGAAAAATTGGCTCTGTTGAACCTCCCCTTACCCCTCATCTCGCTTGCCAAAAATATTTGCCATTTGAGGACCCTGCCATTCCGGATGAGGCGATTATTACTATTTTATTTTTGTGATCTGCAACTAAATTATAGATATTTTACAAAAAATTGGCCTCATAGACCCCTTGCTTGCCCTTCATTTCGCTTGTAAAAGTTTGTGTTTTTTACCCCTCAATCGAAGAATTCTAGTTAACCAATTTCGATGGCTCGCAACGGGAAAGCGGGACCAGGTAGGGATTTATCGCCTACTATGTATGTGCCGCACAGGTAAATTTAAAATGTGTATGTGTATTAATTAAACGGCACATTTACATTTGAGATGTGAATTTTGTGTTGGCACATTTACAATGTATCAAATATAATATAATCATATCCAACTAGATATAATGGTATATAATTCGATACAATTATACATAATTATATGAGGCATATGTAACTGTATATAGGTCTATTTATAATTTGATATTGTAGTCAGTTGCACTATATATTGTGCAATATATAACAAGATATAGTTATATATTTAGGATACAATTTCGTAAAATTTTATATAATTATTATATCTCATATAATGATTCACGACCTCATTTAGTAAAATCATCATTAAGGAATATGATGCCAATAAATTATCTTAAAAGTAGATTTTGTAACAGTTTTTTCGCTTTCCTGAAAATCTATTAAAAAACACGTGACATTTTGCAGGCCGGTCGACGATATTTATGTATATAATTCCCATTGTATTACTTTTCTTGCAATGTATGGTCTTTTAAGACTCAGATTGTGTTGAATAAATAATTTGAATTTGAATTAATACATATCGTCATATAAAATCAAAAAAGGCGTAGGTTACAAATCGACTTTTTGATCGATTATGATGCACCGTATCAAAATACATATTCCTGCAAAATTTTACACTCCTACCACTAAACCCGACGATTTTATTAACAAAATCGGAATGGAATTGGATTTTTTAAACAAACTTATAAAAATTAACGGAAATTGTATTCCAATAACGTCACAAACTTTTAATATATTTAATTTTTAAACAATTAAATAAAAACATATAATAAACATATATATCGTCACCTAAAATGCAAACGGACGTAACTACGCTTTTATTTTTTTTTACAGGAGAAGCAAAAAACGTTATAAAATCAATAATAATAAAGTATTCCTTGCAGTTTTTTCAAATTTTACTTATGGTATAGAGATTTATTTAATTTTTAACAACTTTTGTTTTATTTTCATATATTTAAGTTTTTAAGTTAGTTACGTCCTTTTGACTTGCTTTTTTCTGAAACAAGAAGACGTAACTACACAAAAGTACAACCAATAACGCCACAAAAATTAAAACATGCATGTTATGTTAGTAAATTTTTCAAGCTTTTTTAATAAAAATACTTGTTTATATTTTAATTCATTTTTTTTTTTTAATCTAAATGTTTATATTTTATTAAAAAAAAGTAAAAGGATTTGTTATTAATTTTTAAACTAAAAAAAAACGCATGTATTTTTAATACAGATATTTAAGGAATTTTAAATGAAAAAAGAATTGCCACAATACGGGTAATTACCCAAATCCCGGCGGGTAATTTCTTTCATGCGTAGTTTTTGGGCAATCGAATAAATTACACAATTAAAAACGAATTCAATGCATGAATTGGATAAATGATATTTTCAGATTTTTTAGTTAATTGAATAAAGTAAAACTAACTCCGACAGTTCCAATTCAAATGAAGTGAATTTGATTTTTCAGACAATTCATTAAAAAAAAATTAGAAGTTCTGCTGTAATTTATTATACACAGAGAAAACCAATTCATTGTGACAACCGAATTTCTTGCCAACTGAATGGTTTGGTGGCAGTAACCGAATTATTGGCTGTTGCAATCAAATGTATTCCTGACATAATTTAAATATATTGTTTCAACCGAAATTCTATTGTATTCACCGAATTTCTGTTGCCACAAATAAATATATCGGTAGATCAAACCAAACCAATCGGTTGGCAAAAATTCGGTTGCCACAATGAATCTCTTTTCTCTGTGTAGTCCTTTAATATTTTCTTAAATTTGTGAAAACGTCTGCCAATCTCCACTAAAATTATAGATTTTCAAACGTGCTATTTTGTAGGAAGGAAAAAGAATTTTATTGAAAAATTGAACAGACTCGGGGGAAATAACGGAATTTTTTGGATATAGTGAACAAGATAATAGGCTTTAATCAGTAAAATATTTCCAAGCGCACATAAATTATGATATTATAATTTTTATAATTTATAAACATGTTACATATTTTTTCTAATTTGAGGACCCTTTACAAGAATCTGAAGTCAAAATAACAGTAATATCCGCAAACAAAAAGTCGGTAGTGAAAACGTTAAAATTAAAAAAAAAAATAAGAAAAACTCTATAATATAGGCCCTGCAGAAGAAATTGCCAAAACTAGCAGAATTGGTTTGCTAAATATTAGTAAGATAAAAACAGCAAGAACAAAATTCTAGCTATGTTTTATTTAACTGAAAATAAAAATTCACCCTGCTAACATCAGCAACAACTTTTGCTTAGTTTTAGTCGACTGAAAACATCATAAATTTTTTAGCTTTCATAGCATATGTAGATTTTTTTTTTTAACATGAATAACGATTTAACTCACTGAAATTAGGACTCTAAATATTGTTAAGCAATTATTATTTTTTTTTTTGTTATTTTAACTGGAAAATTGTTACTTTGATTCAACTAAATTCAACTTAAATATAACTAAAATTTAGAGATATAACAGCATTTTGTTGCTGTGTTTTGTCTACTAATATTCAGAAAAAGGTTTTTCTGAATTAAGCAGGGTAAATTGTCATTTGTATTGTACTAAAATTTAACTAAAATTTTGTAGATTTTGAATTCACATTGTGGCAACGCTGACACAAGCTTACACACTAGATGTGTTTGTATGTTTTTCATACAAGAGTGTAGTTACGTATTTTTGCCCCAGCAAAAAAAAAAAAAACCGAATGCATTCTACAAGAATGCATTTTTCACTGCATATAAAGTAGCTATATTTGCTGATTTCTTACTTCCAATAAACGTATTTTAAATGACTTCCAAAATGCCATTAATTAAAAACTTTTCACTTCTCAGCAAAAAAATACCTGACCAAGATCCGTAAAATCACCTATATTGTTCGGCACGAATGCGTTCAAATTGAGGTGAAAAAGGCATTTTTTTAACATTGGCTTGTCATAGGAGAGAAGGTGTTTATGCTACTTTAAGTCTGCTTTGCACGTCAGAAAAATGAATGCTTGGATGTTCTTTTTTATATAGGAAAGCAATTCATTTTTGTTACTATCTAAGGAGAGATGAAATGTAACTTCATGGGAATGCATTAAAATATATATTTAAGAAGTGATATTTATGACTTTTGAATGCATTCCCAAGAAGTTACTTTTCATACTTTACATGCACTTGTAGTTACGTCCGTTTGAATTTCTTTAATAAAGTCGTTGATCTTAGAAGTCTAAAATTTTGTGTGAACATGTAGTTTGATAAAACGAACCATAATCAATAAAAAAACTCGATTTCGAATTTTTGTGTAGTTACGTCCGTTTGCATTTAAGGTGACGATATGTATATTGTTTCCTGCAATTCCTATACGGAACATAGGGCATAATAAACATATAATACTTACATTTTTTTTAATTTATTAATTTAATGAAAAAAACTTTAATCGCATTGGTAATTTCAAGTCCGTAAAGTGGATTTATAGAATAGAAACAATCGGAAATTAACGTAAAAAAAGTAGAAAATTTCCTCATTCTGTTTATGTACGGAAATTTTTAAACGGAAATTTCCTATATTGGATTTTATAAAGCCTCTCTTCGGATTTGAAGAGGATATTCCCAATTCGATTAAAGTTGTTTTCATTTAATTAATTTTAATATAAAATTTTAAATGTTACATATTTTAATACATTTTTAAACTTAAATATATTCGGCCTGATTACGGTTGTCTCCATACAAAATGATTTTCTTTAAATTTGGAAAGTATAAGCAAATTAATGTCTGATTATGTATGTTTTACGATGGGATTGTTATTTGCAATAAACTTAGTTGTAAAATTTTTGAAAAGTTGTGCTTTTATCGAGTTTTCAACAAATGCGACTTACTCTCAACTACGATAACCGTAATAAGGCCGATTAAAAGTTTTATGGTGTTATTGTAATGACATTTCCGTTAATTTTTATAAGCCCGTTTATAATAAAAAATTATGTAATTCCAAAAATTATTTTTGAAGAAGCTCTTATAGTATATGAAAATTAGACCTTTGGGACTAAAAAACGTATTTGGTTTGGTTTAGCCTACTATCTCCAAATGTCCACAATGGTAACAAATCTTTCCGAAACCATTAAATCGCAAATAGGGAAATTCATTTGGAGTAAGCCAGTGTTGAAAATGAAAACTAGACGGCGGTCAAGTGAACAAATTTTCTTTGACCCCCTTACACACTCGTGATTCAAAACAAGCCACGACCTTTCAATTCGGATATTTAACCTAAGTTTATTTAGTTTTTATGTGTGTATTTTTAGAACATGCTTTTTATTTCAAAACATTACCATTATAATAGTAAACCCCGTGCATAAAACTGAGTAGCTGAGATTTTAAAACTGAATATGTGAGACTATAAATAAGAGTACAATATAGCTTCTTAACTGTTCAAATAAAGAAGCTATTAAAATTAAAAAAACTCATTACTTTAAGTTTACTTTTAACATAGATGTAATGAGTAAGGATAACTTGTAAGTTAGGAATATCTAGACTAGATTTCTCGGGTCGTGGTATTTCTTTCCATGTGGATGAGGGGAAGACTAAAGGAATCGCAATAGGCCTTATGGCCTCCGAGTTAACTCGCCGTTCTGGCGGTCCCCATTCAACCTAAACCTAAGTTAGGAATAACATGTTACTAGGTACGGAGATACGTCGATGGACATGACCTTTTTATTTATTTAATTTAAATATTTATTAAATAAATATTAATTTAAATATATTTTTAATTTAAAGGCAAGATGTAACCTCTTTATTTCTTCTTACAAAACTCATTACCGGTTAATAGGTTTTGCTGGGATGCAACTTTGGTAATATCTTTTGCAAATATTAAAATTCAGCAAAACTGTATAAATTGTTTTTTTTTTCTTTGCTCTACCGAAAGAATATTTAAAAAAATCTCGACCTTTTCACAACTATTGGTTTTGTACTGAAAGAGTGACTAACGCTCTCCGAATGGACCCCTTACTTTTAAATACATTTTAAAGGGTGAAAGTGCACTTTATCAGGCACATCGAAAACGAAAGTAGTCTTACATGCTTTTGCCCTTACTACTTATCTAAATTTTTCCGTGTATATTAGTTCCAATTTTGGGTGCAGTATGCTTTGACTTGGTGTATTTTTGGAGCATTCTGATTGGTTAATTTATTTTCAACCAATCAAAATGTTCGAAAATATAAACATTTTTTTTTTTTTGGATTTTCATACAAAATTAAGAAAACCGTATGTAAGGTCGACTTTAAAATTAAAATATCCTTTTATAGTAAGGGCTTTGAGTTTTAATGTAAAATTTTTTGATAAAAAAAATATTTTTTAATTTCTGAAATTCAATTAAAGACCTAAGATTAATTAAACTTACAGTGGTGGTGCAATTAAATTGATACGTATGGGCAATTCTTCAGTGCTCAATTCCAAACCCTTACTCAAAGAAGCCTTAACAGCATCGATACCTTCGTAACCATAGCAGGAGCATTCAATGTCAGAACGTATCTTAACTGTGGGCGAAACCAACTTGCGTTTAACATTATTCAATAACACTTCCTTTGTCTTTTCGTCCAAATCACACTCATCAAAGACATTAGGATCTGTTACGGATTGTTTAAAAATATCATACGCGGCAGCCTTGCTTTTGTATTTCTTTTCGAAATGCCAAGCGGTCTTTTGATACAATTCTTCCAGTTGTTCGCTTGTTTCGTAAGCCAATAAGTTTGCTACATGACGTAGCAACAGATCAACAGCCTTAGCTTTCGCAAATCTTTCAGTACATTTTTCTACATCTTCGGGTGATACACGACGTTTGGATAAATCAATATAGCCTTTTTCCTTGTCAACACGTATCACTACCACTGGTTCTGTTTTACCCACACGAATCAATTTGTTAATGGAACGTATACGACGTCTGGATAATTCAGACAATAGAATCATGCCCTCTATGTTATTATATTCCAATAAATGCACATATGCTCCCATTTCAGCAATGGACAGTACGTTGACCATAACCACATCTTCTACCTCGGGATATTTTTCACTGTAAAAACGCGAAGTTAATGCCATTTTTATCGGTCCGCTATATTTTGTTGTATTAGTTTTAATTAAATCTCGCAAAATATGATGCAATTGCTGTTAGTTTCAGAAATTTGCTGAAAATGTTCGCTTTTTAACTGCAAAACGTGTACAATTTACTGGCAATTCTTTTTTGAAAAGGGAGTAGAGAAAATGTCATACAATTGACGTTTTCTTTTGCGTAGCTCTTTCGAATAGAGTTGTGAAATTTCGATACTTTTTGAGTACTCAATACTACTCAATACTTTTTAATTGAGTACTCGATACTACTCAATACTTTTAACGGCTTTTTTGAATTTAAAAATCAAAATGTTACGAATTCGTATTTATTAGGAAAAATAATAACAATTCAAATACACGTGTTAAATAATTATTGTTACTTACATTTTAATTAATTTAAAACATTTTAAATAAATTAATTAAATAATTTTTCCCAAAAATCCGTTACAAATTTCTTTGCTTGAAAAATAGAGTTGTATTTTCAGAGTAGTAGTTTTAGATTACTATTTTAGAGTTGTATTTTCAAACGAAAAGTACACATTTCTACGGAAAATTGCATCTTTAAAGCTGCCTACACACTAGGGAACATACTCAAAAAAAGAGAGCATTTTTTGTGAATGTGTGAGTGCGTTTGTGTGTGTGTGCGTGTTGAGAGCGTGCATTTCGTGTTTACAAAATTTTTTGATATTTTTTGTTCCCTCAACCATGTTCCCTAGTGTGTAGGCAGCTTAAAAGTATTGATTACTACCTTTTTAGTATTGAGTACTCAAAAAAACAGTCAGTATTGAGTACTCAGTACCGGAATACTCAATACTTTTACAACTCTACTTTCGAATGAGTTTGTAGAATAGGGATGATGGGAAATTGAAAAAAGTACCAACCAGCTTAAAAATAGTACTTTTCGATCTCTAATGTAGAGTTGTGAAATTTCGATACTTTTTGAGTACTCAATACTACTCAATACTTTTCAATTGAGTACTCGATACTACTCAATACTTTTAACGGTTTTTTTGAATTTAAAAATAAAAATGTTATGAGTTCGTATTTATGTATAAGGAAAAATAATAATTCACATACACGTGTTAAATAACTATTGTTACTTACATTTTAATAAATTTCAAACATTTTAAATAAATTAATTAAATAATTTTTCCCAAAAATACATTACAAATTTCTTTGCTTCACAAATAGAGTTGTATTTCCAGAGTTGTATTTTTAGTACTATTTTTACGGAAAATTGCATCTTTAAAAGTATTGAGTAGTACCGTTTTAGTATTGAGTACTCAAAATAACAGTCAGTATTGAGTACTCAGTACCGGAATACTCAATACTTTTACAACTCTACTCTAATGCGGCAAATAGACTATGCAAGTCATTTGCACAATAACGAGTTTGTTCAAGTCACCTTAGAGGTTAATCACAACTGTGTCGATTGTCGACCGACGATAGCAAAAGTCGTCGCGAATAATTTAAATTCAGCGACCGTCGACATTTGATGACGTTTAGAAAAAAATTAATACTGAATTTAGACTACGCAAAAACTAGCTGGGTTTTGTACAAAACTAAATTGCAAAAGCCAAGTTATTTACACTGGTTATTTAGCTTTTCTTTGTCATAACACTTTTTTAATTTAATTTAATTTCTTTATTTATTACAATAACCTAGCCTATAGGCCATAATCGGTTACAAATTTCTACTAAAAGTAACAAAACAAGCAATAAAATTTGCGTAAAATAAAAAAAGTTAAGGTATAAAATATAATATTAGATGTATAATTAAATAACAATGTAAAAATAAAATTATTAAATGCAAAAAATTTAAAGTAAAAGTAATAAAAAATTAAAAAAATTAGCGATAATAGTTTCTAAATTCCCTAAATTCTATACAAAAAAATAAATAGTATATGTAAGCTTTAATTTAAAAAAACAATGCCTGAAAAATTAAGCATTAAGTGAAAATTCTTCAAAAAGTTTCTTCCTGAACGTATCAATAGACAAATTAAAAGTCTTTAAGTCAGGTGGCAATTTGTTGTATTTTCGAGCAACCCTTACAAAAAAAGATCGGCCTAACAACGGTGTAAGCTTTGGAATAACTAATTGTCTATTCCTATTAGATCTACCAAATTCAAATATATCAACCAAGAACAACGGCATTTGCAATTTAAACACTTTATAAAAGTGCATAATATTTCTAATTTGAACAAGGTTATCAAATGAACATCCTAAAAATTTTAAAACATAAGACGAAATATGCTGACACAATCTAAGAGAGTATAAATATCTCATAACACGATTGACAGCTAACTTTACCTTCTTCATTATATAACCCAAAGCCCCAGAATAGACTTCCAAGCCATATAAAAAAATTGGCATAATTAACGCATGGACAATCGTAAGCTTAACATTAAATGGCAGCATAACGTCTAAGCTGTATAATTTCCTCAAAGTAAAATTTACCTTAGAAACAACATTATTAACATGGTGCTCAAAACTAAGCTTGGTATCCAGAACCACACCAAGACATTTAACTTTATCTACAAATTCAACAACATTACCATTTAAATTAATAGAAAAGTTATTAATACAACTATTACCAAACAACAATGCCTTAGATTTATCAGAATTAATATGTAGATAATTGGAACACATCCAATTACCTAATAAACCTACAGTAAAATCTATCATACTCTGCATAACATCAGGAAATTCCTTATCCCCTTTAAATAAAATCTGAACATCATCTGCAAACGCAAATGGAAGACACATATTATTTGACAAAATATCGGAAAGATCATTTATAAACATAATAAAAAGTAAAGGCCCAAGTACAGACCCCTGGGGTACACCACTGAAAACAGGAAGAGTCCCAGAACACGAGCCATTACTGAACACATATTGCTTTCTATCCGAAAGATAAGACGATATTAATTTGCAGGCAGAGCCAGAAAAACCAAAATATCTGTCTAACTTTTGAATCAAAAGCGGATGGCTAACCCTATCAAAAGCTTTTGCTAAGTCCAAAGACAACAAAACACAAAAACCTTTGTCAGCAATTTTCCGCCTAATATTATCCGTTAGACCAATAAGCAACGATGTAGTACTACGGTTACATCTAAACCCGGATTGACAATCATGGAGCAAACGATTATTATTAACATGCAACATCAATTGATCCTTCATAAGGTATTCAACCATTTTCGATAAAATTGGTAAAATAGAAATCGGCCTCAAGTTATCAGTACTACTAACCCCATTATTCTTCCTTATAGGAACAATTTTAGCAACTTTCCATAGCAATGGAAAAGCAGAGGTGGTCAATATAGTGTTAACCAGATGTAAAATGTAATTTCCAATTATGGGAATCAACAATTTAAGAAACTTAAGAGCAAAGCCTTCATAACCAATAGCTTTTGACTTAATAAAGTTAAAAGCTAAGTTCATTTCATAACTATCTACTGCACGAAAAGAAAAACCATTATCATTCATTCGAGGCACAACGCTATTATTTAAAATTTGATTAGAAGAAAATAAGTTGTTTAAATAATTAGGATCAATTACTTCAAGGTCATCAGCTTTACCAACAACACCTTTTCTATTTAAAATAGACCAAATCTCCTTGCTGGTCTTGTCCTGAAAAATCAATCCGTGAGCCTCTCTCTTCTTTTTCCTAATTATATTTTTTGTACGATTTCTGTACCTACAAAAAACATTCCAGTTTTCATCACTTCTATCATTCAAATAAGTGCGGTGCGCAAGATCCCTAAGTGACTGATGGAATTGTATTACAGGATCTTTGAACCAACCGTCATTCAAATTCCGAATCACGCGCCTCCTCAAAGGAACCATAGTATGCAAAAACTGCAAGTTGTTGTTTAAAATCAACAATTGTTCATCCACATTATTAGTTAAGAACATACCACTAAAATTACATTCCAGTACCGCAGTTTCTAAAGAGGAAATATTAACTGCATCATAATCATAAAACTCATAAACTTTTCTAAAAACCGGTTGTAAAATTTTAAGCGACATAAATATGAATGAATGACGAGTTATGCCTGGGCATTGAAATTGATTAGAATAATTTACTAATTCCGAGGATGAGACCAGAAAATAGTCCAACAAGGAGGTGGAATTACCGGCAATATGTGTGGGCATAGAATTGTGAACAGGCGATAGATTCAATCTACTACAACTGTTTCTTATCCTCAAGGCCTTCAACGGATCGAAAAGATTATTGTTAAAGTCACCCATAATTACAATATTAGAATATTGAACAAGTAAATCAGAAATCTCTCGCTCAAAGGAATCAAAATCACCATGAGGCAAATACGCAACTCCTACCAAAATTTTAACATCATTAAGAATCAATTCCACAAACAAGCATTCAGCTACTCTATAATTTACGCCACAATGTACAACCTTCTGTTTTATATTCTCAGAAATAAAAAGTGCTACACCACCACCATTGGCACACGGGCGATCATTCCTGTGACAAACATAGCCAGAAATATTAGTGGCATTAGCAGATATGGTATTCTTTAACCATGTTTCACTGAAACCAACTACTTGTAATAAACCACCTTCCAATAGACTCTTAATTTCACAAAATTTAGTAGCATTTGGCCTCAAATTAAAGCTTGTACAGTTCAAGTGACCAAAATTAAGATTTCGTTTAAAATTTAGTAATTGGGATTGTAAAAAACTATTATCGCTAACAACGTTTCCAAGGTTATGTCTTAAATTCATTTCAAACACAAATAAAAGTGGCAAAATATATATAATAATGTTATTAAGAAAAAAAAATTAATAAATAATAAAAAAAACAAAAAAAAAATATATATTAAATTACCAAATGATTGAATAAAACAATCAAACTACCATTATAAAAATTTAAATAACACAGTAGTGCATAAATATAACCGAAATCAGCACATTATCATGTCAAACAAAAAAGCAAATTACTCCCAATAAGGAGAAGGGAATTTTCCCCCCAAAAAAAAAATATAATAAAAAAATTATAACGTGAGGATAAGGTACTGGCCATGAAAGCTACTTAATAGAAGAAAAAATAAAAAGGTTAAAAAAAACAATAAAAAAAAAGAATAATATATATATATAATATAATATAATATAATATATATATATATATATATATATATTTACAAAAATAAATATATATATATATATATATATATATATATATATATAGGCATACAAATATAAATATAAGAAATCTACAATACATTGTGTCCAGCGTTTTTTATTATACTCTTTTCTTCCTTTTTTTTATTTTTAAATTAATGTATTATTGATATATTTAAAAAAGAATAACAACACACAATTTCAAACTAAACTAGAAATATTCTTAAAAATTAAAAAAAAAATTTTGACACTTGCTTTACTCCTATATTCGTTGTAACAGGGTGTACCGAAAATTAATTATAAATGATACCGGGTGTATCAAAAATGCACATTTCAGATATTTTTACTTGGTTTTTGGCAAAAACCAGGTAGAATGTGGTTTTCAACTTGTATGAAAATTGGAAAAACTAAATTAATTTTGCAGTTTTCGGCTCAAAAACTAAAAATGGCCAAAAACTACTAGTTTTTGCCTAGTCTAAATACACTATAAAACAAAACAAGAATATGGTTGCATTAAGATTATAAGGCTTTAATTTGCTTTAATAAGCATTTTTTATTTGAGTTATTTGTAAAATATTTTTAGATTGTTTTTATTATTTGTAGATTTAACATTCAGTGAAGATCAAAATTGGAAAAGAAAAGGCGACGGTAACGTCAAAGTATGTGTGGAGAAGAACCATCCCATTACTAAACTACACGTGTATGTACATATAAATAAAAAAAAGCTGTTATTTGTTTTTATTTTAAAATTAAGATCAAACGTGATATATAATATCTGGCAACCATTTTGAAATGGGAATTAGTTGATTTTTACCAAATTTCGAATTTAGTTTATCTTATCGTTGTAAGTAGCTACATTCGTAGTTGATTGCTAACACCACAACTTAGTTGATAACAATTAAATCAGTTCAACCATATATTAGTTAGAGGTAATTCACCTATAGGATAGTTGAAATTTTCGTTATAATCAACTAAGGAATATTTTGGGTGTTGTAATTGTTAGTTTTTGTTTTCTTATTTTATACCAAACATACTATATAAGTTATACCCAAAACTTGGGTAGAGCTATAATACATACTAAAACTAGGTAACTTATATTCTTATACTTTTTTTGGATAAACGTATTTTTTTTTGGAAAAAGGTACTTTTTTCGGAAATAGGTACTTTTTTTGAAAAAGGTACTTTTTTTGAAAAAGGTACTTTTTTTGAAAAAAGGTACTTTTTTTTGAAAAAAGGTATTTTTTTTTTAAATAAGTATTTTTTTTTTTTTTTTGAAAAAATAATTTTTTTTCTGAAAAAAAATACCACTTTTTTTGCAAGGAGGAGGAAGTTTTCCACTTTCTGGCCCACTCCGTTGGATTATCCAAAAATCCCGTCTTAGTGGGAGTTAACGTTATAGGAGAAACATTTATGCCAAATTTCCAATTCCTAGGTGCAGTGGTCAGGCTGGGCGTTGATCGTCAGTCAGTCAGTTACTCACGCCGCTCTTTTATATATATAGATTATTTAGCTCTTTCCTTCTCCCTTATTAAAACAATTTGATTAATTTATTTAATTATTTATTTTATAATTATTATTGGTATTAATAGTTGGATGCAAATAAGCAGTATAATCTTCATTTTTGCTTTAATATCTTAAATTTGGAAAACTATTTAATTACAACATAAAAACTATTTTTTAATTTGCTACCATTCCACACAAAGCATTGCCAGTCTGTCCTATTTTTAATACTAATTCCTTTTCCAGCCTCAATCGTTGGGCCATATAAATAATAGAATTCAAGCCTAAAATATGTTGATCACCCCTAGCTTGTGGCAGCAACCATGAAAAATAACAATCAGCACATTCTGGATAATCGGCCAACCATTTATAGATGGCATCAACTTGTTAAAAACTTAACCTGCAATGCAAATAATAATAAAAATTATTAACTATTTTATTATTATACTATTATATAATAGTTTTACTAACCGAAAAGTTTGTAAACGCACCGATAGTTGTGTCTTGTCATAAAAAGTTATGACAAAAGATAAAATTTTTGAATTATCTTTTTCCAAATATCGCCGATAAGATGGAAGATACAAATGATAAAAGGAAGACAATTTCAAAGTAAATACTACTTGATTATTTTCAAACAAATCGTACCGTTTACGTACCGTTTTCGGTCCATAAACGGAATCCAACTCCGTTTACGTACCGTTTTCCGGATCCGTATACGGACCAGAAAACGGAAATTAAGGAAGATCGAAAATGATTCGAAACCGTTGAAAGCCCGTCAACGGACCGTTTACGGATCGTTATGTCGTGTAAAATACTGACAAGTCCGTTTAATGTCCGTCATTGACGGACCGTTTACGGACCGTTGCTTCGTGTAAAAAACGGACAAGTCCGTTGGACGTCCGTCAATGACGGACCATTTACGGACCGTTATATCGTGTATAAACGGAGTGACTCCGGACTAATTTTGAGTAATAATTTTTTGCTTTTTAATATATTTATTAATAACGATATTATTACAATTTACACTATATTTAGTACATCAGTTTGCCTCTCAGTTTACCTCTTTATATAGCGCATCAATTCCCGATAGACACTCATAATAAAACTGATCATCTACATGCAAAAGAAAAAATAAATTAGCTATGGTTTAATTTATTGTATTTACGATGGAGTTTTGCATACGACTAAAATTCGCAAACTTTAGATCTGTTCCACGTCGTTACTGCGGGTTCCCAAATTACTCAAAACAACAATTTACACACAATTTTGGAAAAATTGGGTAGCCGTACGTGGAACAGAGCTTTTCTTACAAAAACAAACCATCTTACACACACCATTGTAAAATACGCTCTGAATTTGATTAATCTTACCATCTTGAAGTTATTTAATCGATGATGTGTTGGACCTATTCCAGCTACCGCCACTAATTATCGCCAGAAAAATATTTTTTCCAAACTAAAGGGTTGACATTCAGTTTTTTAAACTATTTAATTGTTTTTATTTTGTACACAAATTAAAAACAATTAAGTCCGTATTTTACGGTACAGAAACGGAGTTAAAACGTATTGTGTTCGAAAATCCGATTAAACGGTCCGTTAATGTTCCATACGTACAAGATTTGACGGATACGTGTATTACCACCGTAAATGTGCTGTAAAAGCTGATTCATGATTCCGTATCGCTTTAATATCTTCTTGGAAGATATCTTCCAAATGTTTGCAGGGTCATTATGTGCGCTCTTTGTATGACTCAAAACATCGATTGTAACCAGGTATGGAAAATAATAATTTGGTTATTATAAAAATTAAGTATGGAACCTTAATTATACTATTCCAACAGTATTATAGCTCTAGATTATGAATTTTAAAAAACCCACCACTAAAAAATTGCAAAATAATATCGGAATGCGAAAAAAGGCTTTGGGGTTCTAAAAAATTAATTAAAAGACTTAATAAGCGATTAACATTCTGCAAACGATGCCAAAATTTTCGTTTTTTGCAACTAACCACCAAACTTTGTTTTCTGAAATGTGCATTATATTGCAAATATTTTTTTAGCGATTTTTTTTTTTGCAAACTAAGCACTAAACTTTAGTGTATAAAATTGGTACTATAGTCCCTACACGCAAAGAAAAACCTATAGGTACTTCAACAAAGCATAGCATGTCATACAAAAATCAAGATGGCAAGCATTTTTTTTTATAGAAAAAGATAAAGCAAGTGATATTAATGTTTTTTTTTATAATCTCTATATGTGACAGCGCATAGAGAAAGGGACCTAAGGGTAAAAAATCAATTTTTTTTTTTGGTGTGGACAACATCTGAGCATCGAATGAGACCGATCCCATGCCCTCCTGAGAAAGGGACCTAAGGGGACCTTAGGTCCCTTTCTATTTTGCGCGTCACATATATGAAAGAATAACGTTACTGACTGACTGACTCAACATCGCCCAGCCCAAACCGCTGAAGGAAGTTGAAATTTGGAAAATTTCGGCGCAGACGTCCGCTAAGACGGGATTTTTGGAAATTCCTACCGCAACGGGCAAAAAGGGGAAAAGTCTTCCCCTTGGCGGCCTGGCAAAACCCCTTTGGCTAGAAAGCTGAAATTTAAGATATGTGCTCCTTGGAGTATGAGCTAACTTTTCTGGAAAGTACTTTCTGGAATTTTGGACAGGGACGTTGTAAAAATGGGGGTTAAAAAGGGGAAAAAGGCCCCCTTGACGGCCTGCCCAAACAGCTGGAGGTAGGAAGTTCAAATTTGGTATAAAGGTTCCTCCACTATCGTAGACATCCACCAAGACGGGATTTTTGGAAATTTTTACAGGGAGGGGCAAAAGTCTCCCCCTTGACGGCCTGCTCAAACTGCTGGAGCTATGAAGTTGAAATTTGGTATGTAGGTTCCTCGACCGGTGTAGACGTCCGTTGAGACGGCATTTTTGCAAATTCTTATCGGGAGGGGCAAAAAGGGGACAAAAAAAAGTACCTTTTTCCAAAAAAGTACCTTATTCCAAAAAAAGTACCTTTTTCCAAAAAAGTACCTTTTTCCAAAAAAAGTACCTTTTTCCAAAAAAAGTACCTTTTTCCAAAAAAATACCTTTTTCCAAAAAAAGTACAATTTCCAAAAAAGTACCTTTTTCCAAAAAAAAGTACCTTTTTCCAAAAAAAGTACTTTTTTCCAAAAAAAGTACATTTTTCCAAAAAAAAGTATCTTTCCAAAAAAAGTATCTTTCCGAAAAAAGTACCTTTTTCCAAAAAAAGTACCTTTTTCCAAAAAAAAGTACCTTTTTCCAAAAAAACTACCTTTTTCCTAAAAAAACTACCTTTTTACAAAAAAAGTACCTTTTTCCAAAAAAAAGTACCTTTTTCCAAAAAAAGTACCTTTTTCCAAAAAAAAGTACCTTTTTCCAAAAAAAAGTACCTTTTTCCAAAAAAGCACCTTTTTCCAAAAACAGTACCTTTTCCAAAAAAGAACCTTTTTCTAAAAAAATTTAACTTTTCCAAAAAAGTACCTTTTCCAAAAAAAGTACCTTTTTCTAAAAAAATGTCCATTTTCCAAAAGAAGTACCTTTTCCAAAAAAGTACCTTTTTCCAAAAAACATACATTTTTCCAAAAAAAAATACCTTTTTAAAAAAAATTACCTTTTCCAAAAAAAGTACAAATAAAGTACTTTGTAAAAACAAAGTATCTTTTTCCAAAAAATTTCGTTTTTCCAAAAAGTACCATTTAAAATAATATATAATTTCAAAAAAACTACTTTTTTTTCCTCCCCCACGGATATCTCCACTAAAACAAGGTTTCTTGATATTCGGCATAGACGTGCGCTAAGACGGGATTTTTGGAAATTCCTACCGGAACGGGCAAAAAGGGGAAAAGTCTCCCCATAAACAGTCTCACAAATTGGAAAAGTGCCTGCCCAAACCACTGGAGGTAAGAAGTTGAAATTTGGTGTAAAGGTTCCTCCACTGTAGTAGACATCGACTAATTCCCTACAGGACATCCCAAAAGCAAATTCGGAATGTGAGTTCTTCCTTCTGTGTAGGCGTCCGCTTAGACGGAATTTTTGAAATTCCTATCGGGAGGGGAAATAAGGGGAAAAGTCTCCTCATTGACGGCCTGCCCAATCCCTTTTGGCCAACCTAAAATTTTAAATATGTATTCCTTGGAGTAGGACTCACCGGTAACGTAATTTTTCTATTTTGGAACAGGAACATAGTAAAAATGGTGGTTGAAAGGGAAAACTGTCTCCACTAACGGCCTGCCCAAACCGCTTAGGCAATGCAGTTGAAATTTGGTATGAATGTTCCTCATCCATCGCAGATAGCCGCGAAGATGGAATTTTTGTAAATTCCTAAAGGGAGGGGCAAAAAGAAGAAAAGCCTCACCTTGGTGGCCTGTAAAAACCCCTTCGGCTGGAAACCTGAAACTTAAAATGTGGGTCCCTGGAGTAAGGGCTAACTTATTAGAAAGATACTTTTTTGAATTTTGAACAGGGTCGTTATAAAATGGGGGCTCAAAAAGGGAAAGTGGCCCCTTAACGACCTGTCCAAACTGCTGGAACTAGGAAGCTGAAATTCGGCACTTTGGTTCCTCTTCCAGCCTAATTCCAACCGGGAGGGACAAAAAAAGAAAAAGTGTCCCCCTTGACAGCCTGCTCAAACTGCTGGAACTAGGAAGCTGAAATTCCCTGTCGATGGATTTTCGGAAATTCCTACCGTGAGGGGCACAAATAGTAAAAGTTGGCTAGAAACCTGAAATGTAAAACATATGTTACTTGGAGTATGGGCTCACTTACCGGGAAGGTGCTTTTTGGACAGGGACATTCCAAAAATGGGGATTAATGAAGCGAAAAGTGCCGCTTAAAGGCCTGCCCAAATCGCTGGAGGTAGGAAGTTGATATTTTGTATTAAAGTTCCTCCTCTATTGTAGACATCCGCTAAAATGAGATTTTTGGAAATTTCCACAGGTAGGGTCAAAAACAGGAAAAGTCTCCCCCTTAACGGCCTGGCCAAACTGCTGGATCTAGGGAGCTTAAATTGGGTATTTGGGTTCCTTCCCCCTTGATGGCCTGGCCAAACTGCTGGATATAGAGACCTAAAATTATGTAGTAGTAAGTTCCTCCTTCAACGCAGACGTCCTCTAAGACGTAATAGAAAAACAACAAAAAATTTGGTAAAAAAGAATGGAAAAGTGTTTAGTTTTGTATTATTTGTTGGTAAAAATTATTGTTTCATAAAATTTGGTGTTTTTCGAAGAATAATCTATGATATTTCTTATACATGAAATGGTCCAGTGTTCTCCACCACTTTGCAATTGATATCATTTTGACGTTTCGCTGCAATTGTTTTGACATTTCATATCATATAATTTATTGCATTTGAAGACTGGTTTACATTATTAGATTTTCGTAAAGATTTTGCAATCCTGCATATATGTTTTGCATGTGTAGCAAAATTTGATTTTGCAACTTTGCCAATATGTTTTGCATGTGTACTAAGCAAAATCGTACCGAAAATCTTATAGTGTAAACCAGCCTTAAAGCGGGGTTTACATTATACCATAAATCATAGGATCTGTCAAAAAAATCAGTCAGATAGCCAAAATCCTATAGTGTAAACATATTTTGTCTGATACTTACAGAAAATCCGATTGACGTTTTGACAGTCAGATTGATTTTGAAATATTTCATAAAATTATGAGAATCCGATGGTAACAGCTGTTTTCATCTGATTGCATTTGATGGTGTAAACAAATATACGAGATTTTTTGACAATCGCGTCGTTTCGTAGGATTTTTTATTTGATTTGTCAGATGTAAAATCAGATACAAAATCAGATAATGTAAACCCCGTAAAGGAATATCAAAACGAGATTGAAACTACGTAGAGCTAGTGCCAAATTTGCCATCTATATTATATTGTAGACAAAAATGTATTTTTTTAAAGTACCGTTTCTAGTTGCCAAGAGTTTGTTTTCATAATTTTTTTTATTTAAAACAATAACTTGTTAAAATATGAACAAGATATTTAAGATTAATTTTTGGATTTTCTACAAATCTAATTTAAATACCATTAGTTTTTACTTAGAATCATCTTCTACATCATCTACAGCTGCACATCGAATAGGAAAATTCCCAAATGTGTTTATCACTGTTTATGATACATTTACGGTGGGTCTCATACTGCAATTTTAAGCGTTAATAGTTAACCCAAAAATTTTTTGTTGTTTTGAATACAATTTTTTCACATTTTCTTTTATTTGATGGTTACGTTAAAGTTAACTTACAGTATGAGACCCACCGTTATTAGTACAGGTAACAAACCCCATATTCATTACTATTCGTTATCATGAAAGGTAGTAGCAGGTAGTTATTAGTTCCAGTTTAGTTTCAAATTATTGTATTTAGTTTATAAGATCTTTTATTTTCAATAAATAAATCAGTATTGCACATTCACTCAACCGAGTAGTCTATAGCCCAAACCAGATAGTGGAAGTGCTGTAAAACTTATTTCGCGAAAACTATTCAATATTTTTAAGAATTTCTTACTGAATATTGTTTAAAAACAGCTCTTGTTTATTTAGAAAATTTTCTAATTTCTCGGCAGTGACAAATAAAGAAAATACAAATAGTGCTTTATCAACAAAACGTCGCACTGCGACCGACACTGCGTTTAGGCTCTTATATCTACATACAGTTTTATAAAAATATCAACAAAAAAGACCCCAGCGCCGGCTAAGAGCCGACTTTAAGCCGCTCGACTTCGCACTCTGCACAAAAGCAATATTCAGTAAAAAAATAACGAAAATATTAAAAACATTTTTTCAATCAAAATTAAAAATATACATACATATATGTTTAGACGAAAGTCATAATCGCAAATAATCGGTTGCAAAATTATAAGAATTAATTTAACATGCGCGCGCAGCGGTACCCTCATTAAATGATAGGGAGTGTTAAATACAAAATTAAGTGTTTTAAAATAATTTAATTTGTATTAATAATTGAAAAATTCTATTAAAAAATTAACAAAAATTAAAAAAAAAGACGCGAAAAAATGCAACTCTGAACGCACATTTTACTTTTGTAGTTTTTATTTTGTTAAAAGCCGCTAAATAATCTTAAAGAGAAAAAGTGACAACTATATAAAGCCATATGAATAGTAAGGTCAAAAAGAATTAAGAAAAACCAAATTTGAATTCGCCGTCACATAAAACATTGGGTGATTAGACAGAGACATATAGTGAGTGATTAAGACTATTCGAAAAAATAAAACATGGCTGGAAGAGGTGGTTTTGAAAATCCTAGGTAAATATTTAGATATTTTGTGGTATATTATTAAAAATTATATTAAAAATTTTATAAAAAAGTGTTATTTACAATGGTAGTTTTCACCTTACTATGAACTTTTGTAAGGAAAATGAAAAATTCAGTGCAAAAAATTAAAGAAAAAAATTGGTGAATTTCATTTGGCTGTGAGAGATTTTTTTTATTGGCCGCACTTAACCACGACGTTGCCGTATGATATTGTAATTTATATTTTTTAATGATTTATACAATTTTAAAGAACAAATTCTGATTTTCCAAAAGATTGTTGGAAAAATGGTGGTCAAATTTTAAAATTTATTATTGAAAATTACAAATGATGTGGCGAAAAAGTGTAGTGGTCTAGAAAAATGTTGGTTAATCTTTATATATGAAGCCAGAAAATGTCAAAGTATGAAGAAAATGTGTTTTTTCTTCTTTTATGCATTCTGCCGACGGTAACTGAGCTGCCGGCGTGTGCAGTCGCTGTTGCCAAAATTATTCGCCTTGCGAATATTCTATTTTATATCATTCTACCTGATTTCTCCCCCCGTGTTTATGCTGCTGTCCTACCATGTGTGGTTTATATTTTTGTACTGCCAAAAAGATATAACAGCAAAAGTTTTGTATGGAATCGCCTGCTTTATTGTCGAGCCCCTTTTGTAATCCAACTATTTTCGTTTTGCTGCTTTGAATTTTATTTTTTTCCCCATTTTATATACCGGAATTTATAGTGTTGGTATGAGCCACTTGGTTACATTAACCCTTTTGTTGTCGGATGTGTAGATCATGCATTATTCATTTATTTTTTTATGTCTTTAATTTTGGATCATTTATAGAATAGTGATATAATATAGAAGCGCTATTCAACCTGTGGTACGCGTGATGTGCTATTTTTGCTTTTGGAAATTGCGAAATTGACACTAAAAATCATAAATTTGAAGAAAATAGGCTTAAAGTTGTTAAGGGGCACCTCACAGATTGACTCCAAATTTTTACCACTGATAGAACTCCTTTTTGGCAGTCCTACGATATTTTTAAATTAAAAATGGACCTGGCTATATCTATGGATTTATAGTCGGATTGGACAATATATACACCATCGGAGAGGTCATAGAAATGTCTTAGATGACAATTTGTTAATATTATTAACCCACTACGACCCGGCGAAAAAATTTTCAATTTTTTTTAAGAAAAAAAAAAATTCATAAATTCAAAAAAATATATATATAGTAATATCTTGTTTTATCTTATGTGAATATACGCATATGGTCAAAATAATAAGTACACCTGCCTATTTTTTCTTTATGTTTAATTTTAGTTACTTTAACGGAAAGTAAACAATGCAATTCTTTTTTATTTAAATAACTTTAATATGGCAATGCCTTAAAAGTAAAAACAAAACTGGGGCTTCTCCGTTGTTTTCATTGTGTGTTAAGCCCCGCATACATTTGCAATATTATGTCCAATATAATGGCACAGTATTTTTCTCGTTTTGGCACACACCATACAATAAATTGCAACATACAGTTGTGGCCAAGCATTTAAGTCAATTCAATTTTTTTTTCGAATTTTATTATTGTTGCCTTTATTTTTAAAGATCAAAATAGTGGCTAAATTCGCCACGAAAGGCTAGGAGATGGTTCAGAAAATTGTACAGAATGTTAACGTAATGTTTGTTTTTTCATTTTGTCACTTGTTTTAAGTGGGCGTGGCTTTAGCGATATAAACCTCTTATCAAATTACATAGTAAAATTTAGGCAGTACTGATCGGTTCTGTACAATCTGTATATTTTTGTAAATCCTATAAAATTTCCTTAAAGCCTATATGACACTTGCTAGTCTCTAGTTTTTTGCACCATCAATGCAAATCATATGAAGGGTACTGCATTACCAACATCAATTTGACAGTTTGATAGTTTTTCGATATAGTTGTTCTCTTCACACACATTATTTTTCACATAAGGAAATTCGTGCTCTCTTCTATTTTGGATTATTAATACTGAAACTAGCAAGTGTCATATAGGCTAAAAGCACTATATGCCAATTTAGCTATTTTCTCGTCAAATCTAGCGATAATTCAACTCGTTTAGCGGGATAAAATATGATTTAGCTATTAGCGCGAAAACTAGCGATATTTTTTTAAGTCAGTCTTGACGTTTTCTTAGCATTTCTTACTTTATGGAAAAATTAAAAAGTTCGAAAAATTCAGCGATGTATCGATAATTTTTTAAGAATTTAAAAAGATCGAAAAATATAGCTTTTTTGTGAAATTTTTTAACAGAATCTGAAAACTTTATGAAATTTAGCGATTTGACGCCAAATTTTTAAGTTTTTTATTGTTTAGCTATTTTCTAGTGATTTTTAAGTTTGATTTAGCGATATTTTTAGGAAAAATGTTGGCAACAGTGGCTTAAAGCAAAATGAAAAAGCAAACATTACGTTAAAATTTTATACAATTTTCTGAACCATCTCCTTGCCTTTCGTGGCGAATTTAGGCACTATTTTGATATTTAAAAATAAAGGCAACAACAACAAAATTAGAAAAAAACTTGAATTGAATTAAATAGAAGTCTGTTATATATTTTTTAGTAGCTTTAATTAGCCATATAAGGCCCTAAGGGCTCGGTTATGTAAATGAAGATTTAATAAAAAAAAAAAAAAAAAAAATACTTGGCCACAACTTTATATGTAACAAAAGATCGCCACAATATTTTATGCAATATATGAATTCAACAAAACCTCAAAATGCACACAAACATAAACATCGCGAAATTAAAATTGTACAGTGTTGCCAATAGATTATGCACTATTTTAAGTTGTCCAATAAAAATCAAAAGTGTTTTGATTCACTACATAATATTGCTCAACCTACAATTTAATACATACACGGTCAATATGCTTGCACCACTTGGAAAGGTGTACCATAATATTGCAAATGTATGGCCCGCTCTAGTTTTGTACAGATGTGATTTCAGTACTTGGTCAAAATAATAAATACATTGCTGAATTCTTTAATATTTTCGCAGTCTGCTCTAGTTTTTTGGAAAGGCTAGTTATTTTACAGGGTCGGAGAAGTCATTGTTCTCCGGAGGAGAGAATTGTTTCAAGACTAAGAGAAAGTGGCCAAAGTCTTCGTTCTATAGCAGAAACTATTAATCGGTAGCTAATTTTTGTACAAAATGCTTTAAAGCCTAAAAATCCTGTCGATGCTCGCGGAAGACCCAAAAAAAATTTCAAAAACAACAGACATCCGTATTGTAACTCTTGCGAAGAAGGACCCATTTGTGTCTTCAAGAGCGATTTCAGCAGATATTGGAAATTCAATTTCATCGCGAACGGTTCGTCTTAGACTACAAGAAGCTCATTTACCAGGACGGATAGCCAGAAGATTCCCTTTGCTTAGACAAAAAAATTTAAAAGCTAGGTTGGCGTTTGCAATAAATCATTCCAATTGGTCGGAAACAGACGGTGAAAAAAAATGGCAAAACATTTTGTGGAGCGATGAAACAAAAATTAATTTATTTGCAAACGACTGTGCCGGAAATTTCGACGCCCTAAGGGTGAGGAATTCCATGTTCGTTTTACAAACAAGACGGTCAAGCACGGGGCGGTAATATAATGGTCTGGGGTTGTTTCTCATGGTATGATGTCCGTCCGATTCATCGAATTACCGACACTATTACCAGATTCCACTACAAAGATATCTTGGAAAATACGGTGTTGACCTATGCTGAGGAAAGTATGCCTCCTAAATGGAAATTCCCAGCAGGATAACGATCCAAAGAATACTTCTAAGTTTATTTATTTATTTAAGGTCTATAGAACAAATGTTCCTTACAGACTGAATATCTTATAATAAATAATAAGTTGGTAAAGGATTGGTTTCAAGACAATCATGTGACCCTTCTTGACTGGCCAAAGAATTGTAAAGGTTTTTAAAAATAAGGATCAGATATGGAATTTTGTTCAAAAAACTTGTTATGAAATACCAATAGAAACCTGCAGGATGCTTATTTCCAGCATGGCAAAAAGAGTCAACAAAATAATTCAAAATAATGGTGGATAAACCCACTTTTAACGAAACTCAGCTAAAATCACAAAATTTAGAAGAAAAAACTTGAAGTTTTTACTGTTTTGCTTATTTTAACTAAATGTACTTATTATTTTGTCCATTTTTTTTTGATTACCCGGGTAAAAAAATAATATGATGTTATATGTAATGATATCTTATTTAATATAATTGGAGATATGCTATGATCCGAAAAATGGTGGATAAAATTATATCGGATAAGATCTAATTATATTGAATCATATAAAATCTTATCCGGATTTTGACCCGATATAATTATATCTAATTTGATGTAGAAAGACATAATTATATACCGCTTCATACTTCAAGATCAAAACAAAAACTATTAAAAAGTACTGAAAAATAACACTCTTAAGTTAAGAATTAAAAATTTAAATAAAAATTTAGAAGAAGTTGTACATAATTGTAACCAAGCCTTCTCATATAAACTTGCATTCTACCCGTAAACTGTGTAAAATTGGTATGTTTATGAGTTTAATGTCAAATTCCATACATAAAAATATGGCTTGTATTTATATTTACAAGGTTTACAAGGAATTTAGGAGTTATAATGAGTACGCCTTTTATATTTTGAAATCATTAATGTCCGACCGAACAGTTCGGCCTGAAAATGTATTTGGTTGTTATTTGGTATGTTGAAGCATTAGGGATAAATTTTCCTTATGGAAAAATGTTTGTTGGGCCGATTAGAGTGCATTTTGAGTGGTAAAATTTAAGGAAAAGTCTGAGGTTAAGCAACAAATTCACTGTTCGGCCGCCGAAAGTTCGGCCAAATTGAAAAAAGTTCGGCGGCCGAACAGTTAACTTTACGGCTAAACTACCGTGTTTTCTTTAAATCTGATAATCAAAATCGAATTAGATCGGCTCAACAAATATTTTAGCAGTATAAAAGTTTCTCCCTAATGCTTTCAAATAACAGAAAATCGACGAATTTTCACTTTTTAGCCGAACTGTTCGGTCGGATACTAGAAATCATACATAGTACATACATACGTAAATATATCTCAGAAAAACATAGAATTTTTTTTTACATTGCGCCATTTTTAATTATATATGACGCTGTATTAAAATTGTCATAGCATATGTAACTAAATATGGTATATATTAATATATATGGGGACATGTATATTTATACTGATCTATATATGACATCATATAAGAAATTTTTGAAAAACTCAAAGCTATACATAATTATATCCACAAAGATATAGTGCCACATTTGACTATATATAAACATATTAGTCCATATTAATTTATATAATTTCCTATATAATTTTTTTTACTCGCGTAATTACTTACTTTGAACAAGACTGAATTTAATAATTAATTTTAGTATTTATTTTATTTCTAATGTTATAACAAAACAAAATAGTTTTTGTTTTTTCTTTAAATTTAAATAAATTTTCGGCTACGAGTCTTTAAAAAAATATTTAAATCTATACTTAAGCCTATATGACACTTGCTAGTTTCAGTATTAATAATCCAAAATAGAAGAGAGCACGAATTTCCTTATGTGAGAAAAAATGTGTGTGAAGAGAACAACTATATCGAAAAACTATCAAACTGTCAAATTAATGTTGGTAATGCAGTACCCTTCATATGATTTGCATTGATGGTGCAAAAAACTAGAATCTGGAAACTAGCATGTGTCATATAGGCTTTATTATTTTGATAACCCGAGTAAAAAAAATAATATGATGTCATATGTAATGATATCTTATTTAATATAATTGGAGATATGCTATGATCCGAAAAATGGTGAATAAAATTATATCGGATAAGATCTAAATAGATTGAATCATATAGAATCTTATCCGGAGTTTGACCCGATATAATCATATCTAATTTGATGTAGAGAGACATAATTCTATATCGCTTTATATTTCAGGCTCAAAACAAAAACTAATAAAAAGTACTAAAAAAATAACACCCCCGTGAAAAAATAATTTTATTCAAAATTAATCAAATTTATTCAATTAGATACAGTTTTATAATGGTTTACTCGTTTTTTTATATATTCAGATATTGCTTATACGGTGTAACATACGAATGTATATGATCATATTTAAAAGAAATAACTTATATATAAATGCATAAAAAATATCAATAAGATAAGACCAAAATTCCGATACAATTTTATCAAATTATACTCAAAAATATAATAATTGATATATTTAGACTCTGTTTTATCAAATTAAATTAATCCATTTTACGAATTAAATTGAATAAACATTTTTAATGGGACCCTTAAGAATTCAAAATATAAATAAAAATTTAAGTATTTAGAAGAAGTTGTTCATAATTGTAACCAAGCATTTTAATCCTTCTCATATAAAATTGTATTCTACCCGTAAACTGTGTAAACCTGGTATGTTCACGAGTTTAACCCTCTAATGCTCTTTCTTCTGATTGCGATAATATTTAAACTATATACAGTGGTGGAAAATTTAATAGGAACGATTCAAGTTTTTTCTAATTTTTTTTTCGTTGACTTTATTTTTAAAAATCAAAATAGTGGCTAAATTCGCCCTGGGAGGCAAGTATGTGGTTTAATTCAATGCCAAATACAGTGGTGGCAAATTTAATAGGAACGATTCAAGTTTTTTCTAATTTTTTTTTCGTTGCCTTTATTTTTAAAAATCAAAATAGTGGCTAAATTCGCCCGGGAGGCAAATATGTGGTTTATAATATTGGTCAGAATTTTAACATAATGTCTGTTTTTTTATTTTGTCACTTGTTTTAAGTGGGCGTGGCTTTCAATGAAAAATTAGCGATATTGACCTGTTATCAAATTACAGAGTAAAATTTAGCGAGTACTGATCGGATCTATACAAACTGTATATTTTTGGAAATTCTACAAAATTTCCTTAACTTCTGCATTATTTTTATCCAGAAATGGTTGCCAGACTTAAAATTACAGTGTCTTAAACATGAAAAAAAATTTATTTGTTTTTAGCAATTTTAAAATAAAGTTAACAACACTGAAATTTTAAAGCGAATAGTTTTATGCTATACTTGCTACGATATAACAAAAAAGCCAAGTTTTTTTCTAAGTTAAGTGTAAAGCATTTCCTATTAAAATTTCAGTGTGGTTAACTTTATTATAAAATCGCTAAAAACGAAGAAAATTTTTTTTATGTTTAAGGCACTGTCATTTCAAGTCTGGCGACTATTTCTAGAAAAAATAATGCAGAAGTTAAGGAAATTTTGTAGGATTCCCAAAAATATACAGTTTGTATAGGTCCGATCAGTACTCGCTAAATTTTACTCTGTATTTTGATAACAGGTCGATATCGCTAATTTTTCATTGAAAGCCACGCCCACTTAAAACAAGTGACAAAATATAAAAACAGACATTATGTTAAAATTCTGCACAATATTCTAAACCACGTATTTGCCTCCCGGGCGAATTTAGCCACTATTTTGATTTTTAAAAATAAAGGCAACGAAAAAAAAATTAGAAAAAACTTGAATCGTTCCTATTAAATTTGCCACCACTGTATTTGGCATTGAAAATCTACTATGGAAGAATATTAAAATTTTAATTTATCGCTTTATTTAGGCGATATCGCATAATAAAGTTTGAAGACGAATCAAGAAATCCAGTAGTCAAAAAATTTCGATTTACCTTTTCAACAACATGTACATTGTTCTTATCCCATTATTAATTTCGTAAATACAGATTGTTGATATTTAGACTTCTGAGCCATATAAATTGGTGCCTAGACCCTACAACAAACATTTTTGGCTAAACTGCAGTTTATGGGGTTTCGTCAAAAAATATAAATACAAATATGACCCCCTCTGGAATTAAAAAAGAAAAAAACCGAAATTAATTTTGGGAGGTGCTCGGCCCCGGGAGGCCCGTGGGGGCAAAAAACTGGGGACATAGTAACATGTAAGTGTGGGTACTCAAATTAAAGGAAATTGTCTCACGATTTCAAAAATGTTATTTTTATGACAATATTTGACGGGCAAATACCAACCGTATATTGTTATCATTTCGATACCGCACCAGTGGTGGAAAGGTGGAAAATCCGACACATCGCCAGTACATGTACTACCGTCTCCAACGCCGAGCAAGCACTGTGCCGTTCGTATTGAGTGGGTGGTTTTGATAAAATCGTGTTTAAAAACTGGTTAACCGACAAATAGTAACCGGTTTTTGGTTTATTCGAATTTAGAATTATTCAAAACGGGTCTTCTTTTCAATTAAAAAACTGGCTACTTTTTAAGGCTAATCTTTTTTAAGGCTAATCTTTTTTAAAGCTAAATTTTTATGCAATACGAGTTTATTTATTTATGCTGGTGGAACTTATGCCTAAGGTAGCCTCAATCTCAGAGTATGTTACATGACGATCTTGCATTATCAGTTTTTGCACAGCATCAATGTTCTCCGGCGCAACAACAGCTTTTTGACGACCTTCTCGAAATTCGTCCTGCGTTTCACAGTTGCAAAGTATGGATCTTCATCACTAAAAGTTGAATTTAATTTGTCTATGCACTCTTGTCTAGATAATAGCCATCGAAAATCGTAATAAATCATTGTCCGAAAATGTTCACGTCCCGGCCAAAAATGTTTATATATGATCATATATGACAACATATATTAGCGCATATATGATTACATGTATGGCTCCATATATGTTCGGATCCGTAAATTGAGGGTATATGGACATATATTGCTCATATATGGACATATATGAAATTCATATATGCTCACATATAAATATTTTTTGTGTACCCGGTGAAAAATGTTCATATACGCTCAAACATGTTCATATATGGTTTATGTATGGACACATATGAACAAATATGGATTTTTTATGAACATATATGGATTTTATATGAACATATATGGAAGTATATGTTATTCCATATATGGAAAAAATTTCATATACAGACATATATGGAAGCATATGTTATTTCATATATGGAAATGGCACTCATACATATATGGACAAATATGAAAGTATATGTTATTCAATTTATGCAAAAGGGACTTGTATATGAACATATATGTAAAAGGAACTCATATTTGGATAAATATGGAATTATATTTAATGCCATGAATAAAAAAAAGGAACATATGTAGCGCCTAATTTGAATGTCATACATAAATTTATATCTATCGTACAACCTTATAATAAAGGACAGCAACGTTCGCATGTATTCGCATATATTTAATAAATGTACATGTTCATATATGTCCATATATGAACATATACTTAGGTGTTACCTCATTTTTCGGATCCATACATATATGGTTGAACCATAAATGTTCATATATGGACATTTTTCACCGGGTTAACTAAAAACAAAATAAAATGTCAAAAAAATGTACACAAAACAACAACAAATTTTTGGGTTAACTATTAACCTAAGTTTAAACCTGCAGTATGAGACCCTCATTTTTTGAATTTCTTCATATATGTGCAAACCATATATGAACATATACGAACATTTTTCACCGGGGAGTTATCATTACAAGGTATTACATGGATATATCGTACATACATTACCAAAATTTTGCTTCGAAATAGTTCAAATATAAAATTTTTGTAATTTTTTAAATATATCATTCTTAGAACTTCCATTCCATAAACCATAAAGTAAATACATATTCGTTTTTTGTATAGAAACTATGGAGATCGCGGTAACAGACAGCTACCTACTGAAGCCCCATTCATTGCATATGTTGGCAACTTACCCCAAGGACTCGTACAAGGCGATGTCGTTAAAATTTTCCAAGATTTTGAAGTGAAAAACGTACGTTTGGTTAAGGATCGTGAAACAGATCAATTCAAAGGTTTTTGTTATGTGGAATTCGAGACACTGGACAATTTGGAAAGGGCATTGGAATTTGATGGACGCATTAAATTAGATGATAATTCAGCGCCGTTAAGAATTGATATTGCCGAGCGCAAGAAAAATGAACGGTAAATTAAATAAGTAAAATTTGAATGTAAGTTTAATTGTAAACAAAATGTGTTCATTCTTTATAGCGGGGGTGGCGGCGGTGGAGGTTTCAAACGTGGTCCACCTCGGCAAGGTGGTGGCCATCAGCAAAACTTTGGACGCGGCGGTGGAGGTAATCGTGGAGGAGATCGTGGTGGCGATCGCGGTGGTGATCGCGGCCATGATCGAGATGGTGGACGTGATGGTGGACGTGATAATAGAGGTTCGTACAATGATAATCATGGAGGTCACAACGATAGAAATCGTGGAGGCGGCGGTGGTATGAATAGAGGATATAATGGTAAATTATAAGCTTGTCTTATTAACTACCAATCAACATCTTTTGTTTTTCTATTTTTTTTAGTAGTTAACATTAATCTAGTAATTCCACTTATTCCTTTTTTTATAGTTTTCTATTACTTTACACAATTTAGTATTTTTCGGCTTATACACATTTGGTCACTCCTCCAACAACATGCATGACAAAATTTGTATATTTATTCTACCCGCCTTTATCAAAAAACCCTCCTCACAAATTTTTTTAAAATCTTTTAAATTTCCCAATAAAAAAAATCGAGAGGTTACACTTAATCGATATAAACCAATATTTAGATGCCAATCTTATGTTAGTTTTTTTTAACAAATTATTGTTAAAACTATTGGTACACCATTTTTTATTGTTATACAGAAAACTTTTCTGCAGATAATCCGTTTGAATTTAAAAAAAACCATTAAAGGCTTGTATTCACAAAAATGTTTTAAATTTTATAATAGTCAAAAAAAAAAAAAAATGACATACAAAACAACAACAGCAAAAATCCTTCAATTAGCCTTAAGACAAAAAGTTTTTTGTGAATAACCATGCTAATTTTAATTTCAAAAATTTCTAGGTTTTGTAATATTCATATTTTCTACATAAAAATAGAAAATGGCGCATGTAACCTCTTCTGTTTTTTGAAGTTAAACTAAATCTAATCTAAAAATTTTTTTATACATTCTTGCGATTCTTCCCTTTTATATAGATCGACCTGCGAATCGTGGCCGTTACGGTAATTTTAACAATGATGATCGTTACAATGATAGGAATAATCATGATCGCAATCATCGTGAAGGCAGCTTTGGAGGTCAAAGTCGAGATGGTGGTGGCAACAATGAACGCTATAATAGTTTTAGCAGGAATCGTGGTGGTGACCGCGAACAACGTGGTGGAGGTGGCGCTGGTAGTCATTTCAATAATGATCGCCCATCAGCGGTTGCAACCTTAGGTAGTATAGGTAAGGTTTCATAAACCTTATCGTTTTATTTTATGTTCTTTAAATTGTAAATATTAATTTTTTTTTTCTAAATTGCATGTAAATTAATTATTTCCGAAAACTTTAGAATTTTTTAAAGTTTTTCTCCTTGAAATCTGTACAAATTCAACTAAAAGTTAAGCTTTTTTAAATTGAGGTGTCTTCGAAGCAAAAATCTTTCACAAGCTCCTCAAAATCTGCATGTTTATTTGTAGAACAATTATTACTGTTCTCGACAGATCTAGCGAATTTATTTTCCCCCTAGTGGGGCAAATTGTCGATTAGCTACAAGGCTCAAATTCTGTGATTTTTTATCAGCCGTATTAAAAAATTCCGTAGGACGATTATAGTCTGACGATATTGTTTTGACGTTTGTGTTTCTTCATGTATCGGACATTTTCCCAGCAAAAACATGGCAACGACAGGTCATTACCATACGGATTACCAAGTAATGATAGGTCATTACCAGAGTTCGTATTTGCACACCATCAAGTATTCATTTTTATTCTTTCTTGTATCAACGTACACGAAAGAAAAACTAAGAATTTGTTTCTTTCTTATTTATGTTCATTTCTTTTACATAACCTATCTCATTTTCATAATGGTGTTAGTGAGTGTGTGGTGGCTTTGTTTATTTTCATGATTTGAAAAACGAAATGTAAACTATTTGCTCTCGTTTTGAATATGAAGCGAAGAAGTTTTTTTCTTTTCTTTTCATGAAAAGAAAGAAATAAGAATTAAAAATGATAATGAAGGTTCAAACGATACTCTTCTTTAATAGTCTCATGAAAGAAATGTGAATGAGAAAAAAATTAAACATTCAAAAGATACTTCTCATGCGACTTATAGTGATACTTTTATTATATTTTTTATTTTTCACAATTCTTTGAAGAAACCTTCGCGAAGAAAATATTTGATATTTTTATAACACTAGGTTAGTGTGTAAAAATGAAATTTTAAAATAATGATTTTATTGCTGCTTTGTGTATAATTTGCAAAATTTTATAGCATTTGAAGATACTACACTCAATAAAAAACGTCAGTAATGGGTACTGAAAACGTTGCTGTTATTATGGCAAATTTAACTACTTTGAGCCTTGCGGTATTTTTTTTGCTAATTTTACCAACGCATATGTACTGTTTTGTAGTACAATGAAATTATTACAAAAATTTTGCTACAATTGATGTAAATCTAATGTCAAATTTATTTGCTAAAACTAGCAACAAATTTTATTAATGTTAGTATCACTCAAGGTTGCCAACGCTTGAACTGAAGAAGTGGCTAGATTACGGAGAAAAAATGGATAGAAATGGCTAAAATTGGAAAATAATGCTAAAACCTAATAATTTTAAAATAAATCAGTGATAATAAAGAGTTTTAACACGACTTTCGTAAAAGTGGCATTTAAATTTTAATGTTTTCCGAATTTCTAATATATGTTCATTAAAATTTTACAAAAAATATGATTTTAAATCGAATGTAAAAATTACATGTGTCTGTAAACCCAAATAAATGTTTCAAAAATTGAAAATTTTGCACTAAATTTTTTAAAATCATAAAAATTCAAGCATTTTTGTTATCTTCATTTAAGTATTCCAAGAAAAAATTCTTCACATATTTGTTTTTTTGCACACATTCCGTTACTCTACTTTAGAGTTGTGTCGTTCATGAACGAACTAGTTCATTTGAACGGTTCAGTTCTTTGAACGATATGACATCGTTCACCATTATTCGTTCTTTTCGTTCAATCGTTCATTTCGTTCAATCGTTCATTTCGTTCATTTCGTTCAATCGTTCATTTCGTTATTTTTTTGTAGTCATAGAAAATTTGTATCCCTTTCTTATTAATTTTATTACAGAATTAAATGTTTCTCTTAATAATGTAAAATTTTTAATAAAATTGTAATTTTCTGACGCTATTAGTCTATGCACAATAAAATTAATATAAACATGTAACATGTAGTGCGCCAATAAATTGTCGAACGAACGACACCGTTCACGACACAGCTCATGACTAAAAAGAACGATACCAAAAAAGAACGATTTGAACGAACTAGTTCAATGAATTTTATTGAACGATAAGACCGAGTCACCAAAAAGAACGATTAAGCCCAACTCTACTCTACTTGTTTACGTTTAGAAGACGCAAACAGTTTTCAAATAGACACAAACATTACAACAATAGCAATAAATGCATAATGATTGGAAAAACCAAAAAATGCAATTATTTTCCGCGAATTTTGTTGCATTTGGGTTTTTTTATGAATGGTATGCAATGTGAAAGGGTTAAGAAAGCCTTTAGTTCTAAAGCGATTGTTTGTAACGCAACAAATGACCGAATATTTGCATATCGTCACCTTAAATGCAAACGGACGTAACTACAAGTGCATGTATTTCTTAATGCAAAAAGACGTAACTACACTCTTGAATGAAATACATACAAACATATGTAGTGCGTAAGTTTGTGACAGCGTTGCCACAATGGTAATTCAAAATCTACAAAATTTTGGTTATATTTTAGTACAATACAAATGACAATTTACCCTGCTTAATTCAGAAAAACCTTCTGTGAATATTAGTAGACAAAAAACAGCAACAAAATGCTGTTATATCTCTAAATTTTAGTTATATTTAAGTTAAATTTAGTTGAATGAAAGTAACAATTTTCCAGTTAAAATAACAAAAAAAAAATAAAAATAATTGCTTAACAATAGTAGAGTCCTAATTTCAGTGAGTTAAATCGTTATTCATATTAAAAATATCTACATATGCTATGAAAACTAAAAAATTTATGATGTTTTCAGTCGACTAAAACTAAGCAAAAGTTGTTGCTGATTTTAGCAGGGTGAATTGTTATTTTCAGTTAACTAAAACATAGCTAGAATTTTGTTCTTGCTGTTTTTATCTTACTAATATTTAGCAAACCAATTCTGCTAGTTTTGGCAGTTTCTTCTGCAGGGCCTCTTTTATAGAGTTTTTCTTATATTTTTTTAAATTTTAACGTTTTCACTACCGACTTTTTGTTTGCGGATATTACCGTTATTTTGACTTCAGATTCTTGTTAAGGGTCCTCAAATTAGAAAAAATATGTAACACGTTTGCCCCCTCCCCCTCCTATCCACCAAAAATGATTTTCTTTTCGTCATAAAACGAAGCAAATTTCAATTGTCTATCTTCATTAGTTTATGAGAAAAACCAAAACCCCCTTTTCTGGGAGATTATGATGTATTAAAAAAATTAGACTTCATTAACAAATACCACGACTATATCGCTATGTTGAACTGCTTATACATATAATGATTTCTCTTTGAAGGCCAAGAGCCACATCATATAAAAACTTATTGAAGAGAACTTTTTTGGTTATTACAACTCTCCCATTCTTAGAGGCGTTATTTTCTGCTAAATTAGAGGCGTTAAAGATATATATTTTGAAAGAGAATAGTCCTTTTGGAACTTAAAAAGTTCTCTAATAAGAATAAATTATGATTTCAAATGCAAACGGACGTAAAAATTATAAAAAAAATTTATAATAAAAATTATAATATCATAATTTATGTGCGCTTAGAAATATTTTACTGATTAAAGCCTATTATCTTGTTCACTATATCCAAAAAATTCCGTTATTTCCCCCGAGTCTGTTAAATTTTTCAATAAAATTCTTTTTATTTCCTACAAAATAGCACATTTGAAAATCTATAATTTTTAATGGAGATTGGCAGACGTTTTCACAAATTTAAGAAAATATTAAAGGACTACACAGAGAAAAGAGAAGGATCTACCGACATATTTGTTTGTGGCAACAGAAATTCGGTGAATACAATAGAATTTCGGTTGAAACAATATATTTAAATTATGTCAGGAATACATTTGATTGCAACAGCCAATAATTCGGTTACTCCCACCAAACCATTCAGTTGGCAAGAAATTCGGTTGTCACAATGAATTGGTTTTCTCTGTGTATAATAAATTACAGCAGACCTTCTAATTTTTTTTAATGAATTATCTGAAAAATCAAATTCACTTCATTTGAATTGGAACTGTCGGAGTTAGTTTTACTTTATTCAACTAACTAAAAAATCTGATAATATCATTTATCCAATTCATGCATTGAATTCTTTTTTAATTGTGTAAGTCTTCTTGTTTCAGAAAAAAGCGAGTCAAAAGCACGTAACTAACTTAAAAACTTAAATATATGAAAATAAAACAAAAGTTGTTAAAAAATAAATAAATCTCTATGCCATAAGTAAAATTTGAAAAAAACTGCAAAGAATACTTCATTATTATTGATTTTACAACGTTTTTTGCTTCTCCTGTAAAAAAAATAAAAGTGTAGTTACGTCCGTTTGCATATAAGGTGACGATATGTATGTTTACATATCGTCACCTTTATTATTGCAAAACACTAACGGCGGGTCTCATACTGCAAGTTTAACTTTAACTTAACTATAAACAAAAGAAAATGTCAAAAAATGTACACAAAACAACAAAAATTTTTTGGGTTAACTATTAACTAAAGTTTAAACCTGAAGTATGAGACCCACCGTAAATAAAAGCCTAAAAAATAAATTTAAAAAACCATGGATGGTAATCGAAACGAATGCGGTTATCGTTAGGGTAACGATATTTTAGGTTATTTCGGTAACGGTATTTTAAGGGTAACGCTATTTCGTTTATTTCGGTA
Source organism: Leucophora obtusa (assembly GCA_949987735.1). Lineage (NCBI taxonomy): Eukaryota > Metazoa > Arthropoda > Insecta > Diptera > Anthomyiidae > Leucophora > Leucophora obtusa. The sequence goes on from OX465297.1 coordinate 27,413,771, forward strand.
TTTTAAGGATAACGGTATTTGAGTTATTTCGGTAACGGTATTTTAAGGTTAACGGTATTTCAGTTATATCGGTAACGGTTTTTAAGGGTAACGGTAGTCAGTCATTTCGATGCCTCCCGTACTTTTTTTTACAAAAAACAAACGAGATTAAAAACAGAACCAATTTATCAACTTAATCTACAAAAAATACTCAATAACCACGTGAAAGTACCAAAAGCAGAAAATTTAAAATAACGGTATTTTAGGGATAACGGTATTTAATTTGTTTCGGTAACGGTATTTTAATGGTATTGATATTTCATTTATTTCGGTATCAGTATTTTAGGGATAACGGTATTTCTGTTATTTCGGTAATGGTATTTGAAGGATAACGGTATTCCTGGTATTTCGGTAACGGTATTGTTTAACGGTAGTCACTTGAAAGGGTTTTGAATCGATAACGGTATTTTAGCGGTAGTGCCTGCCAGCCCGGAAAAAACTACTGTCATCCATAAAGGCTTTCTTTAACTTGTATTAATTATTTCTTTACAAAAAATTATAATTCTATACATTTTTGTTATCACTTTACAATTTTTATTAAGTTAGAATTCCTATTATAACAAAAATATCAAATATTTCCTTCACGAAGATTTCTTGAAAGAATTGTGAAAAAATATATGTATCATAAACTGTATCATGAAAAGTCTCGTGAGAAAGTCTCATGAGAAAGTCTCATTTAAACATTCTTTGACTTTTCTTCATTCACAGTTTTTTCTTTTCATAAGTAGTATTATATCAACCTTCAATCATTTTATTTTCATTTTTTTTCTTTCTTTTCAAGTTGCTTAAGTTTCTTATTTCATATCATGAACGAGAAGGGAAGGCATCAGTTACTCACTAACTCTATCATGAAAATGAGATGTGTGTTGTAAAAGAAATGAAATATGAAAAGAAAAAGAAACATACCACATTTGTTCTTTCATGAACGTTGATACAAGAAAGCCAAACACAAATAATCTTGTTCATGAAAATGAAAAAACAAAATTCACCAAATACGTACTCTGGTCATTACCTTTTGCATTACTTTAAAATACAAAATAATGACTTATCGATAATAGGTTATAGAAGTACTTATATATTCGTGCAAAGTAATCACTTACTGGTAATTGATTAAATAAGTACTGATTAAGTATTTTTTTATATTAAAATTTTATTTATAAATTTGTTTTGAACTAAATAGGAAATTTTCCAAGGTAAAAAGATTTTTTGCCAATATGAACAACTATTTTACAATGTAAGGTAATCACTTATTTCCTAACTTCTGCGTAACCACTTATTCTAGCTTTGTGAGTAACTACTTATTCTTTCACTATGGGTAACTCATTATTCGCACTTTTTATGTAAGCGAGAGGGTAATGACCACCCATGAATTTTGACATCGCGAACAAAAGTAATGTTGCGAGTAAATAGCCTGGTAAGTAGTGAAACCCTTTGTGTGCTACTTACTCGCTTAATTACTCGGTAATGTCTGTTTTTGCTGGGTTTTTAATCGTTTTTTTTCGAAATAATTTTTTTGACAGCTAATTTGGTTTCCATAAGCACAAAATCACTTAAACGCTGTCGTCAAAACGATTGAAAATGCACGATATCTTGATTCGACTCTTAATCATTAAAGTTATAATATTTTAGAAAAAAATATTTAAGAAATATAAACCAACATTTTTGTACGCAAAATTTCCCAGCAAAAAAACCGAATGCATTCTACAAGAATGGCTTTTTCACTGCATATAAAGTAGCTATATATGCTGATTTCTTACTTCCATTAAATGTATTTTAAATGACTTCCAAAATGCCATTAATTAAAAACTTTTCTTTACTTCCCAGCAAAAAAATACCTGACCAAGATCCGTAAAAGCACCTATACTGTTCGGCACGAATGCGTTCAAATTGAGGTGAAAGTCGCATTTTTTTAACATTGGCTTGTCATAGGAGAGAAGGTGTTTATGCTACTTTAAGTCTGCTTTGCACGTCATAAAAATGAGTGCTTGGATGTTCTTTTTTATATAGGAAAGCAATCATTTTTTTTTACTGTTTAAGGAGAGATGAAAATTAACTTCTTGTGAATGCATTCAAAAGTCATAAATATCACTTCTTAAATATATATTTGAATGCATTCACAAGAAGTTACTTTTCATCTCTCCTTAGATAGTAAAAAAATGAATTGCTTTCCTATATAAAAAAGAAAATCCAAGCACTCATTTTTATGACGTGCAAAGCAGTCTTAAAGTAGCATAAACACCTTCTCTCCTATGACAAGCCAATTAAAAAAAATGCGTTTTTCACCTCAATTTGAACGCGTTCGTGCCGAACAGTATGTGTAGGCCCAGAATAAGAGAGCAGCGATTTTTTCCATACAATTTGACATTTAAAAAAATCGCTGGGCGTAGCTGTTGTGGGATAGAATCTATTTTATTTTAATGCCGGTTTTTGTTATTCTCTCATTTTTTCTCTCTCATTCTCTCACCAATGTTGTCAACTCTATTGTTATTTTTGTTGGTTTTCACTACATTTTGTAATATCAAAGAGTACAACTAACAAAGTAGCTCGTTAGTTCATCGTTTAGCATTGTATATTATGTTTGCAGTAGACTAAGTGACATAGGAGTGGCATAAAGTCTCCTTGTTATATATAACACATGCTCAATTATGTCGCTGCCGCTGTACGTCGTTATTTCGGGCGCGTTTTTTCTCAGAGCGTAAATCGCTAGCCTCTGCGCTCTCATTCTGGGCCTACACTATAGGTGTTTTTACGGATCTTGGTTAGGTATTTTTCTGCTGCGTTATTATGAACGAGGGCAATTTTTTTTAGTATTTTGCCATTAAATGCCATTTTTCCAATTATTTTGTAAAAATGCCATTATTATGGATCCTTAAAAAAATGCTATAAAATACAGCAAATACCCAGCTTTTGTAGATAATTTTTTAAAAAAATTTAAATTTTTTTCAATGTTGTTAAAAACAAATTCCGATTTTTCATATTCTTCCTGATTTTGTTATGGAGGAACGAATTCTTTTTCATTTCTGAAAAAACCATCTCAGAGCATTTGACGTTAAAATATGTTTTAAATTTATGTTGTACAATTTTTTTAAGCTGACATCTCCCATTCTAAAAAAATTGTTAAAAGCCGGTATATCCACCATTATTTTGAATTATTTTGTTGACTCTTTTTGGCATGCTGGCATTAAGCTTCCTGCAGGTCTCTACTGGTATTTCATACCAAGTTTTTTGAACAAAATTCCATAACTGATTCCTATTTTTAAAAACCTCCTTTTCAATTCTTTGTTTTAATTCTCCCCAAAGGTCTTCGATGGGGTTTAAGTCCGGAGATAGACTTGGCCAGTCAAGAAGGGGCACATGATTGTCTTGGAACCAATCCTTTACCAACTTAGAAGTATGCTTTGGATCGTTATCCTGCTGGAATGTCCATCTAAGAGGCATACTTTCCTCAGCATAGGTCAACATCGTATTTTCCAAGACATACTTGTAGTGGAATCTGGTCATAGTGTCGGTAATTCGATGTATCAGACCGACACCATACCACGAGAAACAACCCCAGATCATAATATTGCCGCCCCCGTGTTTGACCGTCTTCTTTGTAAAGCGAACATGGAATTCTTTACCCTTAGGGCGTCGAAAATTCCGGGCACAGTCGTTTGCAAATAAATTAATTTTTGTTTCATCACTCCCCAAAAAAAAGTTTGCCATTTTTTTCACCGTCTGCTCCGGACCAATTGGAATAACTTCTTGCAAACGCCAACCTAGCCTTCAAATTTTTTTGTCTAAGCAAAGGCAATCTTCTGGCTATCCGTCCTGGTAAATGAGCTTCTTGTAGTCTAAGACGAACCGTTCGCGATGAAATTAAATTTCCAATATCTGCTGAAATCGCTCTTGAAGACACAAATGGGTCCTTCTTCGCAAGAGTTACAATACGGATGTCTGTTGTTTTTGAAGTTTTTTTGGGTCTTCCGCGAGTATCGACAGGATTTTTAGGCTTTAAAGCATTTTGTACAAAAATTAGCGACCGATTAATAGTTTCTGCTGTAGAACGAAGACTTTGGCCACTTTCTCTTAGATAGGGTTTCTAGAAGACGTTCGTTGTCACACGAATGAGTGACTACATGTACTATTTTGTATTGCATGTATTTTGTTATTGTATTTTCGTTCGTGTGAAGCAAAACGTCATCTAGAAACACCACCTTAGTCTTGAAACAATTTTTCTATCCTCCGGAGAACAATGACTACAACAAAGCAAAGAAACAAAAGGATATCTCAAATTTTATTATTTAAATGTATTCCGCGTTGTTTTTTCTATATTTTGAACAGTTTTCAGCAGTTTTTGAGATTTTAAATATAGGCTCAACTGATACTAATTTTAGCGCCCTCTACCGGTGAGTAGTGTAAGATTTGATTTTCTATCTCTATAATTTATAGTCTCTGAATTTACGTACAATGTGCTTATGTTGTTTTAAAAAGAAATTCAAATAACATGGTTGTTATTTGAACTTCACTTTGAAAATTCAAAGTGTCCAACTTTTTTCTTTGTACACTGTATATGCCATGACATTATTTTAAGCTCAAATAAATTTAGTTAGTGCCATGATTAAAATTTAATAGTTTTCGTTATAAATTCACAAAACAAAATTAAAAAGTGATAAAAAATTATACTGAGAAAGGAGATGCGATTCAAGTTTTAAATTTAGATATATTATAAAAATATTTATGAATCTACTCCTCTGAATTGAAAGTGTGAAGCCAATTTCTGTTCTCCAAGATGTCTAGTTAATGTACATTTAGAGCATGGTAAAATTGATTAGCAAGTGTCAGTCAAATATTCTTGATCACCTACCGACATAAATATATACACTGAAATGAGAGGTAAATTTATGTAGATTAATATTTTTTAAAGAAGCAGTATATAACAGTATAGTCTGTATCTTTGTTAAAAACTGCAAGTTTTACAAGCAAGTTCATCTCATATATCCTTTAAATTGTAATAGATTTGCCGGAAGAGTTGTATTTATTTGTAATTTTAAAAATAAAAATATCGTTTTGATCGACATCGCAACGCGAACCGCAATGAGACTCATTCTATGTAAATTTAAGACGAAACCAATAACAATTTCCCACACAAATTGAATAACAATTAAAGTTGGACGTGTTTAAATATTTTTTGTATTTCAAAAGTTGCGTCTCCAAAAAAAAACTTTGATTTGAAACTAAATTTGCCTGTTTTTCTTTGAAATTATTAGAAAAAAAGAAAAATTGAATTATTTCCCTATAAACATTTTCACTGGAATTCAAGTTGAAATCAAGTTCAATTCCAGCCCTGTTTTCCAGTTTCAAGGCTTGAATTCAACTTTTATTACATTTTATTTCAATAGCATACTCCAGCAAAAGGGAAACAAAAATTCAAGTTTGAAATATTTTTGTTAAAAAAACAAGTGCTAGAGTTTGAAATATACTTTACTTCAAGCAAAATTTAAAGCACTTGAATTTTTAAAACCTATGTGCTTATTGGGTTTTAATCCCACTTTTTTTGTTCAGGGTTAACAAGATATTTTGCCTCTAAAAAAATGTACATATTTATTTTTTTTCTACTCTATCACATATCCGTATCTCATTAGGATCGGAGATAACCCGTTGCGATACCTTCCTTGTTAGCTGCCAGCAGAGCTTCTAAAGACTTCAATCCCTCATTCTATTTTCAATTTCTGATTTCCTAAATTGCTTAATCATATGATACAAAATCGAATGATTAATTGAATTCCCAAATTGTCAATCGAATGAGTAAGAAATCGAATGTATTCCTAACGAATAAATTCAGTGATTTAGAAAATCAAATGAGAAAAATTGATTGAATTCCTTAAAGTTAAATTTTATTGAATGAATTCCAAAGAATGAAGTCTCTGCGAGTGGTTAAAAATTAATTCAATCGATTTAGAAGGCAATCGAATGTTATTTTTATGGACTTCATTAAAAAGAAAAATATATATAGTATTCATTCTTCGAAGCTCTCTGTTATGTGCATAAAGTTGTTTCTTCATTGTACTATTAGGTGTGTTTCTTTACTTTTTGGGTAAAGTTCGATAAAATGAGAGCAAGGACAAACTACTCTCACAAATTGACAAAATTACCTAATAGTACGGGAACGCAGAAAACCAGTTTTCTAGCCCAAAAATTTAAAAATTTATTTGAAAGAATAATGTGAAAATGCGTATAATTTCAGTTTGCAAAATTGCGCAAATACACATGTTTATTTGCATTTAAAAGCTCTTTTTGATTTTATTCAATTAATTCTTATAAAAAAATAATTTCTTTTGCGTATTTCTTTATTTAATTAAAACTTTGGGTGTATTTTCACAATTGTTTTTTGTTTATCTTTGCATCAGCTGTACGTTTTATAAGTTATCAAAGTTTAACCGAAGAAAAAGTCGGGGTAAATTTTGGTAAAAAAAAACACTAATATACTCCCTTTAGCTCTCCCAATTTTCGATTACGGGAACGCTTTTGGGTTAATTTCGGTAACTTTGGGTACGTACGGAAACTCACTTATTGTGTCATTAGGTTTTGTGATAAAAAACTTACGAAAGTTCTTAGGTATCTCAAAAATAATTAAAAAAATGCATTGTTTGTTCACACTATCGCGTGTTAAATATTGTGAAAACAGTAATCGATAAAACAAAAAGCCAAAACTGCTGTAATCTTTGTGCTGTAATTATTTTGTTTTGTTTGCTCTCTTTTTTATTTTACTTGAAAAAAAATATATCCCTATACCATAACATTTACGAATTTTTCAAACATGACGAAATTATCGTTCTTTTTTCACATTGTTATATTATGGAATTTTACATGATTCTTTTGACAGATCTTATTAAATATTGCAGAAAGGCCTTGACCAAAAGTTTACTACTCATTTGCCTCTATCCCATATGCAAAACTCATCGAAATATGGGGAACACAGATGGAACAATTTTTTTTAAAATAGAAAACTCAAAATTTCTGGTTAAAATAGTGTTGTAGTTAGTAATAAAAGTAGTTTTTTACTAAAAACAGTTTTTGGCTAAAAACTTTGGAACAAATGAGGTTTAACGAAATGGTTCCAAATTTAATAAAAGTTTGCGCACATACTAAATTGGACACGCTGAGTTAGATTTCTGAGTCATTACGTTAAACTTTATTTAAGCCAAAACTATTCATCAAAAAATTTTTTTTTATATTTTATAACTTTCAACAATATTTTTGTTTACAGATGACAGTGAAAGACCTCGACTTCAACTAAAACCAAGAACCGTCGATGCTCCAATCAATGGACTGGCGGATACAAAGCAGGCTGCTGCAATATTTGGCGCTGCCAAACCACGCGAAGAAAAACTCAAAGATACACAACCTAATGATAATGCCGGTTCGGCAAAGGAAGACAATTAAATGCATTAAATAAAAAACGCAAAATATAAAATTTTTTTTGAAGAGAAAAAAAAAGAAATACCAGAGGATTATATGCAAAGAGACACGCGACGATTACTAACCAACCACTTTATGCTAAAAAAACAAGAATAAATACCAAAAACAAAAAAAAAATCAAATCCGAAAACTAAAAAAAGAGAGAGTTTAAAAGAAATATATATGAAAACACGATAAAACGTGTATAAGAATTTTTGCAATTTTTTTTAATTATATTAAAAAATATATGACTTATAAAAAAATCCAAAACTTTTTTAAAGAAAAAAAATTTTATTGAATGTGAAAATAAATGAAAATTACGTAAAGAGTTTTAAAATAAATAAAAAAAGACTTTTTTCACTCAGTGCAAAAGTGTTAAAGAGAGCGGCAAGAAAAGGATTAAAAAACATTTTTCATTTCTTTTGTTGTATTTTTTTATTATTTTTTATAAAAAAAATTCTACTACTCAACAACAACAAATCAGCATAAAATAGCATAAAGAGAGAGAGAGTGAAAGCAAGTTTTTAGTAGAAAGCGTCCTCTCTTTAAACATTAATATAAAGAGAAAATAAAGAGTAAAATAACCGATTGTTTCTTAAAAAGAAAAACCTGCTCCTCCTAAAAAAATTCAACAACAAAAATATAAAATAATTTAGCAATAACAATTTATTATAAACAAAATAAACAACAAACCTACTTTTTAATTAAATATAACTTTAATACATATACTTACATATACATATACTTGCATTATATACATACATACATTATATACCTACGATAAAAAAAATAAAATCTAATTTAAATATACATAAAAATTTAACAAACCACAACAAAGTAAAGGTAAATATTGTAATTTAATAAAAAAAAAAATCTTAAAAAAATTACGCAAGCAAAAATCGTAGATTTTTAATAATAAATTTAAACATTAAAGAATGATAAGAATATTTTGTAAAATTCATCAATAGACAATTCTGAAAAAAAAAATACTACAAACAGAAAAACCCCCTCCATTAAACGTAAAATATAATTAAAATTTTAAACAAAATTATATTTTTTCTTTGTTTTTAAAGTTTAAAAATTTTTAAGAAATTTTATTTTTAATTTTTAAAAATTTAGTTTCTTTTTTAACAAATTTGTTTTTAATTATATATTTTTTAAATCCAAAAAGTCCTTTTATTACTCTCTTTTTTTGTGTTATTTTTTATACGAAAAAAAAAATCAATTACAAATTCAAATCTCTTTACATTTATAATTCCTCTAAATTATTCTTATTTTTCTTTTCTTCTCTGCTTTCTTTATATACTTCATATTTTAATATTTTAAATAAAAATTTTAAGTAGTCTTAAAGAAATCGCATCCTAAAACTTACACTTAACAAAAAATCTATATATTCTATTTATCTTAATTTTTTGTTATACTTTTGTTAAAACAATATTTTAAAATAAAAAATAATTAATATTTTATTTTTAAAACAAAGATATTTTTATTTTAAATTTTATAATCTCTTCCCTAAACAAAAAATCAAAACTTCTCTTTACTCCCACTCTTTTTTTTAATCGTCAGCATATTTCAACACTAAAAAATTATATAAATTTATAAAATCAAGTAAGAAAAACAAAATAAATTTACTTACATATAAAATTACTTTTTTGTATAAGAAAAATTAAGTATATTTAAATATACTTTAAAGTAATATAATAATTAAAATAAAAAAACTGAATAAAAATGCATATAATTAATAATTTTATGTTTAATAAATTAATAAATAAAATAAACCATACAAAAATTGTCTATTTCTATGGGACATTCAATATTGAAGTTTTCTGAAATTTAATAAAATCGTCATCAGGGTCTTTATAATGAATAAATGCAAGTGTCCATATAACCGGCCATTTCAGAAAACCAGGATTTATATTATCTGGGGGGTTATTATGTAATTCGATTCGAAACGGAAATGCTTTTGAACAGAATTTTCACATTAAATATAAAGTACCACAAAATAGTTTTTAATGGGGTAAAATCAAGGTTGGCAACCGATACCGTTATAATACCGTTATCCGTTTCAAAACCCTTTCAAATTGACAACCGATACCGATACCAATACCGAAATTCTTGATTTCAAAAAAATACCGGTATTCAAAAACCTTTTGCCTTAATACCGGTGTCGTATTAAGGGAAATATTTTTGTATTTCATTTGAATTGTTCGGTTCAGTATTGTGTTTTTATTTTTTTCTTGTCGCGATTGTAATTAGTGGGAACGTGTATGGTGGTCTTTATGGAAGCGGAAGGTGTCGTTTGTGGGTGCTGTATGGAGTCGATGGGGTGAGTTTTTGAATTTATTGTTTTTTGGGAAATCTGTATATGGGTGATGGGTGATGGGTTATTTTTGTTGTTTTCGCGAGTGTGTGTTATAGTCCGCGGGTGTTGTGACCTGCGGCTATTGGTTCTCGGGCGTGGTACTGAGATGGATGGGGAAGGCCTTTTGTATTGTTTTGATTTATGGTTTTTTGGGTCGGGTTAGGATTTGGTTTGTTATGTTCTGGAGCATATTATATATGCATCTCACAGGGGTTCCACGGAACTAATAGGTTAATCCTGCTGAAGAGTCCCTTTGGCAGGGGACGAAAGCGCTTCAGGAATTGCCCAAGTTCCTACACGGCTATATTATTGCACGGGTGCTGGTGTTTTTTTCAATTTTAGTTTTCTGTTGTTAGAATGTGTGTGGTTTCTTTGTTCATTTTGTTAGCAGGGTGTCGCGATGGATGGAGGAACCGGTAAGTTTGACATTTTAGGGCTCTTTTTCCCTGTTTTGTCTTTCCGCAGGATTACCGGACTGACGGACCGGTAGGGTAGTTAGATCATCGATGACCCAAGTAGGGAACTGGCCATCCAAAGGATCGTCTCTAGGCCCCTTAGGTGTACGTAGGGGTCTGCAATGACACATTGAGTCAGCTATCTGCATGATTTTAATGAATTATCCGCATAATGTTAATGAATTATTGCGTAAAGGAAATTCAATGAAATTTTATCCAGAAAGCTCTATGCAGCTTTTTTCCTAATTGAATAAAAGAAAATCGTGTTACAAATTCAAAGTGCGGTTATCAGCCATTAATTTGCATTGGCAACATTGTTTTTAATTTATTTAACTTCATAAATATTCTCTAACTTGTGACAAATTTATATATACCGGTATTAATGTTATACCGGTATATGGTATTATATATACCGGTATTATGGTTATACCGATACCGATATGATTAAAATACCGTTACCGATACCGAAACAAATAAAAAATCAATACCGATACCTATACCGTTATTCGTTTCGGTTGCCAACCTTGGGTAAAATATTGAAAACGTGTATGAGATTGTGCAGCATACACTTTTTCAATGTTTTCCACCATTAAAAACTGGGTTTTTGTACTTGATTTTCAATGTGAAAATTCTGTTCGAAAGCATTTCCGTTTCGAATCGAACTACATAATAACTAGAGATGAGCGATCCGGTGATTTTTGAATAACGCTGCTACCAGTGATCGTGATTTTCAAATCACAGTTCTTTTAAACAGTGACCGTGATCACGGGTTTGTAATAGAGATATGCGATCTGGCGCTTTTTCAGTAACATTGTTCTCAGTGAATGTGATTTGCAAATCGTTGTTCTTTTAAACTGTGATCGTGATCACGGGTTTTCTATGGAAAAGACTGCGATTTTTTGATAAATAAACGAAATAATATTTATGGCGAGTTTTTAAGATGTCAGTTAAACTTGGTTTAGTTAAACCGAAAACGAATTTTGTCAGCCATTTCAAAGTTTATTAACAAAAATTTGCCGGAAAATCTTTTTCTCGAGTATAATTTATTTCTTTATTGAAATAAAACAAAATAAACCGCATTTTAAAAGCAGTATTCCAGTTACCAACTGCGTTAAACTAAGTTTAAAGATAATCCACTTCCTAAAAACTGCGCCTTAAAAAAAGAATAGTTGCGACCGGTAACAAAGACATGATAGAAGGAAACATTTTATTCAGAAGAGTGTGAAAGCAAGTCACTTTTATTAAAAAAAAACATGTATTACTGTGCACAATGAAGTTTGCAAGAAAGAATAGTAAACAAATATTAAAAGAACGACATTCCGAGTAACTGCGACTTGAAATATTTGATCACTGCCGTTACCAGTGATTTATCAATAACTGTGATTAAATCACCGGTATGAATATATCGCTCATCTCTAATAATAACCCCCGTATGATAAACAAACAAAAAATCCTATGCGATGATGTGATTGTCAAAACAAATCTTTTCGCAAATCTATTTGTGTTTACATCACCAGATGGAGTGATGATTAGGGATGCCAATCGGGATTGGTTTTTTAAAATCCCGGGATTTTAAAATTTAAAAAACGGGATCCCGGGACGGATCGGGATTTTTCTGGATTTTGTGATATTTTGCCATTTTGGGAATTTTTTATTTAAAAAAATGTGTAAAAACTTCAAATTTATGTAAAAGAAATATATTTGCATAAACACTTCTGAAATTTATAAGTGACATAAATCAAATTTCTCATACAAATTTGATTTTATAAACATGTTATAAGGTTTTTAAATTGTTATGCATGAGCACTAGAGTGGTCCAAAAAACACGAAAGTTGGAATTCGCGATCTCCACAATGTTGCCCCTATTCCTTAGTGTCAAAAAACTCTCTGTGCCAAGTTTCAACTAAATCCGCTTTTATTTAGAGGTAGCACAAAAAGTTGTCTTTTAAGAATTAGTAATTTATCTCTAGAGTAATTTATACAAAAAGTAGGGTTGACTTTAAATTTAATTATTTCTTAACCTGTACGCTATTATTTAACAATTTTTTTTAAATCTGGTCTTAATTAATTAATTAAAAGGAATTTGAAATCAAAACTTAAAAAAATTAAATAATTTTTAAGTATTTCGATTTTTTTTTTTAAAATTATACGAAAAAATATATATTTTAGTTAAAATTTCCAAATTTTCCGAAAAGATGTAATTAAAAATTCAACTTGTTTTTGCCTTGTATGCGCAAATTTCTCAAATCCGATCTTTATTTTAACGAAGATTTTGAATCAGCAATCAAAATTTAAAAAAAGTTTGTGGTTTATGAATTATTCGCGATTTTTGAAAATTTAAAAAAACTCAAGTTTTTTAGGTATTTTCCTAATTACCTGTAAACGATGTTATCGAAAAATCCAAATTTTTATACTTTTACAATTTACTTACCACGGGCCTTCATTATATATAACACTGATTTTAATTTTAAAAAGGATAACTGATATCCTTGCAAATTAACTTAAAATTCGACTTTAATATTTCGCTATTATTTAGCTTGTTATAATTTTATTGCTACCAAAAATCCTATCTCACACAATAGGTCATTCCACAGATATATATTAATGCAAAAAAGAAATTTTCATAGTCGTAAATATAAGAAAACATCCTGATCAAAGTTGAACATTTTTTGTACGAAATTTTCAAATTTCGCGAATACCGCGACTCCGATTTCAATTTTGATTTCATATTCGTAATGTACACCTAAAAATATATTAGATTTGATGTCGCGATCATAATAATTATATTTAATTTTTCTAATTTTTTCCATTATTTTAATTAATTATAAATAATAGAACAAGTACTACCTCGAAACTTCAATTGCGATGTGCTACTTCTAAACAAAACTTTTTTGGTGATTTTTTTGATCAGACCACAGTTTTTTTCAAAGTCGCATATTTCTAGGATTGTGGAGCTTGAAAATTCCAACTTTTTTGTTTTTTGGACCAGTCTAATGAGCACTGTAAAATATAAATATTTTATACGTTTTTTTAGATACTCCTGTTTATTTCTAAAGAACGAAACAATTGGAAAAAAACTCAAGAATTAAGAATTTAACTACGTCGATAGGTTATGTACTATTTTTGTTTATAATAATTTTATATTCACTAATCTTATATCATTTTAATTTAAAATTGTCAATAAAATTTTATAATTTTCAATTAGTTTTAGAATTTTTTAATTCTTTTCCACATATAGTGCATAAATTCAAATGAAAAATTCTGAAATAGAATTTTTTATTCTGAATTTTAATCGATGATTTCCGAAATATAATAATCTGGCATGTGATGAAAATCGAACGGTTTAACGCGTGCCACCTTGATTTTAGTTGTATTTTAAAATTCCTTTTTTTAAAATTTTTAAAATTTAAAAAATTTCTCATAAAAATATCATCGCAGATGTACATATTTATCAGCGCTACGGATAACCCCCGTGAAATAACCCCCAAAGGGAAAAATTAAATAACATCCAAGAAATGACGTAAAAATGTTTGACGGTTATTTAATTTTTGGGGTTTATTTAATCTTTAAATATTGAGATTATTTCATTATGAAAAAATTCCCAATGAAAGAAAATTAAAACAGTTTGAACATTATTGCCTTTTAATTTTTTTGGGGGTTATTCCATATTTGGTGGTTATTTCATATAATTTATTTAAGTACATAAGAAACTTGTTGAAAAATGTGCTTCGGGCAAAAATTGGATTTAGTTAAAATTGCGCGATTTATCATCATAACAATGAATAAAAAGCGAATATGGATTTGAACAGAGAAATTTCAATTTCAGATGAAATGGCTCTGCGAAACACGATCAAAACCCAGTTTAAAATTCCAACAAGTGGGGGTTATTTCATTATGAAACTTATTTTCAGGCTTTATTTAATTGAGGATTATTTCGTAACACCTATTTTCCCTTAAAAAAAGAACTTAATTTTTTAGATCTAATTTTACAACAAGTTGTTTTCCATTTTTGTGCAATTTTCTGGTACTTTTTACTTCTCCGATTATGAAGCATTTTCTCATCGAAACATTTAAACTTCTTTCAATCTAGAATTTTAGAAATTTTCCCAGAATTTTCTGATAATCGAATTTGTAAGTTCTGTATTAACCATATTTCTTTAAACAAAAAATGGTGGTAATACTGATTTTTATTCATTTTAAAAGACGATTTACAAGCTCTATGAAAAATTTCACCATTATGGAGTTAATCGCACATTTTTGTAGCGAAATTTAACATTTAACTGAATTTTTTGCTTTTCTTCTAATAGTTTAAATGTTTGAAAATATCCAACAAAACGTCGCGTGCCACCTAAAATCCACTCGCGTGCCACTACTGACACGCGTGTCATAGTTTTGCCAGCCCTAATACTAATATTTATTTATTTTTATGGAATAACAAATAAATAAATAAAAAAATAAATATTAGTAAATTAATAACATAATAGAAAAATAATTACATTTCCAAATTTAATTTTATATTTTTTTAATGGGAAGACTCTACTCTTAAAACAGCAGAAATAATTACTATTTTCGCTACTTTAAGTCTACTAATATTCAGAAAAAAACGTCTACTGATTTTAGCAGGATAGAATGTTATTTGCATTCAACTAAAATTTATTTAAATGTAACTAAAATTTTTGTAGATTTAATAGTTCTTCTTTCATCATCCCAATCGTACATTTTTTTAAATGGAACCGAAATTACACAGAAAAAAAGTTACTACGTTTTTTAGCAACATTCATCAGTCCATCATTTAAAAAATATTTCAAACGATTACAAACGATTTCGGTGTCTTTATATACATATTTGAATACATGTGAAAATATATTAACTTTTTATGTAAAAGGAGAACAAAACTGCAGTTTCGTTTATTAAAATAGCATTTTAAAAATAAAATGCAGTCGAAATATAGTATTTTCGAACGATTAGCTTAAAAATAGTTGTGATAAAAACATGTATTAAAAGAACCAGTTAACCGACAAATAATAACCGGTTTTCGGTTTATTCGAATTTATAAACTCCGTTTCCGTTCATTGATACACTCAAAAAAGTTTGACAGTTACTACATGACAGTTGTTTGTGTAGTAATCAGTAGTTGTTGTTTTTAACAGAAATTACAGTTGTTTTTCTATAGAAAAATGCAAAACAACTTTTATGACGGTTATTTAAGAAAACACCTAACGAAAAGTACTGTATTTTTTAATTTTATTTTATCGGGATATACATTAATTGCATCAAAGGAATTAAATATGCTAAAAATCCCAAACGTATTTAACAAATTGTGAAAAATAATCCGCTGCAGGCATGTCCCTATCCGGATTTCATTCTTGCCTAAGGAAATCGTCAGGGGACGACGTTTTTAGAATTTCTGGAAATATTTGTTAAGTTAAATTACAAACTCAATGAGAATTTTTTAACAGTTGTTAATTTCGTAACAGTTGTTTAAAGCAGTTATTTATATTATCATAATAAACAACTACCAAAACAGTAATTTTACACTAAACATTTATTTTTGGTAGTTATTTAAAAAATAAAAAATTTCATTGAATTTTAAAAATTCTTATTTAGTTTATATTTCTTATTACTGATATATTTCTAGTTTGCAAATAAAAATCAGAAATTTGTATTGTATCTCCAATAATAACTCGAGAACGGTTTGGAATTTTTAATTCGAATTTTAAATAGGCTGAAGTAATAACACATATTTTTTTAATCGAAAGAAATATAATTTTATTGAATTGACTGTAAAAAACAGTATTTTTTACCGACTTTGTCAGATGTTTTGAAATTTTTGTAATAAAAATTTATCAGTAAATTTTAAGACATTGGTAGTTACAATATTTTTAATGCATTTGTTAGTTATTTTTCAACAATTAAAAATAACAAAAGTTTAAGTTATTTTAAATTTTTGTTTTAACTGTCATTTTCGGTAGATTCAACCGACAAACTTTTGTGATTATATAAGTGTTAATTTTCTGAAAATAAATTAAGAATATTATTTTCAGACCTAGAAAAATAATATCAGTCAGTTTCATCAATATTCGCTAAAGGCCCGTTTAGTTTATCACACAAGTGTGTTATACATGTCAGAAATGTGTTTAATAACGAAAATGTATAATAGTGTGAACACTGTTCGTTACACACATGTCAAAATGGATGCACACATTTTAAAACACGGTCACACTTTTTTGACAAGATTTATTTTTTGAAATATTTCATAAAGTTACCACTTGTCTCAACACAAGTGTTGTGTTATTCACAAATAAATGTTAAACAAAGATTAAAAACAACTAGTGGTGAAAAAAGTAATAATAGAAGAAAAAAAACTTCCGGTGAAAAATGTTCATATACGCTCAAACATGTTCATATATGGTTTATGTATGGACACATATGAACAAATATGGATTTTTTATGAACATATATGGATTTTATGTGAACATATATGGAAGTATATGTGATTCCATATATGGAAAAAATTTCATATACAGACATATATGGAAGCATCTGTTATTTCATATATGGAAATGGCACTCATATATGGACAAATATGAAAGTATATGTTATTCAATTTATGCGAAATGGACTTGTATATGAACATATTTCGAAGAATACATTTTTCCATATACATATGTAAAAGGAACTCATATTTGGATAAATATGGAATTATATTTAATGCCATGAATAAAAAAAGGAACATATGTAGCGCCTAATTTGAATGTCATACATAAATTTATATCTATCGTACAACCTTATAATAAAGGACAGCAACGTTCGCATGTATTCGCATATATTTAATAAATGTATATGTTCATATATGTCCATATATGACCATATACTTTGGTGTTACCTCATTTTTCGGATCCATACATATATGGTTGAACCATAAATGTTCATATATGGACATATACTTAGGTGTTACCTCATTTTTTGAATTTCTTCATATATGTGCAAACCATATATGAACATATACGAACATTTTTCACCGGGCTGTTTTAATTTATTTGTTGTGTGTGTCGATAACAGTCTGAACACTGAAAATATTTTCTTTTACACTTTTTTGACAACCAGACAATTTCAGCATACTTTTTACTTGTGTGAAGAAAAGTATAAGCACTTGTGTGATATATTAATCAGCCTGATTGCGGTTGTCGTATACGACAAAAAAATTTGTCGTTTTTGCCAAAAGCTATTTTTTGGTACCTCGAGTGTCGTTTTTGTCTGCCGAATTCGGCAAAAATTGTCGTATAAATTTTTTTACACGATAGCCTCGAAAAAGTTTAAAAAAAAGTATTAATATAAATAAAATTAAACGCAAATTGAAATGAAAATCACATTTATATCCATTTAGAAAACTATATAAGTACTCGGATTTGTAATCGATTTCGTATTCTTCACTTCGTGTTACTTACGACACCGATTACATGTAAATAACAATTGTGTATGAGATATAAATTTAAAAAAAAATTTTGTCTGACTTACATCTAGGGTTGCCACATCGCAAAAGTCTAATAACTTGACACTTCGCAAAAAATAACTTGATTTAAAAAAATAACTTTACAATAAAAAATTTAATGTGCATATGTGTGCAGTAGAGCGTACCACCTTACAGGCAAAAAAAAAGGTCGCCGTAAACCCTCCAATATGAAGTATTTTTGCAACAAGGTTTCAAAAAAAATTTTTTATTTTTTTTTTGCCGAACGTAGGGGTCGCCATTTTACATTTTTCGGTATATCTTTGGTTTTTCGGATCTTAAAGTATGATACATTGATGTTTTTCTCTCGAGGAGACCGGTGTTTTTCTCTCGAGGGCCATTGACCTCAAGTATCCCGTTCTAGTAGTTAGTCACCAGATCTCAGTTGCTACAACCCTAATGTACGACCCTAATGTCAGAAAATTAAAGCTAGCAAAAAATCATTAAACTTTTGCTAATGAAGTTTTTCGATAAACCCAGTAGAATTTTTTTTATATATTGGTTGCCGAACGTAGGGGTCGCCTTTTTAAATTTTTTTTATTGGATTTTTCCTTTATAGCAAAACACTGGTCTCCTCGATTCAAATTTGAAATTTGACTAAAAAAATTTAAATAGAGCTAAGCTCTTAGAGGGAAAGCAATGGGTTGACAAGCGGAGGGTCGCCGGTTCGATCCCAGTTAGCGACATAAAAAATTTTAATTTTTAAATAAATTTTGTGGAACGTGTTTTTCTATTTATAGAATTTATAATCCACAAACATTAAAGTAATCTATTAACACAACAAAAATTCAAAAATTGTAAATAAATTTCGGTAGTTACAATGGTATTAAAAATAAATAAAAGTGATTGTACCTGGAACTACAAAAATTCGGTTGGCGAAAAATTCGGTTGGAACTACGAATCTGTTTTCTGTGTGCAATAGTTGTATATTCCCTAATAACATTCCATTTTTTCCCTTATAATATTCATTGCCAATTCAACAGGAATACTTGGGAATAAAGAAACTACATCAAAAGAAACCAATTTTTCACCATTTCCTATCTGTTTGCCGAATAATCTATTCTTAAATTCAAGTGAGTTCTTTACATTGTAGTTAGATTGTTCTGTAATTTTCTTTAAAATGTTAGTAATGTATTTACAGAGTTCATAAGGAAGCAGAAATTTTCTTAAAAAGGAATAAAGATTTATTTATATTGGGATCTGTCATGTGCCTTGTGATGATATAACAAATATTGTTATAAAAATAAAAAAAAAATAAAAACAAATTGTCATAGCCCTCAGTGGATTTCGAACCCGGGCCTGTAAAGAAAGAAAATTTGTGTACACAACAGCTCAACCATTTGAGGTACTGAGGTATTGAAAATTTATTGTTTAAATTCAAATTTGAAAAAATGATTTTAGAACAATAAAAGCTTTGGAAAACTCGATTTTTTTTATACAGTGATTCTAAGACCTGCCCAAAAATTGTCACAGAAAACAATTTTACCAGAATACGGGCATAAATTATTGGTGATTTATATGATGGGGATTTGGCTGAAGAAAAATATAAACTGGAAAATGTAACCCATAAATTTGTTACTTTGCCATATAACAACAAATTGATACTTATACCTATGCTTCACAACGCGTAGAAAAGGACTACAGAATTATTTTTATTAATACTTATACCTATGCTTTACAACATCTAGGAAAACAATTTCGAATAATTTCAACTTTAAACAACAAATGCGATGATTGAATATACAATTAATTTTTTTCTGACTAGAATATTTTATATCTGCGTTAATTATAGTATCAAGAACAATTATGGCGAGTTCCTACACTTTAAACTCTGAATTTGTTGTTGCTCCAGTCGAAACGTCATCACTTGAAATACCAATGTCCACTAATGAACGTTTACAGAAAATAGAAGGCAAAAACATTATTTAATTACTACCTAGCAAAAAGAGAGATGCCGAAGCAGTAGAAAAAGCACTACAATTAATGATCTAGATGTATTTCTTTTTTAACATAAACACTAATGATTTTAACATAGAAGAGGAGTACCTACTCCCACTTCAACATTTTGTAAGTACGAGTTCAAAGGAAGCTCTTTTTCACCATTTAAAGTTAAAAAAAAAATTCTTCACAAAAAAATATTATATTTTTTTTATTTTACAAAAGCTTTTTATTGCCGCTACCGGGTATCGAACTTGCGACCTCACGATTGCTAGTCTAGCTGAGCTATTCTTTGATATGAATGTTGACTGGCATAAAAACACCACTTTGTTACTTCGAGATATTGTTCCTTATTCTCTTCAATAAAAGTACTTAATAAACGAGTGTAAAAGGTGCACTCCAATTCAATATTGTTTTCAGTACTCTTTTTACAGATGCATAAAAACAATTTCTCACCATTTTTTTATATATACATAGGTACATATTTTTAAAAATTTCAAAATTAAAAAATATTGAATTTAAACAAATTAAAAAAATAATATTGGTCCCGCCAATGGATGTTGTTCTGATGTAATTCTAAAAAGGCTGTAAAAATATACTAACGGATACTTTAGAAGCAATGAAAGTAGTGATTTTTTGAAGTTGTTCAGAATAACTTCTAAAAAAAGCTGTAAAAATACCCTAACGGATACTTGTGAAGTAGTGAAAGAAGTAGTTTGTAAAGCATTACTTCCAATTTTTTTTTTGCTGGGTAATGTCTCTTCCGTTCTTTAATGTTTTATTGTAAATTCATTTCAGAAACTCAAAAACGAATGAAAAATGATATATCTATTATTCTGGAAAATCAAGCTAAAATGCTCGCACTTCTTACCCAATATTCAAAGAAAAACATTGGCGCCGTACCAATTTTTCCAATTAAATCTTCCATAAGAGTATCAGTCGATAGTTATGTGAGTTTTTACAATGATTAAATTTTCAAAACCTAATATTTTTATAATATTTTAGGTTTCAATAATACGCGATATAATATTCCCCGGCGGTTTAAAAGAAAATTAATTACAATTTTGATGGAGTAAATACAAAGGACTCATTAAAGGAATATAAACACTTAGGGAAGCAATTTTTGGTAAGACAATTTAATATTGATAAGACTTTCACTGAAATTCGAAAAAATCAAAGTACAGTAGAGTTCGCCTAAAACTAGAGGTTCGTGCTTTTATTATCGTGTTTTATGTACATAAAATATGTATTAAAATCGAAAAATATGATTTTAAAATATTAAAACATGAATTTATTTAGTTTAATTTAAAGGGTTCTTCAATAAGAGCGCTACAAAAGTTTTTTTAAATAAAACAAAAACGGTTTTGGATATCAATGAACTTCTTTATTCCTGTGAAAGTACGTTCGATGCCATTATGTATGGAAATCGATCTCTTTTGCATGGCCACCACGGGCACGCTTGCAGAAGTCCAGACGCTGAACCCAATTTTCGACGGTTTTCAAGCATAAATCCGCCGATATTCGTACGAAGTTCATCAATCGTCGCTGGCTTGTTGGCATAGACCATAGATTTGACGTAGCCCCACAACGGAAATAGTCCAACGGCGTCAAATCGCACGACCGAGGCGGCCAATCGACTGGACCATTTCATGAGATAACACGTTCTCCAAACTTGGTTTGCAATAACTTGATTGTGACATTCGCTGTGTGGCTTGCGGCGCCATCCTGTTGGAACCACATGTCCTCCAAGTCCATATCATCCAATTGGGGTCAAAAATATTCGGTTATCATTGAACGGTAGCGATTCCCATTCACAGTAACGTGCCGGTCTTGATCATCACGGAAGAAGTACGGCCCAATGACGCGGCCGGCCCATAAACCGCATCAAACCGTAATTTTTCGGGATGCAATGATGACTCATGGAGTACGTGTGGATTGCTGTCTGACCAATAACGCAAACCTTACTGAAGAGAAATGTCAAAAGAGCGGCAAGAAATATGGCGTCGTTTGCTGTCCCTGTCTTTCTACTTTTGTAGCGTCCCTGTTGAAGAACCCTTTAGTACTATTTGTCTTTAGAGTGTATTAAACACTGAAATTTATCGCTCATCATCGCCAGAATGTTAGTAATTTATTTCCTCTGATACTTTGCCTCCGAGAAAGAAATAAATCAAAAAATATCTTTAAATTTCAAAGTATTTTAATTTTTATAATTTGCAAATTATCAAATTATAGCAAATTATAAAAAACATGTATTCACATCACAGTCCATCATTAGTCTTGAAACAGAGTTGCCTTTGCAATTTCTATGTATTAGCGACATCCCACGCACAGTGGTTCCAAACCAAAAAAAATAGTAATAATTATGGATATTCTAAACTACTGATCCAATCGCTTTTAGAAAATCAGTATTGTAGCCAACCTGTTTTATTACAGAGTGTGCTACAGGGTGTCAAAGTTGACCATCTCGGGTATACAAAAGCTTTATTGTCGTACAACTTTTACAAATGTGAACCAGTAGAATTTTTTTTATATATTGGTTGCCGAACGTAGGGGTCGCCTTTTTAAATTTTTTTTATTGGATTTTTCCTTTATAGCAAAACACTGGTCTCCTCGATTCAAATTTGAAATTTGACTAAAAAAATTTAAATAGAGCTAAGCTCTTAGAGGGAAAGCAATGGGTTGACAAGCGGAGGGTCGCCGGTTCGATCCCAGTTAGCGACATAAAAAATTTTAATTTTTAAATAAATTTTGTGGAACGTGTTTTTCTATTTATAGAATTTATAATCCACAAACATTAAAGTAATCTATTAACACAACAAAAATTCAAAAATTGTAAATAAATTTCGGTAGTTACAATGGTATTAAAAATAAATAAAAGTGATTGTACCTGGAACTACAAAAATTCGGTTGGCGAAAAATTCGGTTGGAACTACGAATCTGTTTTCTGTGTGCAATAGTTGTATATTCCCTAATAACATTCCATTTTTTCCCTTATAATATTCATTGCCAATTCAACAGGAATACTTGGGAATAAAGAAACTACATCAAAAGAAACCAATTTTTCACCATTTCCTATCTGTTTGCCGAATAATCTATTCTTAAATTCAAGTGAGTTCTTTACATTGTAGTTAGATTGTTCTGTAATTTTCTTTAAAATGTTAGTAATGTATTTACAGAGTTCATAAGGAAGCAGAAATTTTCTTAAAAAGGAATAAAGATTTATTTATATTGGGATCTGTCATGTGCCTTGTGATGATATAACAAATATTGTTATAAAAATAAAAAAAAAATAAAAACAAATTGTCATAGCCCTCAGTGGATTTCGAACCCGGGCCTGTAAAGAAAGAAAATTTGTGTACACAACAGCTCAACCATTTGAGGTACTGAGGTATTGAAAATTTATTGTTTAAATTCAAATTTGAAAAAATGATTTTAGAACAATAAAAGCTTTGGAAAACTCGATTTTTTTTATACAGTGATTCTAAGACCTGCCCAAAAATTGTCACAGAAAACAATTTTACCAGAATACGGGCATAAATTATTGGTGATTTATATGATGGGGATTTGGCTGAAGAAAAATATAAACTGGAAAATGTAACCCATAAATTTGTTACTTTGCCATATAACAACAAATTGATACTTATACCTATGCTTCACAACGCGTAGAAAAGGACTACAGAATTATTTTTATTAATACTTATACCTATGCTTTACAACATCTAGGAAAACAATTTCGAATAATTTCAACTTTAAACAACAAATGCGATGATTGAATATACAATTAATTTTTTTCTGACTAGAATATTTTATATCTGCGTTAATTATAGTATCAAGAACAATTATGGCGAGTTCCTACACTTTAAACTCTGAATTTGTTGTTGCTCCAGTCGAAACGTCATCACTTGAAATACCAATGTCCACTAATGAACGTTTACAGAAAATAGAAGGCAAAAACATTATTTAATTACTACCTAGCAAAAAGAGAGATGCCGAAGCAGTAGAAAAAGCACTACAATTAATGATCTAGATGTATTTCTTTTTTAACATAAACACTAATGATTTTAACATAGAAGAGGAGTACCTACTCCCACTTCAACATTTTGTAAGTACGAGTTCAAAGGAAGCTCTTTTTCACCATTTAAAGTTAAAAAAAAAATTCTTCACAAAAAAATATTATATTTTTTTTATTTTACAAAAGCTTTTTATTGCCGCTACCGGGTATCGAACTTGCGACCTCACGATTGCTAGTCTAGCTGAGCTATTCTTTGATATGAATGTTGACTGGCATAAAAACACCACTTTGTTACTTCGAGATATTGTTCCTTATTCTCTTCAATAAAAGTACTTAATAAACGAGTGTAAAAGGTGCACTCCAATTCAATATTGTTTTCAGTACTCTTTTTACAGATGCATAAAAACAATTTCTCACCATTTTTTTATATATACATAGGTACATATTTTTAAAAATTTCAAAATTAAAAAATATTGAATTTAAACAAATTAAAAAAATAATATTGGTCCCGCCAATGGATGTTGTTCTGATGTAATTCTAAAAAGGCTGTAAAAATATACTAACGGATACTTTAGAAGCAATGAAAGTAGTGATTTTTTGAAGTTGTTCAGAATAACTTCTAAAAAAAGCTGTAAAAATACCCTAACGGATACTTGTGAAGTAGTGAAAGAAGTAGTTTGTAAAGCATTACTTCCAATTTTTTTTTTGCTGGGTAATGTCTCTTCCGTTCTTTAATGTTTTATTGTAAATTCATTTCAGAAACTCAAAAACGAATGAAAAATGATATATCTATTATTCTGGAAAATCAAGCTAAAATGCTCGCACTTCTTACCCAATATTCAAAGAAAAACATTGGCGCCGTACCAATTTTTCCAATTAAATCTTCCATAAGAGTATCAGTCGATAGTTATGTGAGTTTTTACAATGATTAAATTTTCAAAACCTAATATTTTTATAATATTTTAGGTTTCAATAATACGCGATATAATATTCCCCGGCGGTTTAAAAGAAAATTAATTACAATTTTGATGGAGTAAATACAAAGGACTCATTAAAGGAATATAAACACTTAGGGAAGCAATTTTTGGTAAGACAATTTAATATTGATAAGACTTTCACTGAAATTCGAAAAAATCAAAGTACAGTAGAGTTCGCCTAAAACTAGAGGTTCGTGCTTTTATTATCGTGTTTTATGTACATAAAATATGTATTAAAATCGAAAAATATGATTTTAAAATATTAAAACATGAATTTATTTAGTTTAATTTAAAGGGTTCTTCAATAAGAGCGCTACAAAAGTTTTTTTAAATAAAACAAAAACGGTTTTGGATATCAATGAACTTCTTTATTCCTGTGAAAGTACGTTCGATGCCATTATGTATGGAAATCGATCTCTTTTGCATGGCCACCACGGGCACGCTTGCAGAAGTCCAGACGCTGAACCCAATTTTCGACGGTTTTCAAGCATAAATCCGCCGATATTCGTACGAAGTTCATCAATCGTCGCTGGCTTGTTGGCATAGACCATAGATTTGACGTAGCCCCACAACGGAAATAGTCCAACGGCGTCAAATCGCACGACCGAGGCGGCCAATCGACTGGACCATTTCATGAGATAACACGTTCTCCAAACTTGGTTTGCAATAACTTGATTGTGACATTCGCTGTGTGGCTTGCGGCGCCATCCTGTTGGAACCACATGTCCTCCAAGTCCATATCATCCAATTGGGGTCAAAAATATTCGGTTATCATTGAACGGTAGCGATTCCCATTCACAGTAACGTGCCGGTCTTGATCATCACGGAAGAAGTACGGCCCAATGACGCGGCCGGCCCATAAACCGCATCAAACCGTAATTTTTCGGGATGCAATGATGACTCATGGAGTACGTGTGGATTGCTGTCTGACCAATAACGCAAACCTTACTGAAGAGAAATGTCAAAAGAGCGGCAAGAAATATGGCGTCGTTTGCTGTCCCTGTCTTTCTACTTTTGTAGCGTCCCTGTTGAAGAACCCTTTAGTACTATTTGTCTTTAGAGTGTATTAAACACTGAAATTTATCGCTCATCATCGCCAGAATGTTAGTAATTTATTTGCTCTGATACTTTGCCTCCGAGAAAGAAATAAATCAAAAAATATCTTTAAATTTCAAAGTATTTTAATTTTTATAATTTGCAAATTATCAAATTATAGCAAATTATAAAAAACATGTATTCACATCACAGTCCATCATTAGTCTTGAAACAGAGTTGCCTTTGCAATTTCTATGTATTAGCGACATCCCACGCACAGTGGTTCCAAACCAAAAAAAATAGTAATAATTATGGATATTCTAAACTACTGATCCAATCGCTTTTAGAAAATCAGTATTGTAGCCAACCTGTTTTATTACAGAGTGTGCTACAGGGTGTCAAAGTTGACCATCTCGGGTATACAAAAGCTTTATTGTCGTACAACTTTTACAAATGTGAACCAGTAGAATTTTTTTTATATATTGGTTGCCGAACGTAGGGGTCGCCTTTTTAAATTTTTTTTATTGGATTTTTCCTTTATAGCAAAACACTGGTCTCCTCGATTCAAATTTGAAATTTGACTAAAAAAATTTAAATAGAGCTAAGCTCTTAGAGGGAAAGCAATGGGTTGACAAGCGGAGGGTCGCCGGTTCGATCCCAGTTAGCGACATAAAAAATTTTAATTTTTAAATAAATTTTGTGGAACGTGTTTTTCTATTTATAGAATTTATAATCCACAAACATTAAAGTAATCTATTAACACAACAAAAATTCAAAAATTGTAAATAAATTTCGGTAGTTACAATGGTATTAAAAATAAATAAAAGTGATTGTACCTGGAACTACAAAAATTCGGTTGGCGAAAAATTCGGTTGGAACTACGAATCTGTTTTCTGTGTGCAATAGTTGTATATTCCCTAATAACATTCCATTTTTTCCCTTATAATATTCATTGCCAATTCAACAGGAATACTTGGGAATAAAGAAACTACATCAAAAGAAACCAATTTTTCACCATTTCCTATCTGTTTGCCGAATAATCTATTCTTAAATTCAAGTGAGTTCTTTACATTGTAGTTAGATTGTTCTGTAATTTTCTTTAAAATGTTAGTAATGTATTTACAGAGTTCATAAGGAAGCAGAAATTTTCTTAAAAAGGAATAAAGATTTATTTATATTGGGATCTGTCATGTGCCTTGTGATGATATAACAAATATTGTTATAAAAATAAAAAAAAAATAAAAACAAATTGTCATAGCCCTCAGTGGATTTCGAACCCGGGCCTGTAAAGAAAGAAAATTTGTGTACACAACAGCTCAACCATTTGAGGTACTGAGGTATTGAAAATTTATTGTTTAAATTCAAATTTGAAAAAATGATTTTAGAACAATAAAAGCTTTGGAAAACTCGATTTTTTTTATACAGTGATTCTAAGACCTGCCCAAAAATTGTCACAGAAAACAATTTTACCAGAATACGGGCATAAATTATTGGTGATTTATATGATGGGGATTTGGCTGAAGAAAAATATAAACTGGAAAATGTAACCCATAAATTTGTTACTTTGCCATATAACAACAAATTGATACTTATACCTATGCTTCACAACGCGTAGAAAAGGACTACAGAATTATTTTTATTAATACTTATACCTATGCTTTACAACATCTAGGAAAACAATTTCGAATAATTTCAACTTTAAACAACAAATGCGATGATTGAATATACAATTAATTTTTTTCTGACTAGAATATTTTATATCTGCGTTAATTATAGTATCAAGAACAATTATGGCGAGTTCCTACACTTTAAACTCTGAATTTGTTGTTGCTCCAGTCGAAACGTCATCACTTGAAATACCAATGTCCACTAATGAACGTTTACAGAAAATAGAAGGCAAAAACATTATTTAATTACTACCTAGCAAAAAGAGAGATGCCGAAGCAGTAGAAAAAGCACTACAATTAATGATCTAGATGTATTTCTTTTTTAACATAAACACTAATGATTTTAACATAGAAGAGGAGTACCTACTCCCACTTCAACATTTTGTAAGTACGAGTTCAAAGGAAGCTCTTTTTCACCATTTAAAGTTAAAAAAAAAATTCTTCACAAAAAAATATTATATTTTTTTTATTTTACAAAAGCTTTTTATTGCCGCTACCGGGTATCGAACTTGCGACCTCACGATTGCTAGTCTAGCTGAGCTATTCTTTGATATGAATGTTGACTGGCATAAAAACACCACTTTGTTACTTCGAGATATTGTTCCTTATTCTCTTCAATAAAAGTACTTAATAAACGAGTGTAAAAGGTGCACTCCAATTCAATATTGTTTTCAGTACTCTTTTTACAGATGCATAAAAACAATTTCTCACCATTTTTTTATATATACATAGGTACATATTTTTAAAAATTTCAAAATTAAAAAATATTGAATTTAAACAAATTAAAAAAATAATATTGGTCCCGCCAATGGATGTTGTTCTGATGTAATTCTAAAAAGGCTGTAAAAATATACTAACGGATACTTTAGAAGCAATGAAAGTAGTGATTTTTTGAAGTTGTTCAGAATAACTTCTAAAAAAAGCTGTAAAAATACCCTAACGGATACTTGTGAAGTAGTGAAAGAAGTAGTTTGTAAAGCATTACTTCCAATTTTTTTTTTGCTGGGTAATGTCTCTTCCGTTCTTTAATGTTTTATTGTAAATTCATTTCAGAAACTCAAAAACGAATGAAAAATGATATATCTATTATTCTGGAAAATCAAGCTAAAATGCTCGCACTTCTTACCCAATATTCAAAGAAAAACATTGGCGCCGTACCAATTTTTCCAATTAAATCTTCCATAAGAGTATCAGTCGATAGTTATGTGAGTTTTTACAATGATTAAATTTTCAAAACCTAATATTTTTATAATATTTTAGGTTTCAATAATACGCGATATAATATTCCCCGGCGGTTTAAAAGAAAATTAATTACAATTTTGATGGAGTAAATACAAAGGACTCATTAAAGGAATATAAACACTTAGGGAAGCAATTTTTGGTAAGACAATTTAATATTGATAAGACTTTCACTGAAATTCGAAAAAATCAAAGTACAGTAGAGTTCGCCTAAAACTAGAGGTTCGTGCTTTTATTATCGTGTTTTATGTACATAAAATATGTATTAAAATCGAAAAATATGATTTTAAAATATTAAAACATGAATTTATTTAGTTTAATTTAAAGGGTTCTTCAATAAGAGCGCTACAAAAGTTTTTTTAAATAAAACAAAAACGGTTTTGGATATCAATGAACTTCTTTATTCCTGTGAAAGTACGTTCGATGCCATTATGTATGGAAATCGATCTCTTTTGCATGGCCACCACGGGCACGCTTGCAGAAGTCCAGACGCTGAACCCAATTTTCGACGGTTTTCAAGCATAAATCCGCCGATATTCGTACGAAGTTCATCAATCGTCGCTGGCTTGTTGGCATAGACCATAGATTTGACGTAGCCCCACAACGGAAATAGTCCAACGGCGTCAAATCGCACGACCGAGGCGGCCAATCGACTGGACCATTTCATGAGATAACACGTTCTCCAAACTTGGTTTGCAATAACTTGATTGTGACATTCGCTGTGTGGCTTGCGGCGCCATCCTGTTGGAACCACATGTCCTCCAAGTCCATATCATCCAATTGGGGTCAAAAATATTCGGTTATCATTGAACGGTAGCGATTCCCATTCACAGTAACGTGCCGGTCTTGATCATCACGGAAGAAGTACGGCCCAATGACGCGGCCGGCCCATAAACCGCATCAAACCGTAATTTTTCGGGATGCAATGATGACTCATGGAGTACGTGTGGATTGCTGTCTGACCAATAACGCAAACCTTACTGAAGAGAAATGTCAAAAGAGCGGCAAGAAATATGGCGTCGTTTGCTGTCCCTGTCTTTCTACTTTTGTAGCGTCCCTGTTGAAGAACCCTTTAGTACTATTTGTCTTTAGAGTGTATTAAACACTGAAATTTATCGCTCATCATCGCCAGAATGTTAGTAATTTATTTCCTCTGATACTTTGCCTCCGAGAAAGAAATAAATCAAAAAATATCTTTAAATTTCAAAGTATTTTAATTTTTATAATTTGCAAATTATCAAATTATAGCAAATTATAAAAAACATGTATTCACATCACAGTCCATCATTAGTCTTGAAACAGAGTTGCCTTTGCAATTTCTATGTATTAGCGACATCCCACGCACAGTGGTTCCAAACCAAAAAAAAATAGTAATAATTATGGATATTCTAAACTACTGATCCAATCGCTTTTAGAAAATCAGTATTGTAGCCAACCTGTTTTATTACAGAGTGTGCTACAGGGTGTCAAAGTTGACCATCTCGGGTATACAAAAGCTTTATTGTCGTACAACTTTTACAAATGTGAACCGATTTTGCTGATTTTAGACTTTTTGTAATCTAGGTTATAAGATAAATAAAAAACATGCATCAAGTACCATAGTATCTCTTATAGTTTAATAAATATTTAACTTTGAATTTCAAAATTTTCATTTTTTACCTCGACTTTTTTTGGTTTTTTCCCAATATGTTTTGCATTATCAGAACAACATGTTTTAAATTTTTTTGTGTCATTAGGTGTGTTTGGGTACTTTTCCAGTAAAGTCCAGTAAAAATTACTCAGTAACAAATTTACAGAGAGTAAGGCAAAACTTACTCTCAAAAAGAAAAATATCTGAAAATGTACGCAAACAGAAAAATTGTAAGAATTAGTAAAATATTGCTGCCAACTTCTTTCCTAAAAATATCGCTAAATCAAACTAAAAAATCATTAGAAAATATCTAAATTATAAAAAAAAGCGATAAATCCCTAAATTTCACGAACTTTTTAGATCCTGTTGAAAAATTTCACAAAAATAGCTATATTTTTCAAACTTCTTAAAACTTTCTTAAAAAATTATTGATACATCGCCCAACTTTTCGAACTTTTTTGTTTTCCATAAAAATTTAACGATAAATCGCTGAATAATAATGATTCAAAAATTTTGTCAAGAAAATAAATGTAAAAAAATGCTAAGAAAATGTCTAGACTGTCTTAAAAAGAAAAATCGTTAGTTTTCCCGCTAATAGCTAAATTATATTTTATCCCGCTAACCGAGTTGAAATATCGCTAGATTTGCCGAGAAAATAGCTAAATTGGCAACAGTTATTAAAATAGCTGATTGCGAAATAAACCTATTCAAATTATTGGATTAATAAATAAAACCTAATAAAATTATCACTTACTCCTTCCATCGTAAATAAGCTTATATTTAAATATCTTTTATTTTTACAAAAAATTATTTCAAAATTATTTAGACAAATCTTTTGTTTCTTCAATCATATGTTTTCAATCATGTTTTTTTTTCTTACAAATTCTTACTAGCAAAAATTCATCCAGTAAAAACTTGTAAGTTCTCTGGTATTGAACTGTCACTTTACTCTCTATTTTTCCTCTCTCCTTACTGAGTAATTGTGTAAACAAACACCTTCCAGTAAAAACTTGTACAAATTTGTACGAATTTGTACAAATTTTTGGGTACCCAAACACACTTATTGTCATGACCTTTCTAAATTCCAGAATGAAAACTATTTTCAATTATCTCCAGCCGTTAAGCAGTGATAGTTTTTTAAAGTCAAAACTTTGAAGCGTGTCCTGAAAATGTCATTTTTTTTTGCAAAAAGGGGGGTTACTTCATTCACTTTTATATCCAAGCTTTTAAAAGCTTTTTAACATTTTTGGACATTTTCTAAAAGAATGAGCTTCAGAAATGCTTAATATTGCAATTCTCCCAGCATTGGTAGAAAATTATGAATTTTTGAACAAAATTTCAATGTGGCAAAAAAAAGTCACGCCACTTAGATCAATTTTTTTAATTTTGAACCATAAACAAACATGCTCCAAAGGATTTGCCCCTAAATTTCCCGCCGCCCGCTCAAGAACATCGACAGGGGAGCAAATTTTGTGGAGAAGCTCATATTTTCAAAAGCAATATTTTTTATTTGTAAAAATATATATGAAAATTACTTGTTTTTGTAAAATTTGATTTTTTTTATATTAAATAGTAAACAATTGTCATATACTAAAAAAATCGTTTCGTTACTGCCCAGTTGGAAATGTAATCAAGACGTCTTCAGGACGGCTCAGTGACATGTCGCTGTCACTGCTGACTTGCTAATCCGGTCCCAAACAAAAACCATAAGACACCTGATGACATTTTCATACAAATGTAAAAATGTTATCACGACAAATCATCAAGTGGTCTTTTCATGGATTAAATGATGACATATCCTTAAGACGTCTGGAGGAATTGTTTCCACAAAAAGCAGATGACACTTCATGACTATTCAGCAGTCCGTTACAAGTAGTGGCTTATTTATAATATCTCACTAAGACGTCTTTAAGATATTTCCTATAAACGTCTGTTTGGCATGACAGCATTTTGTCGTAAAAAATACAAAAATTCCAAAAATATTCCTTAGTAAAAAAATTTATAATTTTTAATAATTTATTGAAATAAAAAAAAAAATGTATTATTGCTGACATGTAGGCAGCTTAATGTCATACTTTAGTTGTCAGGTGCTACCAAGTCTGCAGTTAGTCAGCGGTTTTAAAAACATAATACAAAATGCTGACATGTCTTTAAGACGTCTTAAGTAAAATGTCTTTAGCTGATGACTTGTATATAATAAGCCGCTGATGACATTGTCTTTAAGACACAATTTCCAGCTGGGTGTTAATAGTTATTTTTACATAAAAATTTAATTTCTATGTAATATTTTGAAATAAAATGGATTGTAATTTTTTTTTGGTTTTTTACCGGGGTGTTTAATATTTGAAATAGTTTTTAATATTTTTTTATATATTAACAAATAAGACTTATTTATCTATTCAACGATATATAAAATGTTCATATAATTTATTCCATCAAGTCAAACTAATGCACTCAAAACACACATCTCAGATCAAAATTTAATATTCGATAACTTTTTTCATGCTTAGTAGACTGGCCCTTAGTTGTAACGTTGTTCCGATTCCCGCTCCTCGAGGCTTATTTTGTGAGGTTACTAGAAAAACTATTCCAGAAAAAATTTCAGCTCAATCGAAGAATTTTTAAGCTATCCCTCGCCCTTCAAAGTTTTGAATGCGATTTACAAGGGGGAAAAATAGTTTTTTTTGGCTTATTTTAAAACTAGTGGTTCTTAAATAACGTTATTTCTGGAAAATGTTAATAGAATCGTAATCTAGACTGAATTACTTTTCTTAAAAGGCATAAAAATCCAAAATCGGTTAGAAAATATTAAAGTAAATGGGATATATAATGAAAATCGCAAAAAATAAAATACTTTTTTCAAAAACTTAAAATGTTATACTCTAGTTTCATTTCTGAGATCTATAAGTATTCAGATATAATTTTTTGTCTCTCTTGAATTATGCTAACCTAGTCCCAGGTATGGCCAAATATGGGATTTTTTTTTTTGTAAATTTACCGTACTCTAATTTTGAATTTTTTAAAATTTTGTTAAACAAACTATAAAAAAAAGTGGTCAACGCATATGTTTTTGTTTTAGTACTCCTAGGAGAAAAACCCTACTGAAAATTACACCTATCCCTCATTTAAATTAGTAGTGACGGCGTTTTAAATTTGAAAATTTTAGAGAAAAGTGTGATTTTGGCTAATAATTTGGGTTATATCAATAATATTTGTTTTTTAGCTAGCTCTAACATAATCTCTTTAAATTTTTTACTAATTCAGTTAAAGGATATTGTTTTCTGAACATTTTGTGAAACTTCGACAACGTTAACCCTTTCTATACCAAGGTCAAATGTGAAATTTTCAAATTTTTGAAAATTTAACTTGGTATAGAAAGGTTGTCGAAGTTTCACAATATTTTCAGAAAACAATATCCTTTAACTGAATTAGTAAAAAATTAAGGAGATTATGTTATATATATTTTATTTTTTGCAATTTTCATTTTATATGTAATTTTAACCCTACACTGGTCTGGGCGAATAACAATTACTTCAATATTTTTCAACTGATTTTGGATTTTTATGCCTTTTAAGAAAAATAATTCAGTCTAGATTACGATTCTATTAACATTTTCCAGAAATACATTTACTGAAGAGCCAGTATTTTCAAAATAAGCCAAAAAAGGTATTTTCCCCCCTTGTAAATCGCATTCAAAACTTTGAAGAGCCAGGGATAGCTTAAAAATTCTTCGATTGTGCTGAAATTTTTTCTGGAATTGTTTTTCTAGTAACCTCACAAAATAAGCCTCGGGGACAGGGATTCGGAACAACGTTACAAATAAGGGCCAGTCTACTAAGCATGAAAAAAATTATCGAATAAAAAATGTTGACCTGAGATGTCTGTTTTGAGTGCATTAGTTTGACTCGATGGAATAAATTATATAAACCATTTATATATCGTTGAATAGACTAATAAGTCTTATTTGTTAATATATCAAAAAATATTAAAAACTATTTCAAATATTAAACACCCCGTTAAAAAACCAAAAAAAAAAAATTACATTACAATCCATTTTATTTCAAAATATTACATAGAAATTTAACTTTTTATGTAAAAATAACTATTAACAGTAACGAAACGATTTTTTTAGTGTATGACAATTGTTTAGCATTTAATTTAAGAAAAATCTAATTTTACAAAAATAAGTAATTTTTATATATTTTTTTTACAAATAAAAAAACGCTTTTGAAAATATGACCTTTTTCACAAAATTTGCTCCCCTATCGATGTTCTTGAGCGGGCGGCGGCAAATTTAGGGGCAAATCCTTTGGAACATGTTTGCTTATGGTTCAAAATTAAAAAAATTTATCTAAGTGGCGTGACTTTTTTTGCCACATTCAGAAACATTAAATTTTGTTAACAAATTCATCATTTTCGACCAATGCTGGGCGTAGGGTGCATACTCAAAAATGTTCTGAATTGGACTATTAAGCCCAAACCACATAGTGAAAGTGCCAGTGACCTGTGGCAGTGCTGTCAAACTTTGTTCTTGGATTTCGCGAAAACGATTTTGTATTTTTAAAAAATTCCTATTGCGTTTCGTTTAAAAACAGCTCTTGTTTATTTAGAAACTTTTCTAATTTCTCCGCAGTGACAAATAGAGGAGATACAAAAACCTGCTTTATCGACATAACGTCGCACTGCGGTCGACACTGCGCTTATGTGATTTAGGCTTTAAGAATTTCTGAAGCTCATTATTTTAGAAAATGCCCAAAAATATTAAAAACCTTTCAAAAACTTGGATATGAAAGTGAATGAAGTAACCCCCCTTTTTGCAAAAAAAAATGCCATTTTCAGGACACGCTTAAAAGTTTTGACTTTAAAAACTATCACTGCTAAACGGCTCTAGATAATTGAAAATAGTTTTCATTCTGAAATTTCGAAAGGTCATAACAATGACGCAACAAAATTTTAAATATATTGTTCTGATAATGAAAAACTTATTGGGAAAAAACCAAAAAAGTCAAGGTAAAAAATTAAAATTTTTAAATTCAAAGTTAAATATTTTTGAAACTATAAGAGATACTATGGTACTTGAAGCATGTTTTTTATTTATCTTATAACATAGATTACAAAAAGTCTAAAATCAGCAAAATCGGTTCACATCTGTAAAAGTTGGACGACAATAAAGCTTTTGTTTACCCGAGATGGTCAACTTTGACACCCTGTGATAAAACAGGGTGGCTACGATACTAATTTTCTAAAAGCATGAATCTTTCTCTTCAGTTCTTGTGAACATTTTTTTCGATTGGAACAGTAGTTTAGAAGATCCATAATTATTACAATTTTTTTTGATTTGGAACCACTGTGCGACCACTCGAACGTGATAAATTCATTGATGGAAATGCCAAATTTGAACTACTTTTATTTTAGAGTTGTGTTTTTTCTGGAGCTGTTAGTAGTTCAAAATTTGGCATTTCCATCAATGAATTTAACACGTGCGTGTCATAGGAAAGATCCGATACTGCTATAAATTTAACAATTTTTCAATAGAAAACTATGCTTGTGCGTCATGTCGCTATGTGTTGTTGTATTTGTTTTATTTTATTTTGCATTA
Source organism: Leucophora obtusa (assembly GCA_949987735.1). Classification (NCBI taxonomy): domain Eukaryota; kingdom Metazoa; phylum Arthropoda; class Insecta; order Diptera; family Anthomyiidae; genus Leucophora; species Leucophora obtusa. The sequence continues at coordinate 27,449,674 of OX465297.1, forward strand.
TCTTATTTTGAATGTAGAGAAAAAAGTCATGCATTAAAAAGTGGATGTCCTCTTTTTGCAGGGATTGGGTGTAGATTTCATTACCATTGTTTTAATCAATGCCAATTGAAAAAAAATCATTGGCATTGAATTGTAATGAAATTTTTTTGACATTCGCATTGATATCAAGTAATGCCAATAAAAAATTCCCAAGTATGATCCATACTGACGTTTCGCACCCTTTTAAACTTTTTGATCAAGACCTCGAAGACGTAAATGAATATCTGTATCTGGGATCTATCATTAATAAATCTGGAGGATGTGCTGCTGACATTCAGTAAGGAATCAGCAAAGCAACCCAAGCTTTAGGCATGCTAAATAAAGTTTGGAAATCACTAAACATATCCCGACGCACCAAAATAAAAAACTTCAATTCCAAAGTGAAGTCAACACTACTTTATGGCTGTGAAAATTGAAACCTTTCCACAAACAATGCTAGAACAACTACAATCGTTTGTAAACAGATGTCTTCGACGCATCCTGAAAGTGTTCTGGTCAGAAACAATTAGTAACGAGGAGCTTTGGTTTCGAACCCAACAACCACTGATCTAAAACATTCGCAGAATCTATAAAAATTCGCAAATATAGATGGCTAGGTCACACTCTTCGTAAACCTCCTGACAACATCACAAGGAAAGCGCTTGAATTTAATCCCCAAAGCAGCTGAAGAAGGGGTCGTTCAAGTAACACCTGGAATGTAACACTATCAATGAGATCCAAGACGGAGGATATAGCTGGAGGCAAATCAAACGTATTGCCGAAAGCAGAGATGAATGGAAGAATCTTGTCGTGGCCCTATGTTCTTCTTTAAGCCCGATAGAAATTTAAATGGTAGAAAATAAAAAATTTTGGGCCACTGTTTCGAGCATTGCTGGCCGTATGTCACGAATAACATGAATAATTTTGGCCTCCTAGTCGTCAATTGTTACTGGTTTATCAGCATAAACCAATGACTTCACGTGGCCACACAGAAAATAATCGAGGGATTTCAAATTGCACGACCTAAAGTAGGGCATACACGTTCAATATTATTGATAAATTTTTCAAAAATTAACCAATCAGAACATTTTATTTTTAAATACTTTGTTCTAATTAGTTGATTTTAAAAACATTGATTAATAATATTGAAGGTGTAGGTTTGCCTTTAGAGACCAATTGACAGGTCCATTACTCGAAATTAACTTATCGCCAAATTTTGATTTGAATAATTCGATGTTTGCTGTCGCCGTATGGCACGTAGCGCCATCCTGTTGAAACCACATCTTCCCCGGATCAATGTCATCCATATTTTCAAACAAAAAATCATTGATCATGGTGTGGTAACGATCCTCATTGAACGTAACGCGAGCTCCGGCTTCATTTTTGAAGAAATATGGTTCAATGATGATGCCACCAGCGTGTAAACCGCACCAAACGGTGCATTTTTCTGGATGTAATGGAGTCTGTAGGGTCTGTTGTGGATCAGTTTTACTCCATATGCGGCAATTTTGTTTATTAACAAACCCGTTAAGCGAAAAATGAGCCTTATCGCTGAACACAATTTTGCGTCCATAAGTTGCGCGATTTCATGACTAATTTTCAAAGTAAATCTGAAAAAATTTCGTAGCGTTGTTCAATCGTCAATCTATTCATGATGATTTGCCAGAGTATACTGACCATAAATGTCAAAAAGTGAGCTCAGTATGACAGTTCGTTTGGCAGTTAAACTTTTCGCAAGTTTTATCGGGCTTAAAAAAACACCCTTTATATATATGGCGAAGGACATTCCTTTGGCTGTCACTTCCAAGCAATTTACTTTTTGGTTTCTCACTACAATTTTTTTAGCCTCAGATCCAGACCAGAGTAATTGTTCTTTTCCGAAATTTATTCTCATCGTTATATTTTGTTACGCATGAGATGAACCTTTTTCGCAATTTGTCCGAGTAAATTGGCATACTGAAGACGACGGCGAACACTGATGGAGATTGATTTAATTTCTAATCTCTGCAGAAATTGCGTTTGAAGATATGAAAGTATCTTTTTTTGCCATCACAGCAATACGTCGATCTGTTTCCGGGCTTGTATTAAACGGTCTACCACGAGCTTTCTCTTTTTTGTCAATGCATTTTAGACAAAATTCAAAGAATTTCCTATATTTCTCTCAATATTTTTCCTTGTTTTCTCATCGTTTGAACTATTTTTCGTTCTTTAGCGCTACAATGTTTTTTTTTCTATTTTGTTAAAAAGTTTGCTTTTAACACACCTTTTTTTGTTAAAATTTAAATATCCTTCTTCTTTTATATTGGTACAACACAAATATGAGTTAGATTTAAATTAAAAAAATTAGAAATAAATCAATTAAAAAAATTAGAAATAAATAAATAAATTTCATGTAGTTCAAATAAAAACCAAGTGGTTGGTATTTTTTTTTGCGATTTAAATTTAGTCTATAGTTTTCGATAAGACTAAAGGGGTTACTTCTACAAACACAAGTGAATTATTTTGCTGTGCGAAGAACATACTGCCATCACCAATTCATTAATAAAATAAAATATAGACGTGCCAGAAAAACAGCAACACGTAACAACTAGGAATACCGATCCCGAAAATTAACGAAAATTGGTCTTGAAAAAATCCCGGGATTTCCGATTTCATTATTTGGCATATTTTATTGGCATATTTTTAACGGACATGTTTCTATTTATTTTATTGATGATTTGCTAAAATCATAACTTCATGGAAAATAATTTTGTCGACTAAAAACAGCAACTTTTTGTTAAATTAGAAAAATCTAACAATCTGCCTTTCTGAAATCAGCAGAGGTATGTGCTTAATATTTTTTGTTAGTTGATTTAAAAAAACTAATATGTAGTCACTAATTATTTTTGATGATTTCAGCAGAGTAGTTTGTATTTGGATTCAATTAATTATAGCCAAATATAACTAAAAATTTGTAGATATGGCAGTGTTTTAGCCACTTTTGGTTAAAAGGTTCTACAGAGGTAAATTGTAAATTGCAATTTGCTTAAATTTAAGTCATTAGTATATTTCTTATATTTCGGAAATTTAACAATTATTTAGTAAACAAGTTCTGTTGATTTCAGTAGTTTTAATTGCGGAACTTTTTTGCTAATTTTTGGTAGTTTTCTCTGCTATTTTTACATACTTATTTCTATGAGTGTAGTTTCTATTTAAAGTCAGATTCACAATGCTGTAGTACTCCACTCTGATTGGATTTTGTTCCTTTCTTTTTTGTACTTATATATTTTTTGTATCATGCTATCTCTATTTTACACACTCCACTCTGCAGCGTGGAGTACTCCAGCATTGTGAATCCGGCTTAATTTATTTAATTTATTCATACTACAAGAAATAATAAGTAGATTTATAATGAATTATTTAAATTTTTAGGGTTTATTTCAGCTATTTACTTTTAAAATTAAAAATATGACGAAACAAGAAAATCCCGAAACCCCGAAAAATTCCGAAATCCCGAAAAACCCGATAAATCCCGGGATCCCGAAAAATCCCAGGATTTAAATTTTCCAAATCACGAATCCCGGGATTTGTAAAAACCAGTCCCGTTCGGCATCCCTAGTAACAACCATTAACTTCTTAATGGATGTTTAGCGAGATGATGCCCCAACACACCAGAAAATTAACGGATGCCGATGGACCAACACGTTCACAAAACAACTATTGCCGTTGCAATGGAAGCGTGAACGATGCACAGTGCTTTGTTCCCATATAACGATTGGACAAAAATAGAAGGAGGGGAGAGAGAGTTTTGAAATTTGTTACACTGACATAGAACCCCTTAGTTAAGAAAAAATAAAATTTTTTGGAAATATCGGTCCAAGGACACGCCCACCTCCCATAGGTCCTGAAATTTAAAAATATTATATTAGCTACATAAATGGACGCAAAATTACAAAAAGTATCCATTGAGATGCACATAAAACTGGAAACGTTTGTGTCTATTTTAATCAAAATCGAAGCAATTACTCTTAGTCCTGCCATATATCCTATATTTTAAAGTCTTTATAAAACCTGCAAAAATTATCTGATTGCCTTGAAATTTAGCACGTGAATTGATATAAGATCAAGCCATATTTGTAATTTGGGTAAAATCGATTCATTAATAAAAAAATGCCTTGCACAAAAAATTGGTTTAAACGCTTAAAATGATTTTTCTAAAACAAAAAAAATTAAATAGGATTAAAATAGGAAACCATGTGAATCCTCCATTGTAGGCAAAGGGAATATTTTTGTGGAACATTTTGACATTCTAACTTTTCAATTAAAGGGACTTTTTTGGCCCCTTTTTAAAAGAGACAAAAACGACCCGTAAGTTGAAGAGATAGAGGATTAAAATGTTCCGCAAAAATAGTTGTCATGAAATTCTACTATAAGTCTTTGAAGACATCAGTATTGAAAATTTAACTTAAGTGCCAGTAATAAGTAAAAACTTAAAATGTGTTTCAGGTTTAATTTCGCACTTATTCAGAATTGGCGCTCAAATGTCCCACAAACCTGGATTTTATGGAGAAACCATGGGAATCTTCCATTTTAGGTATAGGATGTGTTCAGCGAACTTATGTAAAACACTACAAGGAACATTTTTGTGGAAAATTTTAACATTTTTAGAGGGTTAGAATGTTTCACAAAAATGTTCCTCGTAGTGTTTTACATAAGTCCGCTCAACATATCCTATACTTAAAATGGAAGGTTCACATGGTTTGAATACTAAACACTCTTAAATGCTTGAAATTTGATTAAAAATCATGAATTTAGGAATTTCAAAAAACATATTTTTTTTAAATTTGTGGTAAAAAATAGTAACTAATTTTCTAATGATCTATTATATAACAGTATAAACTTATGCGGCAAATAGCAGAGTAGGAAAATATACTCTGACGAACCGTACTTTTAGAGTTGTGTACCGCACATCGCGAACACAGTACACAAGCATATTGCTTGCGTAGAAATAACATACGATATTCTCTCCAATTAGTGTTTGTGTTTATACAAACAACCTGAATTCGGTACGCTACGGGGTGTGAATATGTGTTGAAAGTACAGTACATAATCGCAGCGTTTGCGCTCATCAGACAATCGTAGTGTACCGCATTCGGTTTCTGTACAAACACACAACCGCTAAAACGATAGATACGGTATGTGTTCCTTGGCCGTACCCTACGCTAAATGTTATGTACAGTATATTTTCCTACTCTGGCAAATAGACTATGCAAGTCACTTGCACAATATCGAGTTTGTTCAAGTCACCTTACTCGCTACACACCATTCAAGAAAACTGTGCAATATTCATTTTAACTCACACGTAGCAGCAGAAACATGTAGCGGATTGTTATTTCTATGAGGGAATATTAGTCTTTAAAAGCTTTATTTAACACTTTGTGCAGGCCAAAATACCTGAAATTCGTTGGGACGTCAATAAATTTATATTAACATTTTTTACTTTAGGTAAATTTTAATTTAATTTTTTTATCCGTATTTATGATGTTCACTCTTCAAAAATTACTGCTGAACTGTGCTAATTTCAGCATACACCGCGCAAATGACTTGCACAAGTTCTAAAATATTGCGTAAAAATCAAAATCGTTTTGATTTTTACTATAGTCTAAAAATATACTTGTACAAGTACACAAACCAGGCCACAAACTGTTCAACTGACCTGCACAAACTCATTATTGTGCAAGTAACTTGAGTACAAAAGTACTCAAGTTACTTGCACTCAAGTTACCGCTTTACAAAAAAAGGAAAAAAAAAAATATTTAATTTTATATAATTTTTTTTTATACTCCATCAAACTTAAGTAATTTTTGGATTTTCAAAAAAAAAATGTCTTTTTAGGAGAAATAAAAAATAATAAGTTTGCAAAGATATACTAAAATCTATATTTTAGTATAACTAAAAATATATTGAAATAATTAAAAAAAAAATCTTCGAACCAGTTAAAAAAAACGTATTTTTTAGAATTATTTTCGTGAAACAATTAAAACCCATTTTTCTGTTCAGTCATTTATGTATAAAATTCTCTGAGTTTAGCGCCCTCTCGTGGCGGCGAAAGCAGCCACACCAACTATTTATTTTCACATTTATTTGAGTAACTTTATTATCTTTAAAAAAATGAGTCTTTAATCTTAATTTGAGACAACATTTTTGTTGATTTTTGTACATGGGACGAAGCATTGTGCGATGTTTCTAAAGAAATTCGATCGGTCTGCATATGGTTAGATTCCACAGTCTAACGGCATGTTGAGACACGCTTTAGAGTATCGCAAAACAAAAATGATCAACCGTTATTCCTTATTAATAGAATCAATACGGATCACAAGATAACCTTCTTCTTCGGCGACTCACGGCGAACTCGTCGTTACTAATTTAAATTGATCGTGCGTGCCATAGTTTTATTATTATTTTCATTGTCAAAGTAAACTGTTAGGAAAAAAGTTGAACTTCGATATTTAAGATAGGGTTTCCAAGAATAATATAAATTTTTTCGTAAATTGACGCGGTGTATCTATTATTATGATCATGTGTGTATATCAGATATTTTTGTTCCATTTTCTTCTGATGAAATTTGTTTTACATTAAGCGTGTTAAACAAACAAATTTTAAATATTAAAAAAATATTAACTTAGTAACCTTTTAGTGCTGGAAGTACTTCTTCATTTTGTGTAATAAAAAAGAAAATCTTTTAAAATTTTTGAAAAAAATCGGTTTCTAACCACTATAAGTGTCGGCCTAGAATAACAGCGCAGAGGCTAGCGATTATCGCTCTGAGAAAAAACATGAGCATGTGTTATATATAACAAGGAGACTTTATCCCACTCATATGTCTCTTAGTTTCCCAGCAAAACTTTGGTAATGGGTGCGACAAACTCATGCATTACCTTGTAATGTGTACTCCTTGCAAGTAAAATTATTGTTCAACATAAAGTAATTGGTTACCGATAATTGGATACATTTGTAATGTATAATCCTTACCTTGAGCATTATTTAGAAACACAGAGTAATGAGTTACCTATAGTTGATTACATAATGCATTATAAATAAATATAAAGTAATTACTATTACTAAATACATTGTTTTAATATAAAAATTATTTACTTAGATAATTTTTTTTTAAATTGTGTAATTATAAAGTTTGGGGTTCGGGAATTCCCGAGAAATTCCGGGAAAAGTTTGCCGGGAATTCTCGGGAAAATAATATATTTTTCCCGGGAAAACGGGAAATTTTAAAAATATTAAATTTTTTCAATTTTTTTTGTTTCGAATAGGATTTTTTAATTTTAGTCATAAAAAACATTTTAAATACCAAAACAAAAATGTCATTAAGTGTGTTTGGGTACCCAAAAATTTGTACAAATTCGTACAAATTTGTACAAGTTTTTACTGGAAGGTGTTTGTTTACACAATTACTCAGTAAGGAGAGAGGAAAAATAGAGAGTAAAGTGACAGTTCAATACCACAGAACTTACAAGTTTTTACTGGATAAATTTTTGCTAGTAAGAATTTGTAAGAAAAAAAACATATGATTGAAAACATATGATTGAAGAAACAAAACATTTGTCTAAATAATTTTGAAATAATTTTTTGTAAAAATAAAAAATATTTAAATTTAAGCTTATTTACGATGGAAGGAGTAAGTAAGTGATCATTTTATTAGGTTTTATTTATTAATCCAATAATTTGAATAGAATTATTTCGCAATCAGCTATTTTAATAACTATTGCCAATTTAGCTATTTTGTCGGCAAATCTAGCGATATTTCAACTCGTTTAGCGGGATAAAATATAATTTAGCTATTAGCGGGAAAACTAGCGATTTTTCTTTTTAAGACAATCTGGACATTTTTTTTAGCATTTTTTACATTTATTTTCTTGATAGAATTTTTAAATCATTATTATTCAGCGATTTATCGGTAAATTTTTATAGAAAACAAAAAAGTTCGAAAAGTGTGGCGATGTATCAATAATTTTTTAAGAAAGTTTTAAGAAGTTTGAAAAAATATAGCTATTTTTGTGAAATTTTTCAACAGAACCTAAAAAGTTCGTGAAATTTAGGGATTTGTCGCTTTTTTATTTTTTTATAATTTAGATAGTTTTTAGTGATTTTTTAGTTTGATTTAGCGATATTTTTAGGAAAGAAGTTGGCAGCAGTTTTTTACTAATTCTTACAATTTTTCTGTTTGCGAACATTTTTAGATATTTTTCTTTTTGAGAGTAAATTTCGTCTTACTCTCTGTAAATTTGTTACTGAGTAATTTTTACTGGACTTTACTGGAAAAGTACCCAAACATACCTATTGTTAAAATCTTTTAAAAGGGAATACATTTATTTGACACACAAATAAAATTTTTGCCAAGTAATTAGGAGCTTTTCAACTAATAAAGATTTTTCGCATAACTTATTCAAAATTGAAGTAGTTAAACCTAAAAACTTGGTAAAATGTTTAAAAGAAATATGAAAAAAGCTTTGTTTCTTACAAATAATCGCCCTTACTATCTAAATTTTTCAAATGTATAATTTAGGTAAAGTCGACTTTAGTTAAAATATTGGGTGGCAGCATACCTTGACTTGGTTTATTTTTGGAGCATTCTGATGCTCCATTAATGATTAATGGTTAATTTATTTTCAACAAATCAAAATATTTGAAAATATAAATATTTTTGTAAGGTTTTCATACACAAAATGAACAAAACCGTTTGATTAAAAATAAAGTCGACTTTAAATTTAAAATACTCTTTTATATTAAGGGCCAATAATTTTATAAGTAACGTTTTCATTAACAAATGTGAAAAGAAAAGACTGGTTAACGGTGGTATCTAAATTTGGTTATCCGACATCTAAATTTGGTTCACAAAAAAAAAAAAAATTGATGGTCATGCAACTTGAAGAAAACAACAACAAGAACAACGTTTCAGCTAAAATTAGCAAAGTACCCGAAGAAAAAAGTGTAAGCTGAATAGGCATTAAAGGTTTTATGGTAGGGCAAACATTTCCTGAAATGGTATCCAAATTAGCCGCAGTTAATCCGCACCATAACTAGATTTTCGTTTATTCGAGAAAGTTTTTATAATAAAAACCTGGCATTGCAAAAAAATGAAACCGATGTAAAGAACATTATATTAAATTACTACAATCATGTAAAAGATATCATGATAAAAGAAATATCGAGCAATATTTCTAACAATAGGAGATTTACTTTAATATTAGATGAATGGACAAGAATATCACAAAAGAGATATTTGAACATATGTATAAATGGAAATAATTCATTTTATAACCTGGGGTTGGTTTATATATCAGCTGATGATTCTTCTGATGAAATAAGAAGAATTGTAGAAATAAGACTAGTAGAGTTTTATTTGTCTTTGGAAAATAACATTGTGGCCACCGACAATGACATTGTGGCCACCGACAGTTCAGTAGTAGGTGCTTTCTGCTGGAATCATGCAATTCATTTGGCAGTACTGCGAGTAATTTATGTGAAATCAAATGTTCAACATTCTGATATTTTTTACTTTGAATTCTCACTACACAGAAAGCATTTGTACTGAAATAGTTTTTTTTAACAAAAATTACTTATATAGGTGGTTTTCATTAACAATTTAATTCAAAAATATTTACCGGGATCAAATTTTTTCATTCCCGTTTCCCGGGAAATAAAAAAGTCCGGGAAATCCCAAACCCTAGTAACTAATTACTATTTCAGTCCTTATAATTATATGCGTAACCAATTATTCTTAGCCTCTTAGTAATCATATGGGTAACCAATTACTTTTTTAATATCTATCTGCAACTAGGTAACCCATTACTCTTCATTTTTTTGTAAGTATACTGGTAACAATGACACATTACTTTGAGGCTCATCGCCTGTAAAATTCATCAGTGAAGTAAGGTGTACAGTAACCAGTCCAACTCTTTAACCAGTCCATTACTTTACCCATTATTTGGTAATGTGTGGTTTTGCTGGGTTACTGCAAACATAATATACAATGCTAAACGATGAACTAACGAGCTACTAATAATGTTCAATATCTCAGTTGAATAAAAAAAACAAAATTTTAATAATTTAAAATTTTTTTTTTTTTTTTTTTTGCAAAAAAATAGAAAAATAGTTAGAAGAGCCATTGATTGCCTTTGTTAGCTGTACTCTTTGATATTACAAAATGTAGTGAACACCGGCAAAAATAACAATAGAGTTGACAACATTGGTGAGAGTATGAGAAAGAATAAATATAGTGTTTCCAATTCGGTTAATCGATTAACCGATTCCTCGATTAATCGCCTTTATTTCGGTTAATGTCGAAACAAATAATTTAAAACTCAAATAATTATTCGACCCGAATAATCGGTTAAAATTGGTCGATTAACCGGTTACATTTTTAATATGAAATTTTTCCTTAATTTTTTCCCAAAACTTCACAATTTTCTTAATCTGGGCTACAAAATTACCAGAAAAGCTTAGAAAAAACAAATACTAACTAAAATAGCATCAAATTCTTTAAAAATCGTGTGAAATAGGTCCTTAAGCCTTTAATTACCTTTTTCGAGCAACCGCAAACAAGTCGACATTGTACCATCAGACTCCCAATTTTTAATAAAATTTTGCGCAAATGTTTTAAAAAAAATATGTATCAAAGTTTCTATTTGTAAAAAAGCCTTAAGAACATAGCAAAAGGCCAAAATGAAGGTGTTTTTTTAAAACTTCACAAAACACACGAAAGACACGACTGGCTGGAGGATGCTTTGTCAAATAAAATAGACAATTTTGCATTACTGTTTCAATTCTTTTAAAAATTTAAACTAATATAAATTATATCTCCATGTCCTTTAAGACAAGACTGCATTTGTTTTAAAACTGTTACACAATTAACATGCTAATTCTGTAAGAACTTTAACTTTTCTTATTTTTCCTAAGAAAGTGTACATACACATCGGTTCAAAACCACATCAATTCTAAAACATGTTCCACTAGAGCAACATTGAACCCGAACCCGTTTCAAGGAATATAAATTCGAATTAAAACAAATAACCTAAAGTTAAAAAATTTTAATTTATATAGAATTTGACTTCTGTAACTGCACACTCAGTGAATTGTCTATATGCTATTGATGAATTTATACACTGATTCAATTAAGTTTCGCTGGAATTCGTCTATTGAAACTTTTAATTGAATTGATGCAATTTTCATAAAATTTTATGAAGAATTTCATATTATTTATTAAAAATGTTATACACTCAAAAAAGTTTTTTTAGAAAGAGAGTCATAAAAATTGTGAAGCTTATTCATAAAATTTAATAAATTTGGCTTTTACTTTTTGAAGAAAACTTCATTAGCTTAATGAAAATTTTGTTTACAGCTCGTCCGATAAAATTCTCTCAGAGTAAGTACGCTCAATCTTTAAGTTATTTTTTTACTGTTAATGGCCTTTAGTAACGAAAAAGATACAGAGAAACAAAGTAAATTGGTATTCTCAATTAACTGAAATTAATCTCAAAGAGAACTCAAATTTTTTTATCGATGACTTTAATGAAAATTTCGTAGCTGTAGGAAGAATCTTATTAAAATTTAAAAAACTTTAGGTATAGCATTTCTTTAGCCCTTTCAGACCCAGCATACACGATTGTGAGATGTGATGTTTTCTCTTAAAATTACAAATATTTTCAATACTAATAGGTTTATTTAGATGAAAAATTTCAGTTATACTTTTAGCTAAATTATATTTCATAAAATATGAATTGACACCAGGAAATTTTAATAGTTTTAGTACCATTTTACATTAAAGTTATAAAATGAATACATTTTTGCAAGCTAGTTGGGTCTGAAAAATTTAAATGCAATATTAAATTTTATAGTGATTGATTAAAAATCACATTCAAAGAAATTTTGTATCTAAGCTTTTCAGATTTTTAAATTTTTTTGTAAATAAAAAATATACGTTAAGTAATCGATATGTAACAGTTTTAGGTTAGCTGTTCTTAACTTACTAATATTTTAGTTCTTTCTGCCATCTTCAACGAAATTTTAGTAGATTTAGCAACATTTTTACAGACCTTTTTTTAAAAAAATCTCAGATCCCGAAACTTTTCAACCTTCGAATATGAAAACGTTTTTATTAAATACATCGCATGCATATATGACGTTAATATTTAATGAAAAGAGTCAGCTTTTTGTGTTTTAATTAATAAAAAATTAATGAAATACCTTAATTTAGCATTAAACGATTAATCGATTAACCGCCAATTTTCTCGAACAACCGACCCGAATAACCGGTTAATCCATTTTAGTGATTTTTCGAATAATGCATTAACCGGTTAACCGCCTATGTCGAATAATTGGAAACACTAAAAAAATGGGAGAATAACAAAAACCGCCATTAAAATAAAATGTTTTAAATGTCAAAATGTATTGAAAAAATCACTGCGCTCTTATGCTGGGCCAACACTAAATTATATTTGGTGCATTTGAAACACCCCGACTAAAAAATATATTATATAATCATATATCACCATATATAAACCCATATATACGTCCATATCTAATTTCATCCGAATATTGGAATATATAATTATATCAAGCGAGATAAGCATGTTATCAAACCTGATACAATTTGATCCGAAAAATGGGTCTATCTAACTTCATCAAATTATATATTAATACATATAATTTGATGAAGATTTTCAAATAAAATTTTAGTAAATATTGTTGAGATCACTTCCCAATCAGAAAAATACAAACGGGAAAGCGATGGCAAAGCACTTTAAGAGGTGGTACAAGTACTGGCAAAAAGTGCTTTCCCATTCCCAAAATGATAACATCATTAGACAAAAGGACCGGCTGTTAAAAAAGCGACGGAAAAGCACTGGAGAAACAAAATTTGTGAACATTGGCAAAACGCTGGCAAAACCAATAAATAGGTGGTCTGGAAATATATTTTCCAAAATAAAATTTAAAAAAAAGTTCATATGAATTTTTTTGGTCCTGACGTGATTTGAACCCAGGCCGTCGGATTGGCAGACTATTGCTCTACCCACTGAGCTAACGAGACTTATAATATTTGATAGCTAAACACATAAATGAGTGATAATCGCTGGACAACTACTGGATGTGCGAAAAAGCTAGCACTGGCAAGCAGTTTTTTGGAACTAATAAGCCAGCGTTGGGAGAGCAAAAAAAAAGTTGGTCTTAAAGGAGCTTTTCCACAAACAAAAAAATTTATTTTATAGAACAAAAAAATTTTAAATTGAAAAATTTTTGTTAATAAACTTGGAAATAGCTGACAAAATAAAACATTACAAAAATTTGTCGGAACAACTGTCTTATAAAATAAAAAAATAACTTTCAGAATTAATTTTTTTTCACGGAAAAAATAACTGAACTTAAACCATATTTATTTCAACATATGCTTTTCTAATTTTTATTTTTAAATTGTAAAATTGCAATTAAACTTTATAAAATTTTGTATAATTAGATATCATGTCAGATATAATTATATATAAAATTAATACAATTTTCTATTAACTTTGTTATATATTTTGATATCCCGAGTAAAAAAGTTTTGATATAATCATATATTATTTTATGTAATTGCATATAGTAACTTATAGTTACATATGGCCACATAAGCTTTTAAATTCAAGCAGATATACTTTTATATAGTCATATGTTAGATATCTTTTCCTCAAAGGTTTTAATATGGAGACATATGTGATTTTATATTATTACATATTGGCCTAAATATATATGTATGTGCTATATATAAGTACATAAAGTAACATATAAAATATATAATTACATGTGTGTTTATATATAATTTAGTATGACACTATACATAATAATATAAAACTATGTGGATCCATATAAGAAATATTTTATAATTTGTATTAGTTATGATTATATATTGACGAATATGAACCCATATATAACTTATAACGTTCTTTATAAAATCATCTATAATTATATATCATCCCACATAGGCAATTTTGTCAAAGTGATTTTATATAAAAATATATAAGGTCCATATAAAACCGTATTGTATTATATTTGGTTCCATGTTATCAATGATTTTAAACTAGTTTTAGATTTAGTAATTACTAGGGATTAGCGCGTGACACGAAATGTTCGTGAGTCACGTTATTCACACGTGATCGTGAGTAATAATTACTATACTTAAGTGATTCGTGCGTGAGCGTGAGTAAGAATAACCCGTGCATGATTCGTGTGTGAGTTTATTTTTTTGCATCATATGTTTTTAGTAATTTTTACTGTTTTGCGTGAGAATTTTCTGATTGTAAGTTTTTAATATACTCATGTGTGCTGAGGAAGAAACGAAATGCTCGTGCGTGAGTAATTTGTTTTTTTTTTTGAGCATGAGTCAAAAATGGCTTACGCACCGCACCCATAACATTAACAACACTAAATCTTTAATACGAAATTCTCTATACTATAACGTACACTTGACTGATTTCTTATATCTTGGTTGTATATCATAATCCTATTAACTTTAAAATTTCAGTGTTGTTAGCTTTATTTTACAATTACTAAATTAAAAGAAATTTTTTTCATGTTTATTGCACTGTCATGATACATCTGGATAAAAGTAATGGAAGATTTATCGAAATTATAAGATCTCCAGCAGGCCTGGGGTTAATCATTACATTTTGTAATTAATTACACATGCAATTACACAATTACATGTAATTGTAATTGAAAAAAAACTCATCTATAATTACATATTATTTGTAATTGCAATTCAAAAAAAAAACAATTACAATTACAAGTAATTGATAATTTTTTTTTATTTAAAAAAATAATTTTTGTATGTACATATATTGTTAGATATGGTCCTATATAATATGATAAAAAGGTTAATATTTAGATATAATTGTATCAAACTATGTCCACTTTTATAACATTTTATATAATTTTATACAAAAAGATATAATTTGATGTAATTGGATGAGGACAAAATTCGGATACAATTGTATCGAATTGCATAAAATTGTATCAAATTGTACCAAATTGTATACAATTGTATACAATTCGATACAATATGATACAATAAGACGTTCTCATTTTTCGGATATAATTATATCTAATTACATAAAAGATTATATATAATTAAATATAACTTCATATGGCTCCATATCATTTTTTTTTACTTGGGATAATATGGTTTATAAAAGCTTATATGCCATTATATATAATTATGTATGAACTATATTTGCAGATTTCTTAATATATGGCTGGAGACCAAATCGCATATAATTATATATAACGTTATATCAAACATATTTATAAAACCAAAGTATTAATATAAATCTATATGGTTATATAAAGCCACGCATATAAACATTTAAATTTATATCAAATCATATAAGATTATATGAAAACTTTTTTAGTCGGGACGTTACTTTTTTATAAAATTTTTTAGATTTAATGGAAATTCAACTCTTTTTCTCTATATTTTTATTTTAAAACAGAAACGAAAATAGCATGGTTCACCAGATTAAGAAAATCATAAAGCGCTATATATCAATTATATCCGTAGCGGATTTCTCTGGTAAACCTGCTCAATGTTTCCTGGCGAGAAACCGCATATGCATCGACGTTGCATTTAACTTGGACTCAAGCACGCCGTACCATCGTTAAAAAGGAGTCATACTATATTCAGAATAAGTGGTTCATTTGAAGTATGCTAAATAAAACAAACCATTTACATAAAAAGTATGTTTAAATGTATATTTTTATTAAATTTTTTATACGTACATAAATTGCATTTACAAATAAATTTTACACATATATTTCTTTATTTTAATTGCAAAAAAGTTAATTCCAAAAAGTGTTTAAATACATGATTTGTTCGTATTAAATGTTGAATTTATTCTTATTACAAAATATAGCAGTTTAAGTTATTTTTAATGTCTCGAAATTAATTATTTTTGTTTTCGTGAAAATTTAATGTAAAGAGGACATACAATAATAAACAAATGTGTTAACAAAAATAAAGTGTAAAAAATATGATATGAACATATAAGAGTAATTATTTTAAAGGAAAAAAAGTAATAAAAAAATAATTATAGAGAAAAAATAATTAATACATATATGGGAAACAAACAAAATAACTCAAATGAAAAAATTAAATGCAGAATGAAAAAAAAATAACAAAATTGTTTTGTTTTAATATTGATAAAAAATATTTTTTTAACTAAATTTGTTTTATATTTTTTTTACTAAATTTAATTTTTTTTTTTTTTTTGACAAAAAAATTAATATTAGAAAAAAGTGTGTGTTGCATAAAGAAAATGTTTATTTTTAAAGCTTTTATGATGTTGACTCCTTTAAATACCTTTTTGGAGTGTTTGTTAATAATTTTTAAAAAGTCGAAAAATATTTTAAATCTGAAGTACTGAAATAAAACCAACATCGTTTATACTTAACCTAATTGGCTTAAATAAGGTGGGTTTGTTTTTATTATTAAGATTCTATTTAGCCGAAATTTTATATGGAAAACAACACCAATGTGTTAGTTAAAGTCCTAGTTAGTATCTAACTGTACATTAGAGCGTACCACCTTACAGGCAAAAAAAAGTGCGCCGTACACCCTCCAATATGAAGTATTTTTGCAAGGAGATTTAAAAAAAAAATTTTTTTGCCGAACGTAGGGGTCGCCATTTTACATTTTTCGTTATATCTTTGGCGTTTACAGTCGGATATTAAAGTATGATACATCGATGTTTTCTCTCGAGGAGACCAGTGTTTTGCTCAAGTAGTAGTTACCCACCAGATCTCAGTTGCTACCACCCTAATGTATCACCCTAGTGTCAGAAAATTAAAGCTCGCAAAAAATCATTGAACTTTTGCTAAGGGAGTTTTTCGATAAACCCAGTAGAAATTTATTTTTATATTTGGGTTGCCGAACGTAGGGGTCACCTTTTTAAATTTTTTTTCGTTGGATTTTTCCTTTATAGCAAAACACTGGTCTCCTCGAGGCAAAACATCGATATATCACACTTTAAAATCCGACTTTAAATGTCGAAGCTATAACGAAAAATTGAAAAGGCGACCCCTACGATCGCGAAATTTTTTTAATTTTTTTTGTGAAATTGCCTTGCAAAAATACTTCATAATGGAGCCCAGCAAAATCTTTCATTACCAAATAAGTGGTTATATAATAGAAATTCGTAGCTCCGCACAGCTAATTTTTTGGCGTCTAAACTCATTAAGTGGTTAAACATATGCTTACAAAAAGTTGAATTATAAGTGGTGATCCGATTGCTTACTTGATTTTTAAAAATAAGGAGTTAAGCAAATACTGTTAGCTTAAGGAAATACATTCAGAAAAATTTAAGTTTTCTCTAGTGTGTAATTTTAGGACTCGTCATAAAAATTTAAACATAAAACATATTTACATATAATAAATAAAAATTTATAAAATTTAACTGTGTAAAAGTACTTATGTATTTAAACTATTACGAGTAAGTCATTACTTTATATATAGAAACAATGAATACAATAGGCCGTTATTAGGAAGTCATTATTTTATATTATAAAATAATGCAAAAGGCAATGATATATCATTTTTAGTAAAGCAGATAGTAATGAGGTGTCATTACCAATATTTTGCTGGGAGGATGTACGGCGAACTTTTTCTACGCGGTACGGTCTACTGTACATACAGTAATCGGCCCTAAGATATTTTTAGTAAAGAACAATTTTAGGATTTTTCCGAGAGTAAATTTTAAAAATTTCCTAAAGAAAATTTTTTAGATTTTGGATTTATTTCCCTTAGATACATTCTAAGATTATGATTTTCCTTTAGCTAGTGTCTATAAATGCAATAAAATGTGTAATGAAATTTGAAAATAACACACAAAGCAACAATAGCAAATACAATTTTGTTGTTGCTTTGTGTGTAAATTTCGAATTTCACTACACATTTATTGCATTTGTAGACACTAGGTTACAGAGATTTTTATTTTGTATCTTAAAGAAATCTAAGATTTTCATGCATTTTTATTTCAATATTCGAGATAATCTTGCAAAGAAAACTCTGTTTCTGAGACAAAGCTGTAACTCTCGATTTACACTGTATTCGTTTTATGCGAATTTAAATATTCGAGTCCAACTTTCGAATAATGGAGGGAAATCCTCGATTTAATTTGGATTTTTGTTTAAAAATACAAAAAATTACCCAAGTTAAGGGAAATGTACTTAAAATAAATTTTTTGTAAACAAAGTACTAAATGGCAACCATTAGTAAGTTAAAAATATGCCAACAATTTGACAAATATTTTAAGTTTGTGTTAGTGTGTCATCTTGAAAATAGAATAGAACCTATTACGACGTCAAATCGCCGGACGACATGGCGACATGTTACTTCCCATACAAAATATATGAAAAAGCAATTCTCGTTGTCTCTAAGAGTTTAATCACAACTGTGTCGATTGGCGTTTAGAAAAAATGAAAGCAAAACAAGAATATGGTTGTATTTTTTTTCGCCACAATCCTTCACCAATTTAATTGGTTTTGCATTACTTCTTGTTGTTTTACATTTTTTTGTATATAATTTTGCTTTTTTGCCATAAATTATGTATTTTTATTTTCAATTATATTTCTTCTGTCAAAAAAATACATTTTTTGTAAACAAAGTACGAATTTTTGCAACTCTAATACAAATTTCTGCAACTCTATTCCCTTAACTCTTTCACTACCCTTGTACACTACAGGGTACACATATTTAAAAGAACGTATAAAATTTAATAGTTAAAAGAAAACTTTATACTTTTTGCAAATAAAGCTGCGTTTACATCTGCACCGAAATCCCGAGATTTCGATATTCACCACTCTGAAAAAACAGTGAAGATATGCGTATAAACTTGAATTTTCTGGAAAATGTATTTATTAGAACTAAATATATGTACTTTATTCAAAATTGAACATCTATCAGCTTTCCTTCATTGCTTTTTCAGAGTGGTGAATATCGAAATCTCGAGATTTCGGTGCAGATGTAAACGCAGCCTAAGTTTATTAGGATCTTGTATTTCAAATAAAAATCATTATATGTATAAGCAGTTCAACATGGCAATATGGTCGCGATATTTGTTAATGTAGTTAAATTTTTTGAATATACCATAATCTCCGTGAAAAGGGGGTTTTGGTGTTTCTCCTAAACTAATGAAGATAGATAGTTGAAATTTGGCATAAGCTTTATTTTATGACGAGAGGAAAACCCACCAAAAGGATTTTGGGCTACTCGAATGTTTAAGGGGTAAAACAGGGCTCAGAAGTTTGAAAAAATCGATTTTCGAACGTCATTTTTGGAGGATAGGAGAGGGAGGAGGCAAAATATGATACATATTTTTATCTAATTTGAGGACTCTTAACAAGAATCTGAAGTCAAAATAACGATACATACGCAAACAAAAAGTCGGTAGTGAAAGGGTTAATTAGTTAAAAATATGGCAACAATTTGACAAATATTTTGAGTGTGTGTTAGTGTGTCGTCGCGAAAATAGAATAGATTCTATTACGACGACAAATCGCCGGACGACATGGCGACATTTTGCTTCCGATACAAAATATATGAAAAAGCACATGTCGTTGTCGACCCAGTTCTGATTAATCTCTAAGGCTTGGGCTTGCCAGATCGAAATTGGCAAAAAGCTTGATATTCAGAGGAAAAAGCTTGATTTTTCTTGACATTAAAAAAAAAGGCTTGATTTTTCTTGACAATTTAAAATCCAGTTAAATTAGCAAAAAAAATTGCTAAATTTACTTTAAAATTTAAATGATATTAATTTGTACAGATTTTCTATATTCTTTGTACCACATTTTTTAAAGAAATGGGCCCATATGTTGTCAATGGATATGTCTTCTGTCAATTCTTCAAAATTTCTTTTCATTCAAAGAAAGACTTTTTATGCTTTACTACCATGGATACAGTCATTTATCCGTAAAAATTAGTCATGGTACATTTAAAAACAATTAGTTTTTTTTGCTAATGGTTAATTTTCTTGATTTTTCTTATCAATTTGATGGAAAAATTTATAAAATTCCGTTTTAGCTTGACAAATGACATTTTTTCTTTATTCTTGACACGCATTGAAAAATCTTGACAATCAAGCTAAATCAAGCCCGTCTGGCAACCCTACTAAGGCTGCATTTATTTTATGTTCGTAGTCTGATTGAGTAAATTTCGAAAATATGATTATATTTAATATTATGCAGTTGCCAATGATCGAAATGAAATTAAAATTTAAAAGAAAAATTCTTAAGCTACGGTAACACTAAATTACATTAAAATTCTCTTAAATAGAAAAATTTCCATTAAAAAAATCGATTTTGAAAATTATATACAATAATTATGTGTCCATTATGTTCCATTTTACTGCACAATAGGACAAAATTAAATATAAATTTTAAATAAAATCAGCCATTTGGCTTAAAAGACTGAATTTTTACAAAGCTGTGTTGTATCCTAAATTTTGGCGATGGACTATACAGAAAACTTAAAAAGAAAACTTAAAAAGGTAGATACATTTTTTATGATCCCACTTTAAAGAACAGATTTGCAATATGGCACTTCTCAATAAAATGAGCTTTGTATCAAATTTTATGACATTTTCAGAAACTCCCCAAAAGTAATATCGACAAGTTTGGTTACACTAAGATAATTATTTCGGTAAAATTAACTGCAATTGCAGTTAAGTGTAAACTGTAATTGCATTTAAATTTACTGATACTGCAGTGAATTTATAACTTGATATATATTTAAGTGCAATTTTACTCAATTAATAAATGCTTTGTAAAGTTATAGCAGGTTTACAAAACGTCATTTGTATACAAAATTTGTTCAATAAACTTCCTATAATTTTACAAAGCGTTTATGAATTTAGGGGTTAGTGTAGATAGTTTTAACCGCAATTGCAGTTAATTATATCAACATAATTCCCTGAATATAAAATTTTAAATTTTTTGTCGTACAATAGAAATTTTTAATGGACTTATTTCAGAATGTTTCCGCCCTTGCGAATGGTATATCACACCTTATCATTTTTATGACGATGTATGATATATTATTTGCTTATGGGAAGCACAGCTGAGTGCTACCGGACGCGTCACAGGTTGCGGATAGTGATTCCGCAGAAATGTGGAGTAGCTGCCAATGGCAGCCGCGGACAGTCAGCGGTTACAAGGGGAGAGTCTCGGAGGGTCTTTCGAGCTCCCAATAAGTCCCGAGTTTGCCTATGATCCTTGTAACGTCGTGGCGAGCAATTGGCGCCAACCAAAAAACCAATATCCCAACCGACCATGGGCGGTATAACCCTATTGGCGCTTGGATTAAATCCCTGCGCAACCACTGCAGGCCTGGAGGCAATGTTGGCAGCCCCAACACCAGGATCGGATGCTTTGGCCCAATCAGCCATTCATCTTAAACCAAACATGATTACCGAAACCGTATCGCGGCCCTATGCTCCTTGCAGGAGTAAAAGGAACAAATATATATATATTTCAGAATGTTATAAATGTTGATGAAACTGAAAACTGAGCTGAGGTTTCGATAAAAATATTCTAACAACTCCCTCAAAAAATCAGTGAAAAATTCCAAAAATTAAAGGCGTAGATGGAACCGTACCTATGTTATTACAATAAGAGTACATTGAAATATCCGAATTCGTCTTTTATTTTTAAATTCTAGATAACTCCGTATAGCTCTAAGCCGTGCAGGTCTAGGGTCAAAGTTTCGGAAGTATGAAAAAATAAAAAAAAGAGTTTTTTTCTTACATCGTGTGATACATCGTGTGATACATCGTATTTCATATAATTCAATTATTTGAACATGATTTTGAGAACATTTTTTAAACTGGTAAAAGGATTTTTAAGATATCGTGATTTTTGTTCGATTTCAGCGAAATTTTCACTATAACTCGGAAACTGTTTGGGTGATTTTGAAATATTTTTTGTATTCTAAGGGGCTAATTTTCTAAAACACTTCGGTGAAGTGTTGCGTTATTTCTATAGAATTTGTTTTTGTTACAAAAACAATTTACATTGAAAATTCCCTTCACTTTACCCAAGTGGTTTACGAAATTGGGTAGTTAATTAGAATACTGAATTTGATTAGAAACGTTGTGTCTTAAGACAATTAAAATACTATTTTTTGGATTTGTTTCAAAATTTAGAAATTTTGACCTTAAAAGTGGATGGAGTTGTCCGATTGGCCCAAAATTTTCAATTTGTGGCATAATAATCCGCTCGAGTTTCGTTAAATATTTCCCTAATGTCCATACAATACAATATACAGTAAAATTCGTTTAAGACGAACTCTTGGTTAAAAAAAACAAATTTAAAAGTCCCGACGTTTTGGCAGCATTTCAATATAAAAACAAAAACATCTGTCAAACTCGCTTAAGACGAATTCTCGGTTAAAACGAACTGTTTCTGATGATCCCACAAATAAATTTTTATATAATTTTCCATTTTTAATATGAATTCCACAAAATTGTACATTTTTTTGGTGTTTTGAGAAATTTCAATCCGAACGCACGGACATTTTTATTGCACCATTTATTTAAGAATTGCGCAATTTTTAAAATTGTTTTTAGGAATTTAGTTCATATCTATAAAATTTAGTCGCCAAATCCTCAATGCCACACGCTCTGTGGTTGTTACTATATAGACAATATACATTCGTAAAGTGACCCACATTTTGTTGCATAGTTTTGTTTTGTTATATAGAAAACCACATCAGTTTGTAAGTGATTTCTGCCATATAAAAGATAAGATAAATTTTCTGCCCAAAAATTTATTGAAATCATGTAGGTAATTCTCTCAGTGTATAAATTGATTCTAAAAAGCATGGATTTGCCGTCCAGTGCTACCATATTCATATTCTCACGCTGATTTTCATATTGAAGGTTTTCCAGTTAACTATTAGTAAATACAAAATTTTGTTGTTGTTTTTTGACTTTATATTTTCTTTTAGTTAATAGTTCGGTTACTGTTAACCCTTCAATGTGAGAAGCATACTTCCTGAAGAATTCTTTAAATTCTGCACTGACAGTTATGTTCATGATAATTATAAACTGCTTCATAAAATAGATAAAGTTTCGTTGGAATTCAGCAAATGAAATTTTTCATTAAGTAATAAAAATTTAAGTAAAATTTATAGGAAAATGGATACGAAAAGTTCCTTGAAAAATTCCAAAAAAGAGTATTTTTAATAAAAAATTTTTACACGTGTCGTCTTATTAAAAATGTTAAAATTCTGCCAACCGAAATTTTGATTAAATGTTAACAATACAACCAAAAACTAGTAGTTTTTTAAAACTTTTAGTTCTTGATTCAAAACTTGACAAACAAATACAAGAAGTTTCCAAAAACTACTGGTTTACGATTAAAGTATAAATGTAGTATAAAATAATTTCAAGTTTAAGCCAATTTGTTTGCAATAAACATTTTTTTATTTTCACACTTTATTACGTTTTGCCTAAAAAGTTGTTTAGTTTTAATAAATGATTTTTTAATTTCTTTTTTTAAATTATTTTTTCAATTGATTGTTTCTAGAGTTACATTTCTTTAGTTTTTTTTCAAATATATTTCCCTTAAATTTCTTGTTTTTGTTTTCGCGTCAAATACTATCGTTGTCAATTTTGTTGATCAAATATCATTAATCAGTTATTTTCATGCCATTGCCAAATCATCAAATCCTTGTGCTGTTAGATGAGCTAAATCTCACGCTTTAGCACCCGGAATTTTTGATAGAACCTTCGATAGATCAACGCCAGTAAGAGCGTTAATAGAGGGTGGTAATTGGGCAACAAGACGTGTAACATCATTGGTTACATTGTCATTGCCACCAAGTAGAACAATTTCATCGGTTTTAGCTAAAGGTGCCGCAATTTCGGCAGCAATCTAAAAAGGTATTGGAAAAACCATGTAAATAAATTATATATTCTTCTTCTTCACATACTGCAAAAATTACCTTTGGCAGTGCCTCTAATACAATACTCATAATGGCAGCATCACCATATTGTTTATAAACATGAGCCTTCATACGCATGCGTTCAGCCTCAGCTTTACCCACAAGTTCAATAGCATGAGCCTCGGCTGCACCAATTTTACGTATCTTTTCAGCTTCTGCTCTGGCCATTTCAATAGTCTGACATCTGTAAATGTTAAAATCAGTTTTAGAAAAAAGTTTCTGAATTTTTCCCCAACACTTCACACTTACTGTTTTCCCTGTGCTATAGTTTGTACTCTAAAAGATTCAGCTTCGGCGGGTAATTTCACAGTACCCATTAACTCTTTGTCCTTACGTTCTACTTCTTGTGATTCAATTTCAATTTGTTTACGTCTTTCAACCACATCAATTTGTATTTCTTCATTACGAATTCTTTGACGTATTTTTGCGGCTTGTAGCTCATAGGCTAGCTGGGATTCTGCTTTGGCAGTGTTGGTCTCTTGGTCAAAATTAGCTTTTTGCAATTTATATAGACGTGCATTGTCTTCAATTTTCGTATCGGTGGAATATTTAATATCCATGGCACTTTTTTCACATTCGGCTTCTCGTATGCCTGCATCACGATTAGCTTCGGCTACACCAGCATCGGCATCACGTTTAACAACGGCCGTTTGGGCTTTGCCAAGTGAGGCCAAGTATTGGACATCATCGTAGACATCCTTGATGGTAAAGGAGAGAATTTCGATGCCCATGCGTCCGACATCAGGTGCGGCTACTTCGCGTACTAAGGCAGCGAATTGATCGCGATCTTTGTAAACTTCTTCGACTGTAAGCGTTCCTGTAATTATTAAAAAAAAACAAAATTTTGAAATTAGTAAGAGGTAAATAATAATTTACATTTTATCTTAATTTTAACTTAACATTAAACAACAGAAAATCACCACTGTTCTGAGTTCCATAACTTTTTAATTAGAGCGGATTTGTAAAATCACACGGAATTAAAATTTTCGGAAATTTGGTGTTTCGGACAAATTTTAAAATTTATAGACAAATTTTAAGATAAATTTGTATATACAAGACTGCATGAATAGATTAGTACACACAGTGGGTAAAACTAATTCGGGCACGCTGAATTAGTTTAGAAGGCTTTGTAGAGAAAGCCATATTCTGTCTTGCTGGCCTTATCGAATTCTTTCAAAATTTTTTATTCTTTGTAATTTACTTGTGAAAACTGTATCATCTTTTTTTAATTTGAAAAATACTTTAAACAGAAAGTGATATTAATTTATGATCTGAAATCGAACTAAAAATATTCATTTAGCAAATAAAAAAGATCAACTTTACATACCCCTCATTCATCGTATCAACTAAAATTTAAAAAATATTAATTGAAATTCAGAAAATATTAATTCAAAATCAAATATCGTCAATTCAAATTCAGAAAATATCAATTGAAATTCATAAATTACACTGTGAGACAAATGGTAGGGGTCAGTGATCGGGAAGGGTTCAAACTACCGGGGAAAGTTATATCGGTAAAAAAGAAGTTATACGTGTCCCGGCGTTTCGCTGGGTCACCCCTAGGAATCGAGATATATCGATTTGACCTTTGGTGGTCTTTTTTTTGACATAACTCGAGAATAACTAGTCCGATTTTGCTCAAACAATTTTAAAAAAATTAAAAATTACAATTCCTTTAATCTGTTCATATAACGTTTTTCTATTTACTCAACAGTTTTGCCGGTAAAAATAAATGTATGAAGAAAAAAATATTTTTTGCCTAAAATATTAAAAAAAAGTAATAAACAAAAGGTTATTGATTTTTATGGTAGCGGTAACAAACATTTATTTTTACCGGCAAAACTGTTGAGTATATAGAAAAACGTTATATGAACAGATTAAAGGAATTGTAATTTTTAATTTTTTTTAAAATTGTTTGAGCAAAATCGGACTAGTGGTTCTCGAGTTATGTCAAAAAAAAGATATATCTCGATTCCTAGGGGTGACCCAGCGAAACGCCGGGACACGTATAACTTGTTTTTGACCGATATAACATTTCCCGTTGGTTTCATCCCATCCCGATTTTGACTGTCGCATAGTGTTATGAATTGAAATCCATGTTATGTTTTCTGAATTCGAATTGATGGTTTCTTAATTTCAATAGATGATTTCTGAATTTCAATTCATATTTTCTGAATTACAATTGATGTTTTCTGAATATCAATCGATATTTTCTGAATTTTAATTGTTTTTTTTTTGTGAATATCAAATGATATTTTCTGAATTGCTACTTACATTCTCTAAATTTTAAATGATATTTTCTCGGCGCTGTGGTGTAATGGTTAGCGCGTTGGACTGTTACACGTGAGGTTGCGAGTTAGATCCCCAACCAAGGCAACATCAATTTATGAAAAATAATAATATGTATGAGTTTTTTCTATCCATCATACATATCGCAGAGTCCTCCTTCGGTGTTCCCATAGCACTTAACCCCACCGAAGTAAAAAAAAATAATATAACAGGGCTATAAACTAAAAAACTTTTACAAAGTTCGCCAACTCCCCATCAGATGGCGCGTAACAACTGTTCTAAAATTAAACATCTCGCGCAATTACAGTGTTGCCATATTTTAAGCCCTTCATCTTTCACCACCTTTCACTTCTTCTCTATCCACTTTTCAAAGGAAGCAACACGTTAATTAATAATTCCTGAGTGTTGCTTCTCTTAAAAAAAAAAAAACAAATTGCATATGATATTTTTTGAATTCCAAATGGGAAATCTGAATATCAATTAATGTTTTTTGTTTTGCAAACGGAAATTTTGAATTCTAATTGATATTTTCTGAATTTTAATTGATATTATCTGAATTCTAAATGGAATTCTGAACTTTAATTGATATTTTGTGAATTGCAATTACAAAAGGAATATTTTCCGAAATTGCGATCGTGAATTTTTCGCTTTTTTGAGTGGTCTTGAAACTTTTCACTTTAAAATTTTGGGGGTATAGCTAGATCATGCGCTCAAAAGTTAGTCTATCAGTTAAGTCTCTGGTTCTTCTTGCGGAATTGGTATGATTAATTCGACAATTTCATACCAAATATTAAAAAAAAAAAAATACAAAATATTATGAATTATATTATAAGGAATATTTTTTCTGAAGTCTACTTTACTGAATTTCCCACAGTTTGGCAGCTATGGGCCAAAAATAGTGAAAGAAGATAAAAAATGAAAATTTTTCGACATTTCAGCAATTTTGAGGCACTAGATGCAGTTTTTTCCGATTTGTTTGTTTTACACTTTTTTTCTCCTAGTCTATAGCTACAATTGTGCCGACAACAGAAAGACATAATTCCAATTGGTTTCCAAGATATTGCCGTGAGCAAAATTGCATATCCTTCGCAAAAATCAAGTTTTAGCCAAAATATTAATGAGGCCATAAAATCCGAACAGCAGTTAGTTTCGATAAGTACATCAAGAAATTCCACACGAGAAATAGTTAGCACTCGATGACTTCAAAAATGTTGCATTGTGTAATTATTTACTTTAAATTCTATTTGCTATATCGTATGAGTGCAGTTCATTTTTATTAATTTACCTGGTTATAACAGTATAAGTTAGACCCAATATTAAGGTCAATTTAAAAGTACCCATCCATATCATTGACATTTTTAATGTTAATTTTTATTATTACTGGTGAATTTTATTGTTTTTATTGAAATTGTTTATTTTTAATATAAATTTAATTAAATCTTTTGCTTAAAAAAATAATGTTCTAAAAATTTCATTAAATTTGCTTCACTTTTTTAATATTTATTACTACTTAGTATAAAAAAAGTTAATCTTTTCACTTTTAAAACACATTTTATAGTGTTACGAATTATATAAATTAATAACTGCTATATTTGTTAATTTAAATTCAAATATGTACAAATACTAATTATCTTTCATTTATATGTAGTTTTGGTTTTATTATCACAATGTTGAATTTAAAATTTTTACAAAAAAAATTGTTATCTTAGATATAACGATTTAATTTAAAACTGTGATTTGATACTTATTGTTAGTAGCCTCTATTAAACCTGACGTCATTATGCAGTACTAACATAAGATAAGAGTTCAACATTTTAAAATTAAAAATAAAAAAGTTAAACTGATGAGTTTAGAAAAAATAATAATGAATTAAATTCTCATATTCTATTATAACTAAAGAGTTTGGTCAAATTTAAAAGGATACTCGTATAGTAAATTTTTGGTAATATTTTGATATAAAAATAAAAAATCTCCTAATTCTTCACTTTAATTGACTTCTCTAATATTGCTGGCACTAATTTTTATCGTAAAAGCACCATATCTAGTTGTCAAAAATTTGTTTTTATTAAAATTGTTGTATTTCAAAGAATATTTTTTTCCAAATACCAAAAGATGCATTTAATAAACTGAACGGTGGACAAATTGCCGGCAATGTCAGGATAAGAATACGTGATCTCATCCGTTATCTTAATCTTTTAAGTTGGGATTAGTTCTCCGGATGTCGCTTTTAACTCTACATTTAGAAAAGTTCTGCGGTTACTACATGACAGTTATTTGTGTAGTAATGCGGTTGTAGTTATTTTAACTACAATTGCAGTTAATTTTCTTAGAGTAAAATTTTCCAATGTTTTTGGCAGTTATTTTTTTAAACAACCCTACGGGAAATTTTAACAAACTGTCACCGAACTGGCCCCTTTATATGAAATAGACTGGTCACTTTTACATGGCGCTGTCATAGGAGGGGGAAATTGACCCCTTGTGACATGTCACAAGACAAATCCTAGGACAGGTTACTGAACTCTCATAAAAAACAAAGTTCAGGGACCTGTCCTGCGATTTGTCTTGTGACATGTCACAAGGGGTCAATTTCCCCCTCTTATGACAACGCCATGTAAAAGTGACCAGTCTATTTCATATAAAGGGGCCAGTTCGGTGACAGTTTGTTAAAATTTCCCGTAGGGAAACTACAAAAACTACTACATTTGTGGGCGCTATGGTGTATTGGTTAGCGCGTTGGACTGTTACACGTAAGGTAGCAGGGTCGAGCCCCGACCAGGGCAACATCAATTTATGAAAAATAATAATATGTATGAGTTTTTTCTATCCCTCATACATATCGCAGCGTCCTCCTTCGGTGTTCCCGTAGCACGTAACCCCACCGAAGTAAAATAATATAACAGGGCTATGTACTAAAAAGCTTCAACAAAGTTCGCCAACTCTTCATCAGATGGTGCGCAATAACTGTTCTAAGATTCAACATCTCGCGCAATTACAGTGTTGCCATATTTGAAGCCCTTCATCTTTCAAAACCTTTCACTTCTTCTCTATCCCCTTTCCAAAGGAAGCAACACGTTAAATAGGAAGAATCTCCTAAGTGTTGTTTCTCTTAAAAAAAAAAAACATTGTAGTAACGTTTATTTTATGTAATAGTTTTGAATTTTGTTACAAATACTTCAATTTTTAAGTGTGTGTGTACGAAACACTTATAAATAATAATATGTTTAGAAATTTCTAGTGAAAGAATATGAGAAGAACATGTTTTCTCTTGTGTCTTTAGTCATAAAACAATGCTAAAGAGTGAAGACTCGTGATATGGAAGAAGGTTATACAACTCCATTATTTTAATGAAAATTTTCAATGGACGAGTTCCAGTGACACTTCGTTGATTTAATGCAATAATTCATTAGTATCATGCAGATAATTCTCTCAGTAAACCAACCATTGTCCGCGAGGCTTTGTTAATTATATAGATTTCTGCCTGAAAAATCCTACACTCACAATATTCTATCGTTAAAAACAACCTAAAATACATATTAAATTAATTGAAAACACAATTAAAAAAGGACTACTGATTTTTCATTATATTGAAAATATTTTGCTATTTATTTTCAAACATTGTTTAAACAATACATAAAAGAAATAAAAATAATTAAAAAGTCTGTTAAAACAATCATCAATTTTTAACTGACAAAACTTAAAAAACGATTTTGTGGTTTGTTTTTTCATATTTGGAAGTTTTTTTTGTTTAAATTTTCAAAACACTACACACACAATACGTACCTTCATATTTTTATTGGCTATGTTTGTGTGTATGAGTAAACAATTTCTTGTAATTTGAATTGAAATAATTTTGTGTATAAAGAAACTATTTTAACAAAAAAGAAAACCGAAAATATTAAATTTTTTTGTTTTAAAACAGAAAACAATGAAATTATTTAAATTATTTTTTCTAGAAATAGTACATTTGACTGAAAATATCAACTCCTACAGACGATAAATATTTTTTGTGGTTTGTTTCTTATTGACTGATAGTAAAAGTTAAACAATATGTTTCGATGTATTTTAATTGATTCTTTAATTGAAAACAAACGTTAGGTACCTATTACTATTCATATAAACGTCAACCGCTTATGAAAATTATATTGTGAGTGTACATTCAATTGGATGGAATTGTCCGATTGTCTATACAGACTTAAATGTCCAGTTTCGCTAAGTATACTCCTGACCTTATTCCTATTTAAAACTTTGAACTGTCCATAAAAACCAAGATCTTATTACCCTGAATCTAACCTCAAAAATTAATAGGAAGTTCGTAATTGGTGGAAAGTTATCTCTATTATAATTTAATTGGATTATGCCCCCAATATCAAGGGCCTTAAAACTGGAAAGAAGTCACTTTATTATCCGCGAGGCTTTGTTAACTATATAGATTTCTGCCTGAAAAATTTTACATTCCTTTGGACGTAGGATAGACAATTAAATGTCTAGTTCCGATAAAAACACTTCATACCTTGTTCATATTTCTAGCTTCCAACTGTCCATTAAAACTTAAAAGTTCACAGGAAGTTCGTAATCGGTGGAATGTTGTCTGTATTACAATCGAAATAAAATATGGTTCTATGCCCCCAATATCATTGTTTTAGCGATAGCAACTCCCTTAATCTAAAAACGGCCATGCTCCTGCTACATAGGCGTACCTAGACCATTTTTCTGGGGTGGGCAAGGCCCCATTTACGTTTGGCTTTATATTTGCCCATTCTCAGACCCTTAATCTTAAAAAACACTTTCGACATTATGCTTCCGATTTTTTCATACAAAATAAAGACTCAAAAATAACTTCCTCCCTTTTGATAAAATTTTCAAAATTTTTAAATGTTTTTTATAGAAAACTCTGAAAAATTTATCCTTTTTTCTGAAGAAACCCTCGTGCAGGGAATGCTATATGCTCAGAATA
Organism: Leucophora obtusa; assembly: GCA_949987735.1. Classification (NCBI taxonomy): domain Eukaryota; kingdom Metazoa; phylum Arthropoda; class Insecta; order Diptera; family Anthomyiidae; genus Leucophora; species Leucophora obtusa. The sequence continues at coordinate 27,480,954 of OX465297.1, forward strand.
GTATAAAATTTTGATATTTGATGGAGAAAAGAAATCTAAGATCAACCTGTCTCATATTTTCTTCCACCTCTGACGAACCTATTCTTACCCCATATTTTGACCACTTAAATTACCGAGGTAATCAAAAACTGACATTTTCTTCGTAGAATTTTTGCTTCTAAAACATATTGAAATTTCCACAAAAAAGTACACTCATAGAAATAAATCGCAGAAAAATGAACTAAAAATTAGTTAAAAATGATGTTGCAGAAGAAACTGTTAAATTAGCAGATGTTTTGTTTTGCTAAATACAAGTAAAATAAGAACAGCAAAAATAAACCTGTTAAATTTACAGTATTGCAATTTTTTTAGTAAATATTTCTGATAATTTAACATTATAGACTGCTATTTGCAATCAACTAAATTTAGCTTAAAAATAAACAAAATTTATAGATATAACAGTTTATTTTTGCTATTTTCAGTCTACTAATATTTAGAAAAATCTTCTGTGGATTTTACAATACAATTGTATTTTGTATTGTCATTTTCAGTTAACTAAAAGTTAACTTAAATAGAACTAAAATTCTGCAAATTTAACAGCTTTATTTTTGCTGTTCTTATTTTACTAGTATTTAGCAAACAAAAAGCAGTTCTTTCTGGAGAATTATTTTTAAGTCATTTTTAGTTGCTTTTTCCAGAGACATATAATATAGAGATGTAACATGGATAATTCTTTAAACAAACTGTAGATGTCGCTAGTATGTGGGAAATTTTGTCAAAGGAGGATTTTATTTTGGGAAATTTTGTCAAGGGAGGATTTTTTTATGTCAAATGAGCTTTTACAGAGTTATTAGGTAAGGGGATTTGGACCCAAATTAGGGATTTCGACTTCGTTTTGGGGAGAAATTAAAAAATTTGTAAATTTTAAAAGATTTAGTTTTAGGCCGAAAATAAGAAGAATTTTGGTATAAATTATATGCGTATTATTTCAAATTAGGTCTGTTAAAGAATTTTAAAATTTCTACAAAATATTTAAATTATTGAAGGAAAGTTCTCCAAATATTTATAAATCTTGAAATAACGAAAAGCAACCAAGCTTAATAATTAATCAACAAATATTCTATTTTCCAAATACTGAAATTGTTACATGAAAAGGATTCAGAAAAAATAAATTTTGTGTAGGCTCAAAAAGTACCAGGGGTTTTCATAACACCTCTTATGTACCTTCTGAATCGTGTAAACTCGACTTATGCAAACTTAGGGGGTAATTTTCTAAAACACTTCGGTGAAGTGTTGCGTTATTTCCATAGAAATTGTTTTTGTTACAAAAACAATTTACACTGAAAGTTCCCTTCACTTCACCCAAGTGTTTTTCGAAATTAGGTAGTTAATGTTCAAAAGAGTTTACGAGCCCTAGAACTTACACCTTACTAGATTTACAAATTTTAGAAAAAAAGACTTCACCATAATGAAGTTCGTGTGAAAATTGTGTATAATTTTTTCTCCAGAAAATTTAATATACGACTTTTATTTTGAAACGGTGAAATTTCAGCTTAATTGTGATTTGTCTTTCGTATAATAAAATTTTTTTAGTTTTACAATTTTAACAAAGATTTGAGGCCTTTAAAGTTCGAATGACAATGTAAATATTTCTTCGTAAGATATTCAATTTTATTTAATTTGCTCACATCCCTACGGGGAATGAGGAGTCAATTGCCCTCAAAGGACCTATCCCGTGACCGGTCAACCGAAGGCATATTACTAAATTAGTACAAATATGAACCAGAGAGAATGAATTTTTGAATTGAATTTTCTAAGTATTTTCTGATTCGTTACTTTCACTGTTGCTTTTAAAATACTTGACCAATACCGAAATAAAAATAAAATTCGCGGCATATTTTTCAAAATATTTTTTATTTATTTTATTTATTTTGAACTTTATTTTTTTACGATTTGCTTATTTTAGCTCTTATTTTAAATTTTCATAATTTTTTGCTAAAAAATTTTAAGTTTTGTATTTTTAAGTTTTTTAATGTTAAAGCTGTTTTAGTTTTAACAATTGGTATTTCATTTAATTTTCTTTTTAACTTAAGGACAATTTTTTAAATTTTTATTTATATTATCAGAGTTTTTGAGGTAATTTTCTAATTTTTAATTTATGGCAAAAACGAGTCAACTGCCATTAAAGGACATATCCCGTGACTGGTCAATCGGGGGCATACTGAAGGCACTTCCACTATATGTGTGTGTGTGTTAATGCTGCCCTATGGGGAATGAGGAGTCAATTGCCCTCCAAGGACCTATCCCGTGACCGGTCAACCGAAGGCATATTACCAAATTAGTACAAATATGAACCAAAGAGAATGAATTAATTTTTTTAGTATTTTCTGGTTCGTTACTTTCACTGTTGCTTTTAAAAAACTTGACCAATACCGAAATAAAAATCAAAATTCGCGGCATATTTTTTAAAATATTTTTTTATTTATTTTACTCTTTTAATTATTTTGAATTTTTTTTTACGTTGCTTATTTTAGCTCTTATTTTAAATTTTTATAATTTTTTGCTAAAAAATTTTAAGTTTTGTATTTTCAACGTTTTTTAATGTTAAAGCTGTTTTAGTTTCAACAATGGTATTTCATTTAATTTTCTTTTTAACTTAAGGACAATTTTTTATTTATATTATCAGAGTTTTTGAGGTAATTTTCTAATTTTTAATTGATTTTTTAATTTAATTATGACCAACGCAAATAACGAGTCAACTGCCATTAAAGGACCTATCCCGTGACTGGTCAATCGGGGGCATATTGAAGGCACTTCCACTATATTTGTGTGTGTGTTAGTGTTGTTTTCTTTTCTATTTTTTTCATTTCCATTTTTTTTATTTGCTTGTATTGTTTGTTTTTTTCTTTTTCTTTTTTGTTTGAACAGAAACGAAAAATATATAACTTTACGATCAGCCAGCCATCACGCATAAGTAACATTGGCTCAGACGGTAGAGCGTTTGCCTTTCAAGCAGGAGGTTGTGTTATCGAGCCCTACTTCGACGCCAAGTAGATTATTTTTAATTCTTAATTTTTTATTAGTTTATTTGAAAAGCTATTTTTAGACACACCACCTTACTGTCACAAGGTGTCTAAACTGTGGCAATTGGTCATTTCCAATGACAACACCATGTTAAAGTGATATGTCTCTTTCAAACAAAAAGACCGATCAACGACCGGTCTCCGCCCCTTTGGGACCTATCCTGCGTGTCATCTGGGACCGGTCCCTTTCCCCGTAGGGTGTTTTCTTTTCTATTTTTTTATTTTCCATGTTTTTTTTATTTGCTGTGTGTGTGTGTTTGTTTTTTATTTCTCTTTTTTATTTGAACAGAAACGAAAAATATATAACTTAACCATCAGCCAGCCATCACGCATAAGCAACATTAGCTCAGACGGTAGAACGTTTGCCTTACAAGCAGGAGGTTGTGTTATCGAGCCCTATTTCGACGCCAAGTAGATTATTTTTAATTTTTAATTTTTTATTAGTTTATTTGAAAAGCTATTTTTAGACACACCACCTTACTGTCACAAGGTGTCTAAACTGTGGCAATAGGTCATTTCCAATGACAACGCCATGTTAAAGTGATATGTCGCTTTCAAACAAAAAGACCGATCAACGACCGGTCTCCGCCCCCTTGGGACCTATCCTGCGTGTCATCTGGGACCGGTCCCTTTCCCCGTAGGGATATTTCTTAATAATTTTCTGAACTTAAGAGCGATGCTAACTTAGCTCCGTTTTTTGATTTTTTTGTTTAAATTGAAATGAATTGGGTATAACATTGGGGATTTAAACATTTAAAATGGGTATAAGCTAAAAGTTTTTGTGTTACACTGCTCCCCAAATAAAATGAAACAGTATTGCCAGAAAAACAAAACAGCAGTCAGCGCCATCTGTTGCATTAAAAACCGGTGTTGCCATTCATCAGGACCATGGTAGACCCCTGGCTTTTTCTGCTATTTTTACAGATGTATTTCTTTGAGTGTATTACTAATTAATTACTCCTTTAAAAAACTATTAAATCCAAGAAATTTTTCTCTTATAGCCAGAACTAAGATAGATTTGTTTCTTAAATTTTTCTCAAGTAAGAATTTTTAAACAACATTTCTTATTTATGAAATATTTAAGACAAAAATCGATAATAGTTCTGCCTGTAAAACTGACCACTAAATTCCAACAAATTATCTTCCTAGGAAACTAGAAGATATTTCCCAATCAAAAACATAGGATTGACTGATATTTAAAATAAAATAATCATAGAACAAGAATTATAGACAGATTTTTTTTAAATTCTGGGGTGGGCAAAAAGCAGTCTAGGGTGGGCTTTGCCCACCCCAGACCGGCCTAAGTCCGCCAATGTCCTATTAGTTTTATGCTAAACAGCTGCTTGTTCTTCTAAATTTATCTGTGCCATTTACGTATTAGTTTTGTTTTTATCTAAAGTGGTTTCTATTTATAATTCATAAAAACAACAGATTATATTAATAGACCACTTAAATTTCACACAATTAAATTTTCAAATATATCACTCTTAAGCATAGTCGGAAAGTAATAAGTACACTTATAAAAAGAAGTTAGTACAAAAGTCTGTTAAACGCGTCCTGAATAAATTGAACTAATTTTTCTGTTATTTGTTCTAAAAAAGTCCGTACAAATAGTTCAAAATTCTGCTAAAATAACAGGAAATATTACATGTATTTGCGCCAGCACAATTTTGACCTATTTGTACGGACTTTTTTTATGAGTGTAGGTACTTGTGCATTGATTACCACCAATAAGTAATAAGAACCTCGGTACTCGTCAATTACTTGGTATTCAAAACTACTTAATATTCACACATTTCACTCCTACCAAGTTCTGAGGTTAAGTACCTTAGACAGCGAATTAGATTTTAAGTCGATTGATACTAGGGTTTTTATTTTCCCGGACTTTTTCATTTCCCGGGACAGCGGGATTTTTTTCGGAATTTCCCGGGATCCGGGGAATTCCTGCTCGTTAGAAAATATATAAATTCGACATATACATATTGTACTTGAAAAACTACTTTTTGGTTAAACACCGTTCGACAAAGTTCATCTTTTGGTTGTATCCATGAGAAAATGTTCTGAAAGGAGGGCTAAATATCCATGTCTTCCACTTTTTGCAGGTCAATTCGTTTAACAATTTAAATCGTGAATTAGTATTTATGTAATATATTTATATGGTAGGCCGTCCTAATTAAAAAAACTCTTAGTAATATATTAACTAAATATTAATTTCGCGGTTTAAGCTGTTAAACGAATTGATATACAAAAGTGAAAGACACGGTTATATTATTTTGATCCCTTTTTTCAGGATATATTGGAATTGTTAATGGGTGCAAACTTGTGTCGGACCAGTTTTATAGTCAGAACTAAAATCAATATTTTGCTTAAATATTTCTTATACATTAAATCCAAAAATTTCTATTTCTAGATATTTTGTTTTTCTCTATGCAGATTTTCAGAAGTATCCGTCTAGAATTAGTTTTATAAAAAAGTTTAAAAGTGAGCATTTTCACAGAAATTTTTAGGCAAATTCGCCTAAATTGTTTTATAAAAGTAGACACTAAAATATTAAATAGTTTCACAACTTTAATTAGTTTTCTTGAATAGAAATTTTTTATGCCACAACTCCTTAAAAAGAAATTATTTAATTTTCATATTTAGTTGCATTTTAAATTAGCATATAAAAAATTCAAAATAATTTAAAAAGGCATCTGATGTATTTATTATTTTAAAAATTAATAATATTTAAAAAATATATTTAAAATAAAGGAATAACAATTGAACTTTAAATGAAATTATTTGAAGTAAAAGTAACTCAAAATACTTATGTTAAATGAAAATACGAAAAAATTACTATTTTTTAACTTTAATCCCTAGTTTATTGGAGATATTTTGAACTGAAATAATGATCTTGAAATGTTGTATAAGGCTGGTTTACACTATAAGATTTTCGGTACGATTTTACTTCAAAACACGTGCAAAACTTATAGGCAAGGTTGCAAAATCTTTCCGAGAATCTTGTAGTTTAAAACAGCCTATATAAATATTGCTTTATTTGAACAAATATCATCATCTTAAAGAAGAAAAAAATTCCCGAAGGACAAGTATTTTAGTTTGTAAATTTGGTAATTGCTAATATAATATTTTTCGGTTTAACTAAACCAAATTCAATTGGCATCCAAAAACAATTTGGCTTAATTCAGTTTATTAAATTTTAAACCGTATTTTTTAATTTTAAATATTCTTTATTTAAATTAATTTAAAAAAATCAATGCTTTAAATTTAAATAAAGCTTCTAAAATTGCAATAAAACTAGCTAAAACTACTGTAAAAGACTAAAAAAATTCCCGGGAAATCCCGCATAAAATTCCCGGGATTGCGGGATTCAAAAAAGGGCGGGATTCCCGGGAATTCCTGGCACATAAACCCTAATTGATACACATGACTATGGTAATGACATGGTCCAAAAGTACAAATGTCATTGATAAGTACCATTGGTCATTAGAAAGTTGCAAAAAATATACTTTGTAAGTAAGTAGTATATTTGTAAAGTATTTATCATCAGTACCAACTGCGTTACAAGTACTTGGTACTGATTACTAACAATAAGTACATACAAAATTTAGTACTGGTACTTAAAACATTTCAAATGTGAGTACAATGTACTTGTTACTTAATATACTTATGCCTAACTATGCTCTTAAGTATTAACCTCAACTCCTTCCATCTATCTATCCCATACCATGTTCTGATGACAGCGGCTGAAAAGAGTATACTATAACGACTATAATAAAATAAAAACAATTAATGTAAAATCCATTTTAATGATATTAAAGTAACAGTGACTCTATAAAGGCAAATGTAAAAGAGCACCAACTACAAACAATGTATGATGACAGTAGAACAGAACATTAAAGTAGAAGAAGCATAATGTTATTGAATTTTTATTAAATTTTCTTTAAGAACATGTAATGTACAAGTGAGAACAAATTGAATTGAAAATTAAGGGAGTTGAACAAAAATCACTTATGTATGTTAAAAGAAATTGATGACAATGCCAACAAAAGACAGGATATTGATTGAAGGTATTAAGTTAAAAGTCATATGAATGCTTCACTTGCCAAATCAATTAAATCCATAGAGAAAAATGAATGAGGTTCAATGAGAAAAATGAGAAAATATTAAATAATCAGTGTTGCCATTTCAGTGCTTTTCGGGTATTTTTTGGTGCTTTTTTCCTTCCCGTACCCGGTGATTTTTTACAAATACCCGTTTAAAAAAAGCGGGTATTTACAGTGCTTTTTCAAATTCTTGGCAGTGCTTTTAGTGCTTTTTGTACAGTTTATATTTTTGGTATTTGTTCAGGTTTTTTTTTTAATTTTTCTTCAATTTTCTGTCAAAGTTGAAAAAATAATACGAACTATACAAAAAATACATTTTTCCAGTGTTTGTAGTACAATTTTAAATAGCAACTTCGTTATATTTAAACTTCAAAATTTTTAAATATTAGTTTGGTGCTTTTTTACCCCTTTTTTTAGTTATTTTTGAACCCTTTTTACACGATTTTATAAAACTAAAATGTGTTTTTAAATACTGGACTTAAATTTTTCAAAAAATTAATATCATGCTTTTTTACCCCATTTTTGGTAAATTTTTACCCTTTTTACCCGTTTTCACAATGCTCACGGTGCTTTCCTACCTTCAAGATTTGGCAACACTGTAAATAATGTTTTTTTTTTAATTCTTGCTAAATTATAAATTTTGTCGTAAAGTGTTGTTTTTTCAAACGCGTCGTATAGACCAAATACAATTAATATTGTCATTAATATGTATTTTTATTAATTCTAATTTAGTAGGTTTGATGTTAAGAAGTCATTTAGTAGTATTAATTTTTATTATTATAAAAATTTGTTTTGAATATTTTATAGTTAGGAGTCAATAAAGGGTTTTGAAATTAACGTTTTATAAAATTCTGAAAGTGGAATCGATTAAGATTTGGCAAGTGAAGCGAGACTTTTTAAGATTAATGTTTCAGGAAAACAGAAGAATAAATGTTTATATTTAACATCAAGCCACTGAAGACCAAATTTTTGCAAAGAATTATATGGAATGGATTTTAAATTTTACAATTTTTCAATACTAACTTTTAATGTTAAACAATAAGAGAATATTAATTTGGAATACTAAAATACAAAACTTATTGAACATTCAATAACCGTAGACTTAGACGTTGCCAAAACAACACATCTGTATTACTAAAACTAGACCTTGTAGAACAACTAACAAGGAAGGTCTTTCAACGCGGATCCAGAGATCTAAATGAACTTTGAGTATGTCGTAGAGAAGAAAATGTTTGTGTCACATGTTTTTTAATCAATCAATCTCAATCTCATATTTAAATGTTAAAAATGGCCCCATTTTTAGTTCTTTCGATTTATTTTGTTCTAAATCAACGAACTTTTGACAAATTGGATATCCAGAAAAAAATTGTTTTGAAGACTCATTTACTCGTATATAAAACATGTTAGAGTATTTTTATAATTCGAAAATAAGTGTTTTGAAGAGAAGAGCTTTTTCATGTGGATTTAAAAAATTTGAAATTAGTGGCAACCCTGAGTAAACGACACAAGCAATATGGGTACAGTGGTGCCAGAAACTTTTTTGAAAATTCCTACGTTTGTTATAAAAATTCAGTTCTTTCCCCTACACCCAAAAACATTTTCCCTACATTTTTTCCCTACGCCATAATTGTATTCAGTTTAACAAAAACTTCTATGTACAGGCATGTCACAGGCTTTTTTCGAAATTGATTTGATTTCGAAATTTTACTTTCTCAATTTTTTTCCTAACATGATCCAAAACAATTTTTTTTCATCTGAATTTGCAGTTTAGGGTGCTACGGATAATTTTGTATTGAAAATAAAGCGTTTCGGTAAGTATCGAGTATGCTACAGGCTATATAGTGGTACTTAAAACGTTAAAAGCTTGTCCAGAAAAAGTAAAACGGAAAGAGTTGTTTTCATTCCACTTTCAAAAAGCAAAGTGGAATTGATATTTAGAGCAGCTTAAACTCGTAAAAGCTTTTCAATATTTCTTCGTATGTATTCCCTTAAATGTCTTTAACTATTTCACTTAAAAAAAATTTACATTTAAAACGCCTTTTATTGGCAAATTCAAAAATTTTCTGATTGAAAAGTAAAACGTAATTTTTTCTGAAAAATTTGGATTTTAAATTTTTATCGGCAATCTTCTTTTTTTAAACTTTAAATGGCAACTTATATCAAAGTTTAGCAGTTGGAACACAAAATTACGACATTTTAGAATTTACGAAAACGCAAAAAACCTGAAGAAACAAAATGTTACGAAATTGTACTTCGAAATTATATTAATTTCATACGAAATATGTGTTAATACATTATATATGCTCACAATGGAATTACTAAAAACAGCATTTTTAACTTATAATTAATTATGTTTATCTATTATATTTCGTCCAAATATGCAAAAATACCATTTACTTCTGGGATAAACAAATTGCGTTTTCAATTTCTCTTTCAAGTGAAATTGAAGTCTGTGACATGCCTGATTATGAAGGTGTTCGGACATTTGCAAGCGTCGGTAATACTTAAAATCCTATTTTAAGTTGTGAATTTCAACAAAAATTATTAGTAAACCCAAAAAACTCCTTAGTTGAATATGAAGAATATTTCATTTTTCTCATAGGTGAAATAAGCATGGATGGTAACCGAAACGAATGCGGTTATCGTTAGGGTAACGATATTTTAGGTTATTTCGGTAACGGTATTTTAAGGGTAACGCTATTTCATTTATTTCGGTATCGGTAATTTAAGGATAACGGTATTTGAGTTATTTCGGTAACGGTATTATAAAGATAATGATATTTGGGTCATATCGGTAACGGTATTTTAATGTTAACGGTATTTCAGTTATATCGGTAACGGTTTCTTAATGGTAACGGTAGTCAGTTATTTCGATGCATCCCGTAATTTTTTTATAAAAAACAAACGAGATTAAAAACAGAACCAATTTATCAACTTAATGTTCAAAAAGTACTCAATAACCACGTGAAATTACCAAGAGCAGAAAATTAAAAATAACGGTATTTTAGGGATAGCGGTATTTCATTTGTTTGTTTCGGTAACGGTATTTTAAGGGTATTGATATTTCATTTATTTCGGCATCGGTATTTTAAGGATAACGGTATTTCAGTTATTTCGGTAACGGTATTTTAAGGATAACGGTATTCCGGGTATTTCGGTAACGGTATTTTAGGGGTAACGGTAGTCAGTTGAAAGGGTTTTGAATCGATAACGGTATTTTAGCGGTATTGCCTGCCAACCCTGGAAATAACCTATCTAATATATAGTTGAATTGATTTAATTGATGGTAACTAAGTTTTTTAAATATAAAGAATTCAACACACTTGGTACTAGTTAATTGAATGGACCAATTAATTGAGGATTTTATTGGCATTATAATTGACCAATGCCAATGAAATTTTTTGGCATTACAATAGAAATTTTTTTCAATTGGCATTGCTCAGTGCCTAAATGCCCAATTATAATTGATGAAAAAAGCATTTGTTTTCATGTTTTAATAAAAGAACAAATTAAGAGAAAACAAAATGAAAATTTCGCGTATTTCTCATCTTCTATTCGCTATTTCGTCAAGTTTACATTACTATGGGCTGATCCATCTAGACCTACGGTTCCCAAATGGTGGTCCGCGGACCCCCAGGGGTCCGTAGTAGAATTCCAGGTGGTCCGCGAAGAGATCGGATAAAAAACATAAAACAAGTTGTTAAAACAAAACAATTTTTTTTTTATAATTTTTAAATTATTTAACAAAATATTGATTTGAAAAATGTTTTTTCCTTATTCCTGCTTAAAATTGACCATCATTTAAAATAAGCGGGTGCTTTTATTAATTTTGCCCCATAATTTATACAGTACCTCTCGCTCAACACTGGTTTGGGGGTCCGTGAGCTAGTATAAATGTCTCAGGGGGTACGTGAAGCTAAACTAAGTGGGAACCGTTGATCTAGACTAACCAGTGTAAAAAGAAGAGTGAACAGCAGTATACTTGATACAACTTGATAAAATAGCGAATATTTATAATGTGTATTAGAGATGAGCGATCCGGTGATTTTTGTATAACGCTGCTACCAGTGATCGTGATTTTCAAATCACCGTTCTTTTAAACAGTGACCGTGATCACGGGTTTGTAATAGAGATGGGCGATCCGGCGATTTTTCAGTAACATTGTTATCAGTGAATGTGATTTGCAAATCGTTGTTCTTTTAAACTGTGATCGTGATCACGGTTTTTCTATGGAAAAGACTGCGATTTTCTGATAAATAAACGAAATAATATTTATGGCGAGTTTTTAAGATGTCAGTTAAACTTGGTTTAGTTAAACCGAAAACGAATTTTGTCAGCCATTTCAAAGTTTATTAACAAAAATTTGCCAGAAAAACTTTTTTTCGAGTATAATTTATTTCTTTATTTAAATAAAACAAAATAAACCACATTTTAAAAGCAGTTTTCAGTTACAAACTGCGTTAAACTAAGTTTAAAGATAATTCATTTCCTAAAAACTGGGCCTTAAAAGAAGAATAGTTGTGACCGGTAACAAAAACATGATAGAAGGAGACATTTTATTCAGAAGAGTGTGAAAGCGAGTCACTGTTATTGAATAAAAAAACATGTATTACTGTGCACAATGAAGTTTGCAAGAAAGAATAGTACAAAAATATTAAAAGAACGACATACCGAGTAACTGCGACTTGAAATATTTGATCACTGCCGTTACCAGTGATTTATCAATAACTGTGATTAAATCACCGGTATGAAAATATCGCTCATCTTTAATGTGTATAGCACCGTAAGTTGTTTCGATTTCAAGTGAAAAATCTGTTATACTCCATATAAAAAAATTTTTTTGAACGATAACGAGTTTCACGTGAAAATTGTGTAGAGTTTGTTTTCACGCAAATTTAATGTACAAGTCTATTATTTTTCTTGGGAAAAAGTAACATTTTGTGTTTATTGTGCTTTAAATAGTAATTTAAATTCTGAAAATGAAAATTTTTCTTATGAAATTAGAAGGCCACAATCACAATAAATACAAAATGTCACTTTTTCACAAAAAATAATAGTATTGTATATTAAATTTGCGTGAAAAAAAAGTCTACACAATTTTTACGTGAAACGCATTGTTGTGAAAAATTATTTTTTTTTATATGGAGTATAACAGTTTTTTCACGTGAAACTCATTATAAAAACAAAAACAATTTTTTTGAATTTTATAAATCTTTTATTCACACGAATATAATCAGAATTCGTTAAATTTTTAAAAATGCAATAAACACAAACTGCAAGATTAATGCATCTATAAATTTTATTTAAAAATTTATAAAAAAGTTTAAAGTCGAGTTCTTTAGTTCTGCTGAGTACCGATTCTGAATACTTAGTTTGCAAGCATTTGTTATCATTACTCTTAAATGAGTGAAAAATATTTTCCACCGCCTCACATCTTCACAAACTATTTGGAATCGGTACTCTGTTCTCATTTCTGCATTATTGCTTTTTCATTCTATTAAGAAAAATCCATGCGTTTGTATTCCATTCTCTTCTTATTTTCTTCTTGTGTTTGCAAAGCATTTTTTATTTAAAATAATTTGCTTTTGACAAATTTAAAAACTGCTTTTCAAAATATATTTGTGAATTTGGAAAAATGAAATATTATTCACAGGGTAACATAAAATTTTTTAGTTAGCTAAATCATTAGGTTGGTTTTTTTTCGAATTTTATATAAATACTCCACACAAATTTAAGTATTTATAAAACTTTTAAGTAGGTATCAATTTAGCTTCTTAAAAATTAAGCAGTTATTAAAATGCTACCAAGTCTTGAAAATTCTTGGCTTTTATCTTTTAATGTAAACAAAAATATTTGTCATTTGAAATTTTGGTCTTCTTAATTTCCTAAAATAATAAAACAACAAAAGGTAACAAATGAATTATGCGTTTGTTAGTAAAGGTAGAGCAGGTCATACAAGATAATTGCTCTATTTAGCGTTCCGCCGAGGTCCTTGTACGAGAACAGCTTTTGTATAAAGGCGACCATAAATGTTTAAATCTTATTTGTTTACAAAAATAAAATAAAAGTCAGATAAGTACGGATAGTCGTTTTTTACAAGTAGTTATAGATATAGATATAAAATTCGAAAAAACAAATCTATTATTGTTAGTGATTATAAAAGTTATTTTCAAATTGTTTTGATTCAACTACAGATTTTGTTAACTACGTAACTAAGAAAGCTTATCGGTGTAATGTACTTTGTAAAATCGGAATTTACTGACGTGAATGCAGGTGAGTGTGACTAGAAAAAAAATGTTCGTGAGTGATTGCACGTTATTAAAATTTTATTCTCATGAGCGCGAGTGAGTGTGAGCCAAATACCATTTGTGCAGATGCCTTTAGTGCAGTGATATAAAAATTTTGAAATTATAAAACTGTGGTTTTCCCTAATATTTTTACATAAAATATTAATGTACAAATTACAAATCCAATATTTATTGTGTGTTTACACAAAACTTTTATGATAAGGATAAGTTTTTATATTTTTTGGAAATATATTAAGGCTACTGGTAAATAACCTATTGTCATATAAAAAACAGTATATGGGTGGGGGGAGGTAATAAAATCCTATACCAACAAAGGAAATAAAGGTATAATATTAAAAATCAACACAAAAGGAAAAAATAAAATCACAAACAGGAAAAGTGTGTTTTACTAGGATGTTGTTTTATACCATTAGTGTGTTGTTCAGTAGCCTCTTAGACAATAGCAGCAGCAACATTAGCAGCAAAACTAGAAAATGTCAATCAAAACTGATGATGTGTAAAAATAGAAGATTTTGTCTATTCAGTTTCAAAGACACTCATAAAATATAAATTGTAACAACAAATAATCAATATTTCTAAAATTATAAAACAAAACACAAAAACATATTAAAAATTCCATTTTTATAGTGACGTAAATCAGAAAATTATTCTAAAGACATATTTACACGGGGTGTGGATCTCGTAGAGTCTGAGCTAAATTTGTCATCTCTAATATCACTGCACTAATTTTGATGACAAAATTTGCACATCAAAAGGCCAACGATTTGTTTTCATAAATTTTTTTATTTTAAACAACTTTTTCTTCAAATACTGAAAGTGCATGTAATAAACTGAATTTGTCAATAATTTAATAAAAAAAATTAAAAATTGTGTGTGACAGAAACAGTGAACTATCTAGAGATTGCATTTCATAGACTTATACAGAGCTGCATTTTCGTAAATTCTTGCGAGTTTTCTCTAGCGTGTAAACATGCCTTAAAGTAAAATTAATTTAGATTTTGTAAAATATCTTTTGGGATTTTAGAAATGATTTATGTTTAGACGTGAATTATGATAATGGTTGCGATGGTTTTCCATTATAGTGGGGTTTAGTTTACATTAAAAATTTTAAATGCGCGTTCTATGGAGGTACGTGCTTATGCGAGTGTTGCCTTATGGGAAGGTTTTACTGTATTTAAAAAAATTTTTGTATTCACAGCAATGAAAAATAGCCTAAGATGGAAATAATATTTATGCTTTGTAAGATATGTGAAACATATAAATCAAAGAGGATTATTTAATTTTTCAAAGGACTAAATATATAAATTTGACAACGTTTTACAAAATGTTTAAATATGTTTATCAAAAATTTAGCAGTCTTATACAAGGACTTTAGGGATTTTTTAAACAAAATATACTTTCCAAATATTTAATAACTTTTTTTAAAGTATTTAAACCGACTTGAGAACGTTTTTCTTTCTTTGGCACGATTATTTTTAGTTTGCTTTTAAAATAATTTATTTAAATGTAACATTCCTTTTTTTGCCAACAATAAATAACATCACAAACTCAGTGGTGGTGTCAGTAATAACATTCTTAATTTTGGTGTACTTGTATTGTATTTGTTTTGCGCTTAAAATATCTTCATGCTTTATTTTATTCACCAAAATACAGAACTTTAAAGAATGAATTAACTTAAAAACAAGGTGGTTGAATACCGTTCAGTTTTAAAACAACGTTATCTGTACTTTCGCTCTTACCTATCAACGTTAAGTATTTAAAGCAAATCTACGTTAAATTGATTAAAGTTTGAAAAATTTTTAAACAGCTAATGTTGATAATATTTGGGATATATTTGATCGTATGTCAGCAAAACTTTTTTGGAAGTAATGTGAAGAAGTTGTGTTAGGGGTAGGGTTTATGTCCCGGGAATCCCCGGGACGGGATTCCCGGGAATCCCGCCCTTTTTCGGATCCCGCAATCCCGGGAATTTTGTGCGGGATTTCCCGGGATTTTTTTTATTCTTTTACAGAAGTTTTAGCTTATATTATTGCAATTTTGGAGGCTTTATTTAAATTTAAAGCATTGTTTTTTTTAAATTAATTTGATCAAAAAATATTTAAAATTAAAAAAATAAAAAATAAACTGGCATCTAAAATTGTTTTTAGATGCCAGTTGAATTTGGTTTAGTTAAACCGAAAAAATTTTATCAGCCATTACCAAGTTTACCAACAAAAATTCTTGTATGTACTACGGAAATTTCTTTTTCTTTAAAATGATCTTTGTTCAAATAAAGAAATATTTGTATAGGCTGGTTTACACTATATTTTCGGAAAAATTCTGCAAACCTGCCAATATGTTTTGCATGTGTACTAAAGTAAAATCGTACCGAAAATCTTATAGTGTAAACCAGCCTTATTCAACATTCCAACATCATTATTTCAGTTCAAAATACCTCCAAAAAACTAGACATTAAAATTAAAAAATTTGTGATGTTTTCATATTTTCAATTGACAAATATTTTGAGTTTCTTTTATTTAAAATAATTTAATTTTAAGTTCAATTGTTATTCCTTTATTTCAATTGTATTTTTTAAATATTATTTGTTTTCAAAATAATCCATCAGATGCTTTTTAAAATTATTTTGGATTTTTTATATGTTAATTTAAAATGCAACTAAATACGAAAATTAAATAATTTATTTTTAAGTAGCTATGGCATAAAAAATGTCTATTCAAGAAAACCAATTAAAGTTAAGAAACTATTTAATATTGTTGTAGTGTCTTTTTTTATAAAACGATTTAGGCGAATTTGCCTAAAAATTTATGTGAAAAATACTCACTTTTAAACTTTTTTATAAAAATAATTCTAGACGGATACTTTTGAAAATCTGCATAGAAAGGTATATATAAAATATCTAGAAATAGAAATTTTTTGATTTCATATTTAAGAAATATTTTACCAACAAATCGATTTTATTTCTGACTATAAAACTGGTCCGACACAATTTTGCACCCATTAACAATTCCAATATATTCTGAAAAAGGGGATGAAGATAAAATACCCGTGTCTTTCACTTTTTCTATATCAATTGGTTAACCCGTTTAAACGGCGAATTAATATTTAATTAATATATTTCTAAGAGTTTCTTAAAATTAAGACGGCCTTCCATATAAATATATTACCTAAATATTAATTCACTATTTAAATTGTTAAACGAATTGATTCAGAAAAAGTGGAAGACATGGATATTTTATATTTAGCCATCCTTTCAGAATATATTAAGTGCATTTTCTCATGGGTACAACCAAAAGATGATCTTTGTGGGACGGTGTTTGAAGAGTAATCGAGTTTTTCAAGTGCAACATATGTCGAATTTATATATTTTATAACGAGCGGGAATTCCCGGGATCCCGGGAAATTCTGAAAAAAATCCCGCTGTCCCGGGAAATGAAAAAGTCCGGGAAAAGAAAAACCCTAGTTAGGGGCGAACATGTGTAAACGTCGAGCTTTCAGCGATTATAACACTGTGAGACAAATGGTAGGGGTCAGTGATCGGGAAGGGTTCAAACTACCGGGGAAAGTTATATCGGTAAAAAAGAAGTTATACGTGTCCCGGCGTTTCGCTGGGTCATCCCTAGGAATCGAGATATATCGATTTGACCTTTGGTGGTCTTTTTTTTGACATAACTCGAGAACCACTAGTCCGATTTTGCTCAACCAATTTTAAAAAAATTAAAAATTACAATTCCTTTAATCTGTTCATATAACGTTTTTCTATATACTCAACAGTTTTGCCGGTAAAAATAAATGTATGAAGAAAAAAATATTTTTTGCCTCAAATATTAAAAAAAAGTAATAAACAAAAGGTTATTGATTTTTATGGTAGCGGTAACAAACATTTGTTTTTACCGGCAAAACTGTTGAGTTATAGAAAAACGTTATATGAACAGATTAAAGCAATTGTAATTTTTAATTTTTTTAAAATTGTTTGAGCAAAATCGGACTAGTGGTTCTCGTGTTATGTCAAAAAAAAGATATATCTCGATTCCTAGAGGTGACCCAGCGAAACGCCGGGACACGTATAACTTGTTTTTGACCGATATAAAATTTCCCGTTGTTTTCATCCCATCCCTATTTTGACTGTCGCATTGTGTAATTATTCACATTCATCGTTTATAATTATCCACGTTGAAAGCTAAGAAAATATAAGAAAAGTAATGTGTAAGTTTTCATCTAAAATACATTTTTGTGTACTTTGAGTTCTTTTATGAGTTAACGGATATAGTTAAGTCGAAAACACAGCTGTTGTTTGTCTTACATGCGAGTATCAAAACCGAGATGAACACTTTAAAACCCTAATATCATATAAATAAAACCGTTTTTATTTATATGATTTATTTATTTTATACAAAGAAAGTATTAAATCCTACCACTGTTTTAGGATAATTCCAATTGGAATTAAATATATTGTCACAATTTCTAAGTTTTTTTTCATGTTTAAATAGGTTAAACTTTTCTTCTATAGCCCAGTGTAGAAAATCATTACCAGATATGTGGTTATGTAACTACATACTTGGTAATTTTAACTAGTTACTTTTGTTATTGCATTTCTTATTACCTATATATGGCGATGTCGCGAAAAATAATGAGTTGTCGTTACACACCAGCATACGAAAAATCAAAAAATATATCGTTACCTATGTGCTTACCAGTACTGACAAAAATAATGAGTCTAAAAATAGATTTTCAAAAAAATAAATTATATAAAAAAAAATATTTTTTATTGTTTTTTTTTTAATAAAATTTGTTGGTGCGGGAATCGAACCTGAGTCTACAGTTTGCCAGTCAACAGCTCTACCATCTGAGCTATATCGACATGTAATAATTAATAGATAAAAACATAATTGACCTGCTGCACACAAGTAAACTTACTCGCCAACATACAAAAAATCAAAAAATATGTGGTTACATATATCCTTACCAGTGTTTAAAAAATATTGAGTCTAAAAATAGATTTCAAAAAATTTTCAAAAAAATCTAAAAATTTATTTTCTATTTGAAATAATGATAAAAATAAGTCATTATCAGTAACTCATTATTATATGTTTTAAAATAATGCAGAAGGTAAGTGGGTGTCACTACTGGTACTCCAAAAAATAATGATATGTCATTACCGTTTCTACACTGGGAGGCTGTAAAGATGTTGTTGAAAAAGTCATCAAAATTCACTCATTTGCTACTACTAATGCCATTAATCGAACATTTTCCTTAGTACACTCAGAAAAAAAATTTAGCAAAGAAAATTTATTTAACAAATTTTTCACTAATTATTAGTAGAAGTTGTAATTTTTACAGATTTCTTTTTACGGTCTTTTTGTAATTTTAGTTTATCTTTTTGTTTTTTGAATAAAATTAATGATGGGCTAGGGTGTAACACAGAAAACAAGTAATCGTTGTAAAAAGTTCTTTAATTTCGTTCTAATCACTATAAATAAAATTAAAAACTTGAATGTTCAAAAGCACAACATACATTACTTTTCCATTGAAGGAGCTTTAGTCAAAGTAACAACTATAACATAGAGAAAAATAATAGCTTTATTAAAAACATGTGAAAATGTAAGTAAAAATGTTTGAGTTTACTTCTCCATATGTTTTTCACTTTGAAAGTTAACATATACAAAAACTAAAATCTACATTATAATATACACTCAGAAAAGTTATGCAGTTACTACATTTGTGTAGTAATGCGGTTGTAATTATTTTAACTACAATTGCAGTTAATTTACTAAGGCCGGATAACACAATGTCCAGTTAAAATTTAACCGAAAGTTAAATTTAAAATTTATGTGGTAAACAACAACAAAGGTGTCAGTTAAAGTCCCAGTTAGAAGCTAACAGAACATTGTGTTAATGGGGGTTAGAGAAAAAATTTTTCAATGTTTTTGACAGTTATTTTTTTAAATAAACTACAAAAACTACTACATTGTAGTAACATTTATGTTATGCAGTTATTTTGAATATTGTTACAAATACTTAATTTTCAAGTGTGTATGTATACGAATCAAAGAAGAGTGTATTAAAGAAACGCTTGTTTAGAAATTTCTAGTGAAAGACTATGAAAAGAACATGTTTTCTCTTGTCTTAGTCATAAAACAACGCTACAGAGTGAAGACGCGTAATACGGAAAAGATTATATATTTTATTGAATTATTAAAATAATAAGGTAAGTTTTATAATATAAAGTATAAATTTATTTACGGAAGTATTAAAAAATATTGTATTTATTTTCTTTCATTTCTTTTATATTTTCATTCCTTTCTACCTGGAGAAAAAAAGGAAGCCAAACAATATTTCATCCCTCACAGACGGACATCTAGAACAGGCTGGCCCGACTTTTGGTTTTGTCCCCAAATTTGGGGATTTTTGTTGGTCTTGGGGACAAAAATTTTCATTTGGGGACAGGGGATTTAAAAACAGCTTTGGGGATTTTTTGGGGATATTTAAAATCCTTCATAAATTTTGAAGATTATATTAACTTTGTATAGTTTTCAGAAAACATCAGTCAAGTTTGTTCTCGTAATTTCAAAAAAAGTTAAAAATTCACCCTTTCATGGATTTTCTGTATTAATTTAAAGCTTTTCAACACAAATCCTTTTTGACTGAGAGTTTTATATGATTAATGTCCCAGATCTTAAATGTTGTATATACAAAAAACATCATATCGATTATGGATAAAAGTCTATTGTATTAAACAGACAAACTTGGAAAATTCAAATCTAAAAATTCTTTAAAAAATGCCTTAAATTCTTGAAAATTTCAAAATAAAATATGTTTAGGGTTCGATTGTTTTGTTTAAATAATTTAATAAAAATTGAAGGTTTCTTCTTAAAAGTCCCTAAATTCTGAAAATTTTTCTACACATTTGTACGAAAGTAATCCAAGAATTTTTAAAAACAGTTATTGTTAGTGCTATTTTTTATATTTAATTCCAGTTTTTATGCGGATAATGTTCATTTTAAGCAAATTAAATAAGCTCTACTATCTTTCTCAACATTTTTTCTAGTTGGGGATATTTTTAGATTTGTTTGGGGACAACGAAAAAAAGTATCTGGCAAGCCTGATCTAGAACAATATCTTAATAGTGAATAATAAAAGTGGTATTAAGTGTAAATTTTTATTTCTCAATTTTAAATTTATTATAGAATAAAATTAAGTTAAGAGTATTTACATAAATTTATTTTAAATATTATTAATTTAATAATTTTTAAAATAATTTTTATTTATGTTATTTTAACTACATTTGCAGTTGTTTGTACAGTTTTACAATAATTTGCATGTATGTTCTTTTAATTGCATTTGTAGTTGTTTTTACTATATTTGTCAGTTGATTTTTAACAGTCAAAAACAACTTGAAATTGCAGTTGATTTAAGTGCAAATGTAGTCTACACCTTTTTAAGTGCAAATGCAGTTATTTTAACTGTCATTTGCAGTTGATTTTACCTACATAATTCCCTGAATGTAGTTACATAACCACAGATCTGGTAATGATTTTCTACACTGGGAATCTTTGTTATTTTATAGAAAAATTCTGACTCAAGTCGCCTTTGAACCATTCGGTTTTCTGATCCAAACATTAGTTGGCTTTCAACCAGACTGGACGCAGGGTATTATATAGTCGGCATGCCCGACTTAAACTTTTTTGCTCTTCAAAATACGCATTTAAAATCAACGGTTCGCTGTATTTCATAAATCTGAGTTTCATAATATAAATTGTCGATTAGAGTTGAATTTCAAAAAAAGCAGCCGTACACTTTAAGGTCTAGTTTTTAAGATGCCAATTAAATTTAGTTTAATGGTTAATTTTTTAATGCTGTCAAATTTGAAATTTAAAAATTTTAGCCAGATTTGCGAATTTATTTTTTATTTTTTAGTTGTTTTTTTTTCTTACTTAATCTCTTTTGTTTGTTTGAAATGTTTTCAATTTGATGAAGTTGCGTACGATGAGTTTCGATTGAAAATTTACCAAATTAATAGAGATGGAACTTAATGAAAGTTGACTTAAGCTTAATATGAGTGCTTCAGCGTATTTGCATAGTATCGCTCTTTCCCCTAATTCAACTTCGATAAGTATAGTTGGGCCTTTAATTTCTCAAGACTCGAAAATTTTTTAGGATTTTTAATGAATTTTTCTAAATATTAATTGTTTGAGGAAGTAAAAAAGTCCAACTTCTGTTTAGAATTATAAAACAACATATTAAATTTAAAAATGAAATCCTTTGTAACTCTGATAACACCATATAAAGCTTTTTATAGTAGATGATCACCAAGTTTAAGCATTTTTATATAGTAAATCCTTTATGTCATGATGTTTTTGTTTGTTATACATTCAAGTTGTACGGGTTAAATAAATTTAATCGTAACAAGTTTGTGCATCTAAATGTTAAACTGCTTGCTATGTAAGAACGTTCATTTCTCTAGATTTTCTAATAAATTAAATGCTTTTTTAAAAATTCCTTTTATGTGAAGATATTAAATAAAACAATAATAAAAGCTTGTGTTTTTATTTTAAAAAATAAACTTAAAGTGCAGTTTTTAAATTCTTTATAGAGTTTTTTAATTAATACTCAAGATTTATGAGATTAAAATCGTTTAGAAAGTAACTAAAGATTTTATGACATACATGCCTAGATGCCATAAATTATATTAATAAATATTACCATATGATATCAATTGCAAACAAACCCAAAAAAGTTTTACAGTGGCTACATGACAGTTGTTGGTGTAGTAATCAGTAGTTGTTGTTAATTTTCTATGGAAAAATACAAAACAACTGTGATGGCAGTTATTTAGAAAACAACTAACGAGAAGTCAGTATTTCGTAACAGTTCTTCTAAGCAGTTATTTTTATTATTATAATAAACAACTAACAAACAAAACGGTATTTTTTCAATAACCAGTTATTTTATTAGTTATCTAAAAATCACGTAATTTAATTGAGATTTTTTAAAATTTTTAATTAGTTTATATTTGCTACAATACTACTGACATATTTTTAGTTTGTAAATAAAAATCATTATTAACAGTAATGAAACGATTTTTTCCACAAAATTTGCTCCCCTGTCGATGTTGTTTAGCGGGCGGCGGGAAATTTAGGGGCAAATCCTTTGGAGCATGTTTGTTTATGGTTCAAAATTAAAAAAATTTATATAAGTGGCGTGACTTTTTTTGCCACATTGAAAAACATTAAATTTTGTTCAAAAATTCATAATTTTCGACCAATGGTGGGCGTAGGGTGCATACTCAAAAATGTTCTGAATTGGACTACCAAGCATTTCTGAAGCTCATTCTTTTAGAATATGCCCAAAAATGTTAAAAAGCTTTTAAAAATTTGGAGATAAAAGTGAATGAAGTAACCCCCCTTTTTGCAAAAAAAATGCCATTTTCAAGACGCGCTAAAAGTTTTGATTTTAAAAATCTATCACTGCTAAACAGCTCGAGATAATTGAAAATAGTTTTCATTCTGAAATTTAGAAAGCTCATGGCAATAACACAACAAATTTCAAACATGTTTTTCTGATAATGAAAAACTTATTGGGAAAGAACCAAAAAATATCAAGGTAAAAAATGAAGATTTTGAAATTCAAGGTTAAATATTTTTTAAACTATAAGAGACACTATGGTACCTGAAGCACGTTTTTATTTATCTTATAACCTAAATTACAAAAAGCAAAATCGGTTCACATTTATAAAAGTTGTACGACAATAAAGCTTTTGTACACGCGAGATGGTCAACTTTGACACCCTGTGATAAAACAGGGTGCCTACAATACTAATTTTCTAAAAGCTTAGATCTTTCTCTTCAGTTCTTGTGAACATTTTTTTGCGATTGGATCAGTAGTTTAGAAGATCTATAATTATTACAAATTTTTTTCTGCTGCGCGGAAAAGATCAAAACAAGATAATGTGTTGGTCAATGGATTACCCAGTTAGAAATCGCCAGTGGTACAAAAAATAAAGCACTGGCATACCACTGGGTAACCACGGTGTTAAAAATAAATGACTGGCAGAACACTCATTTGGGACGCTTTGCCAGCGTTTGCAAAAAGCGTTTTACCAGTATTTGTTTTACAAAAATTTCGGTGGTTTATAAAAAAAAAACCACTGGCAGAGAATTGGCTTAGAGTGATATGCCAGTTGCAAACCACTGGTTATCCAGTGCTACCTAGTCAATGCTACCAGACGTATAAAAATCAATTCACTGGTAGACCAATGATTTTATAAAAATGCTGACGCTTCGTTAAAAAATGTTTGTAGTCAGGAGGTTCCGAGTTCAAATTTTTTTTTATCAATTTTATAAATCAATTTTTTTGTTTGTGGGAAAGCTCCTTCAAGACCAACTTTTTTTTGCACTCCCAACTAGTGTACTAGTTACAAAAAATTATTTGCCAGTACTAGCATTTTGGCACAGCCAGTAGTTGTCCAGCTATTATCACTCATTTATGTGTTTAGCTATCAAATATTAATATGTCTCGTTAGCTCAGTGGTTAGAGCAATCGTCTGCCAATCTGACGGCCTGGGTTCAAATCACGGCAGGACCAAAAAAATACATATGAACTTTTTTTAAATTTTATTTTGGAAAATATATTTTCAGACCACCTATTTATTGGTTTTGCCAGCGTTTTGCCAACGTTTAAAAATTATGTTCCTCCAGTGCTTTTCCGGCGCTTTTTGAACAGCCGGTACTTTTGTCTAATGATGTTATCATTTTGGGAATGGGAAAGCACTTTTTACCAGTACTTGTACCACCTGTTAAAGTGCTTTGCCACCGCTTTCCCGTTTGTATTTTTCTGACTGTGTAGGTATGAAGATATTTTTTGCTGAGTTGAAGTTAATAATGAAAACAAAATCGTTTATTTTGTATCACAGAGTTTATTTACCGATATCACATTTTACCTTCCTGGTGATGAATTAGCGATATCGTCGATTTCTCTTTCCGGGGAATTGCTTTCGTATCGCCTGGAAGTGTTACTTTCGGGTAACAGTTGATCCCAATGGAGGAAATTACCGCAATACGAAATTATTATTGCCGAGAATATACGTTTTCTTCTAGGCGATATGATCGGGATAATTATTAAAAATTTTGGTCAAAATGTTATATGCAATGACAAGTTCCACTACCTAAAATATGAACTTCTATTTTAACTGCAGCAATAAATTGTTATCATTTTCTCATGGGAATTTAATAAATAGGGCAACCAAAAAAAGCTCTAAAAGCAATGTTTTAAGCTCTTAAAATTAGTTCGAAAAACCATAAAATAAGCAGTTAAAATGACAAAATAAGCCCTTAAACTTCATTATTTCTTCATTAAAATTCTCATAAAAATTAATTTTTTTATTTAATACAATGCTACATTCCTTGGAACTTCAAGAATCAGACAAAGTTGTGACATTCTTAAATTTATTTTCATCGGGAAATACATTAATTACAATAAAGGAATTATATGTGCTAAAATCCTAAAACTTATTTAACAAATTGTAAAAATTATCTGTTGAAGGCATGGTTGGAAAAATAAAAAGTTTATTTTAACAAAAGAGAACTAAATTAATAAATTTCTAATTTCAAACCAATTTTAAAAAACAAATTTTAAATAAAAAAATTTATGTCGCCTTAAATTATTAGGTTATTCACAAGGGGTGTGCTATCTGTTGTATCGTTGTATTGACCTAACAAAAAACAGAGTTGTTAAAATTTTTATTTGACTTTAACAATGATTTTCTATTGGGTTTTCTATCTGTTAGCACACTCAAACATAGGACACTAAACATACGTAAAAATGTTTTATCGTACTATTCCCAAATGTTGTATTTTTTCGATTCAAATTTTAACAACTCTGTTTTTTGTTAGGACGCTACAATGATACAACAAATAGCACACCCCTTGTGAATGACCTTAATGTTTTGCATTACTGATTTTATGAAAAAAAGAAAAAATATGCTCTATTTTCTCATAAAAAGCTAAAATAAGCTTGATTTTTAAAGAAAATAGCCTGAAGCAAAATTAAATAAAATAAGCAAAAAAAGCTCTAACAAATATAGCCTAAAATTCTTATATTTTTAAGATCAGAACTTGTATTTAATCTAAATTGTTCTAGCTTTTCAATTAAAAAACATGCTCTGGCTTCTTTTTGGTTGGCCTAGTAATAAATAATAAAACACGCCAATAATTTTCACATAATTTATCAAAAATATGTCGGTCTTACCAAAACAATAATCTCATAAGTTCTGATAACTAGGGCTCGGAAGTTCATGCATTTATAATTGTGTTTTGTGTACATAAAATATGCATTAAAATACCCCAGTAAAAATGATTTTTATATAATCATATATGATTTTTATATAATCATTTATGATTATAACTTGTCGAGTATTGTGAAACATATATTTTATATGATTATATCAAAAGATATTTAATTATATAAAATTATATTAACCAGATGCACAATTTTTCGGATCAAATCATATATGGGTTAATATAATTATATAAAAAATATATTATTTGATCCGAAAAATGGTGGATCTGGTTAATATAATTTTATATAATTAAATATCTTTTGATAAAATCATATAAAAATATATGTTTCACAATACTCGACAAGTTATAATTGTATAAAATCATAAATGATTGTATAAAAATCATATATGAATATAAAAAATCATTTGTACTAGGGTATGTAAAAAAATTTTTGAAAATATGCATTTATTATTGATTTTAGTATCACTTGTGTTTGAAAGTGGCTTAAACATTGAAATCGAATGTGTCTAATAGTTTCGCCTCTGTAATAAAAAAAAATAAAAAATGCTTTTAAATTTGAGAAATTATTTATTTTTGTAAACACCCAGAAAACATAGTCGGTGCTGGCAACCCAATTTGTTGTCAATCTAATGAATTTTTTGGTTGCGACTACCGAATTATTCTTAATACAATTGAAATTCCCTCGTCACAGTCAAATAAATCCCGTATCAATTGGTTTTCTGTTGTAGCAAAATCCAACCATTCCATTGGCTACAACTGCCGTTGTCAGCACCGAATCTGTTTTTTAGATGAAGACAAAAATTTTGCAGTTTTTAGTAGAATTAAAAAATGTTTAAAAAATATGTATATATGTATAACAGTATATGCAATAAAATATGCCGATTTATGCATTTATAGCAAAATATGTAAAAATATGCATTTATATACAAAATATGCAAAAATATTTTGTATTAACATTTGCCAAATTTTGTTGATTCGCAAAGATATTTGGTCAGCGCAGTTCTGCTGCTAACGACAACAAACACGTATTTTCATGAACTTCCGAGCCCTACTGATAACAGTACAAATGTCATTTAATTGACTGTGAAAAATCATCATTTATACACTCACTCATAAGGATAAATCTGTAAAAATAACAGAAAACTAAAACAACTAAAAATTGGTTAAAAATTATATTGCAGAAAAAAACTGCTGAAATTAGCAGATTTTTTTGCTAAATACTAGAAAATTAAAATAGCAAAAATAAAACTGTTAAATTTACAGAATTTCAGTCATAATTAAGTTAATTTTTAGTTGAGTGAAAATGACAAATTGTACTGTAAAATCTGCAGACAAATAAGCTAAAAGCAAATAAATTGTTATATCTACAAAATTTTTATTATTTTTATGATAAATTCAGTTGAATGCAAATAGCAGTCTAATCCGCTAAAATCAGCTGAAATATTTGCTAAAAAAATGGTAAACTGCTGTTTTCCAAAGGCTAATTTTTATTTCCACAAAAAAAAAATCCAAAAAACCGAAACTTTTAAATAGTTTTTTGATTTTTTAGGCTACTGATTATTTAGCAAAATTTTTTGCTGATTTTAGCAGGTTAATTTGCTATTTTCTATTAACAAAAATTTAACTCAAATATAACTAAAATTATGTGTATTTAACAGTTTTATTTTTTGTTGTTCCTATCTTGCTAATACTTATATATCAAAAATAATCTGCTAATTTTATTAATTTTTTCTGCAAAATAATTTTTAACTAATTTTTAGTAGTTTTAACCCGATTTTTTACAGAATTTTTTCTATTAGTGTAGGAAAAATAAGTAAAATATGAATAACTTAAATTTTACAGCATTTTCCATCGTTCTATTTTATTAAGAGCATTAATTTGATTTATTAGCATCAAATATCGTACATAAAAATATTTTTAGCGAACATCACAAAAAACTTATTTGAATTTAAATTGCATTTATGTTAACTTGTGAATGCAAATATGAAATTTAATAATATCTGTGCATAAGGGAAATTTCCATATAAAATAGTAATAATTTTATATATTAAGTTTTAAAGAATAATTAACTGATTATTTAACAAAAAAAAATTATTTTTTTAAACAAAATAATAACATATACTGTGTAAGATAAACCCATAATTATAAAAAATATACATATTTTATAATTTTCTATAACAATTATTCAATTTACATTAATTAATTGAATGTCACAATAGTTTAATTGGTTTAAATATTTTATTATTTTAAGAATATTTTTTTTTTATTAACAGAAGTGAAGCAATATTTAAATGATTTTTTTTATTATTTTCAATTTATTTATTTGTTTACAAATTTTATTATGACCGTCCATAAATTATTTAACGTCATTTAACGTTAGAATCACAAAACACACTTTTAGTTGATTTTTCAAAAACGCGTTACAGCATTGTAACGACGAACGGAGAGTTAAACGACTAGTTAAAAACTGATTTTATTTCAGTAAACGCGCCAAACAAAAACCCCCTCTTGTATAGAATTTAACAGCCACAAAAAATGGTTAGTTAATTTGTAATAAGAGAGTAATATTTGAAAGCTTTTGTTAAAAAAAAGCTTTAAGGTTTTGTATATAAAAGAGCATAACAAAATAATAACAAATAATAGTAAACATAAATAGTAAGCAGTAATGCCAAATACGAACTTTAGGCAAAAGATTTAGCGTTTTTTTGTGCTATAAATCATATTAATTTTTCACTGTTGCCAACTTTAAAGTTAAAGAAATCGAGCAAAAACATAATGACAGTTCATAACCAAGCAATGACAGCTAACACTGTTAGACAAATGGTAGGGGTCAGTGATCGGGAAGGGTTCAAACTACCGGGGAAAGTTATATCGGTAAAAAAGAAGTTATACGTGTCCCGGCGTTTCGCTGGGTGACCCCTAGGAATCGAGATATATCGATTTGACCTTTGGTGGTCTTTTTTTTGACATAACTCGAGAACCACTAGTCCGATTTTGCTCAAAAACAAAAACAAAAAAATTAAAAATTACAATTCCTTTAATCTGTTCATATAACGTTTTTCTATATACTCAACAGTTTTGCCGGTAAAAATAAATGTATGAAGAAAAAAATATTTTTTGCCTAAAATATTAAAAAAAAGTAATAAACAAAAGGTTATTGATTTTTATGGTAGCGGTAACAAACATTTATTTTTACCGGCAAAAGTGTTGAGTATATAGAAAAACGTTATATGAACAGATTAAAGGAATTGTAATTTGTAATTTTTTTAAAATTTTTTGAGCAAAATCGGACTAGTGGTTCTCGAGTTATGTCAAAAAAAAGATATATCTCGATTCCTAGGGGTGACCCAGCGAAACGCCGGGACACGTATAACTTGTTTTTGAGCGATATAAAATTTCCCGTTGGTTTCATCCCATCCCGATTTTGACTGTCGCATAGTGTAGTCTTTCGCATTACATTAAAATTAGTGTTTCCAAACCGGTTAACCGAAAACCCGGATTTTTTTTCATATTTAGGTTATTTTTGCAAATCTGTTAACTGAAAATCTTAAATCTCGGTTAACCGAAAATCGGTTTATTTTCAACGGTTAACCGGTTTTTTAATTTGCTATTTTAAGCTTAAAATTGCTTCAAAAATTAAGAAACTTATGTTAGCTTGAAAATGTTGGTTCATACAAATTTAAACCCAAAAACTTGCGGATGTCAAAAATTAATTAAAAAAATGTTTGTGTTTAATACTGAATTTAGAATGCGCAAAAACCAGGTAGTTTTTGTACAAAACTAAATTATAAAAGCCAAGTCATTTACACTGGTTATTTAGTTTTTCTTTGTCACATCACTTTTTTATTAAACACTTTTCTTAATATTTTTATGGCTGAATTAAATTAAGAGAATTATTAACACATTTATAAATATACAACAACACAAAATTTTAAACTAAAACTGAAATAGTAAAAAAAAAAATTAAAAAATATGTTTTTGACACTTGCTTTAATTCTATATTCGTTGTAACAAGGTGTACCGAAAAGTACTTAAAAAGCCGTTGTCAGCACCGAATCTGTTTTTTAGATGAAGACAAAAATTTTGCAGTTTTTAGTAGAATTAAAAAATGTTTAAAAAATATGTATATATGTATAACAGTATATGCAATAAAATATGCCGATTTATGCATTTATAGCAAAATATGTAAAAATATGCATTTATATACAAAATATGCAAAAATATTTTGTATTAACATTTGCCAAATTTTGTTGATTCGCAAAGATATTTGGTCAGCGCAGTTCTGCTGCTAACGACAACAAACACGTATTTTCATGAACTTCCGAGCCCTACTGATAACAGTACAAATGTCATTTAATTGACTGTGAAAAATCATCATTTATACACTCACTCATAAGGATAAATCTGTAAAAATAACAGAAAACTAAAACAACTAAAAATTGGTTAAAAATTATATTGCAGAAAAAAACTGCTGAAATTAGCAGATTTTTTTGCTAAATACTAGAAAATTAAAATAGCAAAAATAAAACTGTTAAATTTACAGAATTTCAGTCATAATTAAGTTAATTTTTAGTTGAGTGAAAATGACAAATTGTACTGTAAAATCTGCAGACAAATAAGCTAAAAGCAAATAAATTGTTATATCTACAAAATTTTTATTATTTTTATGATAAATTCAGTTGAATGCAAATAGCAGTCTAATCCGCTAAAATCAGCTGAAATATTTGCTAAAAAAATGGTAAACTGCTGTTTTCCAAAGGCTAATTTTTATTTCCACAAAAAAAAAATCCAAAAAACCGAAACTTTTAAATAGTTTTTTGATTTTTTAGGCTACTGATTATTTAGCAAAATTTTTTGCTGATTTTAGCAGGTTAATTTGCTATTTTCTATTAACAAAAATTTAACTCAAATATAACTAAAATTATGTGTATTTAACAGTTTTATTTTTTGTTGTTCCTATCTTGCTAATACTTATATATCAAAAATAATCTGCTAATTTTATTAATTTTTTCTGCAAAATAATTTTTAACTAATTTTTAGTAGTTTTAACCCGATTTTTTACAGAATTTTTTCTATTAGTGTAGGAAAAATAAGTAAAATATGAATAACTTAAATTTTACAGCATTTTCCATCGTTCTATTTTATTAAGAGCATTAATTTGATTTATTAGCATCAAATATCGTACATAAAAATATTTTTAGCGAACATCACAAAAAACTTATTTGAATTTAAATTGCATTTATGTTAACTTGTGAATGCAAATATGAAATTTAATAATATCTGTGCATAAGGGAAATTTCCATATAAAATAGTAATAATTTTATATATTAAGTTTTAAAGAATAATTAACTGATTATTTAACAAAAAAAAATTATTTTTTTAAACAAAATAATAACATATACTGTGTAAGATAAACCCATAATTATAAAAAATATACATATTTTATAATTTTCTATAACAATTATTCAATTTACATTAATTAATTGAATGTCACAATAGTTTAATTGGTTTAAATATTTTATTATTTTAAGAATATTTTTTTTTTATTAACAGAAGTGAAGCAATATTTAAATGATTTTTTTTATTATTTTCAATTTATTTATTTGTTTACAAATTTTATTATGACCGTCCATAAATTATTTAACGTCATTTAACGTTAGAATCACAAAACACACTTTTAGTTGATTTTTCAAAAACGCGTTACAGCATTGTAACGACGAACGGAGAGTTAAACGACTAGTTAAAAACTGATTTTATTTCAGTAAACGCGCCAAACAAAAACCCCCTCTTGTATAGAATTTAACAGCCACAAAAAATGGTTAGTTAATTTGTAATAAGAGAGTAATATTTGAAAGCTTTTGTTAAAAAAAAGCTTTAAGGTTTTGTATATAAAAGAGCATAACAAAATAATAACAAATAATAGTAAACATAAATAGTAAGCAGTAATGCCAAATACGAACTTTAGGCAAAAGATTTAGCGTTTTTTTGTGCTATAAATCATATTAATTTTTCACTGTTGCCAACTTTAAAGTTAAAGAAATCGAGCAAAAACATAATGACAGTTCATAACCAAGCAATGACAGCTAACACTGTTAGACAAATGGTAGGGGTCAGTGATCGGGAAGGGTTCAAACTACCGGGGAAAGTTATATCGGTAAAAAAGAAGTTATACGTGTCCCGGCGTTTCGCTGGGTGACCCCTAGGAATCGAGATATATCGATTTGACCTTTGGTGGTCTTTTTTTTGACATAACTCGAGAACCACTAGTCCGATTTTGCTCAAAAACAAAAACAAAAAAATTAAAAATTACAATTCCTTTAATCTGTTCATATAACGTTTTTCTATATACTCAACAGTTTTGCCGGTAAAAATAAATGTATGAAGAAAAAAATATTTTTTGCCTAAAATATTAAAAAAAAGTAATAAACAAAAGGTTATTGATTTTTATGGTAGCGGTAACAAACATTTATTTTTACCGGCAAAAGTGTTGAGTATATAGAAAAACGTTATATGAACAGATTAAAGGAATTGTAATTTGTAATTTTTTTAAAATTTTTTGAGCAAAATCGGACTAGTGGTTCTCGAGTTATGTCAAAAAAAAGATATATCTCGATTCCTAGGGGTGACCCAGCGAAACGCCGGGACACGTATAACTTGTTTTTGAGCGATATAAAATTTCCCGTTGGTTTCATCCCATCCCGATTTTGACTGTCGCATAGTGTAGTCTTTCGCATTACATTAAAATTAGTGTTTCCAAACCGGTTAACCGAAAACCCGGATTTTTTTTCATATTTAGGTTATTTTTGCAAATCTGTTAACTGAAAATCTTAAATCTCGGTTAACCGAAAATCGGTTTATTTTCAACGGTTAACCGGTTTTTTAATTTGCTATTTTAAGCTTAAAATTGCTTCAAAAATTAAGAAACTTATGTTAGCTTGAAAATGTTGGTTCATACAAATTTAAACCCAAAAACTTGCGGATGTCAAAAATTAATTAAAAAAATGTTTGTGTTTAATACTGAATTTAGAATGCGCAAAAACCAGGTAGTTTTTGTACAAAACTAAATTATAAAAGCCAAGTCATTTACACTGGTTATTTAGTTTTTCTTTGTCACATCACTTTTTTATTAAACACTTTTCTTAATATTTTTATGGCTGAATTAAATTAAGAGAATTATTAACACATTTATAAATATACAACAACACAAAATTTTAAACTAAAACTGAAATAGTAAAAAAAAAAATTAAAAAATATGTTTTTGACACTTGCTTTAATTCTATATTCGTTGTAACAAGGTGTACCGAAAAGTACTTATAAAGGAAACCGGGTGTATCAAAAATGCAAATTTAAGATATTTTTACTTGGTTTTAAATTGATTATTTTGCTTTCATTCAGTGAAAAACAAAACTTGTTTCTTCGAACTTTGTTCACAAATTGGTGAGGGCAGATATTTTTCAGCCTCTAGTTCGATGTTTTTATTTTTTATTTATTTAAATAAAAACCGTGCATATTAGTTTTTCAAAATTTTGTTCTTGCAAAACAGGATAGACAGCTGTTTCGGAGGACGTTACTCCCTCTCATCAGTATCCGCGCAAGATCATAACCATAAAAGATTATGACTAAAATTAATGTGATTACTTATGTGCAAAACCCCACTCCCCACTTTAAATAAATGACAATTCTGTATTCTCCGAAGTTTAAAAAGTAACCAAAAAACCAAAACAAAATTATATCAAACCAATATGAAATGTAAGTAGACCAGCACTTCCAGCCAATACATACATTTTGTGTGTCTTCCAATAAATTAGGGAGACGTTTTTACTAACTTAAAAAATTTAATGTTTTTGCCGTGGCCCGCAAATGTTTCAAATTGGTTATTTTGCTTTTATTCAATGAAAAACAAAACTTTTGGTAAAAACCAGGTAGAATCTGGTTTTCAGTTTGTATGAAGATTGTATGGAAAAACTGAATCAATTTTATCGTTTTCGGCTCAAAAACTAAAAATGGCCAAAAACTACTAGTTTTTGCCCGGTCTAAATATACTATAACTCGCAAAATGTTTATTTAAATATTCTTTATAAAAAATTCAGAAGAAGAAAATTATCAGATTTCTTGGCCTTTTCTTACAAAGAAGGTCTGAGGTGCCATTCACTCCATTTAAATAAAATTTTGATACGAAAATAAGAAAACCTAAGCATGCGTATGTTTTTATCGCCAATTAACAATTTTTTAATTTTATAACAAAGCCAGAATCACACTAAACACATAATGTAATTTTTTCACCAGAAAAATAATAGTCTTTAAAATTAAATTTACGTAAAAAGTGTATTCCGTAAAAAGTGCATCCACTGTTCTCTGTTCAAAAAACAAACACCGAAGCAACTAAAAATATATAACAACAAAATGTATTACAATAGTAGCATTCGGCAGAGAAACCTTAAACTGATACCGGTGACTTGTAGCGCTTTGTGATTACCGGAGAAGACAAAATTGCTGTTTTAGCTTTTTATGCTTTTTATTGCTTGTTTTACTCATATTTGCTTCTTTTAGCTTTTTTGGATTTTGCGTTTTTTAGCTTTAAAATAGCCTTTTCATAAGATTTTTGAGTTTTGAATTGCTTTTTTTAAGACTTTTTGCCAAAAAATACTTTTTTTGCTCACAAAAAAATATTTTTTCACTTAACTTTGAATTATTTTTTTAAAAAACTGTTGTTTTTCCAAGTTTTTTTTAATTTCGCTTCTTTCTTGCTTTATTTACAATATTTTTATTGCTTTAAACACATCGGATTTTGCTTTTTTTGTCTTCTCTGGTGATTACTTACTCTGCTGAACGATGTTTTTATTTGTCAATCATACAAAACAAAAAGTTTTTAAAAACAACAACAACAAATGTATCACTATTTGATCAAAAGTAGCAAAAATTTTTTACGCTACCAAAATATGACAGCGTTACCTGAGCGCTCAGACTGAACGGTTAGTGATCAGGTCGTTCAGCAGATAGTTGCACAACTGTTGAAGAACTGTTGACTGTCAAATTGTATCTGCCAAAAGCACCCAATGATACCCTTTTTAAGTTTTACAACCAAGACACAATCAAAATAAATACAAAATTTCCCTTTTTCACCAGAAAAATAATAGTCTTGTATATTAAATTTGCGCGAAAACAAAGTGTACATACTTTTCACGTGAAACTCATTATCGATATTAATTGCATTTGGTCTATATGACGCGTTTGAAAAAACAACACTTTACTAGAAAAATAAAAAAAAAAATGTCCCGATGGCAGTCCGTCTCCGATATACACAAGTTGACCGCACTTGTACGTAAAAACCATACGTCAGTGTGGCAACATTTGTGAAAAAGGAGACAAAGAGGAGATAAGAAAATAAACAAAGAAAATTTAAAGTAGAATGTTTGTATGTCTGTTTGATCACTTCTGAGAGCAAAAAACAATAACAGAAAGCTGAATAGGAAAGAAAAACTATGAACTAGCCACACTATGAGCAAGGCCTTACGTGGGTAAGATGGCTAAGCTGTCGAACTCTAGTATAGTTACGTTTGTAATGTGGGAATGCATGGGTTCGATTCCTACAGCCGACAGGTTGTTGAAAAAATTATCATATACACTGAACCAAAAACAGCTGTGAAATCAACTAAAATCCATATTAAATTGATGAATGGGTGATCACTATACAACTAACAAAACCTGTCCATCAATTTAACGCATTGTTTAGTAGATTTATATTTTGACGTTTAATTATTTTATGTGGTATTATTTTGACAAAATTTCGTTACATGTATTAACAAAAATTAGTTGTCTTAACAATTATATTTAATTAAATTGCATAATGATTTTGTTGTTTTACCAATGCATTTTATTAAATTCAACAATGCATTTTATTTAATTAATGAATTTTTATCGATTTATTATTAATTTTTAGACTTATATTTCATTATTTTTATATTTCACCAATTTAAAATTTTTTTAAGCAATATACATACAATGTCTTTTTTATAATGCATTTGATAAAATATAAAAAATAATGAAATATAAAATTGTAATTATAATATAGCATATACTAAAAACGCTTTCTTTAAAACACATGTACCTTTTTATATACAAAAACATATAACTTTATTTAAATTAATAATTCAAATACATTATATAACTTTCATTAATAGTTTGCCTTAAACAAAATAACAAAAAGACAATAAATAACAATAATATCAAAATTAATGACAGAAATTTTAATGTACGATTTAATTGAGAACGTTCAAAATTATATAAATTTATTTAGATTAAAATTAATAAATCTTCAATTAGCAATTCACTTATCACTGAATTTGTTAATTATCTATACTTTGAAAAACAAGAACACTTAATGTCAATTTATTGATATTTCCGACAATTACAAATACACATGATAGCACGAGTAATGACGCGACAAAACTAACCTCACTAAACTTTTTTCCACAGATTTAATACTCTTTTTTTCAAATTGAAGAAAAATTATATCAAATTTACGTTGCAGCCTTTTTACAAAATTTTTTAGAGTTAACAAATTAATTTTGTTAAAAAATGGACAAAAAAATTATCAAAACAACAATTGTTTTGTAGAGAATTATTGACGGAAATAAGTATGTTCATTTAAAAAAAAAGTAGTTGATTTAAAAAAAAAACACACATTAATTTGAATAAAAAATATATTGTTTTAACAATTCGTTTCATCAAAAAGTAACAAAATTTTTATGTTGATTTGACTTTTGGTTCAGTGTAGAGACAATCTGACAATAAAATATAACCAATAATACAATTTAATGGAAAATCACTGATGACGCCTGTCCAAAAGAAAAAAGGCAGAAACTAGATGTGGTCTGATTTGCAGATTAATAATGTGTTTATAACTTTGAAGAAATGTTTATTCTTCAAACCTACATAATAAAAAATTAATAAAAAAATGCACATTAATTACAATATTAATTGCATTTGGTCTATATGACGCGTTTGAAAAAACAACACTTTACTAGGGAAATTTTGTATTTATTGTGATTGTGTCTTGGTTGTAGAACTAAAAAAAGTATCATTGAAACCTTTTGTTTTGTTGTATTTTTAGTTCGTTCGGTTTTTGTTTTT
Source organism: Leucophora obtusa (assembly GCA_949987735.1). Taxonomy (NCBI): domain Eukaryota; kingdom Metazoa; phylum Arthropoda; class Insecta; order Diptera; family Anthomyiidae; genus Leucophora; species Leucophora obtusa. Next base: position 27,517,856 of record OX465297.1, read on the forward strand.
TTGAATAGAGAACAGTGGATACACTTTTTACGGAATTAATTATTTATAAAATTTCTTGAGAATGACCAACTAAGTGGGTCGAAATATTGAAATTAATTAATAAATAATAAAAGTTTTAAATTCATGTGTTTTTAATTTTTATTAACTGACCTCAAGCCGAACCAACTAAAAATATTTAAAAAATATGCGAAAATGCCTATTCTGTCTAGCTGGTCTTATCGAATTCTTTCAAAAATGTTTATTCTTTGTAATTTACTTGTAAAAATTGTATCATCTTTCTTTGATTTGAAAATAATTTAAACAGAAAGTGATATTAATTTATGATCTAGAGTCAAACTAAGGAACCGAAAGTTTTATAATTTTACGCTCCCAATCATATATGTATGTATGTATAAAAATTTCATCGAAATCTAACGAAACTCCCAAACCTTCTTAGTTGTTTATCTAATAGTGAATCTCCAAAAACATAAAATATTGATCTGAAGAATCAGATTTTAATATATTCAACGTAAAACCTCTTATACGTGGAAAAGTCTTATATTGTTACTTTTCAATAAGAATACGCAGGTTTCGATAAACTTGTTCTCTTGAAAAATTCTGAGAATATATTTGTTACTGTTATCGTTTTTAAACTATATTTTTCACATTTTTATTTTTTTTTAATTTTCTGTTTTTGGTGTTTTTTTGCTGCTTTTTATTTCTGGTCGGTTATACGGTTTTTTTTGACAAACGGTTAACCGAATTCTGGCTTTTAAAAAGGGGCATAATTTCGGTTAACCGACAAACTGGTTTTTAAAAAAGTCGGTTTTTTCGAAACACTATATTAATGCTAATGAAATCGCATTAATGCCTTAAAAACTAAGCATTTGTTTGAAAAAAGGGGATTTTAAATTGGCGGTTTTATAAAAATTGGTGCCTTGGGAGCTCTTCGCGACCTTTCCTATTTGTATTATCGGAGTGTGTTATTACTCCAATGGAGCAGAAATAAAAAATAACGGCCATTTTGAAAAATCACCATTTTAGCGCAAAACGGACAAAAGTTCTGCAAGCTCGAAAATGATCACTCCCCTATTATTCAGTTCAGATTAGTCCGAGAGGGATTATAAAACCGCCATAGGGTGACACATTTTTTTCTTTAAATTATGTGATAATAGAATACGAATTACGTTCCCTGTTTCATTGTATTTCATTTCCCGCGGTAAGTGTCCAATTTCATTCGTTCCCCGTTTCATTCCATATAGTACAGATTTGGGCCGATGTTGGAACCCACTGTAGGAGTGTGTTGATTTGTTTTCTCACGCAAATTGTTAAAAATAAAAATTAAAAAGATCACCCTGTGACTGCAATATAAAAATTGAACAGTCGGTAGCTCTCCCTGGGCTATTTGTATTATACACTAATAGAAAAAAGTCCGTAAAAAATTTAGTTAAAACTACTAAAAATTAGTTAAAAATTATGCTGCAGAAAAAAACTGCTAAATTAGCAGATTATTTTTGCTATATATTAGTAATATAGGAACAGCAAAAATAAAACTGTTAAATATACAGAATTTTAGTTATATTTGAGCTAAATTTTTGTAAATGGAGAATAGCAAATTAATCTGCTAAAATCAGCAAAAAATTTTGCTAAATAATTAGACCCTAAAAATCACCAAAAAATTTAAAATTTTCGAAGTTTTTTTTTAAATTTTTTTTTAAATGCAAATAAAAATCGAGCCTTTTGAAAACAGCAGTTTACAATTTTTTAGCAAATATTTCTGCTGATTTTAGCAGAATAGACTGCTATTTGCATTCAACTAAATTTCGCTTAAAAATAGCAAAAATTTCGTAATTTTACCAGTTTATTTTTGCTATTTTTAGTCTACAAATATTTAACTAAAATTCTGTAAATTTAACAGTTTTAATTTTGCTGTTCTCATTTTACTAGTATTTAGTAAAAAAATCTGCTAATTTTAGCAGTTTTTTCTGCAGCATCATTTTTAACTAATTTTTAGTACATTTTTCTGCTATTTTTACGGATTTATTTCTATAGTATATTATTAGTACTCCTATTTATATAGCAAATATTTTGTCCACTTTGCGCTATCTCGTTTAGTTTTCGGAATATTGGCCATTTTTTTAAAGTGGCCTATCGAAAACTAAGTATGATAACGCAAAACGGACAATATTTTTAATCAGGTTCCTATTCAGATACGGTAGGTCTGGGAGGGATCACGAGGGATGTATTTTATGAAGGTGGTGAGAAGGTGACTCAATTTTGTTTTTACTAATTTATATAATACAAATTAACACAAAATTTCTTCCCTTACTATTTCGATCAATATCACTTTTTCTCCGTCCCATTCCATTTCGTTCTATTCCACTTGGATACAAACCAGAATGGATTGGAAATTAATATATCATAAGTTCCAGGAAATATTGCAATTTTTGACCACACATCTTCTTATTTTATTCAAATTCAGCATACGAAGCTCTATGGAGCCATTGGGTGCGTTCGGCAGATACAATTTGACAGTCAACAGTTCTACAACAGTTGTGCAACTATCTGCTGAACGACCTGATCACTAACCGCTCAGTCTGAGCGCTCAGGTAGCGCTGTCATATTTTGATAGCGTAAAAAATGTTTGTTGTTGTTGTTTTTTTAAAAACTTTTTGTTTTGTATGATTGACATATAAAAACATACAAATATAATTCAAAAACAAAAAATTTAAAAAATCAAAGGAAAATATAGAAAAAATGTATTTAAAAACAAAACAAAGAAAACATCGTTCAGCAGAGTAAGTAATCACAAAGCGCTATTAGTCACCGGTATCAGTTTAAGGTTTCTCTGCCGAATGCTACCATTGAGACAAATCCATTTTTATTTCCTCAAAATTTCAAAAACTCTGGATTTTCATTAAAAAAAAAAATCAAAAGAAAGTATAATTTGCCTCAATTTGAACACCTTCAGTCTCCATGATTCTTGTCGGATTCTAATAACTAAAAAAAAAAATAATTTTGATGGTACAGTCGCCTACATTTTCATTTTATTAGTTTCAATAATAAATTTTGTTCACAAATGCACTTTTCGAAAGCATTTTTGAACCTTTTTAATTTCTTTTAAAATTAATTTATTTTAATACCTTAACGTTTTTGCTACAAATTCAATTCATCGCTATTTGGGCCGCGCGATTGCGATATTTTTAATTATTAATTGAAATGAAATTAAAACCATAACAATTGATAAATGAAATCAAGTCAGTTAAAATCATTATCATTAATTAAAAATTGGTAATGAAAAAAATTTCAGTAAAAAATTATCATTTTAAAATAACCGATATCGTGATTGTAAAGGCTGTGAAAAATATTATAAGCAGGGCAGCGACTTTCATGCATTTAAAAATTTAAAATATGCCCTTAAAATATGCAGCAAAAAATGCAAAATTTGCATTTAAATATGCACTTAAATGGAAATATGCACTAAAAACCAAAAAAAAAAAGATCCAAAAATAAACGCTCAAAATAAAAAAAAAAAAAATCATTTTAAATTTATCGATTTTTAAAAATCATATTTATTAAAAACTAAATCCAATATAAATGTGTAAAGTCGATGACAACTTGATGTTTTCCTTCTAGTTAAATACTGGGTTAAGGTTTGCAAATTCTTTCTTTATTTTTCATTGAATCTTATTTTGAGTTTTCGAAAAAAATATGCAATTTAATGAAAAATATGCAATAAAAATCATAAAATATGCAAAAATATGCATTTATAATAAAATATGCAAAAATATGCAACAACAAATCGATGCCGTTTTGTTGCAAATTCTTGGATTCGAAAAAGTATTTGGTCAAATAACCGAAACCGCGGTTTCGGTTATTTTTCGGTTTTCTTATGATATTAATAGAATTGTTTTAAAATAATTTAATATGTATGTATAACAATTAAATATTTTCATACATTCAAGATATTTATTAAAATTCGATTAAATTTCTCACTCGAATAAAGGCAATAACACTATTGCCGGGGGGAAAAAAACGCGGAAACCGTTATAAGTTAAAATTTTTTATTCTTTTTTCGGCAGATTAAACTGTATTTAAAGAGTTTAAATTTGGAATTTAGCAATTTGTTTAAAACAATATAAAGTTGAAATTTTATACAATAAGTTTCGCTGACTACGAAATAAAACTTTGTGAAAAATAAGCGGTGAAAATCTGAACTGAATACGTGAAACTCAATATCTCTTAAACTACATGACTTTTGGTGCCATTTTTTACTAAAATTATAATCCTCAGCTTATATTATCTGTAGTAGTAAAAACAAAAAATATTTAAAGTAATATTTAATGGAGAAATTATTCATTCCAATTAAATACAGAATTTTGTAAAATAAGAGCTGAACCCTTTTCGAAATTTTTGGCTCAATAATATTTAATTTAATTAATTATTTTAATTGCTTCAAGTATTTGCTAAAAACCGACTTATTTTTGTCGGTTTTCGGTTTCGGTTTTGAGGCCTCGAAAACCGCGGTTTCGGTTAAAACCGAACAGCAAACTCTAGTCAAAATCATTTTTGGATTAATGGCTACAAACATGCATTTGCATAAAAGTCGCTGCCCTGATTATAAGAATCGATTTTTATATTTTCAACTTTAAGAGGTTTAAATACAATTTTAAACAATTTCAAAATTTGTGTTTGTAACTTTATATTTTTAGTATGGACCGTTCAGAAATTCTTTTCCATACACAACATTACACAACATTTGCTTTCACAATATATGAATAATCTTCAACATCTTTCTCACCGCCCTTTTTACCCTCTAACTACACTGATAGAATTTTGTGCATAGTATTAATGAATTTGTTCATTAATCCAATGATTTTTTTCATTGAAAAGTCCCAAAGAACGCGTTGATTAGATCAATGAAACGTATTCATTAAATGAAAACTAATTGAAAAAAATATATTTTTTTGCGTAACTTTTTATATTTATTTTATTAATTTTTGTTTGTAAAGGGTTATTCAATAAGAGCGCTACAAAAGTTTTTTTAAATAAAACAAAAACGGTTTTGTATATCAATGGAATTCTTTATCCCTGTGAAAGTACGTTCGATGCCATTATGTATGGAAATCGATCTCTTTTCCATGGCCACCAAGGGCACGCTTGCAGAAGTCCAGACGCTGAACCCAATTTTCGACGGGTTTCAAGCATAAATCGGCCGATATTCGTACGAAGTTCATCAATCGTCGCTAGCTTGTTGGCATAGACCATATATTTGAAGTAGCCCCACAGGAAATAGTCCAACGGCGTCAAATCGCACGACCGAGGCGGCCAATCGACTGGACCATTTCGTGAGATAACACGTTCTCCAAATGTGGTTTGCAATAAATTGATTGTGACATACGCTGTGTGGCTTGTGGTGCCGTCCTGTTGGAACCACATGTCCTCCAAGTCCATATCATCCAATTTGGGTCAAAAATATTCGGTTATCATTGAACGGTAGCGATTCCCATTCACAGTAACGTGCCGGTCTTGTTTATCACGGAAGAAGTACGGCCCAATGACGCCGCCGGCCCATAAACCGCACCAAACCGTAATTTTTTCGGGATGCAATGATGACTCATGGAGTACGTGTGGATTGCTGTCTGACCAATAACGCATATTTTGTTTATTGACGAAGCCATTCATTATGACGACCATAAATTCGACGTAGCGCTCTTAACGTTGAGGCCACTGACTCCGAATGTCGGTAGTAAATTTTAATAATTTCGACTCGTTGTTGGCTCGTATATCTTTCCATCATGAAATGGCAAACCTTACTGAAGAGAAATGTCAAAAGAGCGGCAAGAAATATGGCGTCGTTTGCTGTCCCTGTCTTTCTATTTTTGTAGCGTCCCTGTTGAAGAACCCTTTACTTATATTTCCTTTTCGTTTTTATAACGTTTTTGACATCTCATTGAAGTCGACTTGAACCCGCAATCACCAGAATGTAAACATTATCGCGTTACCGATTGATCTAAATAGCCAAAACAAAATGATGTCATTATTTGGACTTTTATATTTAAATAATTTCAGTTTGCAACCCTAGCGTTCTTTACTGGAACATATATCTATTTTAGTAATTAGCAAATTCAAAACACTTATAAAAATTATAGCATATCTTACGGGTTAGTTGAAAATATATAATGAAAAAATTCATTAAATTAATGAATTTAAAATTCATTAAATTAATGAATTTTTCATTAACTCAATGAAATTTTTTCATTAAATCAGTGAATTTAGATTAATGAAATCGATTCATTAATAGTATGAACGAAAATTCTATCAGTGTAAGGGGTCGACCATATTTATCTCCTCATATGGGAGAGTTCCCTTGTTGGCGTTTTTTTAACTCATATATCTGTTGCCTTTAATAGAGTTAACATTACTTTTTGTAGCGAAGATAATCAAATTGAACATAACTTTCACACACATTTTTAATAAACCACAAGAGAGAATATTAGACATGTTGTAACAAAAATGAGCTTGAAAAAGTTTTATTATTTATTATTGTAAATAATGAAAATAGTGTAATATAAATTACTGAATGAATTAATTAAAGATGTTTTACAAACTATGAAGATAAAATTTAGGTTGAAATAAAAAAAGAATAGAATTCAATATTAAAATTTTTAATACAAAATTTTTTAAATTTAATATACAATTGCTATATACAAGTACCTACACACAATGTGAAGCACCTGAAATCGATTACATTGTATGGACTAACACAATTTGCTAAAAGGTTTCTATATTATTCTTAACAAAAACACTGGGGAGAAAAAAAATAATTAAATTTGTATTAAATTTGACAAAAATAACTTGTCATGAACGCTGCAAGAGATTTTATTATTATGTTTTATATAAACTGTCCTTTCTAGATTCTGTTCGGTATAATTATCATAAATATGTGTTGCAGATTTAGCATTAATAATACTTTTTCGTGCGTTGCGAGTAACTCGTTTGGTTGAGTATTGTAGAATTTTCATGGGTTTCTAAACAAACGTGTCTAAAAGTTATTAAGCCATTATCATTATCATCAGGTATACATATTTAGAAACATACATGGCTGTTAATACCGTGAAAGCTGTTTTGTAAAGACCAATTTAAATGTTTATCATCGTTGTCGTTTTATCAATTTATTTGGTTTTTACTATATTCAAAGATTTCCATTAAATTAAATCATTTGCTATACCGATTCTGTGGTTTATGGTAATTTTATAGAGGGTGGTTCTTAATGGTTTGCTTTTTGTGGGGGCGGTGGGTGTTTCAACTAAATTGTTAAAGTTATGGCTTTTTCCTAAGAAATCGTTTATTTCAGTGTCACATTGTCGGAATAGTTTCATTTATAAATTTTTTTGTGACCTACGATAAGAGTCATACAAATGTGTTTTTTTTTTTGTTTCGTTTTCATGACCTACTGTACGTATACGTAATATTAATAATGGTATGTATGTTTTAAAGACCTACGAAACGTATGAGTAATATTTTCCCTTAAGGACCCATATAACGTATGAGTGATGTTATTTAGATTTTTTTTGTTTGAAGTACCTAAATATGGTCTAAGTGATGGCAATTAAATAGTATTTAGCTACGACTACTAGTTAAAAGTAAATGACTTTGATTTTTCTGCTTTTTTTACCTCTTTTCTATGTTTGTTGATAGTGTTTGGTCTAATGCTTTAATAAACCACAACCATATTGGAAGCTTAATGATGTGTGAATACATTTGTGACCCTTGGAAGTTTAACTTTACTTTGGTTTTGTGTTTATATATTTTATTAGACTTTAGTATGAAAACCTTAATAATGTTTTAGTAATACAAATTAACGATCTATAATGCTGACCATTATACATACTTCATAATAATCATAATGATGTTATTATAATTCGTTATAGTAAATTTAAGTATGTCTTAAATTTTAAATCAAAAATGTCTAAGAATCTTAATTTAAAGCTACACTTAAAATATTTTGTATGTAAAAATTACTGCAAATGTATTTAAAACCAAATTAAATTTCACTAGAAAACAGGAGGCCCACGAACATGTCATTAAATTCAACTTTAATTTTCTTTTGTTTTTGACTGTCATTAAAATGAACCACAAATTAGTCAAAACAACTAACAAAAATTACTTTTGATTTATTTTTTTTAGAAACCATATTTACTTGCGAATGTAGTTAAAATTTTTCATTTCTTCTACAAAAAATTGTTATTTTGACTTAAAATAACAAAACTGAAATACTACTTAAACAACTAACAAAATCCTGTCTACCCGTATAAAAAAGTTTAGATCTGATCAGATCTTTTTGGATCTAAATAGATATGATTGAATCTAATTACATCCTGTACCAGATCTCATCAAATATGATCAGCTATAGCATATGTAATAATACCTTATGGCAAGATCTGATCAGATCTAGTGCCAAATCTGTTCAAATCTAAAGTGATCTAGACAATTGCGCCAGATATGCCTAGATCTGATTAGATATCAAATTTGTTCCCAATTTTGAGATCTAATTAGATCTGGTAAGACATACTAAGATCTGGCCAGATATGCCTAGATCTGATCAGATCTAATTAGATCTCAAATTTGTCCCCAATTTTGAGATCTAATTAGATCTGGTATGATCTACTGAGATCTGGCCAGATCTGATCTTTTTTACACGGGTAGAGAAGTTCCCTGGGTGTAATATTATTTATTTTGTACAGGAAAAGTAATTGTTAAAAATTTTGTTTTCAACCGATTTGAAATATTTTTCCACAATTTCTCTGCAGTGGTACAAATTTTAGGAAAAACATTTTTAAATTCGTTTCATTTGCCCATAAATCCGAAGCAATTTATGTTTAGAATTTAGAAAATTATTAGTAAATTCAAAGTGTTCAAGTTTGAAATTTAAATTGAAAATTGATCATCTTAGGATCCTTACAAGGCTAATTAAATATAATTACATATTTTAAACCATAACTATACCAAAAAATGCTGAATTTAAATCTATAAAAATGTAATAGTGGACGCTGTGGTTTAATGGTTAGCGCGTTGGACTGTTACAAATACACTCATAAAAAAGTCCGCACAAATAGGTCAAAATAGTTCGGGCGCAAATACATGTACTATTTCCTGTTATTTTAGCAGAATTTTTACATATTTGTACGGACGTTTTTTAGAGAAAATAACAGAAAAATTAGTTCAATTTAATCAGAACGCGTTTAACAGACTTTTGCACTAACTTTTTTTTTATTAGTGTAAGGTTGTGGGTTCAATACCCGTCCAAGGCAATATCAATTTATGAATAACAATATGTATGAGTTTCTTCTATCCCTCATACATATCGCAGCTACCTTCTCCGGTGTTCCCATAGCACTTAACCCCACCGAAGTAAAATAATATAACAGGGCTATGAACTAAAAAGCTTAAACAAAGTTCGCCAACTCTTCATCAGATGGCACGCAACAACTGTGTAAGATTCAATATCTATCGCAATTAAAGTGTTGCCATATTTGAAGCCCTTCATCTTTCCCCACCTTTCCCTTCTTCACTATCCCCTTTCCAAAGAAAGCAACACGTTAATTAATAGGAGGAATTTCCTGAGTGTTGCTTCTCTTTAAAAAAAAAAACTCTGTCATTAAAAGGTTAATGGAGACTAAAAAATCGCCCCTTATCATTTCGGTTGCCAACCCTGGTTTCACTTTTTAAATTTAATTTTTATATGGTTATATCAGGGCAAGTTTTTTGGGCATTTGCTATTAAATGTTATTTTTCCACTTATTTTGTATAAACGCCATTTTTACAGATCCTTGCCAAAAAAACATTTTGTCGAGTTTTTAGACTTTTCATTAAAAAAGAGCTATAAAATACAGTAAAACCCCAACCCTTGTAAATAATTTTTGTAACAAAATTTATAAAAAAAATATATATTTTTGAATGTTGGTAAAATTTAAATTCCGGTTTTTTTACAGCAACGAAATCAATCTTTAAAAATCATACTAATTTACGCCGATTGCACTTTAGTAGTTAAACTCAGAATCAAGGTTGGCAACCGATACCGTTATAATACCGTTATCCGTTTCAAAACCCTTTCAAATTGACAACCGATAACGATACCAATACCGAAATTCTTGATTTAAAAAAATACCGGTATTCAAAACCCTTTTCCCTTAATACCGGTGTCGTACCGGTATGAAATCGCTTTTAAAAAAATTGTTTTTTTTTTCACGTTTTTAGCAAAAATACTAATTTTTTTAATATAAAATTTCCAAAATTGTTAAACAATTAAACTTTTTTATTCATTGTTAATAGAAAATCGTGTTACAAATTCAAAGTGCGGTTATCAGCCTTTAATTTGCATCGGCAACATTGTATTTAATTTATTTAACTTCATAAATATTCTCTAACTTGTGACAAATTTATATATACATATATATTATGTCCTATGGTTCCATTAGGAACCAAGGGCCACAAATTTACAAATTTGTAAATAAAATTTAATATATAAACTGGTTTCTTAAACCTTTAATTGAATTTACAGTTTCTTTTAGAGAATCCTTTTATTAATTTTATAAACTTATTTTTTTTATTTTATTATATGATCTCAATACAAATATAAAATATTTGTAGTGAATCAACTTGTGTTCCTAATAGATTTAAAAAAATGTTTGTGTTTAAAAAATAAATTACGGTGGGTCTCATACTGTAGGTTTAACTTTAACTTAACTATAAACAAAAGAAAATGTCAAAAAAATGTACACAAAACAACAACAAATTTTTGGGTTAACTATTAACTAAAGTTTAAACCTGGAGTATGAGACCCACCGTTAGAAATTTTTAATAACTTATTGTTTTTTGTTCATATTATAAAAACATTTCCATAAACTATAGTTATCCTTTATAAAAATTTAATAAAATTGAGTTTTTTATAATTAAGAACGTTTTTTTATATTTTTGTAAATTTTTTCAATAATACCGATATATACCGGTATTAATGTTTCGGTATCGGTTATACCGATACCGATATGATTAAAATACCGTTACCGATACCGATACCGAAACAAATAAAAAATCGACACCAATACCGATACCTATACCGTTATTCGTTTCGGTTGCCAACCTTGCTCAGAATTCCTTCATAATTGTTTTTTTGTTAAATATATTTAAAATAAAAACACTTAAATCATTTGTCATTTTTGCCTTTTTTGGTGCCAATTTTAACTTTTTTTGTGCCATTTTGAACTTGCCCTGGTTATTATTAACTGTTTATAGTTTTTATAAAAACTCTTTAATTTTAAATGAAAAAGGCTTTTATAAATAAAAATTGATTGCTTACATTTTCATAACCATATTTTAATTGCTGCAATTTATGTTCGAAATTTGTTTTAACATTTGTAGTTGTAACCCAGTTAATGAAATTAAATGCATTGTATTTTTACATTTACATAATCCACATACATAAATGCTTTTAGTTGACCAATACCCAGTCAGAAAACTACAAACGGGAAAGCGGTGGCAAAGCACTTTAACAGGTGGTACAAGTACTGGCAAAAAGTGCTTTCCCATTCCCAAAATGATAACATCATTAGACAAAAGGACCGGCTGTTCAAAAAGCACAAAACGCTGGCAAAACCAATAAATAGGTGGTCTGGAAATATATTTTCCAAAATAAAATTTAAAAAAAAGTTCATATGTATTTTTTTTGGTCCTGCCGTGATTTGAACTCAGGCCGTTAGATTGGCAGACGATTGCTCTACCCACTGAGCTAACGAGACATATAATATTTGATGGCTAAACACATAAATGAGTGATAATAGCTGGACAACTACTGGCTGTGCCAAAATGCTAGTACTGGCAAACAATTTTTAGTAACTAGTATGCCAGTGTTGGGAGGGCAAAAAAAAAGTTGGTCTTGAAGGAGCTTTCCCACAAACAAAAAAATTGATTTTATAAAACAAAAAAAATTTTAAATTAAAAAAAATCCAAAAAAATTTTTTGCTTGCAACCGGATTTGAACTCGGAACCTTCCGACTACAAACATTTTTTAACGAAGCGTCAGCATTTTTATAAAATCATTGGTTTTCCAGTGAATTGATTTTTGTACGCCTGCTAGCATTGGCTAGGTAGCACTGGATAACCACTGGTTGCAAACCTTGGCATATCACTCTAAGCCAATTCTTTGCCAGTGGTTTTTTTTATAAACCACCGAAATTTTTGTAAAACAAATACTGGTAAAACGCTTTTCGCAAACGCTGGCAAAGCGTCCCAAATGAGTGTTCTGCCAGTCATTTATTTTTAATACCGTGGTTACCCAGTGGTATGCCAGTGCTTGATTTTTTGTACCACTGGCGATTTCTGACTGGGTAATCATCATTGCCATTGTTAACAAAAATTTTAGTGTTTATGTAAAAAATATACTAAAAAAAACACTAAAAAAAATTATCAGAAACGTTTAATGTTTGTCAGTTTTAAAACAAAATTCTGTAAAGTAACATAGCCAGTATTTAAAAGTTAGTAGAAAATTTGTTAAGTTAAATAAATTAAGAAAGCACAGATAAATTTAAAATAAAACTTAGTTATTTCTAACTTTTGAAAAACAACAAAAAAGGCAGTTGAAGCAACTAACAATGTGGTAAAAATAACTGATATTTTAAAACAACTGATAAAATTGTTAAAAACTACAGTTTTTTTATAGTTAATTTTTATTATTTAATTAAAAAATATAAAATAAAAAAGAAAATTTTTTTTTTCGTTTAGAAAAATATGTGTTATTATTTCATCCCAATTACAATTTGAAATTTTACATTGTTTTAGAGTAAAATGTTTGTAACAATCGCATAGAACAATCGTAATTAATATTAGAATTTGTTAAAGCTCATTTGTAGGAGAAAGAAGTTGTTCTGTATTTTCCATAGAAAAACAACTGTAACTACAGTTAAAAAAACAACTATTGATTAATATAAAAACAACTATTATGTAGTAACTGTCAAACTTTTTTGAGAGCAGTAGCACAACTTTTAATTGTAAATTGTGCCCAGTTTTTCCCTCTAACCTATTCCACTGTTTAAGTTATTAATTATTAAGAAAAATCCATTTTTATAAGTTTTCTTTACAACAAAAATCGTTAAAACTCTCTCATACCGATTTAAGTTGTTTTGTCAAAAGTCCACAGATTTATTTATTAATAATTGCAAGAGTCAGCACTTTTGTTGAATGTTTTATTATATAAACTTCAATTAAAAATCACAATACGACACTATTTTTGGTGGTTACATTAGATGATTGTTTAGCCAAGCGTGATTGTGGTAAAAAAAAATAGAAAAAGAAATACATTTTTGAAATAAAATTTATAAAATAAAAATATGTATGTATAGCGAAAATTCAAACAGAAAATGTATTTTATATATGACGCTTTTCAAGCCAACTGTTTAGCTGAAAAAAGGCAAATTGTATCAATGTCAAACTCGGTAGAAGTTTGACATTGAGATCGTTCATCTGTTGTGAATAGATTTTCGTTGTATATTTACGTTTGCTCTATATTGCATGCATAAGAATGAAACAAAAAACACAACACATCTCCTGTTCTTATTTAACTTATTAATTCAGCTATGCAGAGATACGTTTACGTTTACGTCTGGCTGATCCAGGCTTAATGCGTGACTGACTAACTTCGTCAAGTGGCAGCAATTTTTTAGTTTCACGGCACTAAAATTGTAACACTTATTTTATTCATAGCAGACCACTTAATAATATACTTAGATCTAGTGCTGCCAGATAGACGGGATTAGTAAATCCCGTTTCTCGGGATACTTTTCTTCTTAAATATCAGAATTTTCTCTACCAGACTAATCCAATTTCGTAACAACAATATATTAAAGTTAGAAGATCTCCTGAATTTTAAATAAAACATTACGTTTACGTTTACGTCTGGCTGATCCAGGCTTTAGCGTTTGTATAGTTCAGTTGGCCTCTCGTAAATCGTTGGTAAACTGGTAAACTTGTGTGTATTCTATTGTTGTTGTAAAGCAGTGGTCGGCAGAAAGAGAGAATGTGAATGTATTGGTATTTTTCACTGTGAGAAATTAGTTTATCATTTTTAAATTTCTTTTTGTATATTAAGAACATGAATTAATAAAGAAATGAAATAATAAATGCATGAATGAATTAAAGATATAAAAAAAATAATTCATACTAATTTAATTTTTTTTAAATAATTTTGTTATACTAAAATATTAATTAATTTAATTAAAAATATTTATTTTTTTGTATATAAATTATTTATTCCTAAAACAGTATTCCATTAGTTAGTAAATTTTATGAATTAAAGAAATAAAAATAATTCATAATATATTTTCCTGTTCTTGTAAAATTTTAAGAGTGTAAAATTGTTCTAAAATTTCTTAAACAAATAGATATCAACCTACTTTGTTGAAAGCTGTAATGCTGCTAAATGGAATATTTTTATTTGTTATGCTCTTAGTTGAGAGTTTTGTTGTCATTCGTGTTGTGTACGTGTGCAAAGCCGATTATGATCGGCCACTGGTGGCTATGGGTGCCGACCACTTTTGTAAAGTAATAAAGTGTATTAAGAAACAAAAGAGTGTGTGGTTATTTTGATTGCAAAAGAAAAGAACCCGGTTTATCTAAAGAGGTAAACCAACGTTTTCTTTCAAGACTTTTCTGTAATTTTTATAAAGTTCGACTTTGAGAAATCTATCTCGCTTGCACCTTATCTTTAAAAATAGTAAAACACAGACTTTTCGAAACACAATACATACCTTAATTCTATTTTTTAAATCTAATTCAATCACATTAATTTAATCAATAATTTTTAGAGATAAAACGCATAATAATTACAATATACTTGCAACTGTCTATATGATGTTAAAAACAACACTGTACTAAAATACATTATGAAATTTGGCCTGTGGAACCTCACTGTCTGCTCTAGAACGTAACAACCATATGTCAATTTAGCAACATTTGCGAAAAAGGAGACATGGAGGAGATTGGAAGATAAACAAAAATCTAAAAATAGAATGTTTGTATGTGTTTGTGTTGATCAATTCTGAGTAATAAATAATAACAGAAAGCTGAATAAGAAAAAAAAAACTCCGACTTAGTTAGGTTAGGTTGAATGGGAGCCCGCCAGAACGGCGAGTGCACTAGGAGGCCATAGGGCCCATTGCGATTCTCTTAGTTTTCCCCACATGGAAAGAAATACCACGACCCGAGAAATCTAGAACCATCCCGATCCCCTTTAAAAGTTCGCAAGACCAGACAGAGAAACATCGCGTAGAGTGTCCAGGTCGTCGAAAAACCTGCACCCCAGATATCTGAGTCGCCGTTCCTTCAGTCCCGGACATTCACAAAGCAGATGATGCACTGTCTCCTCCGACTTAGTTACATTGCATTCTATGGTTAACGCTCTAACCGGCCTAAGCTTTTTTGCAAGGAAATTTATACCATTTATTCCTCACGAAAAATAAACAATGAGTTCTTCTACAACATTTTCTTTCATTGCCTACTCTAAGCGATATGGGCCAAGATAAATTAAGAGCGAATCTCGAAAACTAGCACATAAAAATTACTAGGTTTATGCATAAATTATTCCTTTTACCAAGATGTAATTACAGTAAAAAAATTACCAAATTTCAGAAAAATCCGTCTATTCGTTTTCAAGTTAAGGCGATGTCCTTTAAATGCATCATTATGGAATCCTGTGTCTCCTTGGACCAAAGTAAGGAATTTTTTGAATAGCTTAAGCTTCAATCTTACTTTGTGGTCAGTATCAATTGTTGTAGTCAATTTAAATATGTGTTTATGGTTCGAATCCTACAGTCGACGGGTTCCTGAAAAAGTTATTATATAGAGACAATCTAACAATAAACATATACACAATTAACACAATTAAATGTAAAATCACTGATGAAGCCGAAACTAGATCTAGTCTGAGAAAAAAGTTTACTCTTCTTCTTGACCTCAAACCTACTGAAATAAAAAGACCTTCTCGAGTTATTTGAGTTATTCGTTACTCGAAATGGGCCATTTGAAATTACTGTAAAATTTTTTTTGTAAGAAATTAATCGATTAAACGAGTAATGGTTATTCGATCTTCATATTTACTGCTATTTTAAAAGTAATTCTTAACAATTTCCAAACAAATCACATCTTTCATTGCTTCCGAAGCATGCGTTTGATTTTTACAGCTTTTTTGAAAGTAATCCGGAACAACATCAAAAAATTACTTAATTATTGCTTCTAGAGAATTACTGATACACTCATAGAAATAAATCTGTAAAAATAGCAGAAAAAGTTACAAAAATTACTTAAAAATGATGCTGCAAAAAAAAACTGCTAAAATTAACAGAGTTTTTACTAAATACTAGTAAAATAAGAACAGCAAAATTTAAACTGTTAAATTTACAGAATTTTAGTTGTATTTAAGTTAAATTTTAGTTAATTGAAAATAACAAATTGTACTGTAAAATCTCCAGAAAATTTTGCTAAATATTAGTAGACTTAAAATAGCAAAAATAAACTGTTATATCTACAAAATGTTTGCTATTTTTTTAAGCTAAATTTAGTTGAATGCAAATAGCAGTATATTCTGCTAAAATCAGCAGAAATATTTGGTAAACAATTTCAAACTCTTGTTTTCAAAAGGCTCGACTTTTATTTGTATTTAAAAAAAAATCGAAAAAAAACTTAGAAAATTTTAAATTTTTTGGTGATTGTTTAGGCTACTAATTGTTTAGCAAAATTTTTTGCTGATTTTAGCAGGTTAATTTGCTATTTTCCATTAACAAAAATTTAGCTCAAATATAACTAAAGTTCTGTATATTCAATGGTTTTATTTTGCTGTCCTATATTACTACTATATAGGAAAACTGATCTGCTAATTTTAGCAGTTTTTTTTGCAGCATCATTTTTAGCTAATTTTTAGTAACGTTTTCTGCTATTTTTACAGATTTATTTCTATGAGTGTAACATTGGTTCTAAGAAGTGATTTGGATAGTTTATTTCCATGGCGGGACCAATAGCCTTTTCAGTTTATTAATAATTATAATCAAATTGTTTAAGTTCAATATTTTTTTAATTTTTCAATTTTTAAAAATAAATAAAATAAAAAATTTGCTTCTGAACAAAATATTGAATTGCAGTGAATCTTTTCATTTGTTTAATAAGTACTTTTATTCAAAAGAATGAGATGCACAACTCACAATGACAAAGTGGTGTTTTATGTCAGCCAACATTCATATTCAAAATATCTCAGCACTAGAGGGCTAAGCTAGCAATCTTGAGGTAACAAGCTCGATACCCGGTGGCTGCAATAAGTTTTTTTTTTTTTTTAAATAAAACTACCTTTATTTTGCTAGTTTTTCTTCTTTCTTTGAATTACTGAAATAGAGTTTTCTTTAAATAGACAAAACGAGCATTCACTTTTTATACCCTACACCACTACGTGGAGAGGGTATTATAAGTTTGTGCTGATGTTTGTAACACCAAAAAATATTGGTCCTAGACCCACCTTATAGTATACCGATCGGCTCAGAATTTTTTTATTTCGATTTAACGATGTCTGTCTGTCCGTCCGTCTGTCTGTCAATGCATTTTTGTGAACACTCTACAGGTCGCAAATATTAAGATATTTTGATGAAATTTGGTGCACCCAAGGCCCAAGGACGACGCCTATTCATTTTGGTTGAAATCGGTTTGTACACAGACCTATGTCGGCCAAACGACGACACCTATTGATTTTGGTTGAAATCGGTCCATGTTTAGACCTAGTGCCCATATAAGGGTACCCCCCAAAATTTTCTTTTTTACACGCTGCAGGTCGCAAATACGAAGATATTTCAATGAAATTTGGTTCGTTGACTCACATATCCCAAAGAAAAAGCCTATTGATTCTAAATAGCATAGGTCCATATTTGGACCTATCGCCTATATGTGCTATATTTTCGATTTTCTCTTATTTAATGATTTTCTAGAAAATTTTGACAGAAGTCTGTTTTAACCCATTCAAATTTCGGATCCAAACATTAGTTGTCTTTAAATCAGACTGGTGTAGGGTATTATATAGGCGGCATGCCCGAATTTAACTTTTTTACTCGTTTAAGGATGACTTTTTTCTCTACATTCAAAATAAGATGGTGCAAAATTAAAATAATACAAATACAACAACACATAGAGACATGATGCACAGGCATAGTTTTCTACTGAAAATTTGTCAAATTTATAAGAGTATCGATTTTTTCCTATGACATGCACGTGTTAAATTTATTGATGGAAATGCTAAATTTTGAACTACTACCAGTTCCAAAAAAATACAACTCAAAAATAAAAGTAGTTGAAAAGCAGTACAATCAACTCTGCAGCGCGGAGTACTCCTGCATTGTGAATCCAACTTCATATATGGATTAACAAAAATGCAAATTATTATTTTTAATTAATTTTAAGCATGATTGTTTGTCATCTGTTTCCCCAATGATAAAAAGCATACGATTGTATATTTGATGGTGTGCGTAAACAAGAAAATTGAATTTCTTTTATAACTTTGACGTTCATTTGAACTTCATAGATATTTTTTTCGTTTCCAAAAAATTTAATAAATGTAATTATAATACAAGGTTGCGTGATAATAAGCGTGTGAGTTCAGTATTTAAAGGCCAATTCCCTCCCCCCACAAACAGTCCAATTAGTAGTAACATGGTACAATAGAAAAGTCACATGAAATACAAGTGTTTTTTTTACAATTTACATCACGAAATCATGTAAAATTTTGATAAAAATTGCTATATTGACTTAAAAATTTGATTATGAAATAATGATTACTTAAACCTAAGCATTCAATTATTTTAATCTAGCGTTTTATCAAGATTACAACAGTTTTTTTCAAATACTTTTTCTTTGTTACAATTTAAATGAACATACATTTTTTTTGTTAATTTTATTTCTTTATAAATAGTATACCACTGTATTCAGACCTGAGAAAAAACTACCTATTTTTTGGCTCTTGTTAGTTTTTACTTGTCAAAACGCATACATAAAAAACATTATGAATTTGGGATGCCTCACATCAATATTGCGATAGAAATCAAAATCTTCGTTCGAACCATTTTTGCAAAAATTTCTTTCGATTTTGCAAAAATTTTAATTTTCGAAAGTATTGAAAAACTAATCGAGATATGAAAATAAAGATTTAAGACCAAAATTATTCCTCGGGAAAAAATACAATTACAAACCGCCAAAAATTTTAATTCGCGAATATATGTTACAAAAAAATTGGAAAAATATTATTGAGATGAATCGAAGATTTTGATTTTAGGCGGAATATTGTTCTGAGAAATACCAAATTCATAGTCAAGAAAAATATCTCTGGTAATGGCATTTTTCAGTTAAAGTTCATTCCGACGAGTCGTGCTGAATAACTAGTGCATTTCATTGTCAACTTTTTTGTTTGCTCGTAACATTTATAAACGTGTACGGCAATAATTGTTACACTTGTTAGTACTACATTGTTAAAAATGTCCTTCCTTAAGTGTAGAAACGTCTACAAAAGAAAATCAATATTTGAAAATGTCTTTGACTTCAAGGAAATATAATAAACTTGTTTATTTATGGTTTATAAAAAGTTAAGTTTGAAAATTATTATCGCTTGCAACCTAATGTATTTATACACAATTTCCAATTTTTTTGTAGAAAATATTTTATTACAAATTTTAATGCTGGTTTTCATATTGAATGGTTAACTTTAACTTAACTATTCTACAAAAGAAAATGTAAAAAATTTATATACAAAACAACAACAAACTATTAGCAAATCTAAAAGCTTTCAGTATAAAACTAAGGGCCAGTTTTATAGTCAGATCTAGAAACGAATTTTGTCTTAACTTTTACTTAAGTCAGAAATTTCAAACAAAACTATTACGATCGAAATCGAGTTAAAAGTAAATTTCCATAGATTTCGACGGAAACCCAATAAAAATTTGGGATTTCAAACATATTTCCGATACGAAATGAAAGCCTAGTTTAATTTGGATTTCGGCGAAATATCATCTAAATCCAAATTTAATTCAAATTTTTCTCCCATATTTCGAAAAAAGTGGCAACATTTAGCAGCTGTTTATGCCATGAAAAATGTAAAAATAATACATTTTAATAATATACAAAAATTAAAGAATAACATAATAAAATCGTTTAGTTTTTATTGTAAGGAACCCAAGAAACATTTTTACGGACTCTCCGGCACGTACGGATTCATTAATCCTTCTTTTATGGCACGTTAACTGTCCGTAATGTACGTATCCGTCAATGCTTGTACGTATACGAAACATTAACGGACCGTATAAATGGATTTTCGAACACAATACGTTTTAACTCCGTATTGGTGTATCCGTTTCCGTACCTTTAAATGCGGATTTCATCGGTTTGTTTACAAAATAAAAAATTTTTGTTAAGTCGGCGAAAATATTATTATAATGGGAATATATGGAGAATATCCAATAGAGGGAATTCTTTCTATCACACCATTAATCAAACAACATCAAGTAACAAGGTAAGATTTATGAAACTTAATGTTTCACAATGTTTTGTGTATAACATGTGAGAATTTGCATCGTGTACACAGTCAATTAAACCATAACTAATTTATTGTCTCTTTTCCATATAGATGTTGGATTTTACTCCGGGTCGCTAAGCGCTGGATAGATAGGTAGACCGAGCTGGATGTGATAAATATTGTAATTATAATTATTAATGAATTTATAAAAAAGAAAAAAAAGGACTTTGTATTGAAAATAATAAACATATGGTCTATTTTTTTGAAAAATCGGTAGGATATGGACAAGGAAATACTCCGTTATTACACGACATAACGGTCCGGAAACGGTCCGGCATTGACGGACGTTCAGCGGACTAGTCCGTTTTTTACATGACATAACGGTCCGTCATTGACGGACTTTAAACGGACTTGACCGTTTTTAACACGACATACCGGTCCGAAAACGGTCCGTCATTGACGGATTTTCAACGGATTAGAATCAGTTTCGATGTTCCTTATGTTCCGGTACGTATACGGAGTTGGATTCCTTTTATGACGGACCGAAAACGGTGCGTAAACGGAACGAATTGTTTGTTGGGAATGTTAAAAGCTGAAAACGGTTATTTTGTTTTTGTATCCGATGAAGAAAAACTAAGAAAAATCATTTAATGATGCCGGCAAGACCACCGACAAAACATTGAATATTTTTGCTTTAAACAATCATCCTTATACTAAAACACATTTCTTAGCAGATATAACATTCTATCTTTCATAATACATATGAATGAATTTTGTATTCTGCCATTAAATAAATTGTTTTTAAAAAATTCTTTTAATTTTGGTTATTTTTTTTAAGGTCAGATTGTTTACAAAAAAAAAACTGTTTTTCGCCGATCGAATTCCAATTTAGCTGTCAAATTTTGTAATGTAATGCATTAAACACATAGACGACTGCAGCTACACGACTACAGCCAGTCAAAAATAAAATACACACGTTTATATTAAAACGATTATTTTGACACCAACACAGCCACACGGCTACACGACTACTTTTGCTGCTGTAGTCAACTTATTATAATTTCTATTTTTGTTGGCTACAAAACAAAAATAGTGTTGACAATATAACAAAATATGTAAAACAAGATAATTTTTCCCGCTAGAGGCGAAATAAAATCGCTAGTTCTGAATAGAAAATCACCGTTATGGGAACACTGAAGAAACAGCTGTTTATATTTTACAATTGTTTGAAGGTTTCATTAATTTATATTTGGAAATAATTTTATTGTTATGTTTTGCAAAAAAAATATGGATCTTACAAAATTAACAACATATGTCTTAGCCATTATTTTAGAAGCACAAACCAAAAAAGATTAATATTTATCAAAACGTCAAATTTTTAGCATCAGCTTTTTACTATGTTGCTGTCGTTTTCAAAAAAAATTAAGTAGCTGACTACACGACCACAATTGCAGCCAGCAGCATTTGTAGTCGTGTAGCCGCAGTCGTCTAAGTGTTTAATGCATAAGGGATAATTCACAAGGCGGCAAAAAATGCCATTCTAACATTAACAGTACACTCAAAATAGTTTGTAGTTTAAATAAACTGAAAATGTAATTTAAAATAAATGAAAAATCACTTGAAATCGGGTCTACTAACTTTTCATTTAAAACAAAAGAACTTTTCATTTATTTTTAAATGTTAATACATTAACTACAAAATCATTAAAAAATAATGATTTTTCATTCATTTCGTTTTTATAACTTTCAAAAAATTAACTACAAAATTCGCAAGAATAAACTATATTTAGTTTTTTTAACTGACTTAGAAATCTAAAATGGTTTCTTTTTTTAACAAAACATTTTAAATGAAAATATTCACTATAACAGAAAATCCGTATTTATATGTAATTTATTTTTTAAATAAAAGACAAAAACAGTTGAAAAATATATTTCTTTTTAATAGGTTTGAGGTTAAGAAGAAGAATAAACATTTTCTTCAAAAGTTATAAACATACTAGCGGGCGCAGCCCGCTACGTTGTTAGCGTGCCTTAAAGGTTAAGGGGGGGGGGCTTCGCCCTCCCCCCCGGGGGGCTGCGCCCCCCACAATTTTTATTAAATTCGTTTTTTATTTAAAGCCTTCACCCAGCCACCACAAATAAATAATTCTGCACAACAATGGGTTTAAAATAAATAAATATTTGATCACTTTTTCTCATGAAAGTGGTTTGTTAGTAATGAATCCATAATAATTTGCAATATACGTGTGTATGTCAAGATAATTTGGTAAAGTGCGAACTTAGGTAGATAGACCCGTAAGTAGTTTTATTCATTTGTGTTTTAAATGAAAATAAAAAACGTAAAGCAGGGTTGGCAAGCGATTTATAATATTAAAGATAGCGCGCGCAGCCCGCTACGTTGTTGGCGTGCCTTAAGGTTTAGGGGGGGGGGCGCCCCTCCCCCCGACAATTTTTTTTAAATTCGCTTTTTATTTAAAGTACAGTTTTTATAATAAAAGCCTTCACCCAGCCACCACAAATAAATAATTCTGCACAACAATGGGTTTAAAATAAATAAATATTTGATCACTTTTTCTCATGAAAGTGGATTGTTAGTAATGAATCCATAATAAATTGCAATATACGTGTGTATGTTAAGATAATTTGGTAAAGTGCGAACTTAGGTAGATAGACCCGTAAGTAGTTTTGTTCATTTGTGTTTTGAATGAAAATAAATAACGTAAAGCAGGGTTGGAAAGCATTTTATAATATTAAAAATAGCGGGCAAAGCTACGTTGTTAGCGTGTCTTAAAGTTTTTTTTTAATTCCAGTTTATGTAAAGGTAGACCTGGCAATTTAAGTAAATTCACAAATTCAGTTGGAAAATTTACTGCGTCGGTTTCTTCCACCTGTGCTTCGTTACATGAAGTTTAAATATCGGAATATATAAGTTCCATTCCTTTTCTAAGGTTTTTTCTCTTTTAGAAAATTTGTTTAACTTTTTCGAGAGTATGTTTCAATGCTACATAAGTTTCATATTCCGTTGATAGTGTTTGAACAGGTAATTCCCTCTTCCAATCCATTTGCATTGTCTATAATTTCAATTCCACTCGTTCAACGTTTATATCCATTTCATTCCACTTGTGTAGTGTTTCAATCCCACTCGTTTCCTATTTAGTTTCTTAATTTTAGTGTTTCATATACACTTGTTCTTTAAGTTTTAGGTTTCTAGCTAAAGACGCAGACGTTAAGGGGGGGGGGGCAATTTTCCGCTTTTGAACCACCATTTTTACCACGTTCCTGTCCAAAGTCCTAGAAATGCCTTGTCGATAAGTTAGCCCATACTCCAAGGAAAACATATTATATATTACAGATTTCTAGCCGAAGGGTTCGGTTAGGCCATCAAGGGGGAGAATTATTCCGCTTTTACCCCTCCCGGTAGGAATTTCCAAAAATTCCGTCTTAGAGGACGTCTGCGTTGGAGGAGGAACCTACTACATACATAATTTTAGGTCTCTATATCCAGCAGTTTGGCCAGGCCGTCAAGGGGGAAGTTTTTTCCCTTTTTACCCCTCCCGGTATGAATTTCCAAAAATACCATCTTAGGGGACGTCAACGTTGGAGAAGGAACCCAATTTAAGATCCCTTGTTCCAGCAGTTTGGCCAGGCCGTTAAGGGGGAGACTTTTCCTGTTTTTGACCCTACCTGTAGAAATTTCCAAAAATCTCATCTTAGCGGATGTCTACAATAGAGGAGGAACTTTAATACCAAATTTCAACTTCCTACCTCCAGCGGTTTGGGCAGGCCTTTAAGCGGCACTTTTCTCTTCATTAATCCCCATTTTTGCAATGTCCCTGTCCAAAAAGCACCTTCTCGGTAAGTGAGCACATACTCCAAGTAACATATGTTTTACATTTCAGGTTTCTAG
This sequence comes from Leucophora obtusa, assembly GCA_949987735.1. Taxonomy (NCBI): domain Eukaryota; kingdom Metazoa; phylum Arthropoda; class Insecta; order Diptera; family Anthomyiidae; genus Leucophora; species Leucophora obtusa. The sequence goes on from OX465297.1 coordinate 27,542,328, forward strand.
CCAACTTTTACTATTTGTGCCCCTCTCGGTAGGAATTTCCGAAAATCCATCGACAGGGAATTCCAGCTTCCTAGTTCCAGCAGTTTGAGCAGGCTGAGAGGAACTTAAGTACCGAATTTCAGCTTCCTAGTTCCAGCAGTTTGGACAGGTCGTTCCCTTTTTCAGCCCCCATTTTATAACGACCCTCTCCAAAATTCAAAAAAGTATCTTTCTAATAAGTTAGCCCTCACTCCAGGGACCCACATTTTAAGCTTCAGGTTTCTAGCCGAAGTGGTTTTTACCGGCCCCCAAGGTGAGGCTTTTCTTCTTTTTGCCCCTCCCTTTAGGAATTTACAAAAATTCCATCTTCGCGGCTATCTGCGATGGATGAGGAACATTCATATCAAATTTCAACTTCATTGCCTTAGCGGTTTGGGCAGGCCGTTAGTGGGGACATTTTTCCCTTTCAACCACCATTTTTACTATGTTCCTGTTCCAAAATAGAAAAATTACGTTGCCGGTGAGTTAGTCCTACTCCAAGGAATACATATTTAAAATTTTAGGTTGGCCAAAAGGGATTGGGCAAGCCGTCAGGAGGAGACTTTTACCTTATTTCCCCTCCCGATAGGAATTTCAAAAATTCCGTCTAAGCGGACGCCTACACAGAAGGAGGAACTCACATACCGACTTTCCTTTTGGGATATTCTGTAGGGAATTCCAAAAATACAAACTTAGTCGATGTCTACTACAGTGGAGGAACCTTTATACCAAATTTCAACTTCTTACCTCCAGTGGTTTTGGCAGGCACTTTTCCAATTTGTGAGACTGTTTATGGGGAGACTTTTCCCCTTTTTACCCGTTCCGGTATGAATTTCCAAAAATCCCGTCTTAGCGCACGTCTATGCCGAATATCAAGAAACCTTGTTTAGTGGAGATATCCGTGGGGGGAGGAAAAAAAGTAGTTTTTTTGAAATTATATATTATTTTAAATGGTACTTTTTGGAAAAACGAAATTTTTTGGAAAAAGATACTTTGTTTTTACAAAGTACTTTATTTGTACTTTTTTTGGAAAAGGTATTTTTTTTTTAAAAAGGTGTTTTTTTTTGGAAAAATGTATGTTTTTTGGAAAAAGGTATTTTTTTTGGAAAAGGTACTTTTTTTGGAAAAGGAAAATTTTTTTAGAAAAAGGTACTTTTTTTTGAAAAAATGTATGTTTTTTGGGAAAAGGAAAATTTTTTTAGAAAAAGGTACTTTTTTTGGGAAAAGGTACTTTTTTTTGGAAAAGGTACTTTTTTTGAAAAAGTTATTTTTTTGGAAAAATGTATGTTTTTTGGGAAAAGGTACTTTTTTTGGAAAAAGGAATTTTTTTTGGAAAAAGGTACTTTTTTTGGAAAAAGGTACTTTTTTTTGGAAAAAGGTACTTTTTTTGGAAAAAGGTACTTTTTTTGAAAAAAGGTACTTTTTTTTGGAAAAAGGTACTTTTTTTTGGAAAAAGGTACTTTTTTTTGGAAAAAGGTACTTTTTTTGGAAAAAGGTACTTTTTTTGGAAAAAGGTACTTATTTTGGAAAAAGGTACTTTTTATGGAAAAAGGTACTTTTTTTGGAAAAAGGTACTTTTTTTGGAAAAAGGTACTTTTTTTTGGAAAAAGGTACTTTTTTTGGAAAAAGGTACTTTTTTTTGGAAAAAGGTACTTTTTTTTGGAAAAAGGTACTTTTTTTGGAAAAAGGTACTTTTTTTGGAAAAAGGTACTTTTTTGGAAAAAGGTACTTTTTTTGGAATAAGGTACTTTTTTGGAAAAAGGTACTTTTTTTTGGAAAAAGGTACTTTTTTTTGGAAAAAGGTACTTTTTCGGAAAAAGGTACTTTTTTTGGAAAAAGGTACTTTTTTTTGGAAAAAGGTACTTTTTTTGGAAAAAGGTACTTTTTTTGGAAAAAGGTACTTTTTTGGAAAAAGGTACTTTTTTTGGAAAAAGGTACTTTTTTTTGGAAAAGGGTACTTTTTTTGGAAAAGGGTACTTTTTTTGGAAAAAGGTACTTTTTTTGGAAAAAGGTACTTTTTTTGGAAAAAGGTATTTTTTTTGGAAAAAGGTACTTTTTTTGGAGAAAGGTACTTTTTTTGGAAAAAGGTACTTTTTTTGGAATAAGGTACTTTTTTTGGAAAAAGGTACTTTTTTTTGGAAAAAGGTACTTTTTTCGGAAAAAGGTACTTTTTTTGGAAAAAGGTACTTTTTTTGGAAAAAGGTACTTTTTTTGGAAAAAGGTACTTTTTTTTGAAAAAGGTACTTTTTTTGGAAAAAGGTACTTTTTTTGGGAAAAAGGTACTTTTTTTGGGAAAAGGTACTTTTTTGGGAAAAGGTACTTTTTTGGAAAAAGGTACTTTTTTTGTCCCCTTTTTGCCCCTCCCGATAAGAATTTCCAAAAAAGCCATCTCAACGGACGTCTACACCGGTCAACTTCATAGCTCCAGCAGTTTGAGCAGGCCGTCAAAGGGGAGACTTTTTCCCCTTTTTGCCCGTCCCTGTAAAAATTTCCAAAACTCCCGTCTTGGTGGATGTCTACGATAGTGGAGGAACCTTTATACGAAATTTCAACTTCCTACCTCCAGCGGTTTGGGCAGGCCGTCAAGAGGGGCATTTTTCCCCTTTTTAACCCCCATTTTTACAACGTCCCTGTCCAAAATTCTAGAAAGTACTTTCCAGAAAAGTTAGCCCCTACTCCAAGGAACACATATCTTAAATTTCAGCTTTCTAGCCAAAGGGGTTTTGGCAGGCCGTCAAGGGGGACACTTTCCCCCTTTTTGCCCGTTCCGGTAGGAATTTCCAAAAATCCCGTCTTAGCGGACGTCTACCCCGAAAGAGGAACCTACATACCAAATTTCAACTTCCTAGCTTCAGCGGTTTGGGCTGGGCGATGTTGAGTCAGTCAGTCAGTCAGTCAGTCACGTTATTCTTTTATATATAGAGATTAAATTTGCAAATCAGACTAGATCCAGTTTCTGCATTTTTTATGGACAGGCTTCATCAGTGATTTTCCATTAAATTGTATTATCGTTTATATTTTCATTGTCAGATTGTCTCTATATGAATACTTTCAGAAGTGATCAAACAGACATATACAAACATTCTACTTTAGATTTCGTGTTTATCTTCTTATTTCCTTCGTGTCACCTTTTCGCAAATGTTGCCACACTGACGTATAGTTTTTACGTACAAGTGCAGGCAATTTGTGTATATTGGAGACGGACAGCCAACAGGGCATTTTTATTTTTTTAGTTAAGTGTTGTTTTTTCAAACGCGTCGTATAGACCAAATACTATTAATATTGTAATTAGTATGTATTTTTATTAATTCTAATTTAAATAAATTTTTAGGCTTTTACCAAGGTTTGAGGTTAAGAAGAAGAATAAACATTTTCTTCAAAAGTTATAAACACATTAAATTTGCAAATCTTCTTCTTTTTATTTTTACTGTATAATCATTTAAAAATAAATGTACGGATAACTTTTTAAATAAACTACAGTCAGTTGCTGTTATAATATTTTCAGTGTAACATTGATATTAAGTGTCTTCACGGCCAGTTGTTAGCGGTGTAATCATTTTTGGCAATTATTACACTTGAAGACACAGGTGTTGAGAACGATAACTCATAAAGGCCAATCGAATGATTCGATTGTGGTAACCGAATTTTTTGATTGTGATAGATAAAAATCAGTTCAGAAAACTGCGAAAACAAATTTCAGTTACCCCAACAAAAGTTGGTAGTTACAACTGATATCGATTGGCAGCATGAATCTGTCTTGTGTGGTGCCTCCTAGGCCCAAATTATTAGTATAGCAGTGTTGGCCGAGGTTGAAGAATTTTCGATTGTATAGTTGTACCACGGTGGAAAATTTCTGGAACATATTTTCAAATCGAGGAAAAGTAAAATTTTTAAAATCAGTTAATGTCTTCCATATCCGGTCAGCAATCGCAGTTTCCAAATTCCGAAAAATCGCCCAAATTTTTAACAGTTAATTTATGTCGTATGATACAAAATTTTTTAAATCACTCGAAAAGTTTTCAAAATACATATACAATAGTAACTCAATTATTGATGAAAATGCTGTTAATCGTTACTCTAGGAATTTAGAAACCAATCCGATCATTTCTTAAACTGTCAGCATATTGCGCAAAATCCACCATTTTATTTGCGGTTTCTAAATATTAATTTTTTTGCTGCTGTTGTCTCCATCTTTCAAAAAAGGGTTCTAATTAACCGATTTTAAAAATATTGTTATTCGCCGATTTGTAATATTTTTCCCACACCTTTTCCGCAACGAGCATTCATTATCAAAAACTTCTCAACCTCGGGCCACTCTGATGTGCAGTGAGGAGCAAATGTGTTATCACCAGAGAAGACAAAATTGCTGTTTTTGCTTTTTATGCTTTTTATTGCTTGTTTTACTCATATTTGCTTGAATTCCTTTTTTTAAAACTTTTTGCCCAAAAATTCTTTTTTTACTCACAAAAAATATTTTTTCTCTTAACTTTGAATTATTTTTTTTTGAAAACTGTTGTTTTTGCAAGTTTTTTGTCTTTGGTTTTTTTTTTGCTTTTTTTACAACATTTTTTTGCTTTAAACATATCGAAATTTGCTTTTTTCTGTCTTCTCTGGTTATCACCTTGTTAAGGTGTATTGCTAGGAAAGCAAATAAAACTATATCTATTAGCTTATTAGCTATTGTTTACTAACCTGTCTAATTTCAACTCAAGCCAAAAATTTAAATTATTTTGTTTGAATAAGAAAAAAAACATAGCAAATATCTATTTTAAGGTTTTTTTTTTTGTAAAATCCTAGTTGTCGAAAAAGGGAATTTTAGGCTTTTACCAAAAAATCTGAATTTCAATTGATATTTTCTGAATTCTAAATACAAAATATTTACTTAATTTCAAATGTTATTTTTTCAATATAAAATGTACAATCTGAATTTCAATTATGTTTTCTTAAGTTCAAATGTTAATTCAGAATTTGAATTGGTGTTTTCTGAATATTAAATTTAAATTCTGAATTTCAATTAATATTTTCTGAATTACAATTTCAGTTATGCTGTGAACCGGGTTTGTTTTCAATTATTGCAATTATTTACTATGATGTTTTTATACCTATTGCAACTGTAATTCAGAAAATATTAACTGAAATTTTGGAATTTCTGTATGAAATTCAGAAAATGTTATTTGAAATTCAAATGTTTTATTTACATTTAGAAAATATCAACTGATATTCAGAATTTGCATTTGAAATTATGAAAGTGTCTTTAGAAATTCGGAAAATATCAATTGAAGTTCAAAAAATATCATTTAAAAATAAGAAAATATCAACTAAAACTCATGAAAACATCTTTTGTAAATCAGAAAATATTAATAGATATTCAGAAAACACCAATAGTAGTTCAGAAAAAAGCAAATTCAGAAAATAAAAATAAAAATTCTGAATATATAACATGTATTTCAATCAATGATTTCTGAATGTCAATTAATATTTTCTAAATTTCAATCGATCATTACTGTATTTCAATTAATATTATTTGAACTTCGAATTTCAATTGATATTTTTTCTGAATTTTATATGATATTTTTCCTGAATTTTAAATGATATTTTTCTAAATTTTAAATGATAGTTTCTGAATTTAAAGTGGAAAATCTATAATTCAATTGATGTTTTCTTAATTTCAAATGGAAATTATCGAAAATATCGCTTATGCTATTTCGTTATTTTTTGTTTTCAGTTACTAACCTACGGAAAATTTTAACAAACTGTCACCGAACTGGCCCCTTTATATGAAATAGACTGGTCACTTCTACATGGCGTTGTCATAGGAGGGGGAAATTGACCCCTTATGACATGTCACAAGACAAATCCTAGGACAGGTTACTGAACTCTCATAAAAAACAAAGTTCAGGGACATGTCCTGGGATTTGTCATGTCACAGGTATTTCAGAGTCATTGAAAATATGGACTATCGTATAGAGGTATTTAAAATTAATATCGTGCGTTTTGGTTCGACCACCCTTTATAAATGAGATGAAAACAACTCAATATAGGAGACCCACTATTAAACACTATTATTGTGTTATCGACTACATTATTAACATGTGTAGTGTTGTTGATAAATTTATTGCAAATAAATATATTTATTATTCATATTATTATCCTTATAAGGATTGGACAACTGTTAGAAAATGTGAAAGCAGTGTTCAAAAGGAAATGAAATTTCAGCAGGAATGCAAACGAATTAATTTATTATTTTCAGAATTATTTATTTCTATAAACTCTTAAGGATAACTTCGACTCTTGAAAGATCCACTTATTCATATACAATCAGGAAGATAATTCAAAATTCAATTAAAGTTATTTTTAACTTTCGTAAAGTGAATTACTTCAAGCTTCTGATAAATAAACAACTACATAAAAGAACAATCACTTTAATAATATTAAGGATGTGGTATTGTTTAAATGGATATTTTATGCAGACTTGAATGAATAAAAAGAGCGTGTGTTGTAACACGGAGAACAAGAGAAATGGGGAATTCTAAAGGAATTGTATATAATTTAATATTTATTTCATAATTATTATATTAAATTATAAATTCTTATATAAAAGGAAAAAGAAAAAACAAGAACAACTTACCCAATATGGCACGCAAATGTCCTTCCAGTGTTTGTAAGATGGTTTGCTTGACTTCATTAACACTTTTACCCAGAAACTGTTCACTCGCTGTACCCAGTAGTTCGTCAGCCTGATGGTGAAAATAATAAACATTCATCATCTGCATAAAAGCATTCCATTGTTGTTTAGAGGTAATACATATTGTTGAACAAGGAGATGATGATATGGAGTAGTTTTTTTTTTAAGATTTACATGTTTTTTTATTATTTATTATTGTGTATGTAGCAAATGAAGATGATGAGAGTCAAGACGCAAAATATATATAGAAATATACGAACGAACGAATCCATCAAATAGATAATAACGGAAACGGAAATGAAAAGGAACGGTTAAAAAAAAGAAAAGAAATACAATATTAATACAACTTTATTTGATATTTATATTTCACATAGTGTGAATTTTATTAAAAAAGAATCTTTAAATTACAAGAGAATGAATGTTCATACACTCACAATATATTTACCGTAAAGGTTCAATAGTTGTTAATAAACTAAATCAGTTTTTTCAATTGAATAAACAGTAAAATTACAAAGAAATATATTTTCTAACTTTTTCTATCAGTCATTCAATAAATAAAATGTAGAAAAATGGGAACTTTCGACATTAAATAAAATATTTGGTTACAATTTTCTTTATATATTGAAAATAAAAATAAACGAGAAAACTATTATTATTACCGATTTTGTCAGTTAATTAATTAACAATTCAAAATAAACGACAAAATACAACTGTTTTAAACGAAAAGTAAGTAGTTCTCTTTTTAATTGTTCTGATGTACATATTCAGTAGAATTTACGGAAAAAATATTGTGAGTGTAATAAACAAATAGTGCATTGTCTTATTTACAATTTATGAAGAATCATAAAAATACTCATAAATGTCATTATTGAAATTAAATGCAACCCTGCGGGGATAAAAGAAAAAAAAATTACATGGTTGCAATTTTAAAAACTTGTGTTTTTTTAATTGACATTTATGACAATTTTTTTGATCATTATAGCACAATTATATTTACATTACTTAAACCTAATTGTTAATCTAAATTAAAACATCATTTGTCATACCTTTTATAAAAAAAAAATAGTTTTCTCAAATCATTTCAAAACTTAAGCAAAATTACGCCATATTACAGTTTTTTTTTACCAAAACAAGAAAAGAATAAAATAAAAAAATTAATACAAAATTATAAATAGAAAATGAAAATATGTCAAAAAATCATACCTCTTCCGAAGTTTTGTCATAAGAGTTTGACTAAAAAATAAAAAAAGAAAATAAATAATATTAACAAAAAATTTTAACCAAAATATTTAATAAAAATAAGTAGTGTTATATGTACAAAAAGAAAATATTAATACATACAAAAAAATGTGATCCTTAATTCGTACTATGCACAGTTTAAATTCTTTTTATACTATAAATTTAAGTGTTTTTTCATATAATTTTTTCTTGAGGCTTTTGTTATCCACACTAGCATATATACACTGTGGGAAATAATTAAAAGACCAAAATTTGATCTCGAATTACTCGAAAAGTTTAAATGTGACCTTGATCATGTATGCTATAACATTTAGTTAATTGAAAACACCCTGTAAGAATTTGGAAGTTATCTTGCAAGAATATATTAAAGCGATATCTTCTATTTTTCATTCGAATGCAAATAATCAAGTAGTATTCTGAAATTGTCTTCCATTTATCATTTGGCAGATAATTCGGTGATATTTGGAAAAAATAATTTAAAATTGAATTTTTTGTCATAATTTTTTATGATAATATTGCGGCAATATTACCTTTTTATCATCTGGAAGACAAAAAAATTTGTATGAAATTTTTTTGAAAATTTTGGAAAAAATGAAAACAAAATTTGTACAAAAACAACCAACAGATACATAGGAAACAAATTTCTCTAAAAAATCAAGATTTAATGCGCGGAAAAATTCGGCTTCGATGAAATCAAGATAATTAATGTGTTGGTCAATGGATTATGTATGCAGATATTCTATTTCAGGTTTTTTTTTTTTTTTTTTTAAAGAGAAGCAACACTCAGGAAATTCTTCCTATTAATTAAAGTGTTACTTCCTTTGCAAAGGGGATAGAGAAGAAGTGAAAGGTGGTGAAAGATGAAGGGCTTCAAATATGGCAAATTTAAATGAATTTAATAATGAAAAAATAAATCGTTTATTTTGTACCGGGGAGTTTACTTGGCAATATCACCGTTTTTCTTCCAGGTGATAAATTAGCGATATCGCCGATTTATCTTTATTGGGTATTGCTTTCGTATTGCCTGGAATCAATAAATGTTTTCTTCCTGGCAATTAGATCGGGGAATCTTCTTCGTATTGCCATGCTTGCTGGGCACATTTTATGATGAAACAAAAAAATAATTTTTTCGAAACAGCAATACCGGTACGTACATATAAAAACAAGTAAAAACATAACATATTCCTATTTTGAAGTCTTAAAAATACAGATTACAACCTATAAATTCAATGCTGGTAGTTTTAATAATTAAAATTATTGTCTATAAATTTTTTTTTGTAAAAATAACTCAAGATTATAAAATAAAAAATTTAAAAAATCGGCATTTTTATATAAATTAATAAATACCGGTAAAAATAACGATATCGGTAACGATAACGGGATTGGGAATTTTTTTAGAGGTATTGGTATCGGTAACGGTATTCAATTTGAAACGGTATTTTAGCGATAACGGTATTATAAAGATAACGGTAACCAACCTTGAAAAAATTGCTAAAATCAGCAGAATCTGTTTGCTAAATATTAGCTAAATAAAAACAGCAAATAATTATAACCCGACTAAAAAAGTTTTTATATAAACTTATATGATTTGATATAATCATAAATGTTTATATGCGTGGCTTTATATAACCATATACATTTATGTATATTAACACTTTGGTTTTATAAATATGTTTGATATGACGTTATATATAATCATATGCGATTTGATCTGCGATGTAGTTTATATATAATTATATGTATATAATGGCGTATAAGTTTCTGCAAACAATCTTATATGAAAATACTAACACAGTTAATAAAAAATTGTATTAATTTTATATTTAATTATGTCTGATATCATAATTATAATTACCCAAGTAAAAAAAAAATTATATGGAGCCATATGAAGTTATATTTAATTATATATAATCTTTTATGTAATTAGATATAATTATATTCGAAAAATGAGAACGTCTTATTGTATCGAATTGTATGCAATTGTATATAATTTGGTACAATTTTATGAAATTCGATACAATTGTATCCGAATCTTGTCCTCATCTAATTACATCAAATTATATCTTTTTGTATAAAATTATACAATTTGTATAAAATTTTACAATGATACAATTATATCTAAATATTAACCTTATACTTTTTATCATATTATATAGGACCATATCTAACAATCTACATACAAAAATTATTTTTTTAAATAAAAAAAATTTTCAATTACTTGTAATTGTTCTTTTTTGAATTGCAATTACAAATAATATGTAATTGTAGATGAGTTTTTTTCAATTACAATTACAGGTAATTGTGTAATTGCATGTGTAATTAATTACAAAATCTAATGTTTAACCCCAGGTCTGCTGGAGATCTTATAATTTCGATAAATCTTCCATTACTTTTATCCAGATTTATCATGACAGTGCAATAAACATGAAAAAAAATTTTCTTTTAATTTAGTAATTTTAAAATAAAGTTAACAACACTGAAATTTTAAAGTCAATAGGATTATGATATAAAGGGTTCTTGAAGAGGGACGCTACAAAAGTAGAAAGACAGGGACAGCAAACGACGCCATATTTCTTGCCGCTCTTTTGACATTTCTCTTCAGTAAGTTTTGCCATTTCATGATGGAAAGATATACGAGCCAAAAACGAGTCGAAATTATTAAAATTTACTACCGAAATTCGAAGTCAGTGACCTCAACGTTAAGAGCGCTACGTCCAATTTATGGTCGTCATAATGAATGGCTTTGTCAATAAACAAACTATGCGTTATTGGTCCACACGTACTCCATGAGTCATCATTGCATCCCGAAAAAATTATGGTTTGGTGCGGTTTATGGGCCGGCTGCGTCATTGGGCCGTACTTCTTCCGAGATGATCAAGACCGGCACGTTACTGTGAATGGGAATCGCTACCGTTCAATGATAACCGAATATTTTTGGCCCCAATTGGATGATATGGACTTGGAGGACATGTGGTTCCAACAGGACGGCGCCACAAGTCACACAGCGAAGGTCACAATCAATTTATTGCAAACCAAGTTTGGAGAACGTGTTATCTCACGAAATGGTCCAGTCGATTGGCCGCCTCGGTCGTGCGATTTGACGCCGTTGGACTATTTCCTGTGGGGCTACATCAAATCTATGGTCTATGCCAACAAGCCAGCGACGATTGATGAACTTCGTACGAATATCGGCCGATTTATGCTTGAAAACCGTCGAAAATTGGGTTCAGCGTCTGGACTTCTGCAAGCGTGCCCGTGGTGGCCATGCAAAAGAGATCGATTTCCATACATAATGGCATCGAACATACTTTCACAGGAATAAAGAATTTCATTGATATCCAAAACCGTTTTAACAGTCAAGTGTACGTTATAGTATAGAGAATTTCGTATTAAAGCTTCAGTGTTGTTAATGTTATGGGTGCGTAAGCCATTTTTGACTCATGCACAAAAAAAAAACAAATTACTCACGCACGAGCATTTCGTTTCTTACTCAGCACATTTGAGTATATTAAAAACTTACAATCAGAAAATTCTCACGCAAAACAGTAAAAATTACTAAAAACATATGATGCAAAAAATAAACTCACACACGAATCATGCACGGGTTATTCTTACTCACGCTCACGCACGAATCACTTAAGTATAGTAATTATTACTCACGATCACGTGCGAATAACGTGACTCACGAACATTTCGTGTCACGCGCCAATCCCTAGTAATTACTAATCTAAAACTATTTCAAAGTCATTGATAATATGGAACCAAATATAATACAATACGGTTTTATATGGACCTTATATATTCCCAGTGTAGAAAATCATTACCAGATATGTTGTTATATAACTACATACTTGGTAATGGTAACTAGTTACTTTTGTTATTACATTTCTCATTACCTTTATATGGCGATGTCGCGAAAAATAATGAGTTGTCGTTATACACCAGCATACGAAAAATCAAAAAATATATCGTTACCTATGTGCTTACCAGTACTGACAAAAATAATGAGTCTAAAAATAGATTTTCTAAAAAATAAATTACATAAAAAAAAATATTTTTTATTGTATTTTTTTTTTAAATAAAATTTGCTGCCCGAGTAAAACGGGTTATACATTATTTTATATTATTTAATACAATTATGTCTCGTTATATATTGCTTAGTATGGCAGTATATATAATAAGACGTAATTTTCGTCTTTAGAAAAAATTTTATATGACCCAATATCTAAATATATCTTTTTACATAAGTTGTCATATTTAATCAGATCTCGACCATGGAATTTAAATTGTAAGACCAAATATAGCCCAATTTCATGTTCAATTTAAATTTCATTTAAGATTTTATCGAAATCAATTACAATCCATTTGTAATTGAAAAATATTATTTTACAAAAACAAATTTTGATATAAAGTTCAAGGGATTTAAAAAATAATAACATGAAAACGAAAAACCGGTATTGAATAGAATCTGAGTGATATTATCTGACAGATGACCCATACATTATCGACGTTGAAAATATGTTAAAAGAGTTAATACTTAACATACGCAGTCAGACTATGTATAGGATTTCGTACCAGATATGTATAGCAACAAAACAAGCCTCTTGATTTGAAAAAGAAACATTTATTTTCCCTATATAATCTATGGTATATTCTTGTTTTAAATTAACTCTTAATATCTTAGTAAATTCAAATTGAAATTCATTTTCATTTTAAAAGTCATAAATTTACATCGAAACAACAGATTATTTTATTTTGAAATTGAATATTGGGCCATATTAATAAAAGTTAGCCAATTCTTCGGAGTAATTATTTTGGTTTAGGAATAACGTAGCACCAAATTTTTTAATAGGCTTGAAGGATATCATGAAATACAAATGAAAATTAAAACAAAAAATTTTTAAACAATTATTTCAAGACATTAAGGGTTTTCACAAGGGGTGTACTATTTGTTGTATCGTTGTATCGTCCTAACAAAAAACAGAGTTGTTAAAAATTAAATTGAAAAAATACAACATTTGAGAATAGCACGATACAACATTTTTAAGTATGTTTAGTGTCATATGTTTGAGTGTGCTAACCGATAGAAAACTGAATAGAAAATCGTTGTTAAACACAAATAAAAATTTTAACAACTCTGTTTTTTGTTAGGACGATACAACGATACAACAGATAGCACACCCCTTATGAACAACCTAATTTAATTTTATTAAAAACTCAAGTCAAATTTATTATCACAATTTTAAAATGAGTAGCCCAAAAATTAAAGCTTCATTTGAACTTTTCTCACTTTCAAAATAAGAATCTCACCTTCAGTGAAAAATCCAGTAATGTTTTATGGAAAATTATTTGAAATTTCATTTTATTTAGAATATTTTTATTTTATGGATTATTCTTGAACTATACTATAGCTGTGTTTTAGACTTAACTATATCCGTTAACTCATAAAAACCCTCAAAGTGCATAAAACTCAACGTTTATACATTTTCACATCTAACGTAACTTATTCGCGTTACTTCCTAGGAACTTTTGCTGACGTAGGTTCGATTATTCGGGGTGTTTTGAAAAACGAAACCACATAAAATTATTCGGTTTCACATAAAATGATATGTTGTTGTTGTACAAAAACGAATAATTTTATGTGGTTTCGTTTTTCAGAACACTCCCGTATAACGGAAAATTTATAAACATAACCTGTTTAAAAAATTTTTATACTACAATCGGTTTAACGTAGATTTGCTTTGAAGATTTAACGTTGATAGGCATGAGACAAAATTCAGCTTATAGCTCCTATAAGTACTCATTAATAAGTAGATACTTATTATGTATTCAGTTTCACATAAAGACTCTAAAAGTTACTAGATTTGCTTAGTTTACACGATACACGGTACACGAAACCTTACGTGAATCCCCCATTGTTTTTCAGTGCAATATTTAATAAAAACAAAAATTCCAAAATTTTGATCAAATTGGACCTAATTGCATCAAATTTTAACTATTAAGATATTATTTAATACAATAATGTCTGGTCAAAATTCGGATTAAATTGTATATAATTTAAAGTAATTAAATCCAATTTGATCCACGTAGATACAATTGTATTCACCATTTTTCGGATTAAATTGTATCTGATTAGTTATTGTATTTCATCAAATTAGATATGTCACCATATCATCTTTTTTAATCGGGTGGTTCGGGAATCGAACCTGGGTCTACAGATTGCCAGTCAACAGCTCTACAATCTGAGCTATATCGACATGTAATATTTAATAGATAAAAACACAATTGACCTGCTGCACACAAGTAAGCTTACTCGCCAACATACAAAAAATCAAAAAATATGTGGTTACATATATCCTTAACAGTGTTTAAAAAATATTGAGTCTAAAAATAGATTTCAAAAAATTAAAAAAAAAAAATCTAAAAAATTATTTTCTATTTGAAATAATGATAAAAATAAGTCCTTATCAGTAACTCATTATTATATGTTTTAAAATAATACAGAAGGTAAGTGGGTGTCATTACTGGTAGTCCAAAAAATAATGATATTTCATTACCGTTTCTACACTGGGTTTTTATATAAAATCACTTTGAAAAAATTGCCTATGTGGGATGATATATAATTATAGATGAGTTTATAAAGAACATTATAAGTTGTATAAGGGTTCATATTCGTCAATATATAATCATAACTAACACAAATTATAAAATATTTCTTATATGGATCCACATAGTTTTATATTATTATGTATAGAGTCATACTAAATTAAATATAAACGTATATGTAATTCTATCTTTTATATGTTACTTTATGTACTTATATATAGCACATACATATATATGTAGGCCAATATATAATAATATAAAATCACATATGTCTCCATATTAAAACCTTTGAGGAAAAAATATCTAATATATGACTATATAAAAGTATATATGCTTGAATTTAAAAGAATATGTGGCCATATGTAACTATAAGTTAATATATGCAATTACATAAAATAATATATGATTATATCAAAACTTTTTTACTCGGGTAGATATCATTTATAAAAAATTTTATAAAGTTTAATTTCACTATAAAAATTAAGAAAAAAACTTAGAAATTGTGGATCTGGTTTTAAATTTTGCCCTTTGACATATAAATTAATGTTTATAATTGAATTAAACATCTATTTATCAAATATTTGGCAAAATACTCTTTATTAAAAAAAAAGAAATTTAAAGAAATAAATATGGGAAAAAAATTTTTTTTTATTGTGAAACTGAAGGGCGAAATAACTATTATTTTTAAATTTTAAAATAAAAATTAGACAAACATATGTTGAAATAAATACGATTTAAGTTCAGGGCGGTTACCGCGTAACTCGATTCGAAAAAAAATTTCGAATTCGTAAATTTCGTACCTTATGTAAAAAGAAAAGCTTTTGCATAAAACTTACTTTTTGAATTTTTATATATAGTGTACAAGGCTAAAGCCCAAATTAGTTTCGAAGTATCGTAAAAAAAGTAACGTATCATTCTCATAATGAATAAAAAGAGTATAAAAAATAAAAATATTGCATTTTTTATCTTTTTCTTGTGCATAGAATTAAATGTCAAGTAATAAAATAGAAAATTTCTAATTTCAACAGAACTTTTTTACGATTTTACTTGACAACAGTTTCAATGCATAGAAAAAAGATAAAAATATATTTCTATATTATTTTAACACATCGAATTGATTACAGATACGTTTTTTTACTTTACGATTAAACTAATGAAGCCTTAAGAATAAAAGTAAATTAAAAAGTAGAATTTTTGTACAGAATTCTTTTTTTAAGAATATTTGCAAGATTTACGAATTCTAAAATTTTTTTTTCGAATCGAGTTATTTTTTCCGTGAAAAAAAAATTAATTGTGAAAGTTAATTTTTTAATTTTTTAAGAAAGACACATTTTATAAGACCAAAACTCTAAACTGGAAAAAGTTCTAATTTTGATTTAAACTGAAAATTTATTTTGTCAGCTATTTCCAAGTTTATTAAGAAAAATTTTTCTAAACAACTTTTTCTCGTTTTGAATTTTGGTCTTTATTGAAATAAATCAAAATAAACCACATTTCAAAACAAGGATTTCAGTTACAAAGTTTAACGACAATCTGCGTCTAAAAACGGCGTAAATCGCATTCAATCTTCATATCAAACATCTTTCCATCAATAAAAATTTTCTGTATTCCATCAAAATACCAAAGATCGGCCGATACCCACTTTGTTAGCAAAACTGTTCTGGGCATTAGTATTTAATATGAATGAAAATAAGTGATATCAACAATATTTACTAAAATTTTATTTGAATTTTTTCATGAAATTATGTATATGTTTTTTTATATAATTTGATGCAATTAGATAGACCCATTTTTCGGATCAAAATGTATCAGGTTAGATGACATGCTTATCTCGCTTGATATAATTATATATTCCAATATATATATATGGGTTTATATATGATATATGATTATATAACATCTTTTTTAGTCGAGTACTGTTAACTCTATTAAATTGTAGTTAATTTTTTTGCTGATTGCTCTCAAATGCGTTTGGTTGTGGGATCAGCTAATCGAAGAAAAGCTATTTGTGAAAAATGGTATTATGTATCATAAATAATGATATATAGAGTTGCATCTGTCTCATATTTATCTTTATTATTTCCTTTATTTTATGTATGTGCATTAGGGCCTCCAAAAAATTCTTTTTTTGAGTTATTTCCCGGGCTACCACTTGGAAATATGTATATATTTGGACGTAAAACTACGTCCTCTGTTGCATCGGCCCAGAAGTATGAAAAACGGATTACAAGGGAAAATTTGATTTTTTGTAAATTTTTTCAAAAACATTGATATTCTAAAACTAATTCGAATTAAAAACATTAAAGGATCGTGATTTGGAGTGAATTGTCTTTGTAATAAAAGCAATAAAAACTTAAATCGTAACAAAAACAGCCGAGTTATTACAATTGGCCCCGGCAACTGTAGTGTCGCAGACCATTTCATTAAAAAATTTGGGTCCAAATTTTAAAATTTATTGAAATAATCTACAACAGAAACATTTTTTTATTCTATAAGTTGCAAGAAATGCAGTTAAGAAGTATTTTTCATGTTGTGTTTTACTAATTCGTTTTAAATTAGTGCCAAAAATGTCAGCACTTTTAAATACTGTTTTCAAATCTTCAATTTTAAATTTTAAAGAAATTTCAAAAAATCAACGATTGGACTTTACTAAGAACATATTAGAGATTAAAAACTAGAAAAATTGTAGTAATTCCCTTTCCATTTGTTAGAAAATAACTACTTAACCCTTAAATGCATGATCTCTTCATTTTTAACCATTTTTTATATGTGACTTCTAAACAGAGCTTCGAAGAATTAATTCCCTAATTCCCTTTTTTTGAACTGAATTTATATTTTGGGAATGAATTCCAGTTTAATTCAAGGAATTAAATTTATTTCGTTTAATTCCCTAAGGAACCCGGTGAAAAATGTTCATATACGCTCAAACATGTTCATATATGGTTTATGTATGGACACATATGAACAAATATGGATTTTTTATGAACATATATGGATTTTATATGAACATATATGGAAGTATATGTGATTCCATATATGGAAAAAAATTTTATATACAGACATATATGGAAGCATCTGTTATTTCATATATGGAAATGGCACTCATATATGGACAAATATGAAAGTATATGTTATTCAATTTATGCAAAAGGGACTTGTATATGAACATATTTCGAAGAACACATTTTTCCATATATGTAAAAGGAACTCATATTTGGATAAATATGGAATTATATTTAATGCCATGAATAAAAAAAGGAACATATGTAGCGCCTAATTTGAATGTCTTACATAAATTTATATCTATCGTACAACCTTATAATAAAGGACAGCAACGTTCGCATGTATTCGCATATATTTAATAAATGTATATGTTCATATATGTCCATATATGAACATATACTTAGGTGTTACCTCATTTTTCGGATCCATACATATATGGTTGAACCATAAATGTTCATATATGGACATTTTTCACCGGGTTTTAAATTTTTTTGTTTCTCTTTTAATTTTCATTCGTATTTTTTTCTGACATTAAATTAATAGGCTGTTTCATATATTTGTGCTTTTATTGTGGATTTATTAAATCCAGTTTTTTTTTGGATTTAATAAATCCATTTTTTGTATGAAAAATTCTAAATCCAGGCGATTAAAAAACACGCTAAATGTTACTACCATTTAAAGGATTTTTTTTAATCGAAAATACGATATTTTTCTTCAAAATACAAAATTTTCTAACAAAATAGATGATAATACACATAAAATATGAACATACTCGTATATGGACGAGCATACAAAATAATATATGAACATGTATGATCTTATTTGCCCATATATGGAGATGTAGGTTCATTTTTCTAGTATTTACGAATATGAATAACCATATATGATCATATAAAAAATATATATGATCATATATGAACTTTTTTAACCGGGAATTAAATTTTTTTCGTTTAATTCCCTGAATTTAAGTTTTCAATTCCTACGGAATTAAACTTGAATTCCAGAATTTAAGTTTTCAATTCCTAGGGAATTAAACTTGAATTCCTAGGGAATTAAACGAAAAAAATTTAATTGCTTAGGGAATTAAGCGAAATAAATTTAATTCCTTGAATTAAACGGGAATTCATTCCCAAAATATAAATTCAGTTCAAAAAAAGGGAATTAGGGAATTAATTCTTCGAAGCTCTGCTTCTAAAGGCGTGTACATTTCAAGAAAAATACCAAAAAAAAAAAAATTTATTTAAAAAAGGTGTTTTTTATTGAAAAATATTTTGCCAAATAGCTACATTGAGATTATTTTAAAGTGTATGAAAAAAAATATATATATATAAACTATACAGTTATTGTCGCCAAAATGAATTTTATTGCGAGAATACCACTTTAAATATTTAAACAAATATTTTTGAATATTACACTTTTTGTAAAAAACGCGCGTTTTAGATTTTTCGCAAATATACGAAGCAAAACCAAGATTTTTCATATAACTGTTTAAAAAATCTAAGCTAAACTATAAGAACAATGTGCACACAAATGGCCTCAATGCCCAAAAATGCAGTTTTGTGCATCAGGATATGAACTTCTTAAGCAGAAGTGGGGTTTTTTTTATTAAAAAACTGGCATGTTGCCAAATGGCTGCACTATGCATTTAAGGATTAATATTTGCAACCTCCCAGAAAAAATGCTGCTTACCTAAAAGTATTACAATTAAAATGTGCATGTTTTTAGCTTACTTTATTGCTTCTGCTCACCGCACTGCACAGTGGAAAAGAAAGATTGTCAAAAAGAAGCAGTAATGTAAGGTATATTCTGCTTCTTAAAAAGATGGCATCACTGGACTAGGCCTAATATTTTTTAATATTACAAACATCTTAACAAACTCAATATACTGTTCACGTAGTAGTGTAGGATATTACTAATTATTTCCCAAAAACTAATTGAGAAAGAGCCAACGTACAACATAGTTACATTACATTTATGAATAAATATATGATGTTAAACCGGGAATTCATAGGTTTGTATAGAATGGCAAGAGTAAAATATAAACTGAATAGTTTAAAAGAAGACAACACTTGTTTAAAGCGCTGGCAATAGATTATCGAAAGAAAAATCAAAGCATACCTTTAGGATCACATTTCAATAAAAAACAAAGTATAACAGTTATGTGGGTAAATATAATAGAAATTAAAATCCAATAACACTGGGTTTCATAATGACGCTGTAGGAGTTAACTATTAGTTAACACAACAATTTGTTGTTGTTTTGTATATATTTTTTGACATTTTCTTTTGTTTTAGTTAAGTTAAAGTTAACCCTGCATTATAATACCAGCGTAACAATATTCAAATGTATTTTTCAAAAATCAAATTTATAACAAAACAATAGTGTATTTACAATTAACAAAAAACTATACCGACATCTACAATTTTTACGACAAAATTAAAAGTTAATTTAATGCAACTTACATATTTTTTATTAAATTCTCTAGACTTTGAGAACTATTATAAACAAATATTTATTTAAAAATATAAAAGAAAAAATAATTAAAATTTTGGTTAATGAAAATGAAACTGAGTTTTAAAATGAAGCAAATGACATGCAAGTTTTACATACAATTTATTTTTTTTTTTGAGAAGGGTGTTAAATTCAAAGTAGAATATGAAATAATTTATAAATATATTTTTTTTTATAATAGAACAAAATTTTAAAAGCCTTGTAAGTTTATTTCAATATGAAATTTATAATTAAACTTTTTATGTTAATGTAAATATTTTATTTCACTAGCCTTCATTATTTTACATTGTGCTACACCAGTTACGGTCAAAGGTACACCTTGGGCTGTTTCCACATTTTCACACATAGGATTTAAAGTCATAACATTTAAAGAAAGACGCTGGACATCTGTCACTAACCACCAGGCCCAAGCCCAACCACCAACAATAGTACGTTTCTTTTGAGAACCACAACAGCCACCTAGAAAATATAATAGAAAACATTATAAATTAAATCTAAACCATTTGGAAAATAAATTACATTATAAAAAATATGACATTTTACATGCAAATGTCATTTAGACATTTAGATGTAACTGTCATTATTATTATTGTTTTCTTTTTTCTTGAAATTTTAAATTTAACCGCCATTGTGTCATGTGTCATATTTAAGTTATTTTTATAATGTCATGTAGTTATCTTTTTCTTATTTTAAAGAGAAAGTTTAAAAGTGACGAAAGAGCATTTTAATTTTACAGTTAACTTAAAGCTAAACGCAATTAATTTTAAATATTTCTAAGAGATTTTTTTAATATATATTGGTTAAGTCTCTTTATAACACAAAAACTACTTCTTAAATTATAGTCCAAATTAGAAAATTCCAATATTTTAAGTTGGTATACATGAATTTCAACACGTTTTTATGTTAGTTTCCTTAAAAGTTTACCAATACTGTTATTTTTTGGTTGTATATACATTAAGTCTTCTCTTAAATACCAAATTGTCGAATTTCCCAGCTAACATAGCCAGATTTGTTCCATTTGGTGTGAAATATACGAATCTGAAGAAATTTTTTGCGGAAATAGTTAACCGTGCCGAATCACGTCGAAAGTTCCGGGCTTTTGAAAATGCGACTAAAAAAGAAAAATATTTATTAAAAATATAAGAAATATGCACTAAAAACTATTACTTTGGCAAAAATTATGCAGTTTAAAATTTAAAAATATATTTAAGTTAGTTATTTTGAAAACAGACACAGAACTCGAAGCTTTTCCATAGGTCCATAAGGTTTTTAAGAATGGTTATTTTGATTGAATCAAAATATCGTCATATAAAATAAAAAAAGCCGTAAGTTACATTTCAAGAATTTTACAGCAGAAGCAAAAAGCTTAATAAAATTAAAATAAAACCAAATTAAAAAAAAAAATTCCGGTAAAGCTTATTTCCAATTTTTGCATTATTTACAGAGTTACGAAACTTACTCCTTTAATAATTGGTTTTTTCTGAAACCGAAAAGGGCGTAATACTGCGTTCACAGTACGATTCTTAAACACGTTTTTGTAAAAGTTAAACATATCAGTTCACACATAAAAATGATGTGTTTAAGTTAAACATTCCTTAACAATTATGAAAAAACCAAAAATTTAAAAAAATTTCCCAAAAAAGTTAGTTTTTCTTTGGCCGGAGGCAATTATTAATAAGTTTTGGCATTATCCAACGTTATAATTGCTATAAAAAGTGAAAAAACATTATCCGCCTTAGTCGGAAACAAGATTTTTCAATTTCTAGTTAAAGGACAACTTCATGGCTGTTTTTGGATTTTCGTTCACCGGAAGCAAAATTTAATTAATTGTTTTGTTCATCTAAATATCACTTGAATAAGAAAAGAACACATTTTAACTGGTTTTTATTTAAATTTAGTTTATTTTATTCAATTTTAATTTTTTTATTTTCCTTGTTGTGTCTTCTTCTGCTCCAAACTTGTCATTCAACACCAATTGATATCAAACTTATCGTGTTTAACAACGTGTTTAAAAATTAAACACGATAATTTAGCGTGTTTAAGGGTAGATAAAATGTACTGTAAAACATCTCATTTAAACATGTTTAACGCTTAAAAACGTCAAATCGAGTTAAACACGTATATATGAACGCCGCATAAAGTAGAAAAATTGCCATTTCTATTTCAGCTATTCCTCCATATCCAAGATGGAAAATAAATATTTGGTGAAGTGTAGTTGTTTTTTCTTAACATATTTAAAATAAAAAATTTTAAGAAAAAACTTTTGTTTGTTAGTTTTACAATTTTTTTGTTTCTCTTGCAACTTTCATTCGTACGTTTCAGGACGTTTTATATATTTGTGTTTTTACTGTTATGTGTAAACCCAAAGAGTATACATAATAAAGAGATTGGGGGACTCTCTATCACTGAGAAAGCATTTGTTCTGTTATGTGCCTTGGAACAGGAACATACTCAAACCAATATCACCCAGCAAACATGGCAATACGAAGAAGATTCTCCGAACATATAGCCGGGAAGAAAACATTTATTGCCGGCAATATCAATTTCGTATTCCGGAAGTTTCCTCCGTCGGAAACAACTGTTACACTAAAACAATACTTCCAGGCAATATGAAAGCAATAACTCATATGGAAGATAAAAGGGATATCGCTAAATAAACTCCCGGTACAATAAAAAAACGATTTAATTTTTTCATTATTAAATTTAAGCCTCAAAAACAACATCTGATAGAAGATATCGCTTTAATATCTTCTTGGAAGGTATCTTTTATATGTTTGCAGGGTCATTATGTGCGCTCTTTGTATGACTCAAAACATTGATTGTAACCAGGGATGGAAAATAATAATTTAGTTATAAAAATCAAGAATGGAACTATACTATGGAATTATACTATTCCAACAGTATTATAGCCCTAGATTATGAATTTTAAAAAACCATGCGTAAAAAATTGCAAAATAATATCGGAATGCGAAAAAAGGCTTTGGGGTTCAGAAAATAATTAAAAGATTTACATTCTGCAAACGATGCCAAAATTTTCTTTTTTTGCAACTAACCACCAAACTTTGTTTTATGAAATGGGCATTATACTCCGCAGATTATAAATTAAAAAAACCGCACTTAAAAAATTGCAAAATAGTAGAGGAACGCGAAAAAAGACTTTGTGGTAGAAAAAAATAATTAAAAAACTCAATCAGCGATTAACAATCTGCAAATGAATACAATGACGCAAAAATGTTCCTTTTTGCAAATATTTTTTTTTGCGATTTCTTTTTTTTTTTTTGGCAAACTAAGCACCAAACTTTTGTGTATAAAATTGGTACTATAGACCCTAGATTATAAATTTAAAAAAACCACACTTAAAAAACTGCAAAATAATCGCGGAAAGCGAAAAAAGGCTTTATGGTACACAAAATTAATTAAAAAACTTAATCAGCGATTAACATTCTGCAAACAAATATATTGATGAAAAAATTTATCCTTTTTGCAAATTTTATTTTTTGCGATTTTTTTTTTGCAACTAGCCACCGAACTTTGTTGTATGAAATGTGTATTATAGTCTCTAGATTATAAATTAAAAAGAAACGTACTTAAAAAATTGCAAAATAAAAGCGGAACGCGAAAAAAGACTTTGTGGTACAAAAAATTAATTAGGAAACGTAATCAGCGATTTAGATTCTGCAAACAAATATATTGATGCAAACATTTTCCTTTTTGCAAATTTTATTTTTTGCGATTTTTTTTGCAACTAGCCACCAAACTTTGTTGTCTGGAATGTGTATTATAGCCCCTAGATTATAAATTAAAAAAAAAAAAACGCACGTAAAGAATTGCAAAATAATAGCTGAATTTGAAAAAAGATTTTATGGTACAAAAATGTAATCCCTAGGTTATATATTTAAAAAAACCGCACTTAAAAATTGCAAAATAACGGCGGAATTCGAAAAGTCTTTATGGTACAGAAAATTAATTAAAAGAGGTAATAAGCGATCGACATTCTGCAAGCGAATATATTGTTGCAAAAATTTCGATTTCTGCAAATGTTTTTTTTTGCAATTTGTGCTAATATTTGCTAATATCTAAATATTTAATTTTTATGTTTTTTAACGAGCCAAAGAGGAAGCTATTTTTTAGTTACTTACATTTTTAAAAGTGTAAGAGCGATCTAACATTTTTTGGTATAAGAGCCCGATTAAGAGAGTCTTTTCCATCCCTGATTAACCAGTCGGAGTTCGTTCCTGTTCCAAGCCGCCTAATATTTTTTCAAATAAAAAATATTGAGAGAGTTGCAAGGCCATTGGTAAACCCAGATAAATAAATCCAACTTTTTTTTTTAATTTAATAAATTCACTTTTTGTATGAAAAATCAAAATCCAGTTGATTAAAAAATGCGCTTATTAGTACCAAATGAGAGATTTGGTTCAATGAACTGTGGAGATTCTCGCTTTTGATTTGACACTGATTTTGGTTACAAGAGATAAAAAATATATTGTCAATATAGTATACTTTGATATTTTGAAGTTCTTTAAAAGGTTATTTGACGTGGTGGGGAAACACTGGGTACGCAGTAAAGGCCTACATGAATGCATTTAAAACAGCACACAAAAAAATATTGTTCAACTTTTTTCAATTAAAACGGTTTGTTAAATTATTTCAAAAGGTGTCAATTAAAAATTAATCCAATATATTAAATAGTTGCTCAAACCAGCAATTTGCTTGACATTTTTTTTAATCTATCGCTTAAAAGCATTTTATAAAACAAGAGAAAAACATCAGCATATTGTTGTTGTTTTTCGTTTGTTTTATTTATGTAGTTGTTTTTATAAATGGTTATGTATTAGTTACTGATATTTTAAATTATTTTTTATAAAATTTTATAAATTCTTATTAAGTTTACTATTTTATTTAGTTAAATATTTTAATTTTTCCATATTAAATGTAAATATTCATTTCTTCTAAAACATTATTTTATTATTATTTTAAAATAATGTAATTTTTGAAATTTTGTTTATAAAATTTAAATTTTTTTTAAACAAAAAATCCAAAAAAAATAAATTTAAAGTGATTCTAAATAAAATATATTTTATTTAGTTTTCAAAAAAATTTTTGACAGAGTCATCTTGCTTCAGAAAAAAGAAGAAAATTAATTTTTGCGACAAAATTTTTCACATAGATATAAATAAATATATCAACTGAATGAAAATTGCATGCAGGTTTTATTTTAATAAAATTCAATGTTATGAAATTCAAGCTAAAAATAAATAAATATAGTTTTTTATAGTTGGCATGACAATTACCACTTTATCCAGCCGATTAGAGTCTTATTTAGAATTTATACAATATTGATAAATTTTTAATCAAATGCATATAATATGCTATTTAAACGGTATACAATATAGATCAATTTATAATCAAATGCATATAAAAAAAAATAAAAATCCTAATCAAATGTATTACTATTTTATTGAAAATTTATTCAATTAAAGAGTTACAAATTTTTAATTGAATGGACAATTTTTGTGATTGGAGGAATTTCAACAATATAATTTATTGAATAGGCAGTTTTCAAGATTGAAATTAGTTATTATTTTTTTTGTGTGAGGTTGTGTAACATTCACTACACTTTTTGCAATTCAGAAATCATCAATTGAAATTCAGAGAATATCAATTAAATTTCAGAAAACATAATATTTATCTTAATTCATGATTTCTATATTTCAATTTATATTCCATGTTTCACAGAAAGTTTTAAATGCATTCATGCAGGCCTTTAGTATGCAGTTTTCCTATATAGGGTCTATACTTTCATAACTAGATTTTCCTTTATGGGTGAGAGAAAAATTCAAAATTGAGGCACGGTGATATAGGAAAAAACGTGCGAATTTTAGTAAAAATTAAGTAGCAACAACTTGAAATCCCTTCATGCGATTTAAACAATTTTATTATTTTTGCGATTAGCATACCAATATTAATTAGAAACGATATGTCGCATGATATATCAAAATTATTTACAATTTTACAAGTTTTTCAAAACTTGGGAACTTTGCACGAGAGTAGTAAAACTATTGAGTACTTGGGTATTAAGATTCCAATGCCAACTGTTTTTTTGAGTACTCAATACTTAACAGTAACTATTCAATTCTTACAGAGTTTTGTTCTTCTGTATACAAGTGCACTTTTGCCCTGAAACGTAATATGAAAACCTGTTTTTTTAATATGAAAATACAACCCTGTTTTTGTATGAATGTAAAAAGTATTAAATAGTTTCGAGTCAATACTTGCAAAGTACTGAGTAGTATTCAAAAGTATTGAAATTTTACAACTCAACTTCGCACTTGATTCGGTATGGGTTAATGTTTCTTAAAAAAAAATTCTTTTTCATCCAATTCGTACATTTGCGAGCAAATGGAACAAATCTGTTTGAGTTAGCATGGAAATCTGACAATTCGTAAGTAAAGGGACACCTTAATATACATATTTTTTGTACGAATTGGTGTATTTAAGGGAACTATTGTAAATGCCATCATGACTTGACACTTGTTTGTTATCTTTTCCCTTTCTTTTTTAATCTTATTGAATCTATTGAACAAAAAATGAACTTGGTGTTACGAAAGTGTCAAGAGTATATGTGTGTGGTAATACTTATTGACATGTTTTTGTAGAAATCGAAAGTAAACTTTATTTTTATTTATTTAATTTTTTTTAAGATAAATTAAATGTAATTGAATTTGTAGTTTTCAATGACATTTATTACTTAATTTGTGATATAAAGCTTAAAAGTCCGCACCGTGAATCATGAATCCATACAAAAAGGACCAAAAATGGCTGGAATTTATAGATGGGTGATATCAAAAAATGTGATAAAAACCATGTAAGCAGTTAATTTTTAACGCATGGATTACATTTGAGTTATATATTGCGATATATATCAACGCATTGTCACCTGTTTTACAAAATTTATAACAATCGGACCAATTTTTGGTTAATACATAAAATTTGTGACCAATTTTATAGGCCAAATGTAAACTCCGTAACCAGTAACTCATAAGGTTTTTTAACTTTAATAGCTTATAATTTAATAACCAATGAAGCTAAACACTAACTGTAAGAATTTTTATGAAGAGGAAAAGTGACGTTTTTAATAAAAATTAATACATTTTACAAACTTTCTCGTATAACTTTGCTAACACGACTTCAACTCTGTAACGATTTTTCGTCATAATTTTTGATAAAAATGCATTCACCAGAACTTTGGAGATATCTATTAATTATATTGTGAAAAGTATAATGTTATTTATACTCAAATAATCGTTGGACTGTAACTAATCATCTAGTATAACAGACTTGAATTTTTTCTGCAGCATGTAACAATCCTGAGATGAAAAAGGATGTATTTAATAAGATTTGAAAAAATGTTTTAAACTCCGTTCCTAATTTTTACACCAAGCTATTTAACGAATAAGAAAAACAATAGCATATTTGTATTCACCTTGTAGGCGTCATATGATTTTGTTTCGAAAAGAAAATTCTGACAAAGCGTTTCTGAAACAAAACGAAAAAAATAACCAAATGTAAACTCCGTAACCAAAATTGTTTGCATCAGATTGAATTAAAAAAAATGTAGGCAAATGCTTGAAATATTTTAAAATAACCATAAACAGAGGTAATTCAACTAATATTTATGCGTCAAAAGATGATTCAACTAATAATTTTGTGTCAAATCAAAAAAAGATTTTTACTCTAAACTGCTGGAGCAAAAAACGATTGATTTTGAATTTCATTGGTTTGGAATCGATATTTCGGGCCATTACTGACATTAGTTTGACAAATTAATTTGTTTCACACAATTTAAGATTTTTTTGATCTCGAAATGTTATGTTTTTAATATATTATTTTGTAACTTCGCAACCGCTGATTGGATTTTAAAAATTTTTTTTATTTTTGAAAAGCATTGAAAAGGACCAAAAATACAAAATTAAAAAAAAATAAAATTTTTGTGATAACGGAAATGTAAACTCCGTTATCACAAAAAAAATTAAAATTGTGCAAAAAAAGTTATTGCGACAACTTGTATACTTGTATTTTTAGCAATTAGGTTTATAATGACTAAACTTACTGATTCCATTTAGAAAAAACCGAAATAATAACACTTTTTGCTCCTCACAAATTTGGCCCAAAAACTTATCACATTTTTTTATTTCACCCATATATGGTATATAAAAAAAATCAGGAAAAACATTTTTACATAGTGGGTTTTAGAGTTGGAAGTTAGATTTTTTAAATTCAAAATGCCGGATCTAAAATTGGAGTTTTTCTTAATTTGTACTTTACATTTCCAATTTTTAATTTTGAAAATGTATATGGGTCATTCCATCTCAAATCGACCAATGGTTGGACTCGACGAAAAACCTTATTGGTTTTTCAACTATTACCAAAAAAATAAAAGCGTAATTTCGATTTAAAATTTTTTCTGTGCTTCTAAAGCCTTCAATTTGTTGTTTAATGCTCAAAATTTCAAAATTTGATATTTGTTTAATTTTATTGTATTAAGATTCAACTTAAAAAAAACAATAAAAAAATTAAAAATTCATATCTTTAAAAAAAAAAAAACGCCCTCTTGAAAATTTCAGGATCTTTTGAGATCAATTAGAGGTTTCATTTAAAAAAAAATTGAACAAAAAAAAAATAGGTTTTTGAATTTTTGGATTTTTAAAATTCTAAAATTAAAAAATTTTCAATTTTTTCATTTTTTTTTAAATATTTTTTTTTAATGCGGCTAGATATCCTCTTTAAAACGAGCTAAGAACCATTTTTGTAGCTATTACAGTTTTCGAGATATTCAAAAAATAACCTCGTAACAAAGCAAAAATTAGAAAAATTATGACATTTTTTGAAAATTTAAATATTGCATAACTTTTGAAAAAAAATTTGTAATTTTTTTATTTTGGCAAAACTTCGTTATATGATGAAAGGAAAGTTCTGACCAAAATTCATCCAAATCGAAAGGGGTCGAGTCCAACCATTGGTCGATTTGAGATGGAATGACCCATATTCAGATTCTTACTAACTACCCAACAGAAAAAGAGATGCAAAAGCAGTGGCAAAGCACTAAAATTAATGATCTATAAGTATCGATGTGCGATCCGATAGCGATTCTATCTCCTAGTTATATAACACATCGTCTGAAAAGTCTGTAGGATAACCAATAAAATAAAATTTTTTTTATAAAAATTCGACTTAATTCATCAACATAGTCTCCTTCAAGAGCGATACAATCACTCCAACGCCTTTTTAACATTTCGATACCTTTTTTTTATAGAATGATTTATTTTTGGCCTCAAAATCGGCCTCTGTTTCGGCAATCACATCTACGTTCGAACGAAATCTCCTTCCAGCGACTCTTTTTTAGAAATCTGAAAACAGGCAAAAATCGCTTAGAGCGCATACGGTCGGTGTGAAAGCAACTGAAAATGTAATTCGTTTAGTTTGGCCATTGTAGCCAATGATTTGTGATACGACGCATTGTCTTGTTGAAATAGAACTTTTTATTCTTTATATGTGACCTTCTCCGAGAAAAGGGACCTAGTGTGTCAAAAAACGGGTTTCGATAAAAATGAGAAAAACCTTAAAATTTTATTTTTAATTTAACTTTAAATGCGTTCTTCTCAAAACTTCATTTTCACACACTAGGTCCCTTTTCTCGGAGAAGGTCACATATAGTGCCATTATTTTTGCGATTTCCTCCTTCAAACGCATTAGTTGGGCCATGTAGCGATGGCTATTGATGGTCTGGCCTTTTTCAAGGTAATCAATGTACAAAATTCCAGCCGCATCCCAAAATACTGATGCCATAACTTTACCAGCTGACTGTTGCGTCTTTGGCTTCTTCGGGCGAGGTTCGCCAGTTGCTGTCCACTAAGCTAACTGCCGATTCGACTATGGAGTGAAGTGGCAGATCCAAGTTTCGTCCATTGTTACATACCCGTACCGACACAAAAAGTCCGCCGAAACATCTCCTAAGAGCTCTCAGAATCATCGATACGTCGTTGTTGTTGGTGCACTGTGAGCAAACGCGGCACCCATTTCGAACACAGCTTTCTCATGGACAAATTTTCATGCAAAATAAAGCCGACACGTTGCTTCGATATTTTTAAGAAGTCCTGCAACTTCACTTTACGGTCTGCCAAAAGGATTTTGTGAACTGTTTTGATGTTCTTCGGTATCACCAATTCCTTTGGGCAAACAGAGCGTTGGGCATCATTGGTGTTTGTACGACCACGTTTAAAGTCAGCAAATCACTTTTCCACCGTTTGCCTCATGGAGCACAATCCAAATAACACTTATCAAGCCATTGATTTGAATCCATTGTTTTCAAAATCGCAAAAGTAGCGTCACTAAAACTACATCTGTTTTGTTTACTAATTAATGAATTGTCATTAAATTTTGATAGGCATCATCTGAAGGTTGGTAGTTTCAAAAAATCATATGGATTTTTCATTAGTGGCGCCACCTATGTGTCATCCTACGGACTTTTCAGCCGATGTGTTAACAAACAAAATTTTCTTCAGTTGTTTAAAAAAAAAATGTCAAAATTGTTGTTTTGTATTTTCTATAGAAAAACAACTGTAATTACAGTCAGAAACACAAACAACCGATATGTAGTAACTGTCAAACTTTTTTGAGTGTACTACGTATAAGTGGCAGTTATGTGTTCTTAGTAGGGATGCCAATCGGGATTGATATTTGAAAATCCCGGGATTCGGGATTTTATATGAAATCCCGGGATCCCGATCTCGGGATTCCGGGATTTTCGGGACTACGGGATTTTTCGGGATCCCAGGATTTTACGGTATTTCGGGATTTCGGGATTTAAATTTTCCTTTATTTGTAAAAATTTTTATGTTATGGAACTATTTTTTTTTATAGAATAAAGCGTTTTATAATTATTTAATAGTTGTTAATTAATATATGGTCCATTTTATGAATATTGAAACATCTCAGTCAGAAATTGACAGTGGTACAAAAAATCAAGTACTTGCATACCACTGGGTAACCGCGATGTTAAAAATAAATGACTGGCAGAACACTCATTTGGGACGCTTTGCCAGCGTTTGCAAAAATCGTTTTGCCAGTATTTGTTTTACAAAACATCACGGCAGGGCAAAAATTTTTTAAATTTTATTTTAGAAAATATAATTCCAAACCACCTATTTATTGGTTTTGGCAGCGTTTTGCAAAAGTTAAAAATTTTGTTTCTCCAGTACTTTTCCGGCGCTTTTTGAACTGCCGGTCCTTTTGTCTATTGACGTTATCATATTGGAAATGGGAAAGCAATTTTTGTCAGTACTTGTACCACCTGTTAAAATATCTTGCCATCGCTTTCCCGTTTGTATTTTTCTGGCTGGGATAACATATGAAGGCCTGTCATTAAGTACACTTGCGCCCAGTATTTTGTAAGCAGATTTTAAAGCAGATTCGTTGCGATAACCTTGCCCACTAAATCGTGTAATTACAGCAACAAAGTTATTTGGTTATCGTTATCAAATGTTTTCATGGAAGAATTCAAACTTAAAGTCCCAACCAAAACTTACAGTCTCTGTTTCAGAAATCCAATTTCGCTTGGAAGAATAAATCGGTAAAATAACAAACAAACTTGATTTTTCGCATGTTTTACACAAATACTTAATATTGTTTACCAAAATTTCAAATTTTTGTGCAAAGTCTTTGCATAGTTTACTCGAATAATCTACTTCATTTATAATTTTACCAATATCTTGGCATCAATTTCTTGTCAATATGAGAAAATTCAAGAAAAAACGTAGGTAATATAAAATTGCTCACTTTGTTTATTTGCGTTTATATTAATATTAAAAAATAAGAAAATCCCGGGATTTTTGAGAAATAATCCCGGGATTCGGGATTTTGCCAATCCCGAAAATCCCGGGATTTCGGGATTCGGGATTTCCCGTTTGGCATCCCTAGTTCTTAGTCATCAGTGGTTGTCTTATAAACTAAAAAGTATGAGAAATTTTATATTTAAGTCAAGTTCAAAATTAAATTATAACTTAAATCACAGAGAGTTAACTTTAAAATACTTGTAGAGAAAGAAAAAAATAATGTATACTTCTCTTTATGTTTATAGACTCGGTTTATTAGTTAAAGATTGTTAAAACCCGTATGACACTTGCTTAAAATATCACTAACGAAATAGCTTAAAATGTCGTTAAACTTAAACTAGCCTAACGAAATAGTTTAAAATATCATTTATGCCAAAATACCTTAACGAAATTATTTAAAATACCGTTATCCTTAAAATAACCTAACGAAATGAATTTAAATTTTGAATTTATTTCTCTTAAAAATATCATAAATCGAATACTGACTTTCAGCTTTTATTTAACAGCTAATGTCGCTATTTACATACACGCATAAGATTTCACAAAGTGACAGTTCGCAATATAATAAAAAAATTTCAAAATAGTACTATCGTTAACCTTAAAATATCACTAACGAAATAACTTGAAATACCGTTAACCTTAAAATGACCAAACGAAATAACTTTGAGTACCATTAACTCTAAAATAACTTAGCGAAATAATTTAAAATTTTCCAAACCTTAAAATACCATAACGAAATATTGTTGAAATAACGTTAACAAACAGAAAATCATTTATTCTATATAGTTTAACTCTTTACACACATTACTTTCCCATATGAAAATTCATAAATTGTTCGTCAATACAAAATAAAGCTAGTGTCATACGGGCTTTAAATTTGATATTTTGTTTTTCAGATGGCGTTTAGTTTACTTTTATTTGAGGCTTAAACCAAACTTGCCAACACAAAATATCGGCTGGACAACAATTTGTTTAAGTGATGCCACATTGCAACGCATTGACAGCTTAAATATTAAATGCTAACACCCTTTTATGACAATCATAATCAATAAGGCAACATAAAGTAATTTTGCATTTCTTAAACCAGACCTGAAAACTATCTTGCTCAGTTAAACTCTGTTTAATATAGTTTTGAGTAATTTTGCATTTCTTAAACCAGAACTGAAAACTATCATGCTCAGTTAAACTCTGTTTAATATAGTTTTGAGATTAAACATACCACTGAACTAAGTTTCATTGACATTCAAAAAAACCGGGCCTAAGATAGCCAACAAAAGTTTAACCATTACCAAGTAAAATTCAAGATATGTATATAAAATCAGTTATTATTTAGACGTTAAAGAGAAAAGAAGTTAAAAACGGAAAGAAATTGAAACAAATAAACCTGAAAGCCAGCTTTTAAAATACAACAAACAAAAAATTTATATTTAAAGAAGGTACGGGAAAAAGAAAGTGAATAAAATATATTTTATACACAAAAATACAAAAAACACGAAGAATAAAAAGAAAATTTATTAAATTTTTAATGATTATTACAACAAATAACTATTAAGTAAGTGTTAAAAAAAGAAAAAGAGTGAGTGGCGCATGCGCAAATGATAAATCATACTAAACACTCAACAGAAAAAAAAGAAAACAAAAACAGGAAAATTCATAATTCATTTATAAAAAGTTGTTAATTTATAGTTAATTGTTTCATAAAAACAACAAAAATTTGCACAAATACTTTATTATATAAAACAATAATTATCATGTACACAAAAAACGAAAGAAATCAGTGAAATGAAAAGTGATTCATAAAAAAAATTATTAAAACTATTTTAAAGTTTAGTGAACTTTTTCTTGGACATACTTAATCAAGAACTAATTTTTATTATAAAGTAGTTGTTAAAAGAAAAAAAAAGAGAAATTTCGTTCAAGAACTTTAAAACAAAGCACAACTTTCTTGTTTAAACACTTTGTTTTACTACCAAAAACTCAATTTGCGTGTGCTGTTAACGCCCTCATGCGTTTTTAGTTTTAATACGGTCATGAGTTTGTTGTTTTTTGTGCCTCTTTTTTTCAAACAACGACATTCTTGATTTCCTAAACATACAAAAACTGAATAAAAATCTAAAAATTTAAACTCGAAACTGTGTTAGTTAACGGTTATTCAATGAAAGTTGTTTAAATAAAAATTTTTTGCATAATTTATGAGTTCTTAGCATACGTTTCTTTTTTGGTAACAAAGCAATCAAACCTGATGCTTTAATTTGAACACAATTATTTTTTTCATTTGCCCATACCTTGAACTTGACTTTTGACGTTGCTGCATTTTTGTTTTGCCTATTTTGGCTTTTATAAAACCAGTCTATTTAGGTTTATGCATTTTGTAGTCTGAAAATTTTCTGGTATAAAAAAAAACTCATACAACCGCATCGGGGTTTTTTGCTTTTGTTTTGGCGTAAAATCATTACAACACTTACACATGCCATAAAATAACTAGTTTTTCCTTACTGTTCGTTTGTACTACCGTGAAAAGTTGTTTGTATATTTTGGTTATGATGTATTTAGTTTCGGATTACAATTAGGGAATGCATCCCGGGATTTCCCGTCCCGGGATTCCCGGGAAATTAAGCATTTTTCAGTTCCCGCATTCCCGGGAATTTGGACCGGGAATCTCCGGATTTCAAAAAATGCTATTTAAAAAACAACAAAGTTAATTATCTCAAATTTTAATATGAAAAAATTTTTACCCCTTGAAAATAGTAAAAATTTTACACGTCTTTTTTGTTTACTTACCAAAATTTGCTACTTTTACCACAACTGGAAAAATTCAAAAAGTAAACAAAAATTTACAATTGTACACTCAAAAAAAAAGTCAGTAAAGTCAGCAAAAAATGTTGCTGTGTCAGCAAATTTTTAGTCAGGAGCGTGCTTGCAAAAAAGTCGGTAATTTCAGCAAAAGGTTTGCTGAAAATCAGCGAGCTGATTTTTACCAAAAAAATAGTAATCTTCAGCAAAAGTTTTGCTAACACTTAGGCGACTGCAAATGAAAAAAATCCTTGCTAAAATCACTAAATTTTTTGCTGAATATTAGTAGACTGAAAAAAACTCAAAAAACTTGTAGCGAAATTTTACTTTAGTTAATTTATTTGCTGAAAATTTAAATATAGAATATGTGTAGAGTTGTTTTTCTTTTTTTGTCATTTCCGTTTCCAGACAAGCTGCGACATCTACATCTTGTCTATCTTGTTGTCGTCCACGCAATTTTTGTAGCAAAATAAATTAGTAAAAAAAAATATGACTAAAATTTTTGCTGAAAACGGAATATACAAGACGTTTTACTAATTTTTCTACTAACTTATTTTTTTGAGTGTAGTAAAAGAACACTAATAAAAAAGAGTGCGTAAAAAATTTTGTTAAAACTACTAAAAATTAGTTAAAAATGATGCTGCAGAAAAAAACTGCTAAATTATCAGATTATTTTTGCTACACCCAGAAAACAGATTCAGTTCTGATAACCCCATTTGTAGTCAATCGCTTGATTCGGTTGTGGTAGCCGAATTTTTCAGTTGTGGCAACAGAAAACCATTTGAGACAAGACTAATTTGACTCTGACAACGGAATTTTAGTTGTATTAAGAATAATTCGGTAACCGCAAAAGAAAAATTTATTTGATGCAAATGAACCATTCGATTGGCAACAAATGGGGTTGTTAGCACCGAATCTGTTTTCTGGGTGTATATATTAGTAATATAGGAACAGCAAAAATAAAACTGTTAAATATACAGAATTTTAGTTATATTTGAGCTAAATTTTTGTTAATGGAAAATGGAAAATTAACCTGCTAAAATCAGCAAAAAAATTTTGCTAAATAATTAGTAGCCTAAAAAATCACTAAAAAATTTAAAATTTTCGAAGTTTTATTTCTGTTTTTTTTAAGGGAAATAAAATTCGAGCCCTTTGAAAACAGCAGTTTACAATTTTTTAGCAAATATTTCTGCTGATTTTAGCAGAATAGACTGCTATTTGCATTCAACTAAATTTAGCTTAAAACCAGTCTGGTGTATTGTTTGGATCCGAAATTCGAATGGGTTAAAATGGGGCTTCTGTCAAAATTTTCTATAATGTGAGTCAGCGCACCAAATTTCATTAAAATATCTTTATATTTGCGACCTGCAGTTTGTAACCAAGCCAATTTTGGGGGGACCCTTATATGGGCACTAGTTCTAAACATGGACCGATGTTCACCAAAATCAATAGGCTTCGTCCTTGGGCCAACATAGGTCTATGTACCAAATTTCATCAAAATATCTTAATATTAATACCTGCAGCGTATAAACAGTATAATTTTGGTAGGACCCTTATATGGGCACTAGGTCTAAACATGGACCGATGTTCGCCAAAATCAATAGGCTTCGTCCTTGGGCCAACATAGGTCTATGTACCAAATTTCATCAAAATATCTTAATATTAATACCTGCAGCGTATAAACAGTATAATTTTGGTAGGACCCTTATATGGGCACTAGGTCTAAACATGGACCGATGTTCACCAAAATCAATAGGCTGCGTTATTGGGCCAATATAGGTCTGTGTACCAAATATCGTCAAAATATCTTAATATTTACGACCTGCAGCCTATAAACAATATAATTTTGGTAGAACCCTTACATGGGCACTAGGTCTAAACGTGGACGGATGTTCACCAAAATCAAACTTTTTCGTCCTTGGGCCAACATAGGTCTGTGTACCAAATTTCATCAAAATATCTTAATATTTGCGACCTGTAGAGTGCGCACAAGATTGCATGGACAGACAGACAGACGGACGGACAGACGGACATCGTTAAATCGAAATAAAAACGAGTAAAAAGGTTAAAGTCGGGCATGCCGACTATACAATACCCTACACCACTCTGGTGTATTGTTTGGATCCGAAATTCGAATGGGTTAAAATGGGGCTTGTGTCAAAATTTTCTATAATGTGAGTCAGCGCACCAAATTTCATTAAAATATCTTTATATTTGCGACCTGCAGTTTGTAACCAAGCCAATTTTGGGGGGACCCTTATATGGGCACTAGTTCTAAACATGGACCGATGTTCACCAAAATCAATAGGCTTCGTCCTTGGGCCAACATAGGTCTATGTACCAAATTTCATCAAAATATCTTAATATTTGCGACCTGCAGCGTATAAACAATATAATTTTGGGGGACCCTTATATGGGCACTAGTTCTAAACATGGACCGATGTTCGCCAAAATCAATAGGCTTCGTCCTTGGGCCAACATAGGTCTATGTACCAAATTTCATCAAAATATCTTAATATTAATACCTGCAGCGTATAAACAGTATAATTTTGGTAGGACCCTTATATGGGCACTAGGTCTAAACATGGACCGATGTTCACCAAAATCAATAGGCTGCGTTATTGGGCCAATATAGGTCTGTGTACCAAATTTCATCAAAATATCTTAATATTTGCGACTTGCAGCGTATAAGCAGTATAATTTTGGTAGGACCCTTATATGGGCACTAGGTCTAAACATGGACCGATGTTCACCAAAATCAATAGGCTGCGTTATTGGGCCAATATAGGTCTGTGTACCAAATTTCATCAAAATATCTTAATATTTACGACCTGCAGCGTATAAACAGTATAATTTTGGTAGGACCCTTATATGGGCACTAGGTCTAAACATGGACCGATGTTCAAAAAAATCAAACTTGTTCGTCCTTGGGCCAACATAGGTCTGCGTACCAAATTTCATCAAAATATCTTAATAGCTGCGACCTGTAGAGTGCGAACAAGATTGCATGGACAGACAGACGGACGGACGGACGGACGGACAGACGGACATCGTTAAATCGAAATAAAAAAAAATTCTGAACCGATCGGTATACTATAAGGTGGGTCTACGACCAATATTTTTTGGTGTTACAAACATCAGCACAAACTTATAATACCCTGACCACATAGTGGTGTAGGGTATAAATAGCAAAAATTTTGTAGGTACAACAGTTTATTAATTAGAAATTTATCAATTAAAAAGACCGAAAAACACCATTTTTATTTTTTAAATAAAAACGAGTAAAAAGGTTAAAGTCGGGCATGCCGACTATACAATACCCTACACCAGTCTGGTGTATTGTTTGGATCCGAAATTCGAATGGGTTAAAATGGGGCTTATGTCAAAATTTTCTATAATGTGAGTCAGCGCACAAAATTTCATTAAAATATCTTAATATTTGCGACCTGCAGTTTGTAACCAAGCCAATTTTGGGGGGACCCTTATATGGGCACTAGTTCTAAACATGGACCGATGTTCACCAAAATCAATAGGCTTCGTCCTTGGGCCAACATAGGTCTATGTACCAAATTTCATCAAGCGTATAAACATTATAATTTTGGTAGGACCCTTATATGGGCACTAGGTCTAAACATGGACCGATGTTCACCAAAATCAATAGGCTGCGTTATTGGCCCAATGTAGGTCTGTGTACCAAATTTCATCAAAATATCTTAATATTTACGACCTGCAGCATATAAACAGTATAATTTTGATAGGACCCTTATATGGGCACTAGGTCTAAACATGGACCGATGTTCACCAAAATCAATAGGCTGCATTATTGGGCCAATATAGGTCTGTGTACCAAATTTCATTAAAATATCTTAATATTTACGACCTGCAGAATATAAACAGTATAATTTTGGTAGGACCCTTATATGGGCACTAGGTCTAAACATGGACCGATGTTCACCAAAATCAATAGGCTGCATTATTGGGCCAATATAGGTCTGTGTACCAAATTTCATCAAAATATCTTAATATTTACGACCTGCAGTATATAAACAGTATAATTTTGGTAGGACCCTTATATGGGCACTAGGTCTAAACATGGACCGATGTGCAAAAAAATCAAACTTGTTCGTCCTTGGGCCAACATAGGTCTGCGTACCAAATTTCATCAAAATATCTTAATAGTTGCGACCTGTAGAGTGCGCACAAGATTGCATGGACAGACAGACAGACGGACGGACGGACGGACATCGTTAAATCGAAATAAAAAAAATTCTGAACTGATCGGTATACTATAAGGTGGGTCTACGACCAATATTTTTTGGTGTTAGAAACATCAGCACAAACTTATAATACCCTGACCACATAGTGGTGTAGGGTATAATTAAAAACCAACAATTTATAACAGTTATTTTTAGTCTACTACAATAATATTTAGCAAAATTTTCTGCAGATTTTACAGTACAGTTTGCTATTTTCAATTAACTAAAAGTTAACTAATATATAACTAAAATTCTGTAAATTTAACAGTTTTAATTTTGCTGTTCTTATTTTACTAGTATTTAAAAAAAATCTGCTAATTTTAGCAGTTTCTTCTGCAACATCATTTTTAACTAATTTTTAATAACTTCTTCTGCTATTTTTACAGATTTATTTCTATGAATATAGTGAGATTTTTGAATAAAAGAACATAGGTACTGATTAATTTGTGTACTTGTTCGAACATTTTAAGTACCTTTAAGTGGCTTTAAAACAGGCATAAAAAGAACTTAAAAAATATATTTTAGCAATTTAGTAATTAACTTTTTTATTTTTTTTTTGACGGACAAGTTTTTTTGTCTAAAAATTAGTTTTTATTTAATTTTTTTTTAATATATAATTAGACATATAATTTCTAATATAAAATTAATTCTTTCCCACTACGAAAATTCCAAGAAAACCTCTTACGGTCTGAGCTTTTTCACGAACTTAAAAATTTAAGGTCTTTAAGATATTTTCTTTATAAAAATTTTTAAATCCTTGCGAGATCCGGGGAATTCAAAATAAATTTCCCGCTTTCCCGGGAAATTAAAAAGGGCGGGATTTTGCATTCCCTAATTACAATGTACAAATATATATTAAAATTTGCTTATAACGAACACCTGTTATTACACAATTTTTTTTATAAGGGAAAATTTTTCTGCTCCCAAAGCACACTCAAAGAAAAAACATGGTTGGGATGACCATATTCGTAGAGCATAATATATTTTTGGGTTTATAACTGTGACAATCATACACGCAGAAAAAAACAGGAGGAATATTACCTAAGTGCTATGTAATTATACAACAACATAATTTTTAAGTTAGTTTTACAAAGTTCTAGTAAAGTATGTACATTTTTTTTGTAAAACATATACAATCTTTGCAAAATATATACATGTGTAGTGGAAAATATCCGAAAAAATACATATATTTTGCTAGAAAATTGTAAAATTTACTTCGAACTTATGTAGTTAGAGCACTTAAATAAAGTTCCCCCTGTTTTTTTTTCTGCGTGTATAATGAAATACCTTTTTTTTTATCATAATATGATCCTTATCATATAATGAATCCAAAATGATTCCAATATTATCGTATTATAGCCCCACATATCATGCACTTATAGTTCAAAAAAGTAAAATTTTATTTCCATTTTTTTTATTTTTTCAAAAAAAAAAAAAATAACATAAAAAACAAGGAAACGTAACATTTAAAATTCAAGCCTGGATCAGCCAGACGTAAACGTAAATGTATCTCTGCATAGCTGAATTAATAAGTTAAATAAGAACAGGAGATGTGTTGTGTTTTTTGTTTCATTCTTATGCATGCAATATAGAGCAAACGTAAATATACAACGAAAATCTATTCACAACAGATTTTTGTTGTGTATTTACGTCTGCTCTATATTGAATGCATAAGAATGAAACAAAAAACACAGCACATCTTCTGTTCTTATTTAACTTATTAATTCAGCTATGCAGAGATACATTTACGTTTACGTCTGGCTGATCCAGGCTTCAGTCTTACGTCATATTACATATATAAAGTGCGTTCCCGTACGTACCCAAAGTTACCGAAATTTACCCAAACGCGTTCCCGTACTTGAAATTGGGTAAATGAGAGCGTTCATGAGAATGTATTTGTATTTCTCTTCTTACCAAAATTTAAACAACTTATAAAAGGAACAGCTGTTGCAAAATTTTAATTAAATAAAGAAATACGCAAAAGAAACTTATTTAGTTATAAGAATTAATTGAATAAAATCAAAACGCACTGTTAGAGGTTAAGCATTAAACACATAGACGACTGCAGCTACACGACTACAGCCTGTCAAAAATAAAATACACACGTTTATATGAAAACGATTATTTTGACACCAACACAGCTACACGGCTACACGACTACTTTTGCCGCTGTAGTCAACTTAGGATAATTTCTATTTTTGTTGGCTACAAAACAAAAATAGTGTTGACAATATAACAAAATATGTAAAACAGGACAATTTTTCCCGCTAGAGGCGAAATAAAATCGCTAGTTCTGACTAGAAAATCACCGTTTTGGGAACACTGAAGAAACAGCTGTTTATATTTTACAATTGTTTGAAGGTTTCATTAATTTATATTTGGAAATAACTTTATTGTGATGTTTTGTAAAAAAAAATGGATCTTACAAAATTAACAAAATATTCATCAGCCATTATTTTAGAAGCACAAACCAAAAAAGATTAATATTTATCAAAATGTCAAATATTTAGGATTATCTGTTTACATGTTGCTGTCGTTTTCAAAAAAATTAAGTAGCTGACTACACGACTACAATTGCAGCCAGCAGCATTTGTAGTCGTGTAGCTGCAGTCGTCTATGTGTTTAATGCATTAATCACAACTGTGTCGATTGTCGACCGACGACAGTAAAACTCGTCGCGATTAGTTTAAATTCAGCGACAATCGACCGTCGACATTTGTTGACGTGTAGAAAAAAATGAAAGCAAAAAAAGAATATGTTTGTATTTGTTTCGCTACAATTCTTCACCAATTCAATTGCTTTTGCATTAATTCTTGTTGTTTTACATTTTTTTGTATTTAATTTTGCTTTTTTGCGGTAAATTATGTATTTTTATTTTCAATTATATTTCTTCTGTCAAAACAATAAATTTTTTGTAAACAAAGTACGAATTTTTGCAACTTTAATACGAATTTCTGCAACTCTGTTCCCTTAATTAGTTAAAAATATGGCAACAATTTGTCAAATATTTTGAGTGTGTGTTAGTGTGTCGTCACGAAAATAGAATAGATTCTATTACGACGACAAATCGCCGGACGACTGGCGACATTTTGCTTCCCATACAAAATATATGAAAAAGCACATGTCGTTGTCGACCCAGTTCTGATTAATCTCTTCAATGAGTATTTGTTAAATATGATTTTATACACATTTGCACATTATTCTTTGAAATAAAGTTTTGGGCTAGAAAAGTTGTTTTTTACGTTCCCGTAATATTGGGTAAATTTGTCATTTGGTGAGAGAATTTAGTGGTTATTCTCATTTTACCGATCTTTACCAAAAAAGTAAAGGAACACACTTATACCCAGTGTAGAAAATCATTACCAGATATGTGGTTATGTAACTACATACTTGGTAATGGTAACTAGTTACTTTTGTTATTACATTTCTTATTACCTTTATATGGCGATGTCGCGAAAAATCACACTATGCGACAGTCAAAATCGGGATGGGATAAAACCAACGGGAAATGTTATATCGGTCAAAAGCAAGTTATACGTGTCCCGGCGTTTCGCTGGGTCACCCCTAGGAATCGAGATATATCTTTTTTTTGACATAACTCGAGAACCACTAGTCCGATTTTGCTCAAACAATTTTAAAAAAATTAAAAATTACAATTCCTTTAATCTGTTCATACAACGTTTTTCTATATACTTAACAGTTTTGCCGGTAAAAATAAATGTTTGTTACCGCTACCATAAAAATCAATAACCTTTTGTTTATTACTTTTTTTTTAATATTTTAGGCAAAAAATATTATTTTCTTCATACATTTATTTTTACCGGCAAAACTGTTGAGTATATAGAAAAACGTTATATGAACAGATTAAAGGAATTGTAATTTTTAATTTTTTTAAAATTATTTGAGCAAAATCGGACTAGTGGTTCTCGAGTTATGTCAAAAAAAAACCACCAAAGGTCAAATCGATATATCTCGATTCCTAGGGGTGACCCAGCGAAACGCCGGGACACGTATAACTTCTTTTTTACCGATATAACTTTCCCCGGTAGTTTGAACCCTTCTCGATCACTGACCCCTACCATTTGTCTCACAGTGTAATGAGTTATGGTTACCAGTACTGACAAAAATAATGAGTCTAAAAATAGATTTTCAAAAAAATAAATTATATAAAAAAAAATATTTTTTTTGTATTTTTTTTAATAAAATTTGCTGGTGCGGGAATCGAATCTGGGTCTGCAGATTGCCAGTCAATAGCTCTACCATCTGAGCTATACCGACACCCAGTGTAGAAAATCATTACCAGATATATGGTTATGTATATACATACTTGGTAATGGTAACTAGTTACTTTTCTTATTACATTTCTTATTACCTTTATATGGCGTTGTCGCGAAAAATAATGAGTTGTCGTTACACACCAGCATACGAAACATCAAAAATATATCGTTACCTATGTGCTTACCAGTACTGACAAAAATAATGAGTCTAAAAATAGATTTTCTAAAAAATAAATTATATAAAAAAAAATTTTTATTGTATTTTTTTTTTAATAAAATTTGCTGGTGCGGGAATCGAACCTGGGTCTACAGATTGCCAGTCAACAGCTCTACCATCTGATCTATATCGACATGTAATATTTAATAGATAAAAACACAGTTGACCTGCTGCACACAAGTAAGCTTACTCGCCAACATACAAAAAATCAAAAAATATGTGGTTACATATATCCTTACCAGTGTTTAAAAAATATTGAGTCTAAAAATAGATTTCAAAAATTTTTCAAAAAAATCTAAAAAATTATTTTCTATTTGAAATAATGATAAAAATAAGTCATTATCAGTAACTCATTATAATATGTTTTAAAATTATGCTGAAGGTAAGAAGGTGTCATTACTGGTAGTCCAAAAAATAATGATATTTCATTACCGTTTCTACACTGGGTAGTAATAAAAATTTTCACTTGTTTCCAATCAGCTGTTTAATGTTGTTAAATTATTAGTGTTGGTCCCAACTAGACAATTCGCAAAAAATACTAGTGTTGATACTTTTTAAAGATTTTTTATAAATTGTCAGTGATGTACAATATGAGGGTACAAATCAGTGTTAGGAAGCAAATAAAACTAATTATACATTTGAAAGCACAATTGTATAAGTACACAAAATATTTTTTCTTTATATTTAGTATACAATTTTTTTCTGTACAAATGATCAATTAATATAAAAATATAATTAATAAAATAATTATAATTATTAAAAGAAATTCTTTTTTAACTGGACAAATTGTATCTTAGCTGGTAACTGGATAAGACCCAAAATAACTGGACAATACAAGCCATTCCAGACCGTCTGGCAACACAATCCCTATAGTATTTTCCCAGCATTCTCTAAAAGCTGAGTTAAAAAGCTATGATGGTTGTTGTTTTATTCAGAATACTAAATATACTCACAATATTATATCATTAAAAACAAGCTAAAATACATAGTAAATTAAATGAAAACACAATTAAAAAGATGACTACTGATTTCTCATTCTAGTCAAACCACATTGCCAGGCACGTAGC
Source organism: Leucophora obtusa (assembly GCA_949987735.1). NCBI lineage: Eukaryota > Metazoa > Arthropoda > Insecta > Diptera > Anthomyiidae > Leucophora > Leucophora obtusa. The sequence continues at coordinate 27,586,894 of OX465297.1, forward strand.
TAGGCTCGAGCCCCCTAGCCCCCCTGAAATGATTTGACAAATTTTAAGTCGTAACAAAATACGTCGAAAGTAACAATGTTTTTTTTTTAAATGTAATAAGAAATATTTATTTTTAGTTGAAATCGAATAGCAAATGCCCAAGTTTCTGAAATTTTCATAAAAAAAATAGACTCGATATCCAATTGCGAAAACTGTTTTCTAAAAGATTTTTGAAGCAGTTTGGTGCCCATAGAAATTGTTTTTGTTTATGGGTTTTTTTGCAAAAATCCTGAATATCCGTATAAAAAAGATCAGATCTGACTAGATCTCAGTAGATTTAATTTCAGCAGATCTACTTAGATCTGACCGGACCTAGGCAGATCTGGGGCACCTTATCTAATCAGATCCAATTTGATTTTGACTTTAAACAAAAATTAAAGAACGTGTACCTATAATTTAATCTTCTTGCAGGGCAATTCTTTAAACAAAAATTGTTTCAACATTTTTATTTTGGTGTTACATATCGCAAATGGATAAGATCTGGTACCAAATCTGTCCAGATCTGCCCATATTTGGCCATGAAAATCATCAAATTTTCCAGATAACTTTAGGTATGAACAGATCTGGTACTAGATCTGATCAGATATGGCCATAAAGTGTATCACATATGCCATAGCTGATCGTATTTGATCAGATCTGGCAGCGTATCTAATTAGATTCAATAACATTCATTTAGATCTAAACAGATCTAAACTTTTGCTGGATCTAATGGAGTATTGTAATGTGGATTAGTTTCACACCCCAAAATGAGCCTGATCGCTGAACACAAGTTTGCGTCTATAAGTTGCGCAAACTGATGACTGATTTTCAAAGTAAATCTGGATAATTTGGGAGAGTTGTTCAATCATCAATCTATTCAAGATGATTCGCTAGAGATAAATAAATGGTTGTATAAAAACAAATGGTTGTTAAATAAAAAATTATATAAAAACTTGTTGCTCGAAGGCCAAAATTTTGCGAAAAAAAAATTTGATACGAGTCCGGTCACTTTTAAAAAAATCATCCGCCATATTGTATCTGCCGCCACGATATTTTTTAATCTAATATCAGATTCACATTCAACGGCCCCCGCCATATTGAATCCGATATTTTGAATTTTGAAAATCTAATTTCAGATTCGTATTCAGCGATCCCAAAAACTATACTAAGGAGTTCCTATTGCTCCTAATCTAGGAGCAATAGGAACTTTAAATAAGGCATATATATTCATCCTTCGGAGATTTAAAAAATTTTTGCTACACTCATACAAATAAGTCCGTAAAAATAGCAGAAAAAGTTACTAAAAATTAGTTAAAAATGATGCTTCAGAAAAAACTGCTAATATTAGCAGAATCAGTTTGCTAAATATTAATAAAATGAAAACAGCAAAAAAACTGTTAAATTTACAGAATTTTAGTAATATTTGAGCTAAATTTTTGTTAATTGCAAATCACAATTTAACTTGCTGAAATCAGCAAAAAAATTGCTAAATAATAGTAGAATAAAAATAGCAAAAAAAAACTGTTAAATCTACAAAATTTTTGCTAAAATTTTCTGAAATCAACAAAACTTTTGCAGATTACTAGTGGACTGGAAAAAGGTAAAAAAGGAGCAAATGAAATGAAAATTAATAAATAAAAAATAAATGTGTATTTAAAAACATACTTGGGACCAGTTTATTGAATGTGTCAATTTTGAAATTTTTTCAATTGGCATTGTTCAATGCCTAAATGCCCATTTATAATTGATGAAAGAAGTATGTTTTCATGTTTTAATAAAAGAAAAAATTAAGAAAAAAAATTAAAAATTCGCGTATTTCTTATATTTTTTTATATTACAATGCTTTTTCTTCAATTATGTGTACATTTCATTACCATTGTTTTCATCAATGCAAATTGAAAAAAAATTTCATTGGCATTGAATGGTGATGAAATTTGTTGGCACTGACATTGAGATAAAGTAATGCCAATTATATTTCAATGCCAATGAAAATTTCCCAAGAATGATTTTTTGTAAAAGTGGTAATATTTATAGACAATAATATGTTAACCATAACAAAATGTATTTCAGAGACCCTTCTTTTGATTTTCATTGTTTGCTGATCGGATATGTACTTCCGAATTTATTTGAGTTTCCATTATCACCTCTAAAGCTCCACCCACAGGAAAGAAGGTGTGGTCGATTAAAAATATCGTATTCTTTAAATAAGCTTAAAAAGTACAATATTGGGGGAAAAATTAGGGTCATCCCCTAAACTCCACTTGCTCCCCAGAGATACTTTTAATCACAATTTTCATATTAAAATGGTTCGTTCAAAATAAACCGTGATCTTTGAAAATTAATGTATTACGATAAATAGAAAATTTTGTCATAAATTTTATTAATTTAGATATTTTATGAGTAGGACAAATTTTCAACCATTTCAATTTAGCTTTATTTAAAAACTTTTTGCATTATTTTTGGCGAGTTAAAAATATGCAGTAATTTTTATGAGTCACTTAACAGTCTGTTTATAAGCGCTCCAAAATTGGTGGTTTAGTTTACAAAAAATTTGTAAACAAATCTTCTGTTAAAAATTTGTAACTAAAATTCAGCAAAATACTGTAAAGTTAGCAAATTTATTGTTAAAAATTAGTAACTAAATTCAGCAAAAAAAAAATAGCAAAAAAATTTGTAAGTTAGTAATGTGGAGGTAGCAAAAAAATTAACTAAAAATTAAATTTTAACTAAAAATTTGTTAAGTTGAAGTACCAACAGTTTTACTAACTTTTCTACAAACTTTTTTCTATAAGTGTAGGAGGGGGAAAAAGCTGAAAACGTATCCAATTGACGGTGGTCCCAAACCTTAAATTCATTATATGTATTCTCTAAAGTTCGGAATTTTCATCATGAACATTGTAAAAATAGTAGTTAAAAAGGGGAAAAGTCTCCTGTTTAAACCGCTTTGCTTAGAAACCTGAAATTTCAATTGTATGTATATTCCCTGTAGAAGATTCACTGATTAGTAACTTTTTGAAACTTTTATCAGGAACGTGGAAAAAATGAGGATTAAAAAGTAGAAAACTATATCCCTTAAATGCCTGCCCCAACCTCTTAGACTGTAAATCAGAAATTTAAAGTATGCGTCGCATTGGGTATGGTTTAAATTCAGTTTCTTAGTTTTCACTTAACCACTGATAACTTTTTCTGCATCCGCATTTGACCAAGAAATACACAGAGAATGTGAATCAAATATTTAAATTTCTTTAAAAGTCTTATTTCCTGAAGAATCTTCTTTTATATTTAGATATTTGCAAATTACTTTACATTTATCAATAAATCTATCATCAATCAATAAATAAATATAAAAAAAATTAATTAGAAATTTATTAATTTAGTTCGAGGCCAATTCCCTTTACTTTTATCAAAAACTGCTATTTTTCTTCATCAGGATACTCTCCTGACAAATACTTGACAGAGTTTTTGCTTTCAAAAACTTTTACACTTTCGGGAATGAAAAGACGATCGTTTCAGGGATTTTGTCAGGTCCCCTTCATTAGTTTTCTTTAGAAAGTGGTGGCAGTAGTGCAATGCAAATTGAAGCATCAAAATCTCATATTAAATGTAGTCTGCTACATCAACAAAATGCGAATGGAGCAAACAATAAAATATGTTTTCGAAGTCTTCTGCAAAGCATAACCAACAATAGAAATATTATGAAAGTTTTTTGTTTGGGTATTTCATACCATCGGTACAAATAAATACAAATTTTATTTTTACCTTACTTCTTTGTTAATACAAGAAGTGGCAAAAACATTTTTTCACCGTACTAAGAGTGTTGTCAAAATGTTGGTTTTTAATTTTTATTTCAAAATATTATTTAAAAATATTTTTAAATAAAAATTAAAAACCATCAACGATCAATTCCGGTTTGGCTAAAACTTTTTTTATTTAAAAAATGTTGGTTTTTAATTTTTATTTAAAAATATTATTTAAAAATATTTGTAAATAAAAATTAAAAACCATCAACGATCAATTCCGGTTTGGCTAAAACTTTTTTTATTTAAAAAATGTTGGTTTTTAATTTTTATTTAAAACTTTTATTTAAAAATATGTTGTTGGTTTTTAATTTTTATTGAAAAATATTATTTAAAAATATTATTTAAAAATATTATTTAAAAATATTTTTAAATAAAAACTAAAAACCAACATTTTTTAAATAAAAAATGTTTTAGCCAAACCGGAATTGATCGTTGACTTGCGTTTTTCTTCATGCGAAATATTTATAATAAAAATATTTTTTTTTATTTTCCCTTGAGGGAAATTTCGATTGGACAAAATTTGCGGTCTACATAACGTATTAAAGACACACGCATAGTGTTAAAATGGAAAATTTTGAATTTAAAATATTAGATGTTGTTCTATTGATGAAAATGTGTTCAGACAGATGATATTTGTTTTCAGTAGACAGGGGAAATCCGAAGAACTAGTTGGCATATGTTCTAATTTATGTTCTACAACCAGTTCATCTTGGATGAATAATGGATAATCAGCAATAAGTTATTTTTCTTCAAACTATAACAGGCCGCTTTAGAACCTATTCTAGAACCAGTTATATAACTAATTAAGGGACAGTGAAGCCTTACATATTTACTTGTAGAAATCAGTTCAAGAACCGATTCCATGGAACCGGTGGTAAAAGAACTTGTTCAATAGATTCAGAGATAAAAAGTAGCAAAAAAATGTAGCTGGAGCATATTTTTTTTTCGAAATATTCCATCTCATCAAATTTTAATTTAATTGGAATATACTGCCTTTCAACGGCAATTCCACTTGATTTTACCGACAAAGTTCTTTTAGGGTATACACATAACTTTGCGTTACTTTGCAAGATGTCACATACCAAAGATGACCTAATTTGAAGCCCTGATGTCGCAAGAAATCTTAATAAATTTAATTTTACAATGTTGTAAAGTTCGTTAAAGTTTTCCATAACTTTTTACTAGGATTCCCATAAAATTGATAAAAAATAAAACAAATCGTACATGCTTGCCTACGATCTATGAACTATATACATAGTTTGGCAAATAAAAACTTTGGTTTTTTTTTAGTTTTAGGTTAAATTTGGTTTTTGTGTAAAGAACACGAACAAACAACGAGTTATTCGAATGGCGAACGACAAATTGTTATGTCAAATGAATATTAAAAAGAAAATCTAAGTATAACATACATGTAAAGATAGTACGTTACCGGGTACACGTACTGTAGTTAGTTTTATTAATTTCAAATTCATATTAAAACAAATTTACAAGTGCAACAAATTTTTTCTTTTTTTGCTAAATTAAATATTAAAAATTACGGTTAAACTTGTAGGCTAATATTTATATATAAAACGAACAAATTTGCCAAAAATCAGGTGGTGTGTTAGTATTATAATAAAATTTAAAATTCCGAAAGCGTAAACAAAGAAAATGTAAGCGACACTACTGTGTTAAATGAGTGTCAGGAATCTTAATTTATAAACAGGGAGTTTTGTTTAATCAATTTATGTTCAATTTAAGTTTAGGAAGTTACGACAATAATAAACGATTTATTTTGTTTAAATTACATAATTTTATGTTTCATTTAATTTCTTTTTAGGTTAAATCTGAACATGTCGAATTTAAAACAGTGACATTTTACTACAACTAAGCTATAACAAATTCTCAACTGACTCAATTTTTGTGAGTGTAAAACATGAGTGCTATAGCAAATACGGCCGCTGTTGTAGGTGGCGCTGTTGTAGCAGCTACCAGTAATAGCTGGTTTATACCCATGTTAGTAGCTGCTATAGCTTATTTTCAATATGAAGAAATTATGGATCCAGAATCAAAACCTAGTGATATACCCGGCGATGAGATAAGGGATCATTATGATTTTATTATAATCGGAGCGGGCTCAGCAGGATCTGTTGTAGCTAACCGTTTAACGGAAGTCGAAAATTGGAATGTTTTACTACTGGAAGCTGGTGGTGATGAAACTGAAATCTCCGATGTTCCTTTAATGGCGGGCTATTTGCAATTAAGTAAAATGGATTGGAAATATAAAACTGAGCCCACAGGAGCATCATGTTTAGGTGAGTTAGTGTAATATGAATTAAAAGAAATTTCAAACTACTAAAAGTATAACTTTTTAATAATTGACACTTCCAATAGCGAATACCTTATTGTAATGGATAATTTTGTCCAATATAAAAAAATTTAACTAAGTAGGTTTGAGGTTAAGAAGAAGAATAAACATTTTTTCTAAGTTATAAATACATTATTAATTTGCAAATCAGACTAGTTCCAGTTTATGCCTTTTTTATGGACAGGCGATTTTCCATTAAATTGTATTATTGTTTATATTTTATTGTCAGATTGTCTCTATATGATAATTTTTACAACAACCTGTCGGCTGTAGGAATCGAACCCATGCTCTCCCACATTACAAACGTAACTATACTAGAGTTCGACAGCTTAGCCATCTCACCCACGTAAAGCCTTGCTGATATTGTGGCTAATTCATAGTTTTCTTTCCTATTCAGCATTTCTGTTATACTTTTTACTCTCAGAAGTGATCAAACAGACATAAACACATTCTACTTTAGATTTTTTGTTTATCTTCTTATCTCCTCCTTGTCACCTTTTTCGCAAATGTTCCCACACTGACGTATGGTTTTTACGTTCAAGTGCAGGCAATTTATGTATAACGGAGACGGACTGCCAGTAGGGCATTTTTATTTTTCTAGTAAAGTGTTGTTTTTTTTCAAACGCGTCACATAGACCAAATGCAATTAATATGCATTTTTATTAATTTTTTAATTAAGTAGGATTGAGGTTAAGAATTTATTTTTTTTATATTTAGATATTGTATACATTTTGGTTTTTTTCGTGTCAGTATTTTATTGCAACTGATATTTAAGACAATATAGTAATGAGCCTTTAGAAATTATAAAATTGAAGACGTGACGAAAATCTTATTTAATTTTACATTAATACTCTTTACTAAAGGTAAAGTTTTGTGGACTGGGTAGATTGAGAGAATTATCTGCATGTTATTAATGAATTGTTGCTTCGACTCAATGAAGTTTCGCTGGAACTAGTGCATTAAAACTTTTTATTAAATTAATGCAGTTTATCATAATATTATACGAAAGATTTCATTTTATTTATTAAAAATTTCATCAACTCCATGAAAAGGTTTTATTAAAAAACGGTTTCATAAAAATAAAGCTTCTGTATTAAATTAGAGAAAATTTTAAATCCCTTTGTAAAGAAAACCTATTTCGTTTAGTGAAAAATTTCATTAGAACTCGTCCTTTATGGCGCCCATTGCATTAAAACCCAGTTTTATAAAAATTTTCAAGTTTCTGCATTAAATTAGAGAAATTTTTTAATCAATTTCTGAGAAAATTTGCCACAGTAGCAATAACCTTTCCAATCCATACTTGGTATTCAACTATTGAATGCGAATAAAGCGCATCATAATGTGATAATTAAATACTTGTGAAAAGGAATGAATTAGTTGTGAAAAAGAGAAAAATAATAGGATTAAGAGAGGAAACATTCTAATTGAAAAATAAATTGCTCATGTATTAATTAATTAATGGCTCTTATGATTGTAAACATATATTGTATAGGCTGTGATTGACAAAACTTCAATTCGCCACACTTATCGCCGTGCCGACCATGGTGTGTCTCGTTAAGAGGTGATGCTACGAGTCATATCCTGTGTAGAGGGTTGCCGGTTCGATTCCCGGTCTTGGTATATACAAAAAGTTTTTTATATAGAAATAAATTAACATTTAAACATACTTTGATCAATTGACCCATAAACTAACCACTGACGAGTCATTGGGTGAAACGAAACTGCGGAAATCTGGTGATTCCCTTGTGTCTTTTGAATTTTTCAGTAAAAATGTTTTTTTTATCTTCTTTCTGTAAATCACTTTCAGAAAATTCTATTAGTTAACGGAAACACTTCATTAGAACTCGGCTAAGAAAACTCTCTCTCTACACAAATGGCGCCAATGCGACTATTTTCAAGACTGTCCTCTCTATCTTTGTAGAATTAATTTATTGAATATACGCATATAAAATAGATTTATTGAGATAAACCATTTTTTTGCCAACCGACTGATTTCTGTGTATTTATATTTATCTTGTTACCAGAAGTGAAAAGTATTATATCCCCACTTGTCATCTCTTTGAGTGCTAACTTTCAGAATGAGACAGATATATTTCTTTTTAAGTTCTTATACAGGAGGAAAGGGATGTGACGGCATTTTCCATTCTAGAATTATATGGCCGATAAGGTAAATTTTAATATTTGTACTTCAACCAGGACCCCATTTAAGCCATATAGCTTCCCAGAGTTGATCTTTTCGTGGTACATAGACTCCTACCGCTTGCAGGAACATCGACTCCACTTTGTAACCCCTAAACGTGAGATTGCGAACCTAAAAAATAATACAAGTCTACTAACTAAGACTAACTAAGAATATCGAACTTTTATAAAGATCTACGGGTTGTATTCTCATTGTTAGATATTAAATGCTTTAAAAACCTCCTGTTTTGATTACTGAACGTTTTTGACCATTCGATTTTAACTTTTCATGACCTTTTAACTGGAATGTTTGCAAACAATAACTCTTGCCGAAAATGATGACATGCTGCTTACTATAACTAAGAAATTCTTTCGAGCTCCTTCAGTAAAAATAAGTATTATTGCTAGGAAATTTATTTGTTTCAAACTTGTTATTTTTAAGATACCTCGACCTTTATTATTTTTTATTGACTGATACACATGGTGGACTAAAGGCATAAATCCAACTGGAAACCAGGTAAAGCAAAGTGAAACGGAGAAAACATTTGGCACGGGATGGCAATGATAACAGTAGAATTTTAATACTAAATATAGCAAATTAAGTAGAATGGAACAGGGTACGAGTGAATTTGTAACACCTAACACCGGAAAAAAAAATGGAATGAAACGTTTTCTGTGCCCAATTCTGCCTACCTATACGTTCCATATCGTTTCGATGTTTCAATACATATCATTCTATTACATTTCGTTCTACTGGTACGACGAGTTTTCCTCCGTTAGTTGCGGTAAGCTCGCGGGAGTAGGGATTGTCACAGAAATTTATTTGATTCATCGACAGAGAGTAAAAGGCGTAGTAAGGCACGGCACACACTCGACGCTCGATACACACTCGATGCTGGTTTCGGGAGGTGACCAACGCACGGCACGCACTCGAATCTGTTCTTGGGAGGTGACCAACGCTCGGCACATACTCGATTGTGGTTTCAGGAGGTGGCCAACGTACAGCACACACTCGACGCTGTTCTAGGGAGGTGACCAAAGCTCGATACACACTCGATGCTGGTTTCGGGAGGTGACCAACGCACGGCACTCACTCGAATCTGTTCTTGGAAAGTGACTAACGCTCGGCACACACTCGATTATGGTTTCAAGAGGTGGCCAACACACGGCACACACTCGACGCTGTTCTGGGGAGGTGACAAACACTCGCCACACACTCGATGCTAGTTTCGGGAGGTGAACAACGAACGCTACGCTTCCTGGATACAAATGTTGTGCAAGGATACAGCAGGAAGTGACCAACGAACGCCTGGATGCGATTGCTGTTTAAGGACCTTCGCAGGATATGGCAGGATACTCGAAGGATATTCCAAGGATATAGCAGGACACTTGAAGGCTATGCCGGGATATTTAAAAGGATACGGCAGGAAGTGACCAACGAACGGCACGCTTCCTGGATGCAAACTGATGTTCAAGGACCTTCGCAGGATACTCGAAGGATATGCCAGGATATTCAAAAGGATACGGCAGGAAGTGACCAACAAACGGCACGCTTCCTAGATGCGAATTCTGTTTAAGGACCTTCGAAGGATACTCGATAGATATTCCAAGGATATAGCAGGACACCCGAAGTATATGCCAGGATATTCAAAAGGATGTGGCAGGAACTGACCAACGAACGGCACGCTTCCTGGATGCAAACTGATGTTGAAGGACCTTCGCAGGATACTCGAAGGATATTCCAAGGATATAGCAGAACAAAGGATGTGTGCAGGACTTCAAAGGGTCTTCGCAGGGCCTCGAAGGATATTCGCAGGACCTCGAAGGATGTCAAAGTATGTGGCCCACGCACGATACACGTCCGTGTCAGTATGAGTCTCCAAGATCTAGAAAGAGAAAGGATAATTAGTAATACCTTGCGAACGCATTCGCGGCTGCCAGCAACTGATCTGGATTTCTACGATGTGCTGACTTTTATACCCTTTTTGGCAGCTGAGTTCGTTAGGTGTGTAGACAGAAACTAGCGGTGCGGCTTTTGTCGTTACGCCACTTCACCCGTCTATAAGCTAGAATGGAATGGAGCAGGGAAAGAAATCAACACAATTTTTCGGAATTAGCCTGAGTGACCGAACCATCCCTGTCTGGAATTCAGCTCTATCTTCATGCTTTTATTTGACTCATTTTTGAGGGATTGCTGTTGGGAATCCTTTCGGAGCGTTGGAGTCGATCCATTTATCTTTTGATCCCTGTCTGTGATCTTCTTTACGTTCTATTTACGTCGTTCTACTTGAGACCTGTTAGTGTCACTCTCGCAGTTTTGGAGTCGATCCAGATATGAATTTGCGAAAGTACCCCAAGGGTTCTTTTATGTAATTGTTGTTTTCAAAAGGAGATGATTAATGGCTGGTTTTACCAAATCAGACAGTTCATATACAAAAGCACAAAATTCTCGTACCGTTGAATTTTTGTACCTTATGAAATGTCTCGGTTTGTGTATTCAAGTTATAATTTTCTTATTGCAGAGTTGGGGCGATGCCCATGAAATAATTGCATTGTCTATCATAAAAATGATCAAACTTTTTGAAACAACAATTTGGACTTGAGGTATAAGAATATTCTAACTAAATATATGCAAAGCAGTTAATCTAATTTTTTTTATAACAATCTTCCATTATTTTGCATCATTACTACGCCAACTAAAAGGAAGCCAGAGCTTGTTTTTTTTATTTCGAAATGTAGATTGAATGCAGTTTTTAATAAGAATTTTAAGCAACATTTATTAGAGCTTTTTTTCATTAAAGCAGCAATTTTAAAATTTTGCTAACTGAAACTTCATTTTAGAATTTTTTTAATTTGAAAAATCATTTTCCTTAGAATAAACTTTTGATTTTCCCATAATGAATTGCAAAAGTTAAAATGTGTTTACAACCCTGTTTGACTTCCTAAGTTCTAAGGAATTTGGCATCAAAATAAATACAAAACTTAATCTTTTAAGGATTTTGATGAAGAAATAATAGGGTTTTCATGAAAATTAAGGGCTTATTTTTCATTTTGATTGCTTATTTTACTGTTTTTCAAGCTTTTTCTAAGATCTTGTTTTAGAGTTTGTTTTTTGGTTGGCCTAATTCATTTTCTATGAAGCTTAATTCTATAAATTGTATTAAAGTCTGGAATGTTAAATACAATATTCAAGTTCCTTTATTACTAAAGGAACTTCGGTTAAAAAGCAACAACTATAACATAGAGAAAAATAATAACTTTGTAAGAATTATGTGATTCTCTTTGTGATATAAAAATAACTGGTAAAAAGTGTTTGAGTTGATATTTCTCATTGCATTATTTGCTTGGGAGTTAATGTAAATACAAAAACTTAAATCCACATTATAACCTAGAGAGAACCCCCATAAAGTCAATCTGATGATAGTGCTTGGTGGTTCTTAACTCTTTCACTACCCTACTTCACTACAGTGTACACATCTTTAAAAGAATATATAAAATTTGATAATGCAAAAAAACTTTATACTTTTTGCAAATAAGTTTATTAGGATCTTGGGCTTCAAATAGAAATCATTATATGTAGAAGCAGTTCAAAATGGCAGTATGATCGGGATATTTGCTATTGACGTCTAATTTTTTTTAATATATCATAATCTCCGAGAAAAGAGGATTTTGGTGTTTCTGCTAAACTAATGAAGGTATATAACTGAAATTTGGCATATAGTTTCGTTTTAAGACGGGAAGAAAATGATTTTTGAATACTCGCATGTTTAAGGGGTAAAGCGGGGCTGAGAAGTTTCAAAAAATCGATTTTCGAATGTCATTTTTGGTGGATTGGAGGGGGAGGGGGCAAAATATGTTACATACTTTTTTCTAATTTGAGGACTCTTAACAAGAATCTGAAGTCAAAATAACGATACATCCGCAAACAAAAAGCCGGTAGTGCATTAATTGTCAACCATTGGTTCTAGGAGAGTTTTTTAAAAAGCTTTTTCTCTATTTGTTGTAAAACAAATTGTGAATTCTATTTGGAATTTGTCATATTTGATTTTAAAACCGAACAAAAATAACACTTATTGTAACAATCTTCAGTTCAACTAAAAATCTACGAAAAAATTATGTTTACTTCCCTTACAATACAAAAAAATAAATTCCGTTAACAATAAATTTTCTTTCTTTTCCAGCTATGAATGGTGGCCGTTGTAATTGGCCACGTGGAAAAGTTCTTGGAGGTTCTAGTGTTTTAAATTACATGTTATATTTACGTGGCAGTAAACATGACTATGATGGATGGGAAACACAAGGTAATCCTGGTTGGGGCTATCGTGATGCCTTGTATTACTTTAAAAAATCCGAAGATAATACTAATCCCTATTTGGCCAGTACACCATATCATTCGAAAGGAGGTTATCTGACAGTGGGAGAAGCTCCTTATCACACGCCCTTGGCAGCAAGTTTTGTCGAAGCCGGTGTTGAAATGGGTTATGAAAATCGTGATTTAAATGGTGAAAAACAATCTGGTTTTATGATAGCTCAGGGTACCACACGACGTGGCAGTCGTTGCAGTACAGCTAAAGCCTTTCTAAGACCGGCCAGATTAAGACCAAATCTTCATATATCCATGTATTCACAAGTTACAAGAATTATGATAGATCCGGTAACTAAATTGGCCTTTGGTGTCGAATTTGTTAAAGAACAAAAGTTATATCATGTTCGAGCTAAAAAGGAAGTAATTCTATCGGGTGGTTCTGTCAACTCTCCACAAATACTAATGCTATCCGGCATAGGACCACGCAAGGAGTTAGTGAAACATAGAATACCAGTGATTAAGGAGTTGAATGTGGGAGAAAATATGCAAGATCACATAGGTTTGGGAGGTCTAACGTTTTTGGTAAATCAACCGGTTTCCATAGTGGAAAGTAGATTCCATTCTATGTCTACTGTATTACAATATGCCGTCTTCGGCCAAGGACCTTTGACCATATTGGGAGGTGTAGAAGGTTTGGCTTTTGTTAATACGAAATATGCCAATACCACGGTTGATTGGCCAGATATAGAATTTCATTTTGTTTCCGGTTCTACCAATTCTGATGGTGGTAATCAATTGAGAAAGGCCCATGGCTTAACTGAAGCTTTTTATCGCTCTGTTTTTGAAAAAATCAACAATCATGATGTTTGGAGTATAATACCCATGTTACTGAGACCACGTAGTAAGGGTTCCATTAAATTAAGATCTGGCAATCCCTTCGATTATCCCTATATAATACCCAATTACTTAGCAGATGATTTTGATACGAAAACTTTAATAGAGGGAGTTAAAATAGCTGTAGCTTTATCTCGTACTCAAGCAATGCAAAGATTTGGTTCCCGTTTATCGGCTGTCAAATGGCCCGGTTGTCAACATTTACAAATGTTTACGGATACCTATTGGGAGTGCATGATTAGACATTACACTGTAACGATTTATCATCCCGTGGGTACTTGCAAAATGGGTCCCTATTGGGATCCAGATGCTGTTGTCGATCCTCAACTACGTGTTTATGGTATACGAGGTCTACGTGTTATTGATGCCAGCATTATGCCCACTTTGGTGAGTGCTAATACCAATGCTCCCGTTATAATGATTGCTGAAAAGGGTTCGGATATGATTAAAGAATTTTGGATTAAAAACACAGTTGTCTAGTTCACTCAAATATATTTGGTTTAATTTATTTTAGTTTGTAATTTAATTTTAGATTTTTAGCATTATTTGAAACCAAATTAAGTTTTTTGAGTGCCTGTTTATATAATTTTTTAAATTACATTTTATATAAGATAAAAAACTTATTTATACCTACACTTTAGTAAGTTTATTTATAGAATAAATACATTATTTATTGAACATTTATTGGTAGAATATTTTGAATTTTAAGTTAAGCAGGATTAATTAAATAAATTATAAAAAAAGGAGTAAGTGAATTCTTTTGTCAAATTGGGATATGATTAATAGCCCAGCAAAAAAAGAGATGCCAAAGTAGTAGATAAAGCATTGCAATTAATTATCTAGATGTACTTCTTTTTTAACCGAAACAATAATGACTTGAACACTGAGTTGTTATTGGAGAGGAGTACTCTCACTTCAACATTTTTTTCCGTATTTTTTGAAGGAAACTATTTTCCACAAACTTATTGAACAAGTGCAAAAGTTGCACTGCAATTCAGTAGTTTTTTCAGTACTACTTTGACAGGTGCCTAAGAAGCAATTTTTCGTCTTTTTTATTTTGTATATTTTTAAGCCTTTTCCATAATCTTGATCGTTCATACTGGCTTTTTTGACATTTTGGAAGATTGTGCTTACTCAAGTGAAAAAGTTTTCATATAGTCATATATTATCATATAAAATTTTGTATAAATACCCGGGTAAAAAAAAAATTATATATAATCATATGTGGCATATATTTAGGGTGACCATTTTTTTCTGATTTCAAATCAGTACAAATTTTAAAAAATATTATCATCAAAAAAAATTATTATGCAGCCAACCTAATTTGTTGTCAACAGAATGGTTTGGTTGAGACAACAAAATTTTACGGTTAACCATCATACCATCCTAAAAACCTTACACATTTCTCCCTATACAGACCCCAAGACAAAAAATTTTTTCCCATGAAAAAATCCAGTTTTTTAAGTACAGAAAACGGACCCATTATTTGAAAATTTCAATGATCTGTTACCATTCTTTTTCTAATTTTTTTTTGTAACAGATTGATGAAATATAGCCATGCTACGAATGGAATCAAATATGACCCCAATTCTGAATTTTCATTCAGGCCAACGAATTTCTGTTTACACGAGCAAATTGCATTGTCTAAACTAATTTTCTGTAAATACAAACTAACCAATCGCCTGGCTACAAATTTAACTGTCAGAACAAATCTTTTTACTCTTTGCTAATTTCTGCATGATTTCTGAAATAGAAAAACTTCACATTTTCACAAAACCACTTAATGTTTTTAAAAATTAAAATTAAAATCCTACAGATTCGAAAAATTTTCCTTGGAAATACCCCCATCTTCAGATTTTGGGGATTTTTGTACGGAAAAATTTTTAGCTTTTGATGTCGTTTGCTACACTCAAAAAACAGAATCATTCTCACAACCGGATTATTAAAATATTTTTATCACAGTCAAATAACTGTTGTATCAACTGATACAACTGATACTATTATCGCAATGGAACAATTTGATAAATTTAGTTGTCACAACGAATCTTGTCTGTGTATGAAACTTCATATTAGATTAAGAAACTTACATGTAGAAAAATAATTTTGAATGCTTTCTGATAGAAAAAACCTCTCACATTCACAAAAATATATCCTATAAAAAAACCACATTGTACTTGCATTTGGCTTTTTTTTATAAAAAAAATGTAATATTTTTTTAAGGGGGGTATCGACTCTAGGAAAAATTTTGTTTTCGATTTTTTTTATATTTTATTTGGATAGAGCATACTCTTCAGTATATGTTCAGAAAATATCAATAAAAAATTCGAAAAAAAAAAAAAAATTTCCACATGTTTTTTTGTAAAATATATTTTAGTCTCAAAGTAATATTCTATGCATTAAATTTGTACACAAAATTTTTTGGGAGCGTTTTTTATCAATAGCTGTCATTGTGCGGCAAGCTATCAACGTTTGCTTATGTCATTCCCATACAAAATTGACATTACTAACGTTAAGAGTTAACACTAAACGTTGGCTAATGTCAAATTTATATGGGAATGACATAAGCCAACGTTGATAGCTTGTCGCAAAACACAGCTTTTGTCTTTATTATAAATCTTATTTCGCATAATACAGCAAAAAGAAAAAAACTACATCCAAAGATGCAAGAATTGCACGCAGTCTTTAAAGAAAAGCCAATGACGATTCCTCGATGGTGGGCGAATGCACGTTATACGAGGCAGGTACTAACGGCTTTTAATAAGCCATAAAAGTAATCAATGTATATAAAAAATAAAAAACAAATAACAAACAAATTAAAAAATGTACAAAATAAAAGATTTTGATCGAAATGAAATTTCTAATAAATTCTTTACCATCGTTTTTAAGAATATTTGGGTTAATATATAAAATGCTCTTTATCCGCAGAAAATAATTTTACTTATATACTTTTACCTCTAGTTGCCACATTTTTTAACCGATTTTCATAAGTAATACCTTTCTGGAAAGGTTGTAATGTTATATTGTTTATAATTTCATTAGTTGTTTCAAAAAGCCACCGTAAGATGTCGCTAATCTAGCATTTATTATTTATTTTAATGCAAGTCAAAATCTGATAGCTCGATTTTCACCGTAGACATATGGTCTAGTGGACTTTTTTGCTCAGTACAATCCCAAGATTCAGAAACGCGAAGCCCCCATTAAGAAGTTCAAATCGTTCCACCCTAATCCATATATAATTATATATAACGTTTTTTTCCAGAATTTTTTCTTATATTATGCCATATATAATTTCATCTAATTAGATTTCGGCCTTTATAATAATAGATATGGTATATATGATTATATATTACATAGCATGGCTGATCTTATTGCATATATAGTTATATATACAGCTATATCTTATTATATATGGTCGCATTTTAGCAATATATAATTATATATGGTATCATTTAAAAAATATATAGCTATATATGGTGCCAGTTAAACTAGATATTATCATATATGGTGCCATTTAAACAATATATGGTCATATATGGTACCTCATGAACAAGATTTTTAATACAGTTCCAGATATGATAATATATGCTACTATATATAGTGCCATATACTTTGATATATGGTATCATTTAAACAACATATACCATATATGGTGCCATTTAAACAATCCCAGCGAAATTGTCGGATGCAAAGAACCGGTTGTAGAACAACTTGTGCTTGCATGTTCTACTTTATGTTCTATCATCGGTGATTTTTGTTTGAGTTTGTCCCAAAAGCAACAGTTTCTTTTCCTCCAAACAAGAACAGGCTGCTTTGCAACCGGTTCTAGAACCAGTTGTAGAACTGGTTCTGCGACAGTCAAACGGTACATTTTGAATCCCATGAATCAGTTCTAGAACCTGCCATTTTTCGGATCACTTTAGATCTTAGTAAATCCCCAAATATATGGCTGGATCTAATTGGATTTAGATCTTATTCAATTTTCAAATATATTGCTAGTTCTAATTCGATTTACCATTTTTCGGATAAATTTAGATACAACTTAATCCCCAAATATATTGCTGGATCTAATTCGATCTGCCATTTTGGAGCAATTTATATCAAAATTTATCCCCAAATATATTGCTGGATCTAATTCGATATGCCATTTTTTGGATCAATTTAGATCTAAGTTCATCTCCAAATATATTGCTGGATCTAATTCGATCTGCCATTTTTCGGATCAAATTTGATCTAAGTTTATCCCCAAGGATATTATTGGACCTCCCAATTTTGACATATAAGTTGATCTTAGTTTATCCCCCCGTATACAATCGGATCTAATACGATATCATTGGATACACCCAATTTTGGATCAGCTAGACATTACAGCAGATCTTAAAGAATATCAAATTGGATATGATTATATATTGCGCCAGATCAATTTTTTTTACTCGGGTATGTATTCGAACATATATACCAAGATATAATTATATATAATGATATGAATTATCATTATATTTTAAATATATAACTATACCTTGTTTTATATTGCACTATATAGATGTTGTTATTTTTCGTATACAATTATATATAATACGAAAAGTCATAAAATGTTTTTGCTTTAAGCAAGATTCACAGTCTTTATTATTTGAAAATTTTCTAATAGTTTTGTATAAACAAAATTTCCTGTAATAACTAATGAAAAAATTTTTCCATTCGTTAATTAATTTTTTTTCTCTGTGTACGTCATTGAAAACTAATCGATGTGATAACAATAATAGCAGGTTAATGACCCCAAACGAGGTACTTATATGAAGAGGCTATTAAAATATATATGAACACCTTAAAATCTAAAAAAAAATATATTTTACGCTGATATAGCATTAAGACAGGCTAGCAGTTTAACCCTATAAAGAAAATTTTTGGATTTCTTTTTTAACTAAATAAAATCAAATAATGGTTATAAAATAAAAGCTTCTAAGCTATAATGAATATTGTTATAAAAAGCATAGATACCCAGGCAGAAAAATACGATCGGCACAATGTTGGCATAGCATTGGCGATGGTCGGTTATGCGTTGGCAGAATGTGGGATTAATAATCTTGACAGTATTGTCCTGTCACCCGATTAATAACAGCGGCCAGCCGTTGGTTGGCGCTAACTTACCAACGTTTTCACAACGTTGTCAAAATTGAAAAAAAGGTGGTCTAAAAATAGATTTTCAAAAATTTTTTTTCAAAAAAAATAAAAAAAAAAGTTTTATGCTATTTATGATAAATATATTCTCTCTGATTTCATGAAAATCGCATAGTATAAAATCCTGTATGTCCTTGTACCAAAGCAAGGATTTTTGTGAAAACTAAAGCCTCAATCTTACTTTATTACCGTTTTTAGACAACTCAGAGACTAATCACAACTGGGTCGACAACGATACCGAAAATTACTTTTTCATATATTTTGTATGGGAAGCAAAATGTCGTCCGTCGATTTGCCATCGTGAATCTATTCTATTTTCATGACGATATACTAATACACACCCGACAGACGACCACGGTCAATGTCGTAAAATCGTATTTTTATTTTTTTTTGTTTCAAATGTCAAAATGTAAAACTAATTTATAAGTTTTAATTCAAATTTGATACTAATACACACTCCAAATATTTTAAAAATTGTTGCCATATTTTTACCTAAATAAGGGTTGCCTATCAGAACAGAGTTATATATGTAAATTCGTATCAAAGCTGCAAAAATTCGTAATTTGTTTATTAAAAATTTATTTTTTATACATAATAAATATAGTTGAAAATAAAAATACAGAATTTACCACAAAAAAGCAAAAGTAAATGCAATAAAATAAAAACAATAATAATTAATGCAAAACCAATTGTATTTGTGAAGAATAATGGCAAAACAAATATAAAGATATTCTTGTTTTGCTTTCTTTTTTTTTCTAAACGTCAAAAAATGTCGACGGTCTATTGTCGCTGAATTTAAATTCATCGCGACGACTTTTGTTGTCGTTAGTCGACAGTCTACCCAGTTGTGATTAAATTTTTAAATATGTTTTTAAGATTTTTGAAAATTGTGTTTGTTTCAAAATATTAAGTTTTTGAAATTTTATGAAATTTAGATTTAAACACTTTCTTGCTTCCAACCCCTGCACTGTACACAAAAACTTTCTTCAAAAAAAAATTTAATACATTTTGTGTTTTATCGAAGTAGCTTAATATCTAGTCATAAAACACTGTTTTGGCGCATTTGTGGTGAATTTAATATACCACATCTTGAGGCTTGCTGGTAAGAGGGTTAAACAATAGTGATAGCTGCTTTCTTGAAGTTTTTATCTTACTAATATTTAGCAAATGCATGTATTCCACTGATATCAGCAGTTTTTCTACAGGCCTCTTTTAATTAATTTGTAGTATGTAGCTTTTTCTGATATTTGTAGAGGTTTATTTGGATGAGTGTGTATTTTGTGATTGTTTTTAATAAACAAAATTTCCGGTAATAGTTAATGAAAACAACTGTTTGGTTCTTAATTAATCTTTTCTCTGTGTACGACATTGAAATCTGATCGACATGATAACAATAATAGCAGGTTAATGACCCACAAAACAGGTACTTACGTGTATATGAAGAGGCTATTTAAACATGTCTGAACACCCTAAACTCTAAAAATTTCTATTGTGAGCTGATAGCGCAATAAGTGCAGGTGGCAGTTTAACCCTCTAAATACAAATTTTGAGTTTTACAAATGTTGTAAGACTTTTTTTTTTACTAAATAGAATACAATAATTTTAATAAATTAAAAGCTTCCAAGTTATAATAAATATTATTATTAAAGCCTACACACAAAAAATTACTTACATAAATTATCTAATTCAAGATTTGTTTAAAATAAAATTTGTTTTTAAAAAAATATTTAATTGAATCAGTTAAATATTTGATTTGTTTGTTTAAATTAATCGCACACAATATTAGGTAATTTATCTTATTTATAATAATTAATTGAAAATCTTCAAAAATAACTTTAAATGCATTTTTATACGCATTTTCACATTTTTCTTGGAAATAAATTTTTGGGCTACAAATGTGGTCCCCGTACTTTTGGGTAATTTTGTCATTTAGTGATAGGATTTTGTGCTTACTCTCATTTTACGGAACTTTACCCGAAAAGTAAAGGAACACTTATTTAAATATAAAATTAAATCATAGAGGGCTATAGGGTTGCCAGATACCTAAAGTCGAATAACTGGACAATGGAAAAAATTCACCTGGATTTTGAAAAAATAACTGGAAAATTTAAAAATGCGCTTGTAGTTCAAAAAAGTAAAATTTTATTACGAATTTTTTTTTTTCAAAAATAAAAAAATAATAACATAAAAAACAACACACGATAAATTGTTGCCAAGTAATTAGGAACATTTCAACTAATAAATTTTTTGCATAAATTATTCAAAATTTCAGTAGAAAAATTTAAAAACTTGGTAAAATGATTCTAGTTTTCGCATAATATATGTGACCTTCTCCGAGAAAAGGGACCTAGTGTGTGAAAATGAAGTTTTGAGAAGAACGCATTTAAAGTTTCATAACGCATTACCACTTTGTACGTTTTTATGGGGTTTTGTACGTTTTTATGGGGTAAATAAATATTTATCAGAAATCTAAATCATTTCATCTTATTCTACACCCTTTTAGGTACCAAACCCGTTTTTTGACACACTAGGTCCCTTTTCTCGGAGAAGGTCACATATGCGAAAAAACTTTATTAGTTGAATTGCTCCTAATTACTTGGCAAAGATTTTTTGTGTGAATGAAACGTAACAAATAAAATTCAGTCTTGCGTCTTATTACATATATAACCATTTATTTCCTTATTAAAGTTGTTTTTGTTACCGTTTTATTCAGTAATTGCAAAAAAAAAAAAATATTAACTTTTTCATTTTTCTTTTGTTTTTCTCATTCTTCACTGAAATTAACAGACCCGAGCATCCATGCAAATAATTGAGCACGAGTTAACATAATTTCTTGGGATGAAAACTCTTTCCTTTAAATCCTCTTTGCTTGTTTCCAATCAGCTGTTTAATGATGTTAAATTATTAGTGTTGGTCCCAACTAGACAACTGGCAAAAAATACTAGTGCTGATACTTTTTAAAGATATTTTTGTTTATAAATTATCAGTGATGTACAAAATAAGGGTACTAATATGTGTTAGGAAAAAATAAAACTGATTATAAACAAAATATTTTTTCTTTATATCCCAGTGTAGAAAATCATTACCAGATATGTGGTTATGTAACTACATACTTGGTAATGGTAACTAGTTACTTTTGTTATTACCTTTCTTATTACCTTTATATGGCGATGTCGCGAAAAATAATGAGTTGTCATTACACACCAGCATACGAAAAATCAAAAAAATATATCGTTACCTATGTGCTTACCAGTACTGACAAAAATAATGAGTCTAAAAATAGATTTTCAAAAAAATAAATTATATAAAAAAAAATATTTTTATTGTATTTCTTTTAAATAAAATTTGTTGGTGCGGGAATCGAACCTGGGTCTACAGATTGCCAGTCAACAGCTCTACCATCTGAGCTATATCCACATGTAATATTTAATAGATAAAAATATAATTGACCTGCTGCACACAAGTAAGCTTACTCGCCAACACACAACAAATCAAAAAATATGTGGTTACATATATCCTTACCAGTGTTTAAAAAATATTGAGTCTAAAAATAGATTTCAAAAAATTTTCAAAAAAATCTAAAAAATTATTTTCTATTTGAAATAATGATAAAAATAAGTCATTATCAGTAACTCATTATTATATGTTTTAAAATAATGCAGAAGGTAAGTGTGTGTCATTACTGGTACTCCAAAAAATAATGATATGTCATTACCGTTTCTACACTGGGATTTAGTATACCATTTTTTTTCGTACAAAACATTTTGTATCGTCCTAACAAAAAACAGAGTTGTTAACATTTTTATTTGTGTTTAACAACGATTTTCTATTCAGTTTTCTATCTGTTAGCACACTCAAACATAAAGGCTGAGTTACCCAACCGTAAACGTATCTGTAACGAATCAGCTGTTCCGATACCACAAGAAGAAATGTGTACGAATGGTTACTAACACGTAAATGTAAACGAACTTGCCGGATCATTCTGTTGAAATCAGAATTTTCTATCCGGCATCGAAACAGCTGAATGATTTTAGTCGAAAAAAATATGAAATGAATAAAGAAAATTGATTCAAACAACAAATAAGGAATAAAAATTAACAAATAAATGGAAAAATTTAGAATAAAATATAAAACCACATGAAATAGATGCTAAATAGTAATGTCGTTAACGATAATCTATAAGTGTACTTTTTAGCTACGGCACGGTACAGTTACATCACATTTACGTTTACGGTCCCATAATCCGCCCTTAAGACATTAAACAAACGTAAAAATGTTGTATCGTGCTATTCTCAAATGTTGTATTTTTTCAATTTAATTTTTAACAACTCTGTTTTTTGTTAGGACGATACAGCGATACAACAAGTAGCACACCCCTTGTGAAAACCCTTATTAATTTAATTAATAAGAAAATATAATTAATAAAATAATTATTTTTCAAAATTAAATAAATTTTTTTTTGACTGTACAAGTTGTATAATAGCTGGTAACTGGACAAGACCTAAAATAACTGGACAATCCAGGCCATTCCAGGCCATCTGGTAACCCTAAAAGGCTATGACTTTTTTTTTACGAATTACTCTAATAGAAAAAGTCTCTCAAAAATTTAGTTAAAACTACTAAAAATTCGTTAGAAATGATACTGCAGAAAAAAACTGCTAAATTAGCAGATTAGGAACAGCAAAAATAAAACTGTTAAATATACAGAATTTTAGTTGCATTTGAGTTAAATTTTTGGTAATAGAAAATAACAAATTAACCTGCTAAAATCGGCAAAAAATTTGCTAAATAATTAGTAGCCCAAAAAATTACGAAAACAATTTAAAATTATCCAAGTTTTTTTAGATTTTTTTTAAATGCAAATAAAAATTGATACTTTTAAAAACAGCAGTTTATAATTTTTTTTAGCAAATATTTTTGTTAATTTATTGTAACAGGACAGACTGCTATTTGTATTCAACTAAATTTATATTAAAAATAACAAAAAATTTGTAGATATAACAGTTTGTTTTTGCTATATTTAGTCTACTAATATTTGGCAAAATTTTCTGCAGATTTTACAGTACAATTTGTTAATTTAAATTAACTAAATGTTAACTTAAATATAACTATAGTTCTTATCTTACTAGTATTTGGAAAAAAAGTCTGCTCATTTAACAGTTTTTTCCGCAGCATCATTTTTAACTAATTTTTAGTTGCTTTTTCGCTATTTTTACCGAGTTATTTCTATGAGTGTTCTACATCATAGTAATATTCTCGTTTCGCAATATTGCGAATCAATGTGAAAAAATGCCAAATTTATTTTTTATCAAAAAAGTTTTTATTGAACCTGTTTGAGATCACAATATCAAACTAGAATTTGCATAAAATTGTCAGGAAAATCTGAACAGTTTGTAGTTTGCAAATTGTATTAAAAAAGAATGATTTTTTTGTAAAAGTTCATCGATGTCGCGTTCGATATAAAACTGATAATGACAACTCTTTTATATAACACCTGCGTTTTATAAAGAGTCGAAAGATTTTTGATTTCGATTTCTTGTGTAAGAATGATCGAGAAAATATCGAAAAATCAGCTACTTCGAAACTTAGACGATTGAAAAATGCCGACTAAATTATTAGAGGGTTAACAGTAGGTACTTCATTTGTTATTTTTTAGGAAGAACTCTTGATTTAAATGTACCTTGTGATTAAAAACCCAAGTACCCCAATAAATTTCGACCACTTCTAATAAAATAATTTCGCATAGATTACGTTGCATTTTCCCGCAAATATTCACTTGACTTTTTATACTTTATATTATCAATTTCTTTAGTTCAATGTTAGTATTTGTTTATAAATTGTCAATTTAATAGTTCTTAAATCAGTAGTAATATAAACTTAAACTTGATTAGAACTAGTGCAATAAAAGAAAATTTATAAATTATTACAAGTTTAAAATCTATTGAAATTATACAGTTTATTTTAAATAGACGGAATTAAATAAATTATCGCGGGCAATATAAATTCTCTTGGACTAGAGCAGTTATTTTATTACAATATAGTGTTAAATTTGTTTTCCTAGGAAACTTGGTAAAATTTCAAAGTTAAAAGTCACTAACTGTTAAGAATTCATTAGTCTTATTCAGAAATCGACCTTGCTAGAACCAAGGACACCCGAAATATATATTTTTGTTAGATATATTTTCACATCATTAAATGGCCCATTCCTTGGCTCCATAGCTAAGTCCTGGGGCGAACTTGCAAATCTCAACATAGTACAAGAGAACAATTAAAAAAATCTTACTTAAATATATGGAATAGGAAATTAAATCGGTCTTGTATAAAAATATGTTTGAAATTTATGATAACTAGATTTATTTGTACACAGGGTTAGAGTACTCAAGAAGACAACAATTTTCAACTCACAATGGCTCCATCCAGGGTTGACATGGTTTTCTAGATATTTAAATTAATGATGAAAGAAGCTCTTCGGGAAAAGTCAAAGTAAAGCCTAATGATTCAAAATATAGAAAAAAGCTAAAACACCTTTTCAATTAAATTAAAAATGTAGGGCTCGGATTTTCATGTAATTTATTATTGTCGTTAGCTGAAGAATGTTAACTAAATATGTATGTTGGTGAATCAATAAATTTGCAACAAAGTAGCATCGATTAGTTAATGCATATTTTTGAATATTTTGCTGAAAATTCATATTTTTACATATTGTATTTTGCTATAAATGCATATTTTGACATATTTTGTTAAATTTTTTGCTATAAATGCATGTGTTTTGCATATTTTCCAAAAAGTGCATGTTTTTCTGCATACTTTTGGATATTTTATTAAAAAAATCATTTTTTTGCAATTTTTATTTTACATAAAAAATATCTTTCAAATTTATTAATATTTTAAAAAAAATTTTTTATCACAAAGACAAAAATATCAGAAAAATTCAACTGATGTGGGCGCTGTGGTGTAATGGTTAGCTCGTTGGACTGTTATACATGAGGTTGCGGGTTCGATCCCCAGTGACCCCAAAATCAATTTGAAAAAATTATATGTATGATTTTTCTATCCCTCATACATATCGCAGCGTTCAATACACCCTATTCGCCAAATCACTATCAGATGGCGCGCAATAACTGTTATAAAATTCAACATCGCGCGCAATTACAGTGTTGCCATATTTGAGGCCCTTCATCTTTCACCACTATTCATCTCATCTTTATCCCCTTTCCAAAGAAAGCAACACGTTAATTAATAGGAAAAATGTCTTGGGTGTAAAGATATAACGAAAAATTAAAAAAGGCGACACCTACACTCAAAAAAAAAAGTCAGCAAAAAATGTTGCTGTGTCAGCAAATTTTTAGTCAGCAGCGTGCTTGCAAAAAAGTTGGTAATTTCAGCAAAAGTGTTTGCTGAAAATCAGCGAGCTGATTTTTACCACAAAAAGTAGTAATCTCAGCAAAAGTTTTGCTAACACTTAGTCGATTGCAAATGAAAAAAATCCTTGCTAAAATCACTAAACTTTTTGCTGAATATTAGTAGACTGAAAAAAACTCAAAAAATTTGTAGAGAAATTTTACTTTAGTTAATTTATTTGCTGAAAATTTATATATATAAATAATTGTGTAGAGTTGGTTTTTTAATTATCATTTCCGCGATATCTACATCTTGTCTATCAGGTTGTCGTCCATGCTATAATTGCGGTTATCAGCACAATTTTTATAGCAAAATAAATTAGTAAAACATTAGTTCAAAATTAGTTTAGTGCTAAAAAAATATAACTAAAACTTTTGCTAAAAACGGAATTTAAGCCAAAAAATTGCTGAAAACTAGTAAACTTGATATACAAGACGTTTTACTAATTTTTCTACTAACTTATTTTTTTGAGTGTACGTTCGGGAAAAATTTTTTTTTTTAAATTGCCATGCAAAAATACTTTATATTCGAAGGTGTAAGGCGCACTTTTTTTTTGCATGTAAGGTGGTACGGTCTAATGCCCTTACATGTTATGGATCAGGTCCGGGGAGGGTTCCGACTTTCAGACTTAATATAAGTACAAATAAAGCTGTTGTTACAGAATTTTTTTTATTTAAATTAAGAAAATAAAAACAAATTTTATTTTAAGCCATAAAGCAGGAATAAATTTATTTAATTTAACAAATTTTTCTGTTGAGCAAACACAGACATATTATTTCCAGAGTACCTACTAATATTCAACAAAAAATTTTTTTTTTTATTTTAGCAGAGTGAATTGTCATTTGAAATTAACTAAAATATCGTTAAAATTTTGTAAACCTAACAGATCTGTTCCTGATATTTTTATTTCACTAATGTTTAGCAAATATATTCTGTTGATTTGAGCATTTTTTCTGCAGCGCCCTTTTCAACTCCTTTTTAGTAACTTTAGAAAAAAAAATTAACATTTCTGTCACTTTTTATTTCTGCAATTCTAAAACCTTTTCCCATCGAAATATTTAAACTTAGAAATTTGTAATTACGTTTTTGAATTATTAATGCATCTATCGCAAAGAAATTTCGATACTTTTAATAGAAAATCTGTAGTGAAAATGATATTATTTAATTATATTCCGAAAAACTTTCGAAAGAATTTTTGAGTTATTAAATAAAATTTTGTAAACAAAACAATTAAAATTGACAAAATGCATATTAATAACAATATTAATTGCAAATGTCTATATGCAGTTAAACAACACTGTATTAAAAATACCTGATCAAATTTGCACTGTGGCAACTATGGTTGACAATTTAACCATTTTCCTGCTAGATGTAGACATTTTAGTTTCATCTAGCCTTAAAAAATAGCTAGATTATATCTGGCCGAAAGTTTTAGCCATTTAATTTTTATCTTGCCATTTTTTCTTTTAATGCTTAAATTTTTATGATTTTGGGGTACAAAATTTAAAATTTTTAACAATTTTATTTATGTTTACAGACATACATGTTATTTTTGCATTTAATTTAAAATCATGTTTTTAAAATTGTAATAAATTTTTTTTCGAAATTCGCTAACCATTAAAATTTAAAAGCCACTTACTTTCTTAAAATTCGGGTTAAAACTGTTTATTATCACT
The DNA here is from genome assembly GCA_949987735.1 of Leucophora obtusa. Classification (NCBI taxonomy): domain Eukaryota; kingdom Metazoa; phylum Arthropoda; class Insecta; order Diptera; family Anthomyiidae; genus Leucophora; species Leucophora obtusa. Next base: position 27,614,689 of record OX465297.1, read on the forward strand.
AATTTACAATAAAAGTTTTTTTGTTAAACATTATGTGGCAACCCTGGAATGAGCATTTTTATTATTTTTTGAATTACATTTATAGCCAAGAATTTAAACTATTATATGCTTTTTACTGCGTTATAATATTGCTTCTTCGAACTAAAGTTAAGGGCTTTTAAAAGACACGTTGATTAAAATTCTTCAAATTTCTAATAAGACACATTTAAATATTTTGTAAAGTGTATATTATCATATAGCAACGACTGTATGTTATTATACAATTGTTAAAGCTTTAAATATTTCACCAAGCTTTATGTTAACAAAAACTTTTAATAAAAGTTTTACAGTGGTGAAAGCCGCATAAAATGTTTAACAATAGATTTCGTCAAGGTGCAATAACCTAATATAGTTAAACAATTTTTAGAAAATAAAGAAGTTTTGATAAGCGTATTATTTTTTGTTAATCATACAATTATTATATCTTATAGATCAACAAAAAAACTTAGATAATTAATGCCATATTACAAATAATAATGCCGTTTGAATTCAATATTAAATTAAAATTATCTTTGTTAAAAAAATAAGATTAAAATTTTAATTTTTTTTATTAGCAACAAACAAATCAAGTTAAAATATTTTGTTAATTCTATCAGTATTACGCTTCATTTCGACAGCGTCAGTATTAAGGCAAACAACCAACGTGAATCTAAAATATCGGTTAAAAATGTTATTTTATTTGGGTAAGTTTTGATTTACTTTTGAATGCGGTAGTTTTAAATTAACTGTTATTTTTGTGATTTGTTTTAGTTTTTCCTGTAACGCTTTTATTAAGCTTTTCTGAAAACTTTATGCCGGTTGATTCGTTTGCCTTAAAAAGAATAGTTGTTGCTGATAACACCACTGGTGCATTTAAATTTGATTATATTGATAATTTATTAACAAATCTTTGTGAAACTATAACGGAAAAGAAGAATCAATTAGTGGATCCTGACTTATGGCCTAAAGATTATGCAGAAGAGGCTTTGAAACATGGCTTGGGTACTTATGATTATATTGTAGTGGGTGCTGGCACTGCTGGATCTGTTGTTGCCAGTCGTTTGAGTGAAGACTCAAATGTCAAGGTTTTAGTTTTAGAAGCTGGTGGTGATCCACCAATATTTTCAGAGGTAAGAATATGTTTGAAATCAATTTTGAATAATACAGCTCTATGAATTTGAAGACTTATGGAAGAAGGATTCAAATTATTTATAAAATTTTTATTTTATTAAAAAAACTTTTTTTTTAAAAAAGTTTTATAGTGTATTTAGACTGGGCAAAAACTAGTAGTTTTTTTTTGGCCATTTTTAGTTTTTGAGCTGAAAACTACAAAGTTACTTTAGTTTTTCCATACAAATTTCATACAAACCGAAAACCACATTCTATCTGAAATTTGCATTTTTGATACACTCGGTTTCTTTTATAAGTTATTTTCAATACACCCTATTACAACGAATATGGAAGTAAAGCAAGTGTCAAAAATATATTTTTTTTAAATAATTCGGTTTGAATTTTAAGCTGTGTGATTTTATCCATTTTAAAATTTGTTAATATTTTTTTAAATTTAATTTAACAATAAAAACATAAAGAAAAGTGTTTAATAAAAAAGTGATGTGACAAAGAAAAAATAAATTACCAGTGTAAATGACTTGGCTTTTGTAATTTAGTTTTGTACAAAAACCACCTGGTTTTTGCTTGGTCTAAATTCAGTATTAGGACCAGTTTTATTGTCAGAACTAGGGATACCGATCCCGAAATCCCGATCCCGAAAATCCTTTAAAAAAAATCTTGAAAAAATCCCGGGATTTCCGATTTCATTATTTGCCATATTTTATCTCTTTTTGTATTTTTTTTATTGTTATATTCGACCTAAATCACATAAATGTAATATCTTATTAAATGTTATTAAAGAAATAATTTTTTCCATTCATAAATGAATGCTTCACTTGCCAAATCGATTAACTCCATTTTCTGAACTTTATAAAATTTTAATTTCAAACCCCTTTATTGACTAACTGTGAAATATTCAAAACAAATTTCTCTGCTAAGAAATATTAACACTACTAAATTACAAAATCTATAATTTAACGGGAATTTTAAAAAACAGTATATAATATTTTTTAATTTTTCTCACTAATACTCATTTATTTTTCTATATGGAGTTAATCGATTTGGCAATTGAATCATTCAAATAATTGATTACGGATTAAATAAATCTGAATAAAAACATTAATAATTTAAAAACTTTTATTCAGCTGTGAAACTTTTGAAAATCATAATTCAGGTTTATTTAATCTCTTAAAGGACATGTTTTTATTTATTTTATTGATGATTTGCTAAAATTATAAATTCATGCAAAATAATTTTGCCGACTAAAAACAGCAAATTCTTGTTAAATTAGAAAAATCTAACAATCTCCCTTTCTGAAATCAGCAGAGGTATGTGCTTAATATTTTATGTTAGTTGATTAAAAAAAAAACTAATAGTCACTAAATATTTCTGATGATTTCAGCAGAGTAGTTTGTATTTGCATTCAATTAATTTTAGCCAAATATAACTAAAAATTTGCAGTGTTTTAGTAAAAACTTTTAGTTAAAAAGTTTTTTCAGAGGTAAATTGTGATTTGCAATTTGCTTAAATTTAACTCATAAGTATAGTTTTAATCGCGGAACTTATTTGCTTATTTTTAGTAGCTTTTTCTGCTATTTTTACATACTTATTTCTATGAGTGTAGTTTCTGTTTAAAGCCAGATTCACAATGCTGTAGTACTCCACTCTGAGTGGATTTTGTTCCTTTCTTTTTTGCACTTACATAGTTTTTATCTCTATTTTACACACTGCACTCTGCAGCGTTGAGTACTCCAGCATTGTGAATGCGGCTTAATTTGTTTATTTCTTCATACTGCAAGAAATAGTAAGTACATTTTAAATGAATTATTTTAATTTGTAGGATTTAATTCAGCTATTTATTTTTAAAATTAAAAATATGATGAAACAAAAAAATCCCGAACCCCCGAAAAATCCCGAAATCCCGAAAAATCCCGGGATCCCAGGATTTCAATTTTTAAAATCCCGAATCCCGGGATTTGTAAAAACCAGTCCCGTTCGGCATCCCTAGTCAGAACTAAGTATTAATTTTATCTTAAATATTTTTTAAGTTTGAAATTTTGTTTGAAAATTTCTGACAATACTCGAGACGTCGCTATAACCTATTTGGCGCCCAACATGCGCTCTTTACAAATTTGTTTTAAATCTAATTGCACTGAGAGAATTTTCATTACTTATGAAATTTCATCACTTATGAATGATTTATGCTTTGGACGAGTGGCCTATTAATTTTATGAAGAGTTTCATTAATTTTATGAACTTTTCATAAACATTGACTTTAATGAATTTCTTCATAGTTTCATTGAAAATTGTCACTGGAACTCGTCCATTGAAACTTTTCATAGAATCTATGAAACAGATTTCATTAAAGTCAATGTTTATGAAAAGTTCATAAAATTAATGAAACTCTTCATAAAATTAATAGGCCACTCGTGCAGTGAATAAATCATTCAGCCAATGAAGAGCTTCTTAAAATCTATGAAGCAAGAATTCATTAAATTAAAAAGTTTCATAAAAAAAAATTTGGAAAAAATTAATATGATTTAGTCCAAAATTAATAATAAAAAATTAATTTAAAAAAAATAAAAATTATACAAGATTATTCTCTCAGGAAATGACGATATTTAAAAAAAAAATAAAAAAAAGTAAATACTATTGAACAATTTCATATATATAAAGAACATTTTCATTAAATTCATGAAGATCTAATTTATGAAATTCAATGAATTTTTTTAATGAACTTATGAAATTTTATGAAAGAAAAGTTATAAAAAATTTCATAATATTAATTAAATGTTATATACATAATGAAATTCTTCATTGGTTCTACGAAAAAAATTCTATGAAATTATATCATTAATATCATGAAGGTTAATTCTCTCAGTGTGGAAATACTCAGATATTATTTTATGCTTTTACAGATTCATACTCTCTCAATGCTATTACTTCATACACCCTATACATGGAATGATTATGCCGAACCGAATCCAAACTGCTGTCTGGGTATGAAAGATGGTCGTTGCTATTGGCCAAGGGGTAAAATGATTGGCGGTACTGGTGGTGTCAATGGTAATATTTTTCTTCAGGGTGCCCCACAAGATTTCGATGAATGGCAGCAGCAAGGCAATGATGGCTGGTCGTGGAATAATATTTATCCCTTTTATGAAAAAGCTACCCGGGATTTAAGCAATGAAACTGTAACATTGGGTTCACTGACATTAAATCACTTCCAACGTTTAGAGAATTATCATCTATTAAAGGATTTAATGCAAGAAGCTACTGATGAATATGAAATAACACAGAATACAAAAAGTCCAGGTTATATGGGAAATGTAACAGCTACCGTAGATCGGGGTACACGTATGAGTACGGGTAAAACTTATTTTGGTAAAGTTGCTCAAAAACGTAACAATTTGCATGTTATAAAAAATAGTGTGGCTACCAAGCTGTTATTTAATAAGCGACTTAAAGCCATAGGCGTTAATTTTCTACTAAATGGTTCACAAATATTAAGCGCCAAAGCCAAAAGAGAAATTATTGTAAGTGCTGGAACTTTTAATTCACCTAAACTATTGCTTTTGTCAGGCATAGGTCCAACAAAGCAGCTTATAAAATTGAATATACCACCCATTAAAAATTTGCAAGTGGGACAAAATTTGCAGGATCATGGTATGATGCCCTTAATATTGCGATTTTCCAAAAATATACCCAATATGAATGATGAGGTGACATTGCAATCAGTATTTGATTACTTTATGTATCAAAAAGGCTCTCTGGCCAGTAGTTCTACTTTGATAGGTTTTATCAATACTCGAGAAATGGAAAATCAAAATAAATCTGATGTTATGTTGGTATCGCAAATAACAATACCCACAAAAGATTCCAATACTTTTGAATTTTTACAATTTAAAGATGAACTGACTGACAGATTTTTGCAACAAATTGAAAATCAAACTATATTGCAGATACAAGGACTGATAATGAAATCTAAATCGAGAGGTTATGTTAAACTTAATTCTTCAGATCCTTTACAGGGACCTTTTATCTACAATAACTTGGCGTTAGATTATGAAGATCGTCAGACGCTTATACGTTATGTACGTTTTATACAACATTTAACAAAAACTCCAAAATTTAAGTATTATGGTTTGGAGTTAATAACTATACCACTCGAGGAATGTGATGTTTTTGTTTTCGACTCAAATGATTATTGGTCGTGCTATATAAAATATTTCTTCATAAGTTCTTGGCATGCAGCAGGCACTTGTCGCATGGGTCCTTCATCAGATCCTACGGCTATAGTTGATGCTCGTTTGAGAGTTCATGGTATCAAAGGCTTGAGAATTATAGATGCCAGTATTATGCCAAATATTACTAGTGCCAATACAAATGGTCCTACAATAATGATTGCCGAAAAGGGTGCCCAATTAATCAAAGATGATTGGTCGAAATATATTGAAGCTGAACACATAAAAACAGTAGTCTAATTAAAACTTACCCTTATGTTTTATAAAATGTATCTAAATTTTGTGTTAATTGTATTACCTGTAAATAAAAGAAATTGAAAAAGAAATTTGTAAAAAAATCATTGTTTTATAAGATGAATTGCAAATAAATAAGTTAAAAAAAAAAAAAAAATTTTAGATCTTGAAATTTTACACTTCACTTTTGGATTTTTGATCACACCAGGCGCCCAAAAATTGGTCTATCAGTTAGGACATAAATTCAAAATTGGTGAGACTTATTCAACAAATTTATGATAAAAATTAAAAAAAAAAAACAATAAAATGTTCGTTATTGTTCAACTTGCGGCCTTTTAAATGCTGTAAAAACGAACTGGGAGGAGATGAGTCAACGTTGTACCCAGTTTAGCCCTGAATGAGCTCTATGTGTTTAATAAATAAAATTACTCAGATCCCTTGGCATATATTGCTTTAAATTGCCTGATATTGGTCATACTATTTTCGCTCAATGCATTCAATCTCATAGGGGACCATTTTATGGCGACTAGGTCCATTTTAATCATTTTGAACAGCATTCGTCCTATGGTACAAACCAAATTTTTTCCAATTGTCTTCAGCTGAATTACAAATATCGCCCATTTTATATGGAGATACGGATAGACGGACATCGATAAATCGATTCGGAAAGTGATTCATTATTTTTTGTAATTAAAAACATCGGCACAAACTCAAAATACCCTGTTCACAGAGTGGTGCAGGAAATAAATCTGTATAATGATTTCGTGTATATATCGAACTTTTGCCCAATTTCGTCATATTGGATCCGCAAGTTTTAAATTTAAAAATCTTAAATATTATTTTAGGAATACTCAACTCTACAACATACTCTTGCAAAAGGCTTGTAAAAGCAATTGCCCAGTAAAAACATGGTTTCAACTACTGACACTAAAACCACACTGATACAAAATTTCAATGAGATCGGACTGAAATTTTATTTTCTAGCCGAAATATTGGATCCCATTACTTTCCCAGGAAAAAATTACACATTACCCTAACCAAGGAATTGCCATATAATCGCTTACATTACGATTGTCAAATTTTTCTACTGCCATTCCAATAAGCCAATCAAAGAAATAAGCCATTTCTAAAATAAATAAAAAACAGTGTGAATTCCAAACAATCGATTGCTTTTAGTCTCACGTCTTGTTAAGGGGGGTAAATAATGTAACAATAGAATTTTAAAGGGCATATTTGAACGGTTGTCAAAAATTCAATTAGCAATATTTTTAATATTTTATTCCTTTATTTAAAAACTATGTTATAGTAGTATTTTTAAAAATATCAGTTTTATATTTCCCCAGCCAAAATCGCCAGAGTTGCCAATTCATTAATCGCCTTTTTTAAAAAAGGCAAAATCGGCTGCCACTGTGCAGCCTTCATTAATTATCGGAAAATAAAAATGTAAAGTGATTCTTAATTCTTAAATTCTCTAGTCCTTATCGTGGCCCGCTTTCTATTTTTTAATTTGTTTTTAACAAAGTTGCCACACAAACTTAAAAATTCCAAAAAAGGCAAGAAAAAAAACATTTGATCGGGGATATAAAATTTATTTGACAAAAATTCAAAAAAAGCGCCACAATAAGGACTACAGTTTTTTGTTGCCTCCGAAAAAAAACCCGAATCGAAATCGGTTAACCCGTCTTGGCTGTACAGTGGCAACCGATTTTGAACTCAGGGTTGTGGGAAAACGCGTTTAACGTTTAAAATTAATTTTACGCTAAGAAAACAGCAAACTTTCAAAAAACCGTGTATGAACAAAATTTAAACCTCACAGTTTTTTACATGTGTAACAAATTTGGGAAGAATCGGATAAAGAGAATTTTATATATTAACCCAAATTTTCCTAAAAACGATGGTAGAGAATTTATTAAACATTTCATTTCGGTCAAAATCTTTTATTCCGTACATTTTTTAATTGGTTTTGTATTTGTTTTTATTTTTTGTATACATTGATTACTTTTATGGCTTATAAAAAGCCATCAGTACCTACCTCATATAACGTGCCTTTGCCCACCATCGAGGAATCGTCATTCGCTTTTCTTTAAAGATTGCGTGCAATTCTTGCATCTTTGGATGTATTTTTTTCTTTTTGTTCTGCTGTATTATGCAAAATGAGATTTATAATAAAGACAATGATAAAAAACGCTCTCAAAAATTTTGTGTACAAATTTAATGCATGGAATATTACTTTGTGACTAAAATATATTTTACAAAAAAACAAAAAAATTTTATTTCTTCGAATTTTTTATGCTCTATGCTAAAATAAAATATAAAAAAAATTCGAAAACAAAATTTTTCCTAGGGGCGATACCCCCCTTAAAAGTATCGAGTTGGTAATCAAGTTATTAAAATAATCGAGTTGGCTGTGGTGTAATTGTTAGTGCGTTGGACTGTTACACGTTAAGCCTATATGACACTTGCTAGTTTCTAGATTCTAGTTTTTTGCACCATCAATTCAAATCATATGAAAGGTACTGCATTACCAACATCAATTTGACAGTTTGATAGTTTTTCGATATAGTTGTTCGCTTCACACACTTTATTTCTCTTCTATTTTGGATTATTAATACTCCAACTAGCAAGTGTCATATAGGCTTAAGGTTGCCGGCTCGGTTCCCAAGCAAGGCAACCAATTTATAAAAAATACTAATATGTATGAGTTTTTTCTATCCCTCATACATATCGCAGCGTCGTCCTTCGGTGTTCCTATAGCACTTAACCCCACTGAAGTAAAATAATATAACAGGGCTACGAACTTAAAAGCTTCAACAAAGTTCGCCAACTCTTCATCAGATGGCACGCAACAACTGTTCTAAGATTCAACATTTCGCGCAATTACAATGTTGCCATATTTGAAGCAATTCATCTTTCACCACATTTCACTTCTTCTATATCCCCTTTCCAAAGGAAGCAACACGTTCATTAAATGAAGAATTTCCTGAGTGTTGCTTCTCTTAAAAAAAAAATATCCGATTCCCAACTCGGTTCCCTGTTTCGAAATTTCTTGCTGAGTTGTAGCCAAGAGGATTTAAAGCAGGGATCGGCAAAAATATACAACCTTATTTTGTGCTTGTATGAGTGAGTTGCAGCGTCTCACTCTCTCAATGCACTGACAAAGACCGTTTGTGTAATAATTCGAAAATTTCGCGCAATTACAATGTTGCCATATTTGAAGCAATTCATCTTTCACCACATTTCACTTCTTCTATATCCCCTTTCCAAAGGGGATATAGAAGAAGTTTATAATGTTTATAATGGGAATATAAAATAAAAATTTAAAAGCAAACAACAACTACGAAAACAAATATCAAAAAACAACAACACAAAAAAAATAAAAAATAAATTACCAAAAAAATGTATCAATAAACATTATGCAGAGTGTAAAAAATCTGGCCAACAAGCGATGTGACAACCTACCTCATTGAAATATTGTATGCGACTGATTATTTTTTTGTTCTATGTGCAGTGTTACCATATATTTTTTTAGAAAAACTGTAAAAAAAAACTGTTTCTTTATAGAAAAACTGTTTTTGTAAAAAAATTTAAAAATCAGAATAAATTTTGGGATGCCGAAGTATCCCAGGGTCTCAATTTTCAAAATATCGAAATTTGAATAATTTAATTGCGTTGGCATTTATAGTAATCAACTTTTTGCACAGCCTTCTAATAAAACGTTTTTTTAAAGAATTTTGGTCTCCAAGGCCCGAATCTGAAGTTAAAAAAAGTTCACCGAGTCAACCTTCCGTGATGTGAACCTTTTTTTATTAACCCCTAACTTAGGATAGAATACTTTACTGGTCAATGTTGGACTACAAAATATTCTTTATGGATTTGCATTCCACATAAAATTGCTTTTCATGGGATTAAGTATTGTTATGTCGGGAATTGTTTGACGGTGTGTAAAAAAACTACGTTTTTTTGGAATTATCCTCGATCATAATTGAAAAAATAGTAATGAATTGTTATTCAGAATTACCAAATATTTATTTAAAAAATAAAATAAATGATCTGAAAAGTTCGGCTAAAAAATGTCCGTCGCATCTATGACGTGTCAGATTTAGTTTAGCCAATTTTATTCCGTGCTAATTTTTGATGAAATTTGTTATAAAAATGTTTCGTTTTTCCAGTAAGATATTTTGCAGTATTATATTGGCATTTTTAAATTTATTTATGTTTCGATTTTATCTAATTTTTTATAATATGAAAGTTTTATTGTAATTTTTCACTTTCTAGGCTTATAAAATAAATTTTTTATACAAAATTCATTTTATAAACGCGTTATAAGATTTTGAAATAAATAATAATGCATAAGCACTTTTATATTTTAATTCTTATATTTTAGTTAAAAAATAAAAAAAATTGTAAATTAAACAAATGTGCCGATTTGATATGAAAAAACTGTAAAAAAATCCATAAATTTAAAAAAACTGTTTTTTACATAAAAAAACTGGAAAACTGTTAGGCATCCCAAAAAACTGTAAAAAACAGTTAAAACTGGCTATATGGCAACACTGTCTATGTGTGAGCTTATGTAGGTGTGAGAGAGCGCCCATGGGCGTAGGCAGGCTTGCCAGATACTTTTTTCGTTGTCCCCAAACAAATCTAAAAATATCCCCAAAAAATCCCCAACTAGAAAAAATGTTGAAAAAGGTAGTAGAGCTTATTTAATTTGCTTAAAATGAACATTATCCGCATAAAAACTGGAATTAAATATAAAAAAATAGCACTAACAATAACTGTTTTTAAAAATTCTTGGATTACTTTTGTACAAATGTCTAGAAAAATTCTGAGAATTTAGGGACTTTTAAGAAGAAACCTTCAATTTTTATTAAATTATTTAAACAAAACAATCGAACCCTAAACATATTTTATTTTAAAATTTTCAAGAATTTAAAAAATTTTTTAAAGAATTTTTAGATTTGAATTTTCCAAGTTTGTCTGTTTAATACAATAGACTTTTATCCATAATCGATATGATGTTTTTTGTAAAACAACATTTAAGATCTGGAACATTAATCATATAAAACTCTCAGTCAAAAAGGATTTGTGTTGAAAAGCTTTAAATTAATACAGAAAATCCATGAAAGGGTGAATTTTTAACTTTTTTTGAAATTACGAGAACAAACTTGACTGATGTTTTCTGAAAACTATACAAAGTTAATATAATCTTCAAAATTTATGAAGGATTTTAAATATCCCCAAAAAATCCCCAAAACAATTTTTAAATCCCCAAAAAAATCCCCGTCCCCAAATGATAATTTTTGTCCCCAATACCAACAAAAAATCTCCAAATTTGGGGACAAAACCCCAAGTCTGGCCAGCTTGGGCGTAGGTGTTGCCGACCTCTGATTTAAAGGAAAGAGTTCTCTTCCCAAGAAATTATGTTATTTCGTGCTTAATTATTTGTATGGATGCTCGGGTCTGTTAGTGTAGGCCCAGAATAAGAGCGCAGAGGCTAGCGATTTACGCTCTGAGAATAAAAGCGCCCGAAATAACGACGTACAGCGGCAGCGACATAATTGAGCATGTGTTATATATAACAAGGAGACTTTATGCCACTCATATGTCTCTTATTTTACTGCAAACATGCTAAACGATGAACTAACGAGCTACTAATAATGTTCAATATCTCAGTTGAATAAAGATAACAAAATTTTAATAAATTAAAAATTTTATTTTTTTTTTTGCAAAAAAATAGAAAAATAGTCAGAAGAGCCATTGATTGCCTTGTTTAGTTATACTCTTTGATATTATAAAATGTAGTGAAAACCAGCAAAAACAACAATAGAGTTGACAACATTGGTGAGAGTATGAGAGAGAAAAAATGAGAGAATAACAAAAACCGGCATTAAAAGAAAATAGATTCTATCTCACAACAGGTACGCCCAGCGATTTTTAAATGTCAAATTGTATGGAAAAAATCGCTGCTCTCTTATTCTGGGCCTACACTTAATTTCAGTGAAGAATGAGAAAAACAAAAGAAACGTGAAAAAATTAATATTTTTTTTTGCGATTACTGAATAAAACGGTAACAAAAACAACTTTAATAAGGAAATAAATAATAATTAATTTAAATGAATTTTTTTGCTTTTAACTTTTGTTTTTTTGTTGTAAAAACTATTTTATTATTTTTTTTTGTTTTCCCGAATTCCTTCATTTTATCTCATTCGCTGTTAATTTTCTTCATATTCCTTCTGTTATTCCTCTGTTTCTTGCGTGAAATTTTTTGGCTCATAAAGCATTTTCAAAAGCAGCTGATGTAAACCCCCTGGTTGTAGTAGATCTAGATTTCCCAGGTAGAAATTGCCAACGTTACAACAAAAGTTGTACTGGGAGAGCACTGTTTTTGACGAAATGCCAGTACTACTTAAAACGTGCTTTGCCAGTACTGTTTACTGAAATTTAACGAGCTTTTTTTAATTTGTTAAAATTAAAAATTTTATAAATTTTACGTATTTTTACATCTATTACACAATTATTTATGTAAGAGAGACATCGCCATTTTTTCTTGTGAAGTTTCGAAAGAATACATTAAAAATCTGTGATGTACACTAAGAGGTCAGTAAAGTTCTAGCAAACTACTCAATTTGTTATTAAATGTACTGCGATAATACCAAAAAAATAAAATCCCAAGCCTGCGCAAACGTTGGGAACTAACTACGGCCAAGCGTTTATTGGTGTTATCATTTCGACAACATGCCAGTACAGTGAAAGTTAAAAATCCGACGCGTTGCCAGTACATGTACTACCGCCTCCAATACCGGGCCAACATTATGCCGTTTGTATTTTTCTACCTGGGTTGGGACATAAGTAATTACTAAAATTACGCATTTTACATTATGAAAGTTATCTAACAAGGAAACTATTCTAATGGGTTCCGTCAGATTTCAATCAAATTTGATTGTGTGATAGAGGTATAATCATAACGGCACAAGTTTATATTTAGAGGATAAAAATGAGTTTCCAAGTCGTTCGAAAAGTGTTTGTTTAAAAACGTTTCCTATATATGTATGTATTTAGTACGCTATTGGATAGATCTTCGAATTTAAGTATCATTGAAAAGACAAATCTGTATACATTTCTTAGGGACAAACGTGAAAAAAAACACAATAAGAACGGATAACTCCGTAGTTTATGAGTCCTCTTTTTAACTTTAAACGGGAGATTGGACCGCTAAAAAGGTAAACATGCTTATTTTTCTGCCTCCTCTATGATACATTAAAATTCCAATAAGATCGTAGGGAATCCAATGTGACAGATTCCTTGTAGGGTAAAAATAAAAATAAAACTGTTATCGTAATATGTACAGTAACATTTAGAAGTTGATTCACACCAGAAAAATGCTGAGGTCGGGTAAAAAAATTTATAAACCATAATGACCTAAATGAAGTAGCAAATTAATGTAAAATTTGCTGAATATTTAAGCAAAAGAAGAATTGTGAAAAATAAAATCCAATTTATTGTGTAAAACTTTAAACAAATCAGTTTATATTAAACATTAAAAACCTAAAGACAACGTTAACAAAACGGGTAACAATAGTTTCCGAATCGAAATCAGTTATTAAAATAAAAAGAAAACCATAAAAAAATATTTTTAAAAATGATAACCTTTGAAGGTTCAGTCACATTTTTGCGGTTTTTACTTACCGCGGCACCAAGTGGCGTTATTGTATTAATGTTATTAGAGGGTATAAAACAACATCGTCCCGATATCGTAGATATACATAATCGTGTGCGACCTATACATATAGGGGATTTACGGGATAGTTATGATTTTATTATTGTCGGTGGTGGATCAGCTGGTTGTGCTTTAGCCGCTCGTTTATCGGAAATACCAGAATGGTCGGTTTTACTTTTAGAGGCTGGTGGTGATGAACCGGTATTTATTGACATACCCCAACTGTATCCAGTTTTTCAACGCAGTCCTTGGGATTGGAAATATAAAACTGAACAATCCAGTCGTTATTGTTTGGCTATGCAAAATCAACAATGTGGTTGGCCCAGAGGAAAATTACTGGGTGGTTGTAGTTCAATTAATGCTATGATGTATTTACGCGGTAATCGTAAAGATTTTGATCACTGGGCTGAATTGGGCAATCCTGGTTGGAATTATGATAATGTTTTACATTATTTTCGTAAACTGGAAGATATACGTGTGGCTGGTTTCGAACAAGATCCCTATCATGGTCGTGGTGGACCTGTGACTGTGGAAAATTATCGTTTTCCGTCACCGTTATTGGATATATTTTTAATGGCAGCTAAGGAACAAAATTTGGTAAGTCTAAATAAATGTCAATGCTACACATATCTTCGGAATCAACTTTAACCCAAAGGTGCGGTCAGCCGAAATGTTTTTCTTGATCATCTCCGATTTAAATGAAATTCCTTGTAACTGTAGCACACTAAAGAGCTCAATGGTGCATTAATTTCGGAAGCTAGAAAATTTCGGTTTCTGAAATATGAATTGCTAAATGTACCAAGTTTGAAGAAAAAAGTTTATATATTAGCTCTGTTCCACGTACGTTACCGCGGGTGCCCGCGGGAACCCAATCTTACCAAAAAGCGTTTCTATTGTTAAAAATTGGGTAAATGAGAGTGTTGATGAGAGAATAATTTGTTTCTCATTTTACCAGAAGTTACCCGCACTTTTTTTCGCGTAAAATGGTAAAACTGTCAAATCACTTGATGTTTATAAATCAGCTGTTTTAAATTTGTAAAAATAATTAAAATATCGACAAAAGTTGTAAACATTAATTAATATCGTTAACAAATACTACGTTCTAACACTTTCTCTTTATTCCCTTCGATATTTTATTGTTAAAAATAGCTTTTGTTTATATGAATAACTTTGACGTTTATTTTTGGGCTTAAAATTTGGTTTTGTGCGTTCCCGGTATTGTGAGCAATTTTACCATTTTTTGAGATAATTATTTGTTTACTCTCATTTTACCAGACTTTACCCAGAATTACGTGGAACAAACCTATTATATTATATTTATTCCCGTCGTTCCAAGTTGGAGCATAGGGCCATAGGAAAAAAGTTTGATTTTACAATACTTTTTTTTTAATAAAAACTATTAAATCCAACTATTTCCGTTAAAAAAAAATTGCCTAAAAATTAAACTTGGGTACGGTGCCATTTTGAAATAAAAAAACTTAAAAAAATTATCCACCTTTTTCAAAAAAACCTTTTTATGTGGAAAGTTTCAATTTTCGATCAAACTTTCTACCAAACTTTGGTTGTAAAATTACCTCTCATTCCCGTGGTCTTCCTTAAACAAATTCGGGCTCATAATTATGTATTTTTTTTAAGCAAGGTTGGCAACCGATACCGTTATAATACCGTTATCCGTTTCAAAACCCTTTCAAATTGACAACCGATACCGATACCAATACCGAAATTCTTGATTTCAAAAAATACCGGTATTCAAAAACCTTTTCCCCTAATACCGGTATCGTACCGGTATGAAATCGGTTTTAAAAAATTTTTTTTAACTTTTTTAGCAAAAATACAAATTTTTTTAATATAAAATTGTTAAACAATTAAACTTTATTATCCATTGTTAATAGAAAATCGTGTTATAAATTCAAAGTGCGGTTATCAGTCTTTAGTTTGCATTGGCAACATTGTTTTTAATTTATTTAACTTCATAAATATTCTCTAACTTGTGACAAATTTAGTAAATATAATTTAATATATAAACTGGTTTCTTAAACCTTTAATTGAATTTACAGTTCCTTTTAGAGAATCCTTTTATTAATTTTATAAACTTATTTTTTTTATTTTATTATATGATCTCAATACAATTATAAAATATTTGTGGTGAATCAACTTGTGTTCCGAAAATCAAAAACAAAAAAAAAAACACTCTAATATAGGGCCTATATTCTGCAAAATAACCATTGGTACTTTTTTGTAAGAGAGCATAACTTAAATACCTTTATTCCCTTATTTTATTTAACGACGGTTATATATATATATATCATGTTATACATCACTGGAAAGCTTATAAAAAATAAATGTGGAAATAAGTATAACATTTTATATAAAAAAAGACGGAGTATTTAAAAAACTTTTTTAAACTTTTTGTATGGGAGCATATTTCAAATTTACGAAATTAAAAAAGAGTATATCACAGGATTAATATATCCATCAAAATATGTAGTTTGATGTACATATTTCCTATGTTTAGCACAGAAAGAGGCCTAAATTCTTTAAAAATGTACCAAAAAAGGTGTTTCGGGGAAAATTTTGGCAAACCTGATATAGTGCGAATATCGAAAAACGCAAAAATTGCTTTCCAACAATACCACACTTGCACATGGTTCCTTTGGTCGAAATATCTTAAAAAGCAAAAAAACCTAAAAAGGACCCATTTTTGAACCCATTTTTGGACCCTTAAAATTCCGAGGTGGCCGATAAGCTGAGACAGGTCGATCTTAGATTTTTTCTCAATCACATATCCAAATTTCATCAAAATCGGAGTGTTTAGGCTGAAGTACTTCCGTTGTTAGAAATTTTTAATAACTTAAATACTTATCCTTTATAAAAATTTAATAAAATTGAGTTCTTTTATAATTAAGAACTTTTTTTTTATATTTTTGTAAATTTTTTCAATAACACCGGTATATACCGGTATTAATGTTTCGGTATCGGTTATACCGATACCGAAATGATTAAAATACCGTTACCGATACCGATACCGAAACAAATAAAATATCGATACCAATACCGATACCTATACCGTTATTCGTTTCGGTTGCCAACCTTGTTTTTAAGTCATACTTTGTCGAATGTGTCCCATGGAGTGGAGCAGTAGGTAAAATAATTCTGAATACGGGATTCACACATATGTACGTGTTTAACTCGATTCTACCTGTTAGGCCTTAAACAGTGTTTAAGTGAGATGTTTTACAGCAATCAAACACTTAAAATTATTGTGTTGAAAATCTAAATACCGTGTTAAATGTGGTACATTTAAGTCAAAAGTTTGAACCAACCCAGTCAGAAATCGCCAGTGGTACAAAAAATCAAGCACTGGCATACCACTGGGTAACCATGGTATTAAAAATAAATGACTGGCAGAACACTCATTTGGGATGCTTTGCCAGCGTTTGCGAAAAGCGTTTTACCAGTATTTTTTTTACAAAAATTTCGGTGGTTTATAAAAAAAACCACTAGCAAAGAATTGGCTTAGAGTGATATGCCAAGGTTTGCAACCAGTGGTTATCCAGTGCTACCTAGCCAATGCTACCAGGCGTACAAAAATCAATTCACTCGAAAACCAATGATTTTATAAAAATGCTGACGCTTCGTTAAAAAATGTTTGTAGTCGGAAGGTTCCGAGTTCAAATCCGGTTGCAAGAAAAAAAATGTGCTAGCATTTTGGCACAGCCAGTAGTTGTCCAGCTATTATCACTCATTTATGTGTTTAGCCATTAAATATTATATGTCTCGTTAGCTCAGTGGGTAGAGCAATCGTCTGCCAGTCTGACGGCCTGGGTTCAAATCACGGCAGGGTCAAAAAAATACATATGAACTTTTTTTTAATTTTATTTTGGAAAATATATTTCCAGACCACCTATATATTGGTTTTGCCAGCGTTTTGCCAACGTTTAAAAATGTTGTTCCTCCAGTGCTTTTCCGGCGCTTTTTGAACAGCCGGTCCTTTTGTCTAATGATGTTATCATTTTGGGAATGGGAAAGCACTTTTTGCCAATACTTGTATCACCTGTTAAAGTGCTTTGCCACCGCTTTCCCGTTTGTATTTTTCTGACTGGGAATATATATTAAAGTTGTGGTGCGTTTTCGCTCAATTTCGCATTTTCCGAAAAACGAAAATCGCTACATTCTTTTAACCTATTTTGGAACATATCGCCTAAAGTAGGCAATGAAAAAAAAATGTAGAAGAACTTATTGTTTATTTTTCGATAGGAATATATGGTATATATTAGGGTATTCAAATTACTCGGGTTTGGCTTTGTTCGAGTAACCGAGTAATTCGATTTTGAGGTTTTGATCTTACGCGATTAATCATGAAAGATTTTAAAATTACTCTAGTAACTCGATCAATCGTGTTAGATTTAAAATTACGCGGATAACAATTTTATTTCATTATTTTTTCGTAAAAATTCCCCTTTTTTTTGTTGGTTTTATAGTTTATTAGTAACAAAACACCACAAATTATCAATTAAAATTAATCCATAATCAGAAGTTTAAAATAATGTTTAGATCATACATTGATGTCTGAAGTCTAATAGAGGTCTGTTAAATTCACGTTTAAAAATGATTTGCAGCGTAGTTTTCTAGAAAGCTCAAAAATTGGATAGCTTAATTTAAAACGATCCTAACTCGATTTTTTATTTCTTTATAGGAGAAGGAAAATCTTAATGAAATCTAAAAATTTTGAATGAAAATTTTTAATGATAACAAAAATTAATTCAAATAAATTTTAGATTCAAAGTTATTCAGATTTTATTAAGTTTTTTCCTACTCCTCTAAAAAAAATAAGAAACAGACTTATGTGCCTTTTTATAGCAAGCCGTGGATTTGGAAGTTTTATATTTCATTAAAAATATTGCACGAAAAGAGCTTATCGTCATATGAAATTCAAAAAGCTGTAAGCTACATTTAAAAAAAATTTACAGGAGAAGCAAACAACTTTTTAAAATTGCTTGCGTTTACACTTGGGGCTGTTTAGAATTTTGTTAATAAAATCGTCGTGTTAAGTCGTAGGAGTGTAAAATTTTGCAGGAATCGAATCGATAATTTGAAGAACTTAATTTAACTAATCGCGAATCAAATCATAAAACAATTAAATTCATTCAAAACTTAATGTAGGAGTGCATGGGTTCGATTCCTACAACCGACAGGTTGTTGAAAAAATTATCTTGTAGAGACAATCTGACAATAAGATATAAACAATAATACAATTTAATGGAAAATCACTGATGAAGCCTGTCCACAATAAAAAAAAAAGGCAGAAAATAGATCTAGTCTGATTTGCAAATTAATAATAGCCGTTTTTTCTAATCACTTGGATTTAATAAATCCAAAAAGTATTTCTAAAAGTGCTCAACAGATGGCGTTAGATTCTCCCTATTTTAAAAAGAATTTTCTGTCCGACACTTCTTTCACCCTAATTTTTAATACCAAATTCGATGATGAAGGATTTTACTTTAACTTTTAATTTTTAATTAAATTTTATATAAAACAGCGATAAACAGTCTGCCTTTTCAGTTTTATCACTTCAATTTATATTTTTACGCAATTGAAAAATTCCATTGCAATATTTAATATTCACTAATTGGATTTAATTAAATTACTTACTGTAGAGTGAAAAATTGCCATTCCTATTTCAGCTATTTCTCCATATCCAAGATTAAAAATATGCATGTGGTGAGGTGTAGTTTTTTTTTCTAAACATATTTCATAAAAAAATTTAATAAAAACCTTTTATTTGTTAGTTTTTCAATTTTTTTGTTTCTCTTTTAATTTTTATTCGTATTTTTTTCTGACGTTAAATTAATAGGCTGTTTCATATATTTGTGCTTTTATTATGGATTTATTAAATCCAGCTTTTTTTTTTGGATTTATTAAATCCACTTTTTGTATGAAAAATTCTAAATCCAGGTGATTAAAAAACACGCTAAATGTGTTTATAACTTCGGAAAAATGTTTATTCTTCTTCTTAGCCCTTTGGGCTCGGTTATGCAATTGAAGAATAAATAAAAAAAAACCTACTAAATTAATCAATATAAATTTATATAAATCATCATATTTCACTTTATTCAATTTCAAATAGTTGATTTAAAGTTGTTATGATTCAGAAAATAAAACAAATTTATGCGAGTTAAAATTCTTTTTCAAGGTCCGTTAAAATATACTATTTTAAAATTAAACACAAAACAACAATATTGTTGTTGCTTTATGTGTAATTTTCCAATTTCTTGGGAGGTTGAATTGAATTTATAGAGATTGCTAAAAAATATATAGGGTCATATGTTAATCACTTTTTAAATTTATAAGTAGCTTAGAAAACTAATTTTTCATACAAAATTCATTTTATATATACAATTTGTTTTATAATTTTATAAGGTTTTCATATTATTATTCATAAGCATTATAATTTAAATTCAAATGTATCAAACTGTAATGGAAATATTTCTTTAAATTCTTTAAAAAAATAAAAAAAAGTAGTCAGCAAATTAAAAAAAATTTATAAAGACTGTTTCGATTCACTCGAGTTACTCGATTAATCGGACAAAATTACTCGAGTTATTCGTTACTTGAAATTACTCGAACAAGTTTTGAAAGAAATTCAGCGATTAATCGAGTAACGGTTAACCGATTGAATACCCTAGTATATATTTCATTGGTAAGAGCGTTAATGTTATCAATTAGTGTGAATGACAAGTTTGAAAAAAATTAACAAAAAAAGAAAGTTGAGTAAAATGAATTAAATTTAAGTAAAACCCAGTTAGAATGTGCTTTTTTCTAAATGAAGTATTAGACAAAGCAAAAATTATCATAGAAAAACAGCCCTGAAGTTATCCCTTAACTAAAAAGTCAACAATTTTTTTCCGTATAGGGCAATGTAATGACCAGGCTCTTAAGATTAAAAAATATGCTCTTAAAACTACATTTTTCTTTAAAAAAAAATACTTATTTTAGAACTATTTTATTTATATTTATTAGACCGACTCACGAAAAAAAAGTGCCCCCCTCAAAATAACCTTGGTTTGTTTTATGATGATTTCCAAAATATTTCGGGTCTAAGAATGAGATCTCACGAGCTGGACCATTTTTAAAAAAGGTATTTTATTTTTAGTTTTTGTAAGAATATTCTATAAAAAAAACAAATTTTTGACTCTTTTGGTCGGAGAAGTATGTGATTGAAATGTCAAACTTACATATCATAATCTATAGTCGATTTAAGTGAACACGTGTTTCAGATTTTTTTGAAATCCGCGATTGTTCGCGTTTTATCAGAAATTCAATATGGTGGAAACAATATGTTTTAAATAGGGCAATATGGATACCAAAACTTTTCTTTTAAGTAAAGCATCACTGAGTGGATATAGTTTAGAATTTTGCATATTTAACACATTAATTTTTAATAAAATTTGGAGTTATACCAATTCCATAAAAAAAATTTATGAAATTTTTTGTAGGTTTATTATTAAATTAAATATTTTATTAAAATACGCGTGTCCCTAATTTTTTTAAGAAAAATCTAACTATAGGGCTGTGCCCCCCCCCCCCCCCCCCCCGATAATTTTTTTTAAATTCGCTTTTTATTTAAAGTACAGTTTTTATATAGTAAAAGCCTTCACCCAGTCACCACAAATAAATAATTCTGCACAATAATGGGTTTAAAATAAATAAATAAATATTTGATCACTTTTTCTCATGAAAGTGGATTGTTAGTAATGAATCCATAATAAATTGCAATATACGTGTGTATGTTAAGATAATTTGGTAAAGTGCGAACTTAGGTAGATAGACCCGTAAGTAGTTTTGTTCATTTGTGTTTTGAATGAAAATAAATAACGTAAAGCAGGGTTGTTAGCGTGCCTTAAAGTTTTTTTTTTTAATTCCAGTTTATGTAAAGGTAGACCTGGCAATTCAAGTAAATTCACAAATTCAGTTGGAAAATTTACTGCGTCGGTTTCTTCCACCGGTGCTTCGTTACATGAAGTTTAAATATCGGAATATATAAGTTCCATTCCTTTTCTAAGGTTTTTACTCTTTTAGAAAATTTGTTTAACTTTTTTGAGAGTATGTTTCAATGCTACATAAGTTTCATATTCCGTGGATAGTGTTTGAACAGGTAATTCCCTCTTCCAATCCATTTGCATTGTCTATAATTTCAATTCCACTCGTTCGTCCATTTCATTCCACTTGTGTAGTGTTTCAATTCCACTCGTTTCCTATTTAGTTTCTTAATTTTAGTGTTTCATATACACTTGTTCTTTAAGTTTTAGGTTTCCAGCTAAAGACGCAGACGTTAAGGGGGGGGGCAATTTTCCCTTTTTGAACCACCATTTTTACCACGTTCCTGTCCAAAGTCCTAGAAATGCCTTGTCGATAAGTTAGCTCATACTCCAAGGAAAACATATTATATATTACAGGTTTCTAGCCGAAGGGTTCGGTTAGGCCATCAAGGGGGAGAATTATTCCGTTTTTACCCCTCCCGGTAGGAATTTCCAAAAATTCCGTCTTAGAGGACGTCTGCGTTGGAGGAGAAACCTACTACATACATAATTTTAGGTCTCTATATCCAGCAGTTTGGCCAGGCTATCAAGGAGGAAGTTTTTTCCCTTTTTACCCCTCCCGGTATGAATTTCCAAAAATACCGTCTTAGGGGACGTCTACGTTGGAGAAGGAACCCAAATACCGAATTTAAGCTCCCTAGATCCAGCAGTTTGGCCAGGCCGTTAAGGGGGAGACTTTTCCTGTTTTTGACCCTACCTGTGGAAATTTCCAAAAATCTCATCTTAGCGGATGTCTGCAATAGAGGAGGAACTTTAATACCAAATTTCAACTTCCTACCTCCAGCGGTTTGGGCAGGCTTCATTAATCCTCATTTTTGCAATGTCCCTGTCCAAAAAGCACCTTCCCGGTAAGTGAGCCCATACTCCAAGTAACATATGTTTTACATTTCAGGTTTCTAGCCAACTTTTACTATTTGTGCCCCTCTCGGTAGGAATTTCCGAAAATCCATCGACAGGGAATTTCAGCTTCCTAGTTCCAGCAGTTTGAGCAGGCTGTCAAGGGGGACACTTTTTCTTTTTTTGTCCCTCCCGGTTGGAATTAGGCTGGAAGAGGAACCTAAGTACCGAATTTCAGCTTCCTAGTTCCAGCAGTTTGGACAGGTCGTTAAGGGGCGACTTTCCCTTTTTGAGCCCCCATTTTATAACGACCCTGTCCAAAATTCAAAAAAGTATCTTTCTAATAAGTTAGCCCTTACTCCAGGGAGCCACATTTTACGTTTCAGGTTTCTAGCCGAAGGGGTTTTTACAGGCCCCCAAGGTGAGGCTTTTCTTCTTTTTGCCCCTCCCTTTAGGAATTTACAAAAATTCCATCTTCGCGGCTATCTGCGATGGATGAGGAACATTCATACAAAATTTCAACTGCATTGCCTAAGCGGTTTGGGCAGGCCGTTAGTGGGGACATTTTTCCCTTTCAACCACCATTTTTACTATGTTCCTGTTCCAAAATAGAAAAATTACGTTACCGGGGAGTTAGTCCTACTCCAAGGAGACTTTTCCCCTTATTTCCCCTCCCGATAGGAATTTCAAAAATTCCGCCTAAGCGGACGCCTACACAGAAGGAAGAACTCACATTCCGAATTTGCTTTTGGGATATCCTATAGGGAATTAGTCGATGTCTACTACAGTGGAGGAACCTTTATACCAAATTTCAACTTCTTACCTTCAGGGGTTTGGGCAGGCACTTTTCCAATTTGTGAGACTGTTTATTGGGAGACTTTTCCCCTTTTTGCCCGTTCCGGTAGGAATTTCCAAAAATCCCGTCCTAGCGCACGTCTATGCCGAATATCAAGAAACCTTGTTTTAGTGGAGATATCCGTGGGGGGAGGAAAAAAAGTAGTTTTTTTGAAATTATACATATATTATTTTAAATGGTACTTTTTGGAAAAACGAAATTTTTTGGAAAAAGATACTTTGTTTTTACAAAGTACTTTATTTGTACTTTTTTTAGAAAAGGTATTTTTTTTTAAAAAGGTATTTTTTTTGGAAAAATGTATTTTTTTTGGAAAAATTTATGTTTTTTGGAAAAAGGTACTTTTTTTGGAAAAGGTACTTCTTTTGGAAAAAGAACATTTTTTTAGAAAAAGGTACTTTTTTTGGGAAAAGGTACTTTTTTTTTGGAAAAGGTACTTTTTTCGAAAAAGGTATTTTTTACTGGAAAAATGTATGTTTTTTGGGAAAAGGAACATTTTTTTAGAAAAAGGTACTTTTTTTGGGAAAAGGTACTTTTTTTTGGAAAAGGTACTTTTTTTGAAAAAGGTACTTTTTTTGAAAAAGGTATTTTTTTGGAAAAATGTATGTTTTTTGGGAAAAGTTACTTTTTTCGGAAAAGGTACTTTTTTTTTGGAAAAGGTACATTTTTTTAGAAAAAAGTAAATTTTTTGGAAAAAGGTACTTTTTTTGAAAAAGGTACTTTTTTTGGAAAACGTACTGATTTTGGAAAAAGGTACTTTTTTTGGAAAAAGGTACTTTTTTCGGGAAAAGGTACTTTTTTTTGGAAATAGGTACTTTTTTTGGAAAAAGGTACTTTTTTTGTAAAAAGGTACTTTTTTTTGGAAAAAGGTACTTTTTTTGGAAAAAGGTACTTTTTTTGGAAATGGCTTTTTTTTGGAAAAAGGTACTTTTTTTTTGGAAAAAGGTACTTTTTTTGGAAAAAGGTACTTTTTTTGGAAAAAGGTACTTTTTTGGGAAAAAGGTACTTTTTTTGGGAAAATGTACTTTTTTTGGGAAAAGGTACTTTTTTGGAAAAAGGCACTTTTTTTGTCCCCTTTTTGCCCCTCCCGATAAGAATTTCCAAAAATGCCGTCTCAACGGACGTCTACACCGGTCGAGGAACATACATACCAAATTTCAACTTCATAGCTCCAGCAGTTTGAGCAGGACGTCAAGGGGGAGACTTTATCCGCTTTTTGCCCGTCCCTGTAAAAATTTCCAAAACTCCCGTCTTGGTGGATGTCTACGATAGTGGAGGAACCTTTATACCAAATTTCAACTTCCTACCTCCAGCGGTTTGGGCAGGCCGTCAAGGGGGGCCTTTTTCCCCTTTTTAACCCCCATTTTTACAACGTCCCTGTCCAAAATTCCAGAAAGTACTTTCCAGAGAAGTTAGCCCATACTCCAAGGAACACATATCTTAAATTTCAGCTTTCTAGCCAAAGGGGTTTTGGCAGGCCGCCAAGGGGGAGACTTTTCCCCTTTTTGCCCGTTCCGGTAGGAATTTGCAAAAATCCCGTCTTAGCGGACGTCTACGCCGAAAGAGGAACCTACATACCAAATTTCAACTTCCTAGCTTCAGCGGTTTGGGCTGGGCGATGTTGAGTCAGTCAGTCAGTCAGTCATTCAGTCAGTCAGTCAGTCAAGTTATTCTTTTATATATAGAGATTGTCTACTAATATGGAAGTCTGGACATTTTTATATTTTATAAAGTTTGCTATATAGTGTTCGAAAGAATCACAAAAACACAATTTTTAGACTTAAATTTTCAGCAAATAAATTAACTAAGGTACAATTTCTCTACAATTTTTTTGAGTTTTTATTTATATTAGCAAGGATATTTTTTCATTTTCAATCGACTAAATGTTAGCAAAACTTTTGCTAAGATTACTATTTTCTTGGTAAAAATGTGCTCGCTGATTTTAAACAAACTACAATACTTTTGCTGAAATTACTAACTTTTTTGAAAGCATGCTTCTGACAAGCAACATTTTTTGCTGATTTTACTGACTTTTTTTGAGTATACACAATTATTTAATTGCAATATACTCGTAAAAATTGCTTAGATAAGTTAGAAAAGAAAATACTTAGGTAACCTTTCATATTTCAAAATGCGTTAGAATGCAATAAGACAAAAGCTTAGGCTACCTGACAAAATCAGACAATTGATAAATCTACACTCAAAATAATAAGTCTGTTGGCTGAACAGAAAAAAAATTTGTTACTTTAACAAAATTTATTCCTGTTTTTTGGCTTAAAATAAAATTTGTTGATTTTAACAAATTCTTTTATTAAATTTAACAAATCTAAATTTAAGTAAAAAATTTTTAAAACTACAGTTTTATCTGTAATCATGCGCGGTTCCAGCAATTAATATAAGGGGGAAAATCATACGCCTCAGTGTCAAATTCAATTTATTTGTCTACGATGGCGTATGATTTTTCCCCTTATATTAATTGCTGGAACCGCGCATGTCTGTAATTATACTGAGACGTAGAATTTATTCAAATTTAGTGTCTCGGGACCCCAGCGGGCCTAGTCCATATTATGTGAGGGCATATAAGGGCACTCCGAAGGAGCAAATATTTTGTCCGTTTTGCTCTATTTCGGTTAGTTTTCGAGATATGGGCCTATTTATGAAGTGGAACATTTTTACTAAAAATTACCGAGAATCCTAGGACCCGCCAAGGTCCATTTTTGGATAGAGATAACCCCTTTCGCTGGGGTATTATATGGTTAGGGGTAGTCGAAATTTTTTTTACTCTATTTCTTAGTTTTCGAGATATAAAAATCGAGAGGGAAAGAAATAGCGCCATCTTTAAAACTTCGGATACATTGGTGGCTTCATCTACCGGGTAATAACAATAACATGAAAATATTATATTTTGACAATAAATTTTGTAAAATTTAACGAATGGGTTCTTAAAAATTAATTTTAAATCATTTTGAAAATTAACACTCAAAATTAGTTAAAGTATTGAGAATTTTTAGTATTGTGTTAAATAAAGATAACTAAAATCTTTGCTGAAATCACTGTTTCAACTAAAAATTTGTTAAAAATTAGTCAAATCGATTTGAAACCGGTCTGAGAGATTTTTCTACTGACGTATTATTTAGTGTACCAAATATGAAAGAAAAAAAATTTTTTTTAGTTGTATTTAGCGAAGTATTTCGATAATTATTTTTGCCTGTGCCTTAACCCTTTGAGGACCATACATCTTCTGCCGAAGCGATTTTAAAGTTTTTACTAATTTCATGATCTCTGACCTAATAATAGTTATGGGATAAAAATTCCTCTGTTGAACCCCCTGACGACCCCGCCGTTCCGGACGAAGCGAATTTTATTACTATTTTATTTTCGTGATCTGCTACTAAATTATAGATATTTCACAAAAAATTAGCCTCATAGGCAGACCCCTTGCTTGCCCTTCATTTCGCTTTTCAAAGTTTGTGCTTTTTACCTCTCAAATGAAGAATTATATGTTAACCAAATTCGAGGGCTCGCAAGGGGAAAGTGGAACCACTTTTGTTGCCTCAATGATAAGTGCGAAAAACCCTTTGGCAAGCATACTTGCCTGTGATCGTCAAAGGGTTAAAACAAGCATTCCAAATGTGCAAAATGCTCGGACTTCTGAATTCGGTTTTGCAATCCCTATAAATATATTATAAAACATAAATATAGCATATTTGCAGAAAGAAGAAAAAAGACATTTGTATTGAAAAATTTAACAGACATGACCAAGCTGTCTGTTGATGCCCGGTCATGGCGTACACAAAAAGTTTTGCATATTTTAGCGGAGTTACATTTTTATATATTTTTTTACATGCAAAATGCAACTCTGAAAATATTAAGTAGTAGTTTTAAGTATCGAGGACCCAAAAAAAAGACAAATACTCGATACCCACTACTAGCACAAATCCTGATCATTAATTGCAGTGTCTTTTCTATCAGATTTTTTTTTTGCTAAATACTAATAAAATAAAAACAGCAAAACTAAAACTGTTAAGTTTACAGAATTTATGTTATATTTGAGTTAAATTTTAGTTAATTGAAAATGACAACTTATACCGTAGAATCTGCAGAAAATTTTGCAGATTCCTATTTGCACTCAACTAAATTGAACTTAAAAATAATAAAACATTCTGCAGATATGATTTATTTATTTTTGCTATTTTTAGTCTACTAATATTTAGCAAAATTTTCTACAGATTCTACGGTATAATTTGCAATTTTCAATTAACTAGAACTTAACTCAAATATAACTAAAATTCTGTAAATTTAACAGTTTTATTTTTGCTGTTTTCATTTTACTAGTGTTCAAGCACCGTAAGTTGTTTGAGTTTCACGTGAAGAAACTGTTATACTCCATATAAAAAAAATAATTTTTCACGACAATGAGTTTCACGTGAAAATTGTGTAGAGTTTGTTTTTACTCAAATTTGATCTACAAGACTATTATTTTTCTTGTGAAAAAGTGACATTTTGTGTTTATTGTGATTGTGTCTTTGTTATAAAATTAAAAAATTGTCCATTTTTATAAATTAAATTCAAGTGAAATTTTTCGACGTGAAAAACAACTTACGATGCTTTAGCAACGAAATCTGCTATAAAAGACACTGCAATTATTGATCTGGATTAGTGCTGGTAAAAATATGAGTAGTGGGTATCAGGTATTTGTAATTTTTTATGTACTCGATATTTAAAACTACTACTCAGTATTCTCAGAGTTGCATTTTGCCCGCAAAAAATATATAAAAATGTGACTACGCTAAAATATTTACCAGAAAAATGTGATTCCGCTAAAATATTTACCACAAAACTACAACTCTGCTGAAAGAAAAAAATCAGAAGTCAATTATTTAAAAGTATGTGTTAAAAACCTGTGAAAAACATAACAAACAGTTGAAAAATATATAAGCAAATTTAGATAAGGAATCAACGTTTATATTTTCAAAAAATTTTATTAAAAAATTTCATTAAAAATTTCAGTTAAAAATATCGAGTATCCAAATTAAAAATATCGAGTAATATCCAATTTTGAAAAGTAACCGAATTTACCAGCACTAATCTGGATCAGACCTGAGGGATTCCAATAACAGTTACGTGTAATTTGTAACTGAAATTTTCAAATACCAGAAACGGTAAATGAAATTAAAAAAATCAATTACATTTACATGGAATTGCAATTATAAATTTTCGCTGAACGAAAAAAAAAATGTTAATAGAAGCAAAAAATCTCTAGATTAAGAAAAAAAAAAGAAAAATCTTTACAATACCAGAAATTAGAAAAGTGAAATAATTTATGAAATAATGGAAATTTAAAATCTTTTTACAATAAAACTTAAACATTAATTAAGCAGATTTGAGATTAAGAAGAAGAATAAATATTTTTTCAAAGTCAAAAACACATTATTAATTTGCAAATCAGACTATATCTAGTTTCTGGACAGTAGACCGTACCTCAAAAAAAAAAGTTCGCCATACACCCTCCAATATGAAGTATTTTAGGGTGTACGTTGGTTTGAAAATTTTTTTTTTATTTTTTGTTATAGCTTTGGCATTTAAAATCGGATTTTAAAGCGTGATATATCAATTTTTTTGCCTCGAGGAGACCAATGTTTTGCTATATAGTAAAAATCCAATTAAAAAAAATTAAAAAGGCGACCCCTACGTTCGGCAACCAATATATAAAAAAAAATTCTACTGGGTTTAGCGAAATACATCAATAGCAAAAGTTTAATGCTTTTTTGCGAGCTTTAATTTTCTGACATTAGGGTTGTACATTAGGGTTGTAGCAACTGAGATCTGGTGGGTAACTACTAGAACGGGATACTTGAGGTGAAAATGCCCTTAGAGAAAAACACTGGTATCCTCGAGGGAAAAACATCGATGTATCATACTTTAAGATCCGACTGTAAATGCCACAGATATAACGAAAAATGTAAAATGGCGACCCCTACGTTCGGCAAAAAAAAATTTTTTTGAAACCTCCTTGCAGAAATAGTTCATATTGGAGGGTGTACGGCGCACTTTTTTTTTTTGCCTGTAAGGTGGTAAGCTCTAATGGACAGGCTTCATCAGTGATTTTCCACTAAATTGTGCTATTGTTTATATTTTATTGTCAGATTGTCTCTATATGATTTTATATTATATATTAATTTATATTAATTTTTGCCTATTTTTATTTTCTATTTTTGGTATTTTCATTAGAGATGTGCGATTAATCGATTATTCAAATTTCTGATTAATCAAAATCCTAATTAATCAGTTAATCGATTAATCGATTAATAAACACTTGTGAATAATAAAAAACATAATTAATCGATCAATCAGCAATTTTGATTATTCAAAATAATGATTAGTTAATTAATCATTAAAAAATAAAACTGTTAAATTTAAAAAATTTTAGTTATTTTTAAGTTAATTTCAGTTAATTGAAAATGACAGATTATACTATAAAATCTGCACAAAATTATGTAAATATTAGTAGACAGACTAAAATAGTAAAAACACACGGTTATATATACAAAATCTTTGTTACATTTAATTAAATAAAGTGTCTGTCCTGCTAAAATCAACAGAAATATTTTCTAAAAAAAATAGTAAACTGCTGATTTCAGAAGATTAGATTTTTATTTAGTTAGCTTTATAAAAGAAAAATAATTTCCCAGCCAGCAAAATGTGGATACTTTTTTGAGGGTTCTTATTCGATGAGTCAAAACTTATTCAAATAAAACACATTTTCTTGAAATTTTCAAATTTTTTGTCAAAAATTACTCATATTTTGGACGAAAATATGAGCCTTCTAAAATGAATCATAAAAGACACAAAAATTTGAGTCAAATTATTAAATCCAAAAGTTGGTTCAGAAATGACTCAGAAATGTAAACAAATTTAAATATTTTGAATCCCAGCAAACAAAGATGATCATTAATGACTCAGAATTGAGCTCCAAAAACATAAATATTTGTCCACTTTTTCCTATGAAAGTGGTCCGTCCATAAGAGCCCCCTGTGTACTCAGAAATTACTCAGAAAAAAGAACGTATAAAATCGAAATTTTCTTTATAAATTTAAATAAATTTGGAATCTTCTTTGAGTCCGAAAAATGAACCCTCGTTTTGAGATAGCTTTTTAGATTGTAGAGACAACTTTTTGGATTGTTTTCTGAGGGTTCATATTTTCTACCAAAAAAAGAGTGTTTTCAAAAAAACAATAATTTCTATGAGCCATTTAAAAATCTTATTTATGAGCGCTCCGGAATTGCTGGCTGGGTTTATAAAAGAAAAATAACTTCCCAGCCAGCAAAATGTGGATACTTTTTTGAGGGTTCTTATTCTATGAATCAAAACTTATTCAAGTAAAATACATTTTCTTGAAATTTTCAAATTTTGGACGAAAATATGAGCTTTCTAAAATGAATCATAAAAGACACAAAAATTTGAGTCAAATTATTAAATCCAAAAGATGGTTCAGAAATGACTCAGAAATGTAAACAAATTTAAATATTTTGAATCCCAGCAAACAAAGATGATCATTAATGACTCAGAATTGAGCTCCAAAAACATAAATATTTGTCAACTTTTTCCTATGAAAGTGGTTCGTCTAAAAGAACCCCCTGTGTACTCAGAAATGACTCAGAAAAAAGAACGCATAAAATCGAAATTTTCTTCATAAATTTAAATAAATTTGGAAAAATGAACCCTCGTTTTGAGACAGCTTTTTAGATTGAAGAGACAACTTTTTGGATTGTTTTCTGAGGGTTCATATTTTCTACCAAAAAAAGAGTGTTTTCAAAAAAACAATAATTTCTATGAGCCATTTAAAAATCTTATTTATGAGCGCTCCGGAATTGCTGGCTGGGATATTTTGTGAACAATTCCAAAACGACTCAAAAAAAGGATTAATTTTTGGCCCTTTGAATTTTTTTAAATCCTTTTTATGGGTCATTTTTGAATCAAAAAAGAAGGCTCTTTTGGATGAACCACTTTCATAAAAAAATTTGAATTTTTAATAATATTTTTTGAGCTTTTTTTTGATTCATTTTTGGGCTTATTTGCTGGCTGGGTTGGCAAAATTTTTTATTTTTTTGTGAATTTTTATTCTACTAATTATTTAGCAAAATTTTTTGCTGATTTTAGCAGACTAAGTTGTTGCTTTTTATTAACTAAAAGTTAACTCAAAAATAACTACAATTATGTACATTTAAAAGTTTAATATTTGCTGTTAGTATCTAACTAATATTTATCAAAAATAATCCGCTAATTTCGGCAGTTTTTTCTGCAAGGTCATTTTTAACTAATTTTTAGCAGTTTTCAGTTTTATTAATGTACTAGAGTTCAAGAAAACATAAATCTATTGTTAACCCTCGAAGTGTATGACAATTAGGGGGACTTTCACTGAAATCGGAGTTGGTGAATACGAAAATATCAGTTTTTTTTTTTGGAAAAGTTATTAAATAAATATTTGATTTCTTTCAGCTAAATCCCTATAAAGATTTTAATGGTCGCTCTCAAACTGGTTTTGCAGCCCCACATGCAACTCTGAGAAATGGTTTGCGTTGTAGTACTAATAAGGCCTATATAAGACCCATTTGGCGAAGGCCTAATTTGGATATATTATTAAAAGCATTTGTGGAGGAAATCATTATAGATCCCAATACCAAAAAGGCTGAGGGTGTAATCTTTGAATGGTTGGGTATTAAACATGAAGTTCAAGCCAAACGTGAGGTTATTTTATCAGCTGGTTCTATAGCTAGTCCTCAACTGCTAATGGTGTCTGGAGTGGGACCTAAAAATCAATTGGAAGATAACGATATAGATGTTATACAAGATTTACCCGGTGTAGGTGGCAATCTTCAAGATCATATATCGACTACCGGAGCTTTATATGAAATACATAATTCTGTTACGGGTCATCGTCTTTCGTTTATAGTTCCCGAAATGCTAAATGCCAAATCGGTAGATTCTTTTCTTCATCGGGCCGATGGCTTTTTCTATGCTGTACCTGTATCGGAAGTAATGGGGTTTTGGAGTAGTAAATATCAAGATCCTCGTCTTGATTGGCCAGATGTACAATTTTTTCTTGGCAGCTACGGTTATGGTACTGATGGTGGTCTAATTGGTAGACGTGGTGCAGCGGTTTCATTTTCAAATTTTGCTGAAACTTTTGAACCAGTTATATATAAAGATAGTTTCATAATGACCCCATTAGTAATGAGACCAAAAAGCCGTGGGTTTTTAGAGATAAAATCGAAAAATAATAAAATTTATCCCAAAATACATCCCAACTATTATGATAATCCTTTAGATATGGCCATAATGGTAAGAGATATTTTTTTTTTAAATGTTTACAAAAATCAAATTAATCTTTATGCTGCTTTTCAGGTCGATGCTTTAAAATTTGCCCACAAATTTACCCAAACTCCCATTTTACGTCGCCTTAATGCAACGCTCAATATTTACGTCTGGCGTAATTGTCCCGATGTAGAATATTTAAGTGATGCTTTTTGGGAATGTTTAGCACGTTATTATTCTCAAACTATCTATCATCCAGTGGGTACTTGCAAAATGGGTCCTAAGACCGATCGTGATGCTGTAGTAGATCCTCGTTTAAGGGTTTATGGCATTAAGGGCCTGAGGGTAATAGATGCTAGTATTATGCCCACTATTACTACGGGTAATACTAATGCTCCCACCATAATGATTGCTGAAAAGGCGGCTGATATAATCAAAGAAGATTGGTTACATTATAGACACTAAAGGATAGAAATAAAGTTTAAATTAATTTAGATAGAGTGACTAGTTAAATGTTTTAATCATATCCATACACCCAATCTAAACTGTATTAATGTAAGTCGAAAAATCTTGTTTTTCAGAAAACGCATTCAAAGTTTATGGATGATATTTTAGCAAAGATATTAGCTAGAATTTGGATATTTTCACTTTTTACATTAAAATTTCAATAGAGTTTTGTTTGTGTATTTAAATTTTACAAATTGTAAGTGGATCATAGTTAAACATGTTTTGCACACTACTGCCATCAGAAAACGTTCACAAATTGGGCCTAACAAGAAAAGGCACGCAACTCTTCACAAATTAAATTAAAAATTCCTTAAATTTGATTAGAAATATAGTTTTAATGAAACTTTTTCTTTTCTTTTTCTTTTCTCAAATGCCATAACCATTAGGCGTACTTATCTTAAATACAAAATGGTCAATTAAGAGTCTTAAATGCATGATCATTAATTTATAGTGCAATTGATACCAACAAGAATGTTGATGTTGAAATTTTAGACAATTTACAGTTAAAATGACCAAAAACTAAATTAAACATTAAATTAAAAACAAAGTTAAGGCCAAATGTAAAAAAGTTTTTAAAAACCAATACGATATAAAAATTTATTCGCACAAGGTGTTTAATGGAATGTGGTTGAAAAATATAAAATAATTATTCTAACTTAATGCAGCAATTAATCGGATGCTTTCTAATTAATTAAATTTAGTAAGCGAATACAATTAACTTTTATAGGGTTTAACCAAAGAGCATAGAATCCCAACAGTATGCATGCATCTCTCTCTACCTCTGTTAACTGGCTCTGTTCGACATTTGTAGAATTTTTATTAGAAGCTGATAGGTTAAGTTTTAATAAATATTAAAAACTGTTTCAGTAAACATACATTAGAGCGACTCACCTTATATGGACAGAAAAGAAGTAAAAAAGTGCCCCCTCAAAATAAACCTTATGATAACTTCCAAAATATTTCGGGTCTAGCAATGAGATCTCACGAGCTGGACCATTTTTAATAAAGGTATTTTTTTTTTAATTTTTGTAAGAATTTTGCATTTTAGCTGAAGACAATACACTCAATTTGGATATCATATGAAGGGTTTTTTGGCGCGTCCAGTGGTATATATAACATGTTCAAGCATATCCAGACATGTCCTATTTTCAAGGATATTCTATAAAAATACAAATATTTGACTCTTTGTACATATCGTAATCTATAGTCGATTTAAATGAACACGTGTTTCAGATTTTTTTTTAAATTCGCGATTATTCGCGTTTTATCAGAAATTCAATGTGGTGGAAATAATAAATTCTAAATAGGGCAATATGGATCACAAAACTTTTCTTTTGACAAGTAAATCATCGCTGAGTGGATATATTTTAGAATTTTAAAAATTTAATACATTTTGCACGGTGCTCTGGACCAAATTTCTGATAAATTTTTAAAGTCACCCCAATTCAATAAAAAAGATTCTATGAAATTTTTTGCAGGTTTATTAATAAATAAAATATTTTATTGAAATACACAGGAAGAATTTACAAAATTCTAATTAAATTTTTAAACACCTTTCCCATACCAAATTTGTAAATACAAAAAAAAACTTTTTAAAAAGGCACCAACAAAGAAAATTGTAAATCCAAAAAAAATTTTCTTTTGTTTTTTGTTACTTTGAATTTTTATTTTTAAACAATTTTTATATGAAAGATTTCAAACAATTTATAATAGAAATAAAATTCAATTTAAAAGAAAATGTGATTACTTCTACAAATTCCCATTGTTGGTGCCTACTGTTTTTTCTGTGTACGTGTACGCGTGTCTGTAATTTTTTTAAGAAAAATCTAAAAATAGGCTGACCCTAAATAAAATTTTATAATAATTTTTTTTTCACGAAAAAAGATATTCCGCCAAATAAATCGCATGTTGGGTTCTTTTCCGTTAATTTACATTTTTATCCTTGCATCTACTAGCAACTGAATTTAAATTATTTATATATTTAAATTATTATTATAAAAAAAATGTTTGGCCAAAAAAGCGCGTGCTCGATTTTTTTCTGTTAAGTTGCATTTTTATCTTACATCAACTAGATATTGAATTTAAATGCAGATTGCAGTAACCGAAAAATTTTAACATAATTTGGTCCAGAGCAATGTGCAAAATGTATGAAATTTGCAAAATTCCAAACTACAGTTGTGGACACGTCTTTAAGTCAATTCAAGTTTTTTTCTAATTTTATTGTTGTTGCCTTTATTTTTAAAGATCAAAATAGTGGCTAAATTCGCCATGAAAGGCAAGGAGATGCTTCAGAAAATTGTACAGAATTTTAACGTAATATTTGTTTTTTCATATTGTCACTTGTTTTAAGTGGGCGTGGCTTTTAACGAAAAATTAGCGATATTAACCTTTTATCAAATTACATAGTAAAATTTAGGCAGTACTGATCGGTTCTGTACAAACTGTATATTTTTAAAAATCCTATAAAATTGCCTTAAGTCCTGCATTATCTTTATCTACAAATAGTCGCCAGACTTAAAAGTGTAGCACTTTAAACATGACCAAATTTTTATTTAATTTTAGCGTTTTTTAATAAAGTTAACAGCACTGAAATTTTAAAGTGAATAGTTTTATGCTTTTCTTACCACAGTATAACAAATCATTCAAGATTTTTTCTACGTTATAGTAAAAAGCATTTCATGTTAAAATTTCAGTGTTGTTAACTTTCTTTTAAAATCGCTAAAAACAAATAAAAATTTGGTCATGTTTAAAGTTCTGCACTTTTAAGTTTGGCGACTATTTGTAGATAAAAATAATGCAGGACTTCAGGAAATTTTATAGAATTTCCAAAAATATAGAGTTTGTACTGAACCGATCAGTACTGCCTACATTTTACTATGTAATTTGATAAAAGGTTGATATCGCTAATTTTTCGTTAAAAGCCAAGCCCACTTAAAACAAGTGACAAAATGAAAAAACAAACATTACGTTAAAATTCTGTACAATTTTCTGAACCACCTCCTTGCCTTTCGTGGGGAATTTAGCCACTATTTTGATCTTTAAAAATAAAGGCAACAACAATAAAATTAGAAAAATATTTGAATTGACATAAAGACTGTATATCCAATCAGCGATGATTTACTTGTCAAAAGAAAAGTTTTGGTATCCAATACTTGCCGGCAAGCCCACGGTGTGTAAATATTCAACTGAACTCGCGTTGTTGGTATTCGTAAAGTATTTTTTCTCTCAACACTAAAGATAAAATTTTCCTTGACACTTCCACCCTCCTAACAATGTATGACAAGATTTTAGACGTAATCAATATCAGAGCCTACAGTAAAACCGTGTTTCCCGCAAACTTCGAGTTTGAAATTTCCAAGATAACGTTTATTGTACAAGCCGAATAATAACGTGTTTCTACAAGACGTTTGTCATTAGACGAATGAGTGATTACATGTACTAAAAAAAAAATGTCAGTAAAGTCAGCAAAAAATATTGCTGTGGCAGCAAATTTGTAGTCAGAAGCGTGCTTGCAAAAATATTAGTTATTTCAGCAAAAGGGGTTTGGTGAAAATCAGCGAAAATAGTAATCTCAGCAAAAGTTTCGCTAACACCTAGTCAAATGCAAATGAAAAAATCCTTACTAAAATCAATAACTTTTTGCTGAATATTAGTAGACTAAAATTTTTTTAGTAAAAAATTTGTAGAGAAATTATTTTTTTGCTGAAATTTTAAGTCTAAAAAGCGTGTTTTTGTGATTGTTTTGAACATTATTTAGGAAACTTCGTGAAATATAAAAATGTCCAGACTTTCACATTAGTAGACAAATTCTAAATAACAAAAAAGGATATAAACTATGGCTTTTATATTATAAAAAACCTTTTCCTTAAAAAAGCCAAAGGAAACACAAAAGATTACCCAAACGACTGAAAAAAATGTCTGTTCTTGTATTTCACATAATCACTATTTATCATGGATGGTAACCGAAACGAATGCGGTTATCGTTAGGGTAACGATATTTTAGTTTATTTCGGTAACGGTATTTTAAGGGTAACGATATTTCATTAATTTCGGTATCGGTACTTTAAGGATAACGGTATTTGAGTTATATCGGTAACGGTATTTTAAGGATAACAATATTTGGGTTATTTCGGTAACGGTATTTTAATGATAACGGTATTTCAGTTATGTCGGTAACGGTATTTTAAGGATAACGGTAGTCAGTTATTTCGGTACATACCGCATTTTTTTTTCAAAAACCACACTAAAGTAAAAACAAAACGAATTAATTGACTTAATTTATGTGAAATAGTCAATAACCACGTGCAATGACCAAGAGTAGAGAATTAAAAATAACGGTAACGGTATTTTTAGGATAACGCTATTTCATGCATTTCGGTAACGGTATTTTAGGATTACCGATATTTAATTTATTTCGTTAACGGTATTTTAAGGATAACGGTATTTCGGTAACGGTATTTTAAGGATAACGGTATTCTGGGTATTTCGGTAACGGTATTTTAGGGGTAACGCTAGTCAGTTGAAAGGGTTTTGAATCGATGCCAACCCTGCTATTTATAAACATTATGTTTATGCACTCACCTTTTATTTTATCTTCATTAACATAAATTTAAGTATTTTATTTTGTTTATAATTTAAATCATATTTTATCTTATTGTGTTATATTTTTATGTATTCTTTTGGCGTCCTTTTGTTTTATGTATGAAAGACAGATACAAAAATCTTTCACGGTTGTATTTTATAGTTGTTGTTTTTAGTGTAATTTTCTTTGTCCGTTTTTCTGGATGTTGTCCCCACTATAAATGCGTTTATCAGCACAGTTTTGGAAGCAAAATAAAAAACATTGGTTCAAAAATACTTTAGTGCTAAAAAATATAACTAAAACTTTTATTGAAAACACAATTTAAGCAAAAAACGTGCTGAAAACTAGTATACTTGATATACTAAAAAATTACTTTAGGTTTGTAAGTAAAAACAAGGGTAAAGGGTTACCCATTGCCAGGCAATGCGTGAAAAAGGTCAAACCCATTACCAAGGTTTTGCTGGGTAGGTTTCCCACTCACAGAAAATATTTATATAAATAAGGTAAATACTAATTTTTCTACTAACTTATTTTTTTTGAGTGTGTATTTGGTATTTTGGTTTCGTTCGTCTGGCGAAAAGCGGCATCTAGAAACACCACCTAAATGTTTAGGTCGAAGTTCGATAGGCAACGGAATTATTTTGTTTTTAATAGGAAAAACTCAGACAATTTTCCAAACAATATCTCATGGTAATTCTCGTCAGTATCAGGGTTTCCAATACCGAATCGGTATTAAGAAATGGGTGTTTTGGTATTGAAAATTTTTCGAATTTTCGGTATTTTCTGTATTTATATAAATATTTTCTGTGAGTGGGAAACCTATGTATAGCACAACTTAAATTTAAGAAATGTGAACGAAAATTATTCATTCTAACGAAACTTAATTTAATGAATTTGAATTTTTAAGTTCTAATTTTCATTTTTAAGGTCGAGGGCGTGGTTAATTCCGATTTAAATGAAATATAGGAGGAGGCAAAATAAATCAATCCCTTTGTATTTCCCTGGCCCAATGTCATGTTTTAGAGGTAAAACCGGGCTCAATATTGTTTGAAACTTCTTGCTTTTTAGCTTTTAAAATATTTTTTTTCAAATTATAATATAAAAAAAATTTTCATTATAAGCACAAATCATTGTCAAATTTGCTTAAATTGCCCACAAAAATGAGATCAAATATGAAAATAGTAAAGAAAAAAATGTATGCAATACCGAAATCGGTATCGTTCTAAAATCGGTATTTCGAATTTGCAAAAATGGCTCGAATTTCGAAGATTTCGGTGCTTCCGAAATTGGTGCAGGCCACTCAAGTCAGTATGGTCGATTTAGAATTTTTAGAACTGTTGATCACAGGAATCTTGATGGAATCATCTTGTGAGTAGCTTTCGCACCCTATTGATCAATGGGAGGCTCTGATTTATACCGTAATAAAAATTACAAATAATATAACAGCTG
This sequence comes from Leucophora obtusa, assembly GCA_949987735.1. Classification (NCBI taxonomy): domain Eukaryota; kingdom Metazoa; phylum Arthropoda; class Insecta; order Diptera; family Anthomyiidae; genus Leucophora; species Leucophora obtusa. The sequence continues at coordinate 27,653,658 of OX465297.1, forward strand.
TAAATGTTTCTTAAATCAAATGCATACAAAACATCTTACATAATTTGTAAGCGATCTCATGGAAGTAATAACTGCCAAGTTAATGTAATGAAAATTAATAAGTACAAACAAAAACAAAAAAAAAATAATCAACTTTAAAAATAAAACATTTTCAAAACAAATCTTACAAGTTATACCAGTTTCCAAATGACCATATGAGGCAAAGAATCAATATATTGAGCATATGGGGGGGGGGATACTCATACACTATATTTTACAACAATATGTACAATATACATATAAAAATTCTCCATTAAACAAACAGGTGTTGCAAGTAAATTTTCAATTTCAGTTTATTAAGAAAACTCTAAGACTCAACATGGTTTTTAAGAAAACCTCCTTCATTTTCCTATTAATTTTATTAACTGTATTTGCAAGTTTGGTTAATGCAGCTACAGAAACATCGGTAACAGCAGAAGAAATTTTAGAAAGTAAAAAATTGAAAAGACATTTAGAAGATTTAAAAGATCATTTAGAAGAGGCTATCGAAAAATTGGATCATAATATTAAGGTTAGACAAGCTGTATTACCGGATGTTCAAACTCCAGATAATGGTAAGTTAGAGAATAAAAGCGTTTCGAAGTATGAAGAGTTTTGAAAATTAGGATGTATTCCTTGAAAACGAATTTGAAGTTTTTTTTTCTTAAGTGATGTGTTCCAAAGAGGAACACAATTTCTTTTTCATAAAATTTGACTTGTAAAAAGAGATGCTAATAGAAGTTATGTTGTGTAATAAATGAAATAGCTGTCGTGTTTTACCATTTGAAAATAAGGCAGAACTTGAAAAAGATAATTTCTTTTCGAATAAATTCACTTCAAAATTAATTTATTTCGTAAATGAGTGAATAATTGACGACCACTTCAAAACACGGAATGCGACCGGAACGATGCGGCTATCGATAAGGGTAACGCTATTTCTTTTATTTCGGTGTCAGTATTTTAAGGATAACGGTATATCAATTATTAAGGTAACTGTACCGGTATTTCTGTTTATTAATAACGACGTGCAATTACCAACAGCAGAGAATTAAAAAGAACGGTATTTTGAGCAAAACGGCATTTAATTTATTGCAGTAACGCTATTTTAGGAATAAAGTTATTTCGGTAACGGTATTTTAACGTTAATCGATAATGATATTTACCGCGGTATTGTCTGCCAACCGTGCTTTAATACACAAATGATTTGGTATTAAATGAAATAAAATATGATTTGGTTTAGGTGCATATTCCTAACTGTGACTTATTGTGACCGTCTTAAGACTATTTTTAAGACTGAGAGCCATAACTTTCCATACAAAACAACAATAAAATTCAAAAAATTAAAATTTTATTTGTCAATGTTTTGATTGTGTCGATACCAGGTCTTAATTTTTTTGAAGTTTTCAAACAAAAATTTGAATAAATATAATTTATTAGGACTTTGCAACAACAAATACATGGGGAATACAGTCATAACTAAGAGTCACAGCAAAGGCCTTGCAACTCTCTCAATATTTTTTATTTGAAAAAATATTAGGCGGCTTGGAACAGGAACGAACTCCGACTGGTTAATCAGGGATGGAAAAGGTTCACTTAATCGGGCTCTTATACCAAAAAATGTTCGATCGCTCTTACATATTTAAAAATGTAAGTAACTAAAAAATAGCTATCTCTTTGGCTCGTTAAAAAACATAAAAATTAAATATTTAGATATTAGCAAATATTAGCACAAATTGCGAAAAAACACATTTGCAAATAGCGAAATTTTTGCAACAATATATTCGCTTGCAGAATGTCGATCGCTGATTACCTCTTTTAATTCATTTTCTGTACCATAAAGACTTTTTCGAATTCCGCCGTTATTTTGCAATTTTTAAGTGCGGTTTTTTTTAAATATATAACCTAGGGATTAAATTTTTGTACCATAAAGTCTTTTTTCAAATTCCGCTATTATTTTGCAATTCTTTACGTGCGTTTTTTTTAATTTATAATCTAGGGGCTAGTTGCAAAAAAAATCGCGAAAAATAAAATTTGCAAAAAGGAAAATTTTTCATCAATATATTTGTTTGTAGAATCTAAATCGCTGATTACGTTTCCTAATTAATTTTTTGTACCCAAAGTCTTTTTTCGCGTTCCGCTTTTATATTGCAATTTTTTAAGTACGTTTCTTTTTAATTTATAATCTAGGGACTATAACACACATTTCATACAACAAAGTTTGGTGGCTAGTTGCAAAAAATATCGCGTAAAATAAAATTTGCAAAAAGGATAAATTTTTTCATCAATATATTTGTTTGCAGAATGTAAATCGCTGATTAAGTTTTTTAATTAATTTTTTGTACCATAAAGCCTTTTTTCGCTTTCCGCGATTATTTTGCAATTTTTTAAGTGTGATTTGTTTAAATTTATAATATAGGGTCTATAGTACCAATTTTATATACAAGAGTTTGGTGCTTAGTTTGCAAAAAAAAAATAAATAAATTGCGAAAAAAATATTTGCAAAAAGGAAAATTTTTGCGTCGTTGTATTCATTTGCAGATTGTTAATCGCTGATTGAGTTTTTTAATTATTTTTTTTTTCTACCACAAAGTCTTTTTTTCGCGTTCCTCTATTATTTTGCAATTTTTTAAGTGCGGTTTTTTAAATTTATAATCTACGGAGTATAATGCCCATTTCATAAAACAAAGTTTGGTGGTTACTTGCAAAAAAAGAAAATTTTGGCATCGTTTGCAGAATGTAAATCTTTTAATTAATTTTTTGAACCCCAAAGCGTTTTTCACATTCCGATATTATTTTGCAATTTTTTACGTATGGTTTTTTAAAATTCATAATCTATGGCTATAATACTGTTGGAATAATATAATTCCATAGTATAGTTCCATTCTTGATTTTTATAACTAAATTATGATTTTCCATCCCTGGTTACAATCGATGTTTGAGTCATACAAAGAGCGCACATAATGACCCTGCAAACATTTAAAAGATACATTCCAAGAAGATTGTCATTTGAATGAAAATAATCAAGTAGTATTTACTTTGAAATTGTCTTCCTTTTATCACTTGGAAGATAATTTGGCGATATTTGGAAAAAAATAATTCGAACATTTTATCTTTTGTCATAACTTTTTATGACAATATTGCGGCAATATCACCTTTGTATCATTTGGAAGATAAAGCAAATTTGTTTGAAATCTTTTATCAATTTGGAAAAAATGAAAACTAAATTTGTACAAAAACAAAGATATATAGAAAATAAACTCGTGAAAAGTTAAGATTAATTGCGCGGGAAAAATCGGCTAAGATGAAATCAAGATAATTTATAAATTGGTCAATGGATTATGTATGCAGATATTGTTTTTCAGGTTTAAATTTAATAATTAAAAAATGAAATCGTTTTTTTATTGTACCGGGAGTCTATTTAGCGATATCCCTTTTATCTTCCATATGAGTTATTGCTTTAATATTGCCTGGAAGTATTGTTTTAGTGTAACAGTTGTTTCCGACGGAGGAAACTTCCGGAATACGAAATTGATATTGCCGGCAATAAATGTTTTCTTCCTGGAGATATGTTCGGAGAATCTTCTTCGTATTGCCATGTTTGCTGGGTGATATTGGTTTGAGTATGTTCCTGTTCCAAGGCACATAATAGAACAAATGCTTTCTCAGTGATAGAGAGTCCCCCAATCTCTTTATTATGTATACTCTTTGGTCACAGACTTTTCGTAGGAATAGGCATGTTAATATTTATTGATTCGATTGAATAATTTTTTTATTATTTAATTCGCGAAATATAAATCAAATAAATAATTTTCAATTAAATGGAAATGATTTTTTCAAATTAAATCAATTTAATTCAGAATAATAAAATAATCAACAAAAATAAAATTGAATATTTTAATTAGATCATCGAAAATAATTCTGACAATCGATTCGTTGAAAACTGAATCAGATTTAAAAACATAATTATATAATTATGTTTTTAGAAGTCTGAACTATTTTTCAATGATTTTATACTGCATTTAGACTGAGGAAAAACTACTTTACAGGGGATTTTTTTGGGGATTTAAAAAATGTTTTAGGGATATTTACAACCTTTTGTAAATTTTAGAGATTATACTACTCTTGAATAATTTTCAAAACACATTAGTCAAGTTTTTTCAAGTAATTTCAACAAAAAGTACAAATTTACCCTTTTATACATTTTCCGAAATAAATCAATGCTTTCTAACACGAATTAATATTTTATGATTGAAATTTTAATACACTCACAATAAATCTCAATCCATAACTGCTTGAGATTTATTTGAAAAGTAATAGGTAAAATTCGTTTTCAATTGAAGAATCAATTAAAATACATTGAAACATATTGTTTAACTTTTTATATTCGTCAATAAAAAATAAACTACAAAAAAATACGTATCGTCTGCAGAAGTTGATATTTTCAGTCAAATATTCCATTTTAAGATTTCTATTCTTAGAAAAAATAATTTATATAATTTCGTTGTTTGCTGTTTTAAAACAAAAAATTCAAATATTTTCGGTTTTCTTTTCTGTTAAAATAGTTTGTTTATATAAAAAATTATTTCAATTCGAATTACAAGAAATTCTTTACTCATACACACAAACATAGCCAATAAAACTATGAAGGTGTGTGTTACATGTGTAGTGTTTTGAAAATTGAAATAAAAAAAAAATTACAAATATGAAAAAACAAACCATAAAATCGTTTGTTTTTACGTTTTGTCAGTTAAAAATTGATGATTGTTATAACAGACTTTTCAATTATTTTTATTTCTTTTATGGATTGCTTAAACAATGTTTGAAAATAAATAGCAAAATCCCGGGTAAAAATCTTAATATGGTGTCATACATAATTAAATCTTTTTTGATAAATCCCCATATACAACGACATACAACTTGATCCGAAAAATGGGTCATCTACATGTGTCTAATTATATCAAATTAGATATAATTTGATACAGTTTTATCCGAGATTTGTCCATATCCAGGACATCAAATTATATCTAATTCGATATAAAAATATCTGATTTTATAAAATTTTGTCTGATAGTAGGCATACTTTTTATGCATACAGCTATTAAATTGTCATTGAAATGTCTATGGTTTTAACAATTTTGAAGACCCAAATTTTAAAACATAAAATAAAAATTTATTTGAATACTTTTGTCTTCTAAATCGTACGCATCATTTTTTAATATGATAATTACATGCAAAAACATCACGTGAAATATATTTGGCTATGGAGTAATTAACTCTGAATTTGCAGATAACTAAATTTTATGTTGAACTATATATTAATTTGTATGGGATTATATAGAAAGTTATATAAAATTAAAATATATTTTTAGTACGACGACCATACAGTGTTATAAAACTTAGTATCAAATCATATATAATCATATCGGTCAGTACATATAATTTCATTAGTTTTATAAGGCTTATGTAGTTACCCTACGGGAAATGGATCAGTCACAGAGTTGGTCACGTGACTGGAACTTTGTGGGAGTCACCGGTCCTCGATTCGGTTTTTTTATATGAAAGTAACCGGCAACTTTAACATGGGCTTGTCATAGGAGGTGGCAATTTCCTCATTTTGAGCTACTTGTAACTTGTCGCAAAGCTTGTCGTTTATAAGATATCACACTACTGGTTTAAGAGAGTATGCAATATAACAAGTTAAAATTATCTAATACGGAAGTAGTCTCATGTTAGACATTATGTGGTATGTACCGAAACTAGTGAGAAATAAAATATCAGGTGACTGGTTTAAGCGCACCTATCACAGAACTAAAGAAAAATATTTGTTAAAAAACTAGTCACACATTAGTCAATATGTGTGTTGTTGCTGAACTAGTACAAAATAATAGTTTCGTGACATATCACTATACTGCTCTAAGTTAACAAGTCACAGGACTAACTGAAACTAATTGACGTGTAACATGTCACTTATTATTCACCATGTGTCATAATAAGTATGGGTGCTGGAAGTACCCAGAAGGATCCAGTCTCTGAACTTACGTAAAACGACAAGTCACCGAATCTGTTTTTAAAACATCACAAAGTCACAAAAAATTATTTAAAAAAAAACAGTTTATTCCAAATTCCAATAACATAAATATTAGGGGTTTTATGATTTTCATACATTTACTTAGAATATTGTTCTACCTCAAGTCCAAATTCGAATACGATAATATTGTAATATTAGAAATTATTTGTTGCTTCAAAATGTCATATTCGAATTTTGACTTGAGGTAGAACAATATTCTAACAAATACATATATAAAAGTATACATATAAATTTTAACGTAAGTTAAGAAATACTAGTTACACCATACACCACAACTTTGACAGGGTAAAATAAGTTTATACTGCTGTTTGTAACACCAAAAAATATTGGACCTAGACCAACCTATTAGTGTACCGATTTACTCAGAATCGCGTTTTGAGTCGATTTGGCGATGTCCGTCCGTCAGTCTATCTATCTGTCCATTAGACCGTACCTCAAAAAAAAATCTTCCGTACACCCTCCAATATGAAGTATTTTTGGAAGGCGATTTCAAAAAAAAAATTTTTTTTTTGCCTAACGTAGTGGTCGCCTTTTTTAATTTTTTGTTATATCTTTGGCATTTAAAATCGGATTTAAAAGTGTGATATATCGATTTTTTTGCTTCGAGTAGACCAGTGTTTTGCTATATAGTAAAAATCCAATTAAAAAAAATTTAAAAAGGCGAACCCTACGTTCGGCAACCAATATATAAAAAAAATTTCTACTGGGTTTAGCGAAAAACTTCCTTAGCAAAAGTTGAATGATTTTTTGCGAGCTTTAAATTTCTAACATTAGGGTTGTAGCAACTGAGATCTGGTGGGTAACTACTATAACGGGAAACTTGAGGTCAAAATGCCCTTAGAGCAAAATACTGGTCTCCTCGAGAGAAAAACATCGATGTATCATACTTTAAGATCCGACTGTAAATGCCTAAGATATAACAAAATGTAAATGGCGACCCCTACGTTCGGCAAAAAAAAATAAAAAATTTTTTTTGAAACCTTCTTGCAAAAATACTTCATATTGGAGGGTGTACGGCGCACTTTTTTTTGCCTGTAAGGTGGTACGCTCTACTGTCCATGTACCCTTGTGTGCACGCAACAACTCGTATATACATACGGACCAAATTTCGACAAAATGGAATGACGTTTAAAGGTCCCTAAAAATTTCAAGTTTCTTTTCAGGATTTCTGCATAAATTCTGAACAATTTTATATACGTTTCGAATATGAAATACAATTTTTTAAAATTCATTTACAAAAAGAAGTTTATGTGTGAATTGATCAAAATATTTTTTATCGTTAAATTGCCTCTATATAAAAAACTTTTTGTGTATTCCATGACCGGGAATCAAACGACCAACCCTCTACACAGGCTACGACCCATAGCATCATCTCTTAACGAGACACACCATGGTCGACACATCGATGAGTGTGGCATATTGAAGTCTTGTCAATCATAACCTACACAATGAATGTTTTGTAATCGGAAGAAAATTTCTATCGTTATTTCCCTTTCACATGTAATTATCACATTATGATGATTTCTTTGGCCAAAATTGGATGATATGGATGTGAACGACATGTGGCTCTAACAGGCGGCGCTACGTGCCACATAGCTGAAGCGACCTGGCCATTCTGCACGACCGATTTGAGGGCATGGTTATCCCACACAGAAGCGACTTGAACTAGTCACCGAAATCGTGCGGTTTGACCGCTTTAGACTTGTTCTTGTGAGGTGCCATCAAGTTGCTTGTCTATGCCAATAAGTCAATTAAAAATTGTATGTAATATAATAGTTATTAAACTTCGAAAAGTGTGCGATAATCGTCTATCGTATTATAGAATCTGGGCACATATTTTAAGTAAAACCCTGTTAAGTTTACATATAAAAAAATATGTGCGCAATTTACAAAGACCATTCCTGAATTCAACACTAAACTGGTTTTCGGGTCATTTTAGGCTTTTTGAGCTAGTTTTTAGTTATTAACATAAATTTAATCTTCTCTTTAATTAAAATACAGATGTGATGTACCCATTTTAGTCCAATGGGTCATTTCGACCCCTTAGTGATTTAAGCTTCCCTAGTGATTTTTTTTGGAATACTTTCCTCTATTTCATAATGGTAATATCGGTATTATAAAAAATTTTCACTAACGATTAGAGAAAAGAACCGGTAATCAAAATATCCAATAAAAAATTCTGACTTTTTGGATAAAACATCCCCAGTGTTTGTGAATAAATCCAAAAGGGTTGTACAGCCTTTCAGTCAGTCACTGAACAGTTTGTTTTGCTAGTCATTGACAATCTATTATGCACACTCGTATCCGAACAATATTTTTGAACTACTCGTAGTTTATTATTATGTCATCATTTCCGTGGCCACAAAGTTAAGTATTATGTAAACTTTGTAACAGTCACGGGATAGGGTTTTACGGTACCGATCGCCATTTTTTCATACACATCTAATTATACTGCACCTGTTCTGTGTTATATCACTACTTCAACTGCAAAGGTACTAGTTACTTTTGCCAATTTGATGTTATGATACTTTTTCTCCAGTTATAGGATATATCCAAAATGAACTAGTTAATGTTTGGCCTCCATTTCAATAGTCACGATGTTGAATATTTTGCTGCAATTACCACTTTTTATACACCGAAATTTGGGTTTACATCAGTTTTGTAACCTGTCCCCTATGCACCTGTCACAGATTTGTTACTTTGGATCAATCGACCCTTCATTTCCCGTAGGGTATATATAGAGTCAGATTTGGGGATATGTAATAATATAAATTACCATACAAAAATTTCGTTGAAAAAATAATATCAGATGTAGTTGTATATTATGATATGTGTCTTAATGTGACTCCATTCATTGTCAGATATAGCCCAATCACATTATATATGACAATATATAACTATTTTTACTCGGGATTGTTTGAATATAATGAAAAATCAGTAGTCCTTTTTTTAGTTGCGTTTTCAATTAATTTAATATGTATTTTAGGTTGTTTTTAACGATAAAATATTGTGAGTGTACGATTAGTGTCAAGTATCTAAAATATTGAAAAAGATATTTTTTTTAATAAGCTGGCATTAAAATTTATTAATTTTATGGATTAGTTAATAAATGATTATCACTTCAAATCAATGATTTAAATTTAATACAGTTAGGATGAGATTTATTCAAATTTGAAATGAATCAATTTTGATTCTCTTAAATTTTTCGTTTTTTGATATGATTCGCGAACTATAAATCAAGGCAAACATTTTTGGTTAAATTGATTCTATGAAAAGAATCAACAAACATCAAACTGATTCTTTGAATAAAATATTGACTAACCCCCTGTTTTTATAAAGCGAACGGAATAATTCCGCCTGACGAATGTGTGTATTTTGTTATTGTAACAAAAACAAAATACACACATTCCTCTGGAGGAATAATTCCGTTCGCTTTATAAAAACAGGGGGTAATTGAAGTAGAAAATAATTCAATCAAGAAAATGAACTTTGCGAATGCATTTTTTAAAAATTGATTCAGATTTATAAGTAAAATTAACGAATTATATTTTTAAAGGCCTGATTGTGGAGATAAACTTTAAAATTTCGAATTTACAAATTCTTTAAAAAAAATCAGTTCAAAATCTTGAACATTTCAGCAAATTAAATGCAGAGACTATTAATTATAGAGATAGGAAATCAAAACTTAAACTACTCACCTTTAGAGGGCGCTGAAATTTAGTATTACCTGAGCAACTATTTAGTATCAGTTTAGTATCAGCTGAGCTTATATTTAAAAACTCAAAAACTGCTTAAAAATGCACAAAATAAGGAAAATACAAGCGCAGAATATATTCAAATAATAAAATTTGAAATATCCGTTTGTTTTTTTCCTTTGTTGTTTGTTATAATTTAAATTTAAATAAAAAAAGAAAATTGTCAATTTTTTGAACAAAGTGCCATCTAGTGATAACGATTTTGTTTTAACTTATTTTTTTGGTGATGCCATACCCCTGATTAAATGAACTCGAGTGAGTACCTTTTTTAACATTTTTTCTAGTTGGCGATTTTTTGGGAATATTTTAAGATTTTTTTGGGGATAACGAAAAAAATGTACTTGGCTAATTAAATTCTGTTGAAATTTACCCAACTTATAGTAGGAAACTGAACTCCTACTATAAATTGGGTAAATTTACTCTATTTGCGTAATTGAAAAAAATACGCACATTGTGTTTAAGTTGGTGCACAAATAATTTGTAATTTTACATTGAAAGTGCGTAAAAATTAAATGAAATTTTGAAATTAGTGTGTTAATTTACTAAATTTGTGTGTAAAACAGCACGTTTCACGTGTAAATGTACGCATAAAATGCGTAAAAATCCACTACAATGCGCAAAAATCCACAGAAAGTGCGTAAAAATCCAATAAAATGCGTACATTTACAACAGTTGTGCTAACTTTAAGCACCATCCAAAATTTTTTTTTAAATAAAATAAATTAATTTTTAGTACGTATTTTATTAATAATAATATCCAAGTCATTCTCTCATAATCTTTTATGTCCAAATTAATCGTTTTGGGATCTTAAGGCATTTGTATAAAATTCATATAAAAATTTATTATAACTATTGGATGGGTGCAATGACTCCTGCTAAACAAAATGCCTTCTTTGAAAGGGAGGCAGTAACCGTCAAAAATAACGGGAGAAAACGCAGAGATATGGCCTACGCAGGAACAACTGAGTGCAATGACTCCTGATCAACAAAATGCTTTCTTTGCAAGTTAGACAGTACTCAATGAATACTGACTTTTTTGAGCAGTAGTCATTGCACCCAGTTGTTTTGCCTAGGCCGCATCTCTCTTACGGCGTATTCTCCCGTTATTGTTGACGGTTGTTGGTTGACTGCCTCCCTTGCAAAGAAGGCATTTTGTTGAGCAGGAGTCATTGCACCCAATTGTTCCTACGTAGGCCGTATCTCTCTTACGGCGTTTTCAATTTTGAAATGAGGTTTAAACTACCACCAAAATCAATTTCATGCTTATGTTTCTATTTCCAGACTCTAATGTGTTTGTGGAAATGTTGTAATTCACTAAAAATAATCCGTTTTCGCTTTTTCTTTTTCTTTTTATAATTTATAATTTTTTTTTTAATTTTTTCAATTTGAAATGTCAGAGTATTTATTACTATTATAGGTAGTATATTTACCAACTTGATGTTTTCTGAATTTGGAATGACATTTTCTAACTATCAATTGAAAATCTTAATTTCTATTTATGTATTCCGAATTTTAATATGAAATTCTGAACTTTAATTAAGAAAAGCTCAAAAAAGCTCATATTTTGCAGAATCTGCCTTTTATTACAATTTTGTAAGTTTTATCAACGAGCATATAATTAAAAGAGCTACCAACTCACACAACTTCTGTTAAATCCCTCTCTTCTTATTTTGTATCGAAAAATGTTACCATATGAATTACACATGTCTGTAAAGGCTAACATTTTTCGATACAAAATGTTAATGTTCGAAAGAGGCGATGAAAACCGCCTGGTTTTATTATAAAAGCTGCTTCAAAGTAGAAATAATATTGAAAGTTAAATCTCAGATTTTGAGAATCTTTCAGAATAGTTTTATACTCTAAAATTGCAATATTTAAAAGAGAATTAGATTTTAGAATTAAGGGGCTTCATTTCTTTTAAAATCCCGAAAATTCAGTGGAAATCTTTTCAGAAATCTTGGCCGTTGACATTTGCGGTCTATGACAGTAGCGAAATTCCGATTTGACAACCACATGTTTTTTTTTGTTAGGAAAGCACCATAAAAAACTTCAAACTAAAAATATTTCTAAAAACCATTTTATTCTTTCGCGGAGTGCAAGTAATATTATTTTATGTAAATATCTAACGCTATTATGCTAGTTAATTTTTTTTCTTGTACACACAGAGAAAAAATATGCCATTTTCCAACTGAAATTCGGTTACATCTACTAAAATAGGTTGGTACAACTGAATATTGGTTATCACAACAAAATTCGGTTTATACAACTGAATTTTAGTTGCAATACCAAAAATATCTAGGAATCACATTCCAATATGGTTTCACCAACCGAATTTATTGGTAATAGCAACCAAAATAGGCTTAGCCATTCGGTTGGCAATTTTTTTCCCTGTGTGTAAGGACGACAAGCTAGAAGAAAGAGTTTTCAATATCTTGATGTGAGGTAGACATGCAATTTCAAAGCTCTCTTCGTAGTTATCCTTCGCCAGAAGCAAAAATTAGAGCAACGCAGTAGTTTTTTTAGTTTAAATTTTCATGGAACTGTCACAAAGACGTCTTATATATAAAAACTAGGGATGCCAATCGGGATTGATTTTTTAAAATCCCGGGATTCGGGATTTCAAAATTAAAAAAACGGGATCCCGGGACGGATCGGGATTTTTCGGGATCCCGAATTTTTTTCGGGATTTCCTGATTTTTTGCCATCTTAGGAATTTTTTTATTTAAAAAAATGTGTAAAAACTTAAAATTTATGTAAAAGAAATACATGGTCAATTGCATAAACACTTAAAATTTATAAGTGACTTATAAGAAAAATTTTTCATACAAATTTTATTTTACAAGAATTACAATAAGAATTTAACTCCGTCGATATTTTGTGCTATTTTTGTTTACAATAATTTTATATTCACTATTCTTATATCATTTTAATTTAAAATTGTGAATTAGATTTTAGAATTTTCAATTAGCTTTAGAATTTTTTAATTGTTTTCCACATATAGTAGGTCAGAAATTCAAATGAAAAATTCTGAAATACAACTATTTATTCTGAATTTTAATCGATGATTTCCGAAATATAATAAGAAATTCTGCACAATATAGATTTGTATAAAATTATATTTAACAAAAATCGTTTAAAAATATCAGCAGGGTTACAATTTTGGAAAAATTACCACATATTTTTGCAATTGTGAAAATCCCGGGATTCGAGCTTAAGAATCCCGGGATTCGGGACTCATTTTTATTGAATAATCCCGGGATTTCGGGATTGCCATCCCTAATAAAAACACAAAAATTGTTTAAAACTTCGCAAAATTAAAAGTAAGCAAGCTCTAAATATGTTTGATTAATAACATTTGAGAAATGCTTTACCTTTTTTGTTTGTTTTTATTTAAATTTTGAATAAAAATGAAAAGTGTTAGTTTACTGAACCATGCCATAGCCCTGCCAGAGACTATTAATTACAGAGATAAGACATCAGAACTAGCACTAATGTCTGGTAGTGGGGGCTAAAATTTAATATTATCTGAGCAACTATTTAGTGTCAGCTAAGCTGAGCTAAAAAATTGTTGAAAACTTCGCAAAATACAAAAAAAAATAAGAGCAAAATATTTTCAAATAATATAATTTGACAAAAGTTCTGTTCCACGTACGTTACCGCGGGTACCCAATTTTACCAGAAAGCGTTTCTATTGTCAAAATTGCGTGTAAATTGTTGTTGTTTCGGGTAAATTGGGTTCCCGCGAGAACCCGCGGTAACGACGTCGAACAGACCTAAAGTGGTTTTTTTTGAACTTTTGTTTTTTTATTATATATAAGTAAAGGTTTTTTCAATAAGAGCGCTACAAAAGTAAAAAAGTTTAAATAAAACAAAAACGGTTTTGGATATCAATGAAATTCTTTATTCCTGTGAAAGTACGTTCGATGCCATTATGTATGGAAATCGATCTCTTTTGCATGGCCACCATGGGCACGCTTGCAGAAGTCCAGACGCTGAACCCAATTTTCGACGGTTTTCAAGCATAAATCGGCCGATACTGCTGCAATTTCACGTTCGATATTCGTTCGAAGTTCATCAATCGTCGCTGGCTTGTTGGCATAGACCATAGATTTGACGTAGCCCCACGCTCAATTGTTGATCTGCTAGGACGATTATGACGACCATAAATTGGACGTAGCGCTCTTAACGTTGAGGCCACTGACTCCGAATTTCGGTAGTAAATTTTAATAATTTCGACTCCTTGTTGGCTCGTAAAAATTTCTATCATGAAATGGCAAACCTTACTGAAGAGAAATGTCAAAAGAGCGGCAAGAAATATCGCGTCGTTTGCTGTACCTGTCTTTCTACTTTGTAGCGTCCCTGTTGAACAACCCTTTATATATATTATGTCCTGTGGTTCCTATAAGGAACAGAGGGCCACTACAAAATGATTCCATTAGTGCTGGTAAAAATATGAGTAGTGGGTATCGAGTATTTGTCTCTTTTTTTGGGTACTCGATACTGAAAACTACTACACGATATTTTTAGAGTTGCATTTTGGACAGACAAAATATATAAAAATGTGACTCCGCTAAAATATTTACCACAAAAATGTGACTCTGCTAAAATTTTTGTCACAAAATTACAACTCTGCTAAAAGAAAAATCAGAAGTAAAATATTTAAAATAATATGTTAAAAAATTATGAAAAAAGCAATGAATAGTTGGGTGAAAAAGTTTAAAAATATGTTTATAAATTTAAATATTGAATTACCAAAAACATTTTCAAAAAATTTTACCAAAAAATTTCAAATTTAAAAACCGTTAGAAGTATCGTGTAGTATCGAGTATCCAAATCAAAAATATCGAGTATGGAAAAGTAACCGAATTTACCAGCACTAGATTCCATTCAATTCTATTGGATGATAATTTCCCTCCAGCCTAGGCCGCTTTGTACAATATCGTAATCCAAGTTGGCGTCTCCATGTATACAATAGATGACCTCTTGTTTTTTTATTACTTACATTTAAATAAAATAGGAAAAGTATCACTTTTCTGAACAAAGTGCCACCTAGTGATAACGATGGCGTTATAAGTTATTTTTCGGTGATGGTATACCCCTGCAAAATACCTATAGATACCTGTTGACATTTTCATACAATGTAAAAATATAAAAAAGCAAACAGCCGAATAAAGTTCTTCCTTAGGTCCTTTTGAACTAATTTTTAGGAACTTCAGGAATAATTTTTTCAGACTTTTTTTTTATTAGTGTATACTATGTGGTATAGCGTGCAATGAATTTGTTACTACCAATTCATGAAATTTAAACCGTTTCCGGTAATATGACCCAAATCGTACTGTGGTGTAGGGTATCATATGGTCGACATGCCTGACTTTTATTCTTTTACTTGTTAAATTTGTGTTTTAATACTCGATGGGCCGATTTCGAGAAAATTTTGATTTCTGAGCTTATAAATTACACATGTTCATAAATTTTGTCTTCTCAATCACTCATTGAAATTGTAATCTAAAGCGGCGAAAGTCCCAATTGGATATCTTTCTTGTTAGTTGGATGAACATAATATTGTAGTAATCCGAAATGTATCTTCTTTCTTAACTATCTCGCTAAGTGTTAGACCAATTAAACTTTTTGTGTCTTTTAATTGCGTATAATTTTAAGGAATACATTCCTATACAGCTCTGATTATTTGTGTGATTGCATAAAATATTTTGTATTTAATATATTTATGAAATCTTCTAGAATACATTGATGCTATCATACAACAACGCAATGATTTAATAGCTGCCGCTGCAAGATCTGAGTCTCCCTTACCATCACAAGCTATGCGTATCAATCAGAACAGCGGGCTTAGACGCAGACGAAGTAATTATATGGAAAGTCAGTAAAATTATAGACATGTTTTCAATGTTAACGAGAACTTACTATTAGACTTTTTTATTTTTATTAAAAAATGTGTCTTATAGTATTAAGTATTGAGATTATTTATTATTTACTTATACAATTGTTTTGAAATAAATATACATACATATATTCCAATAAATACTCGTATTTAAGAAAAACAAAGTGTTTAAATTGTTATTAAAAACAAAATCTATTTTGTATTGATTTTCATTGAAGCTATCATTTTATTTATAGTAAAATTTCATAAATGTGTTTTGCGATAAACAATTTTAAATTGAATTGGAAATTTTTAGAAAATAGTTAAATGTATCCCGATCTTTCGTCTCACCATGCCACTCATTTGCCTTGAAAGTTATGAAGTTTTGGCCGATGCGATTTAAATTCTTGACCCTTAAATAAGGACTACAAAGCGGTAAGTAGAACCAGACAGACTTACCGCCTTTCACTTTTTTGTTGTCACTCTAAACTAGATTTGTTATTATCAGTAATATATGCCGGATCGAAAATATCTTCTTGACGATTTTTATAATATTTTTTCTGTTTTAAAAAGTAAAGTTTTTCAAGCTTACGAAATTTTGAATTTACATCCTTCTCGCTTAAATATCGTGCGTTGTACAAAAAAAAAAAAAGTTTTAGGGGAAAAAGAAGTAATCATAAATTCTATCGGTATAATGTAACTGGTTTAATAAAAGCTTGCTATTAAGCCAAAAACTACTTAGTTAAGATCTTAGTTAAGAAAGCTTTTCGGCGGCCTTGAACATTAGAGGGTTAATTTATCGTTTACCTGGACAATCATATACATATGTATGCCATACTTCCTTGTAGTCGTGAAAGGGTTAAAAGTCAATATTTAATAAAATTAAACATTTTTAAAATATGAATCGATATTTTATTGAAATAAATTGGAATTTTTAACAATACCATTGGAAATATTATTAAAAAGTATTGAGTATATATTTACAATTTATTATACAAATGAGCTTTTAAAATCAGACAATTACTTATTGAACTAAATAAGTGGAAAAACACCTGTTAAATATTCTGGAAGCTTAACCCTCTTAAAAACAAACAAGAATTGCGTTTCTTAATTAAACAAAAAAATTAAGAAAATTAAGTTTTATTGCAAAAGAACTTAATTTTGGATTACGAAATAATATTTTAAGGAATTCTAAAAGTTTGACAGTTAATAAATGACAGTTGTTTTTGTAGCAAACATTAGTTATTGTTTTTAGCTGTAATTAAAGTTAAATTTATAAGAAAAAATATAAAACAACTACATATTACGAAAGTAAAAGAAACATCTAACCAAAAGCACTGTAATTCGTAACAGTTGTTTATTTTTTTTTTTTATTATATTTAAAGCGCTTATTTTTAATATTATAATAGAAAAAACTACAAAAACAATACTTTTGCAGTACTCGTAAACAGTTATTTTTGTTAGTTTTTTAAAAAATAAAAAATTCGTTAAATTTATTAAAATTCTTGTTTAGTTCATATTTGTCATTATTGATATACACGAACAAAAAATATATTGTTGAATATGTTTACAGGTAATTATACCTATATTTAGAAACTACTATATATACATATATTTGAAGTATGATTCCAATCATTTAATTTTTGTCGTTATTTTACATATAAAGGGTTTTTCAATAAGAGCGCTACAAAAGTAAAAAAGTTGAAATAAAACAAAAACGGTTTTGGATATAAATGAAATTCTTTATTCCTGTGAAAGTACGTTCGATGCCATTATGTATGGAAACCGATCTCTTTTGCATGGCCACCACGGGCACGTTTGCAGAAGTCCAGACGCTGAACCCAATTTTCGACGGTTTTCAAGCATAAATCGGCCGATACTGCTGCAATTTCACGTTCGATATTCGTACGAAGTTCATCAATCGTCGCTGGCTTGTTGGCATAGACCATAGATTTGACGTAGCCACACGCTCTATTGCTGATCTGCTAGGATGATTATGACGACCATAAATTGGACGTAGCGCTCTTAACGTTGAGGCCACTGACTCCGAATTTCGGTAGTAAATTTTAATAATTTCGACTCGTTGTTGGCTCGTATATCTTTCCATCATGAAATGGCAAACCTTACTGAAGAGAAATGTCAAAAGAGCGGCAAGAAATATGGCGTCGTTTGCTGTCCCTGTCTTTCTACTTTTGTAGCGTCCCTGTTGAACAACTCTATATTTTCAGGCAAACACCGTAATTTTTGTATGTGAGTCACATTTTGCCACCTAAACAAAGATATATGTGCAATTTGATTTTATCATTATTACACTCACAATATATTTTCCATAACCGATTGAGGTTTATTTGAAAAGTAATAAGTAAAGTTTGTTTTCAATTGAAGAATCAATTAAAATACATTGAAACATATTGTTTAACTTTTTATATTCGTCAATAAAAAACAAACTACAAGAAATATTTATCGTCTGTAGGAGTTGATATTTTCAGTCAAATAATCTATTTTTAGATTTCTATTTTTAGAAAAAATAATTTAAATAATTTCGTTGTTTTCTATTTTAAAACAAAAAATTCAAATATTTTCGGTTTTCAGTTAAAAATTGACGATTGTTTTAACAGACTTTTCAATTATCCTTTCATTTTTTAATTGTCTTTTCAATTAATTTAATATGTATTTTAGGTGGTTTTTAACGATAAAATATTTTAAGTGTATACATAGTTATAGAAAAAATAAAAAAAAAATTTTTTTGGGATTAGATTTGAACCACCACCCTCAAAAATTGAAATTTTGTCAATGCCTGACCTTCCAGACATCTACACCACAACCGATTTAAAAATTGTGTAAATTAAATTTGAATTTAAAATATTTTGAAATATTTATTTATACAACAAAAAGAAATTTAAACAAACAAATGTACCCAACACACAATTTGAATTTATAAAAATAATTTGAATCTATCGCACGACTAGAAAAACTGAACTTCATTTTATATCTAAATTCTTTTGTTTGTTTTAACTTAAAATAGTTGAATATTAAATAATATGAATTCAATCAGTGTTTACGATAACGAAATTATCAAGATTGATTGCCAAATTTATTTGAATTGTTAGTAAAAATGTTTAAATTGATTTGATAATCACGGGGTTGCCGGGTTGTAAAAATGTGAAGAAATCTCGATGATGGCAGTTGCTAGCAATAGGGTCGGCATATACGACTAAAATATTTACCATACAAATCGTTTATATGTTCACCATACAAATCGTTATAAAAACTAAAAATATAAAATACTAAAATAAAATTTAAAAAAAAGCTTTTTTATAATGCCCTTTGAGGGGAATTTTTTTACAGAGTTTTTATTTTTAATTTTGTGTGGAAGTAAAAACGAAAGATTTTATATTTTATGAATTTTTTTTATTCTCAAAAAGTTTTATGCGTGTCAGAAATTAAATAAATACAGGGTTATAAATTTTATTCAAATGAAAATTTAACTTAAAAAATCAAAAAAAGTAAATATAACGCAAGTTCTTCTTAATTAAAATTAAATTTTATAACTGCAGTTAAACACTAAATTCTAGTGACTTTGATTTATGTAAATTGGTATTTCTAGTCAGTCGACTAATCTTATTCTCATCTAATTCAGAGAGTATTGTCACTTTTAAGATAATTGTCGTCAAACAGGATGATTTTAAAATCTTAAATAATTTTATGATAAAAATATTTTTGTGCAATTTTGCTCCAAAGTTTAATATCGATGGCTTAATAAAGAAAGACGATACACAGGGAGAATTTTGCTGGACGAGTTTTAGTGAAATTTTTCAGTAAACTGTTGAAGTTTTCTTCACAATATAAATGAAAAATTTGTGAAATTCGATGAAAAAGCTTCGTATATTTTATGAATATAGTTTTAGTGAAACTTTTTCATGGAGCGTATGAAACTTTAAGCAAATAAAATGAAATTTTTGATATTTCATGAAAAATTCCATTAATTAAATGAAAAGTATCAACGGACGAGTTCCCGTGAAACTTTATCGATTTTATGCAAAAATTCATTAATATCATGCAGATAATTCATTCAGTGTATCTTTATTCTTAATTTCTATAGAGGGGAAGGCAATAAAAATATAAAAGCGGTGGAAATATTGTTTCTCAGAATGAAACTTTATATTAATACAAAAACAATAAAATAAAAAGTATAATCTAAGTTTTTCAGATTTCCATTTCCTCTAGTGGAATATTAATTCCAGTTAGGGCCTTTCTGCATTAAGCATTATTTTTATATACCAAAAATTTGAAAAGAGCAGCATGTTCGTTGTTACATTTAGGGCATTTCTTTTAACTATTATATTTATGTGTGATGGGTAATTTGAAATTTAAAAAGATAGATTCAAATAAAATAAAAACAATTTGAATTATAAAAAAATGTTTATGAAACTATTTGTATCAATATAGATTGGCTCAAGGGGTAAGGCGATGAACTTCTAAACCAAAGGTCGTTGGTTCGAATCGTGTCTGGTGTTGGAACAAAACAAAATTGCTTTGAATTTAAATCGAAAGAAAATTAAATAAAAGAGAAATTAAATAAACAAAGAACGTGTGTGTTATGTGTGTAGTGTTTTGAAAATTGAAACAAAAAAAAAATTTCGAATATGAAAAAACAAAAAATCGTTTTTTTTTTACGTTTTGTCAGTTAGAAATTGATGATTGTTTTAACAGACTTTTCAATTATTTTTATTTCTTTTATGTATTGTTTAAACAATGTTTGAAAATAAATAGCAAAATGGTTTGAATATAATGAAAAATCAGTAGTCCTTTTTTAATTGTGTTTTCAATTAATTTAATATGTATTTTAGGTTGTTTTTAACGATAAAATATTGTGAGTGTATGTTTGTGGAATGGAAACATAATAATGATAAAATATTTAAAATAAATGGAGGGTATCCGGATCTACTGACTCGTTGAAACATCGTCGGAATGTTGTGTGACTCTATTCTATCGATATTACTGTGGGAAGTGTTCTGCTGAGATAAGTGAACTTGTCCCCAGAGCACGAGCTTTTATTCGTAATACTCGCTTATCAAGTAGAACACATCCGTTTGTAGTCAATTCTGCAGTGAATCGTGCAGCGCATTGCAGAGAGAATTCGTTTATCAGTCGTCCCAGCCGTATATGGAATAAACTCCCCGCAGAAGTCTTCCCTGTTACTTACAATATAGAGAAATTCAAATCAAATATTCACAAACACTACTCCCTCTTTCCTCCTCCCCGTAACCTATTTTCCTAAAACCAATATAATGTAGTGCGTTAATTGGGGTCATCGCTTGAGTGTTGGTCTAACATAAATCATTCTATATGATGCAAACATATATATGTTTACAGGCGAAGATATTATATTTGCAAGCAAACATATTATATTAGAAACAACGCAAAGATTTTTTTTTTAATTTTTAATAACATATATTTATATATTACCAGCAAATATATATCCAGCAGGGCGATTTTTTTCAGCGTGTATTCATAGCTTGCAAATAAAAATCGAAAATTTTATTGTACTTCCACTGCATAAAAAAGTAATAACTGGAGAACTGTTTTTAATTTTGACTTAAAATTTTAAGCAGTTGAAGAAATTGCACATATTTTTGTAATCAAAAGAAAGAAATTGTTTTTTTTTAGATTAATTTTTATCATAAAAAAATAACTGTAAAAACAGTAGTTTGTACCAATGTTGTGAATTGCTTCAAAAATTTGTTTGGTAAAAATTTGTTAGTTATTTTTATGACATTGTTAGTTATTTTTACTGCATTTTTGAGTTATTTTATAGGCAAAAATACCTTTGGGAGACTTTGTACAATTTACAGTTTACTGATATCCCTAGTTAATTGAAGTTAATCTAGTATTGGCTGATTTCTCAGATTTAAACAAAATTTGGATATGTGATAGAGAAGACAGAAAAGTATGATCATGTTCACCTCTTTAGCGGCCCAATATCATATTTGAGTATTAAAAAGAGGGTCGAAAGTATCTCCGTTATTCGGTTTTTGTATTATTTTTTGATATTTGTTCCTAGGAAACTTTAAAACTCATTTTTACCCCCTAAATATCAATTTGGGCCGATATGCTTAGAACCGAAAGTTATTTAATTGTGTCCCCTCTATCACACATCCAAATTTCATCGAAATATGCATGAACCCAGAAGTAGATTTATTTTTAACATTATTTTAAATATAAAGTATATTGGAAGATGACAAAGAAAATTGTTGTAATTTCTTTGCTGTTTGATATTTTGAATGTTTGATAACGCTCCTAGACGAGAACAAGAAATTCTCATTGAGTTTGAAATTTAACTTAACAAATATTTCCACAAATTCTAAAAACATCGTCCCCTGACGATTTCCTTAGGCAAGAATGATTGGTTGGATTCCCGACCCGAGCAGATTTTGTAAAAAAAATTTAACAATAAAAAATTGTTTTTTTATAAAACATAATTTCTTAAACCTGGTTTTAGACCCATTATATTTGTCAATACTGGTAAGCATATAGGTAAGTACATATTTTTTGAATTTTTGTATGCTGGTATGTAAGCATAATACGTCGTTTTGCGCGACATCCGCATATAAAAGTAATAAGAAAAGTGACTAGTTACCATTACTAGATATGTAGTTATATAACCACATATCTGGTAATCATTTCCTATACTGGGTTATTTTAATTTTTAACCTTTTCACTACCGACTTTTTATTAGTGGATATAATACTGTTTTGACTTCAGATTTTCATAAAGGGTCCTTGAGTTCGAAAAAATCTATAACATGTTTGCCCCACCCCCTCCTAACAGCATTCGAAAATCGAATTTTTTGAAGTTCTCAACCGGTTTTGAATGCTTTGGTTATGGTCATTAAATGAAGCTATGTATATGACAAATTCCACGTTTCTAGTTTAGGAGATATACCAAAACCCACCTTTCTCCGTGATTATGGCATATTAAAAAAAAATTTAATTTCATTAACAAATATCGCGACTATTTTGCCCTGATGAACAGTTTATGATGAATTCTTTTTTTATGGCCAAGTTCCGTATAAATTTATTTAAGCAAAATATTGAGATTTTTGCCTCATCAAATTCTTTATATTTTTTTAAAGATGTGCACATTGCAGTGTAGGAGGGTGTGAAAGGGTTAAATTTATATTTTGAACAAATAAAACAGATAATTTTGAGCAAATAAATATGACTGCTTACAGCCATGTTAAGTTATGGAAATTGTGTAGAATAAACATGACGCTGATGACGGCAGGAGCAGAATCGGCAGCTACATTTGCCGCACAATGTCCTATAACCAGTGTTGGGGTTATGAATAACTTAGTTACAACCTTGGTACAAGCCATATTTGTCGCTCAGTGTAATATATCACATTTGGATTATTGGCCAACGGATTATGCAGAAACAGCTTTAAAAAATGGCTTAGATTCTTATGATTTTGTAATTGTGGGTGCCGGATCGGCTGGATCTGTAGTGGCCAGTCGTTTGAGTGAGAATCCTAATTGGAATATATTAGTGTTAGAAGCTGGTGGAGATCCTCCACAGGAATCAGAAGTAAGTGATATTTTCTTTTGATATACCCCATTTAAACTAGTGTTAAAATAAAAAAATCAACAGAGCCCTGAGCTGTGCATCAGGGTCTAAGCTCATTATTTAAAATTCAGTATACCCTTTTCCACAGATTGGTGTAGGGAATAAAAACTAAAGCCGATCGAAACCGATCAATTGATACCTCACACCAATGTAGTTAATATTCCACAAAAGCTTCGATCAGAAATTTTAATGTGTCGCAATGGACGTGTGTTAAAAAATGTGGGCATAAGTCGCATTAGATCAGATTAGAATCTGAGTCGATTGGTATTAGGGTATTCAATTAATTGGCTTTTTATTTTAATCGATTAATCGTGAAAATAATTATTCGATTTTTTTTCTTAACCGGTTAATCGGACAAAATTTTAAAATTAATCGATTAATCGAAAAAAATTTATGTAAAATAATATACATACACTTGTTGTGTTTTTAATAATTTTATTTAAAAAAAGGCACAAAAACAAATTCAGTAACTCTTCTGAAATTCATAAAAATAAAAAAAATTTAATAATTGAGATCAGATTTTGTCAATATTTTGATTTTTTCTGTCCCCTCTTTCAAATATAAAAATTGTATCCAAATCGGGGAGAACAACACTCGAAAGAACAATATAAGACCCCGTACATTAATTTGTATTTCTTTCGTATGCATTGAATACATAAAAAATATAAATGTAGTGAGGAATTCTGTTGAGAATAGATTTTCCCTATACGTTCCCCATCCCTTTATTTTATTTTATTAACTCAGAGTGCTCACTAAACAAGCTTTATTACATTGAGCATTAATTACACTATGCGACAGTCAAAATCGGGATGGGATGAAACCAATGGGAAATGTTATATCGGTCAAAAATGTGTTATACGTGTCCCGGCGTTTCGCTGGGTCACCTCTAGGAATCGAGATATATCTTTTTTTTGACATAACTCGAGAACCACTAGTCCGATTTTGCTCAAACAATTTAAAAAAAATTAAAAATTACAATTCCTTTAATCTGTTCATATAACGATTTCTAGGGGTGACCCAGCGAAACGCCGGGACACGTATAACTTCTTTTTTACCAATATAACTTTCCCCGGTAGTTTGAACCCTTCCCGATCACTGACCCCTACCATTTGTCTCACAGTGTTATAATTAATAATTCTAATAATCATTTATTACAATAATTATTAATGCTTTTATTTAATATCAACGTTTAAAAAGTAAAAAATAATTCAAAATTTATTATACCTAAATAGATACCACTACTTTACTAGATACGTCACAACAACAGGGTGCTAATTTGGAAGATGACGAAGCAAACTGTGATAATTTTATGTCGTTTTTGTTTTTTCTTTGGGATTTAAGATGTTTATTCAGGCTCCTATTTGATAACATGAAATTTTAATTGAGTTGAAGCTAACAAGTATTTCTAGAAATTCTATAAGATCATCCCTTAATTATTTTCTTAGGCCAAAATGAAATCCGGATAGGAATCACAATTTCACAATTTAAAAAAAAAAATTTGAGTTTTTAGCACATTTACTTAAATAAAAAATTTATATTTTTTAAACATTTTTGCAATTTTCTACCAATTTCGATTAATTGATTAATCGTATGAAATTATTCGAATTATTCGTTATTTGAAATTTGGACATTTTAAATTATTCGAACAATTTTTGAGAAAAATTATTCGATTAATCGAATAACGATTATTTGAATAACGATTAATCGATTGAATACCCTAATTGGTATATTAAAAGGTACATTATATATTGACCGTGTTGTGGTGTAGGGCATAACAGGTAAGCAAATTGTTTTTTCAGAAAAATTTATATGAACGAAAAAATTAAAAAAGCTTAAAATATATAGACGAAACGCTCGATTTTTCCTAAAAAATTTTGAATTTTTTTTAAATGTCTAAATTTTTAATTCGTTTATAGATTATTGAAAAAAAATTTTTTTTTTGAAGAAGTTTTGGAAACATTTTCTATCATTTGAGTACCATTTTACCATTAAAGAAAATTTCATCATTTTCAGTCCCCCCTCTTAAGGGACTAAAATGGCTCTGGTTAGGGCTACGTTTTATGGATAAAAAAAGAATAACATTTTTGGAATCGTGGAACAATTTCATTTAATTTGAGTGGCCACACTTATATGTTACTATGTTTCTCCCACGGGCCTCCCGGGTCCGAGCCCCGCCCAAAATTAATTTTGGTTTTTTTATTTTTTAATTCTAGAGGGGTCATATTTTTTATTTATTTTTTTGAGGAAACTCCATAAACTGCAGTTTAGTAGCTCTTTTTTCTATTAGTGTAGTTGGTATTTGCTATCAAAATTTTCAATTGAATTTTTTTATACACTCATAGAAAAAAATCTGTAAAAACTAGAAGAAAAAGCAACTAAAAGTTATTTAAAAATGAAGTTGCAGAAAAAACTGCTGAAATTAGCAGAGTTTTTTGCTAAGTACTAGTAAAATAAGAACAGCAAAAATAAAACTGTTAAATTTATAGGATTTGAGTTATATTTTAGTTAACTTTTAGTTAATTGAAAATGACAAATTGTACTGTAAAATCGGAAGACTATTTTTTTAAATATTCGTAGACTAAAAATAGCAAAAACAAACTGTTATATTTACAAAAATTTTTTCATTTTTAAGCTAAATGCAAATAGCAGTCCATGCTGCTAAAATCAGCAAAAATATTTGCTAAAAAATTTTAAACTGCTATTTTCAAAATGTTGGATTTACATTTGGATTTAAAAAAAATCCAAAAAAACTTAGAAAACTTTAATTTTTGTGATTATTTAGGCTATTAATTATTTAGCAAATTTTTTGGTGGATTTAGCAGGTTAAGCTGTTATTTTCTATTAAAAAAAATTTTAACTCAAATATAATTAAACTCTGTATATTTAATAGTTTTATTTTTGTAAATAGCAAAAATAATCTGCCAATTTTACCAGCTTTCTTTGCAACGTCATTTTTAACTAATTTTTAGTATTTTTAATCAAATTTTTTACAGACTTTTTTTTTAACTGCCACTGATTTAGAGATTTTCTAATCAATTTGAATGTAAGCGATTTTAAGTAAAGTATTAATTATAGATTTTAATGCCAGTGTGAATGGGGGATAATATAAAATTTGCTTTATAACTGTCTATTAATGTTCCTTATTTTTAAAGGTTCCTAATCTATATTTAGGTCTGCAGCATACGAATTATACTTACAATTATTTTACGGAACCTCATGCACGATTTTGTAAAGCTTGTAAAGATGATAGATGTTATTGGCCACGTGGAAAAATGATTGGTGGTTCCGGTGCTCACAATGGAATGCTCTATGTAAGAGGTAATCGTGGTGATTATGATCGCTGGTTGGCTCAAGGGAACACAGGTTGGGGTTTTGATGATGTTTGGCCATATTTTGAAAAATCCATACGTCCTACTGGCAATGAAACACATCTTCAAGGTTATGTTAAACTAAATGAATTTACAAAACCTGACGAGGATATTTCCTCTCTTATCTATGAGAGTGCTAATGAATTGGGTCTTCCCAAAGTAGAAGATTTTTTGGAAGGCAGTTATATTGGCTATGCTTTAGTAAAAGGTACTATAGAAAATGGCCAAAGAGAAAGTACGGGAAAAAGTTATTTAGGTAAGGTCTCTCCACAAAGACCAAATATGAAAGTTATAAAAAATGCTCAGGTAACAAAATTAAATTTTGATTCAAATGGCCGGAACGTGCAATCTGTAGAATTTATAGTACAACAAAAGAAACAGCTACAAGTAAATGTTAAAAAGGAAGTCATATTATCAGCTGGTTCTTTAGATACACCCAAACTCCTAATGTTGTCTGGTGTGGGTCCAGAACATGTACTTAATCCTTTAAATATTCCAGTTATTAAAAATCTACCAATTGGCGAGAATTTACAAGACCATGTTAATATTTTTTTATTTGTGCGTATTCCAGCAAATTCACCCAATGAAACACAAATTCTGGAGTCGATTTATCAATATTTAGTACACAAACAAGGTGCTTTAACTACAGATAGTTCTGCCCCCCTGACCGCTTTTATCAAAACAGATGCATCTTCGCAATCACCATATCCTGATATAGAATTGCATCATCTAACTTCCAGAAGAGGTGATGTTTCGGGCATGGATTTACTCTCTATCGCTTCAAATTTTAAGGAAGAATTTAAAATCTACTTAAGAAATACAGTCGAGTCATACGATATATTAACGTTTTTAATAATTTTAGCTCATCCCAAATCTAAAGGTGACATAAAACTAAAATCTGCTTCCTATCAAGATCATCCTATAATAAATGCTAACTATATGGAACATTCTGAAGATGTAAAAGTTTTATTACGTGGTTTGCAGTACGTACTAAATTTGGAAACAACTGTAGCATTTCAAGAAAAACAAGCCGAAATAGTTCATATACCCATTGATGAATGTGATCAATTTCAGTTTAAATCTGAACAATATTGGAGATGTTATTTTAAATATTTTTCTTCGACATGTTATCATCCTGTGGGCACCGTTAAAATGGGTTCTTTGGAAGATCAAACATCTTGTGTAGATCCTCGTTTAAAAGTGAAAGATGTCGATAATTTACGTGTTATAGATGCTTCTATAATGCCTTATATAACCAGTGGTAATACAAATGCACCCACCATAATGATTGCTGAAAAGGCTTCAGATATTATAAAAGAAGATTGGTCTGCTTAATTATTATTTTAGTGATTGATTGATTGATTGTCTAGAATGTTATCAATTTCCTAAGTGTTTTTCCGTTTCTGGCATTTTTTCTGTGTTTATAATGATTTTTAACAAATGTTAGCGATTTTCCTTTGGAACAAAGTGTGCATCAATGTTTATTTGTTTTTTTTACTCTCTCTCTCTCTCTCTCTCTAATATTTGCTGTTTCATCTCATCAATCCAATATCAAGTAAATACAAAATTAAGCAAGTGTCATCATCAGAGAAGACAGAAAAAAGCAAAATCCGATGTGTTTAAAGCAAAAAATATATTGTAAAAAAAGCAAGAAAAAAGCAAAAGAAAAAAACTTGGAAAAACAACAGTTTAAAAACAAAAATTCAAAGTTAAGAGAAAAAATATTTTTTTTGTGAGCAAAAAAAGTATTTTTGTTCTAAAAGTCTTAAAAAAGCAATTCAAAACTTAAAAATCTTAAGAAAATCCAAAAAAAGCAAAAAGAAGCAAATATGAGTAAAACAAGCAATAAGAAACATAAAAAGCAAAAGAGCAATTTTGTCTTCTCTGGTCATCATATACAGGCTTTAGTAATAAAGAAAATAACTTAAAGTTTACACAAACTGAATATTAAAAATTTAAATTTTTCTGAAATTCGTCATCCATAACTGCAAGTTAGCTCAAACTTTAAGTTATTTTGTTTATTGTTAATGGCCACATAATTTATGTATATAAAATATTAATAAAAATTGTCTTTTGGAATAGCTTTAATTTTTTACTATTTGTCAATATTTTCAATAATTATTCATTGTTATTTTTATAAAGTTAAAGTTGTTTTTTAAGTAAAAATAATATTTATGTATTCTGCCTGTCAGGAAATAATAATACCACTCCTACATTAAAAAAGGTTGACATTTACTACATGATAGTTGTTTGTTTATAATCAGTTGTTGTTTTTAACTATAATACCAGTTGTTTTTATATAAGCTCAAAATTTTCCAAAATTGACTTTTTTGCATAAATAAATTTACAGTACACTTCTCTAATTTCTCTTTCATCACTATCTTCTTTAACTGGGAAAATCCCGATATGTCTGTTTTTATGTTAACTGCGTTGCTTCTGTGATTACTTTTGTCACATAAAAAGAGTATTATTTTGAGTTTTGTCACTTTCACTGCAAAAAGTGATAAGCTTTGTGGTGTCTTAATTTTCATTGTGCTTCTTTAATTGAAAAAAGTGAGCTCAATTGACTGTATTATTTTGTTATGTGCCTTTTCAGTTTTCAGTTAAAGGGTCATAACTGAAAATTTTAATTTATTTCTACAAACATAATACATATAAAAATATATAGCAAAACCTTTTCCAAAATGGTCTTTTTTCATAATGGAACTAAACTTTTTTTAAATATTACAATCACTTTTACATAAACAGTTTTTTGCCTCTCCTGAAAATTTAAGAATTTTGAGTTGTGCCACTTTTGTTTTTAGGGTGCGATATCTTAGAGCAGTTATATTTAATACTTGAATAAATAACTACGATTGCCAAAACAATATTTTTGCAGTAAAGCACCGTAAGTTGTTTTTCAGGTGAAAAATTTCGCTCGAACTTTAAAGGCCTCAAACTTCAATTTAAATTATAAAAATTAACAATTTTTTAATTTTATAATAAAGACACAATCACAATAATTACAAAATGTCACTTTTTCACCAGAAAAATAATAGTCTTGTTCATTAAATTTGCGTGAAAACAAACTCTTCATATTTTCCATGTGAAACTGATTGTCGTGAAAAATAATTTTTTTATTTGGATTATAACAGTTTTTTTATGTGAAATCGAAAAAATTTACGGTGCTTAAGCAATTTAAACCGTCTATGGTTCAAAAAATATCGTACTGGCAAGCTACGTGTTTTCCCAATAATACATAGAATAGTACTTTGCCAGTACTGTTTTTACAGAATTTACAACTGGTAATATTTTCTTAGTAAAATGTTGTTTTTTCAAACGCGTCAGTAGGTTTGAGGTTAAGAAGAAAAATAAACATTTTTTCAAAGTTATAATCACATTATTAATTTCCAAATTAGAGTAGATCTAGTTTCTGCCTTTTTTATTTTTTTTTATGGACAGGCTTCATCAGTGATCTTCCATTAAATTGTATTATTGTTTATATTTTGTCAGATTATCTGTATATGTGACCTTCTCCGAGAAAAGGTACCTAGTGTGTCAAAAAACGGGTTTGGACTTAAGAGTGGATTCTGGTACCTAAAAAAGGTGTAGAATAAGATGAAATGAATTGGATTTCTGATAAAAATTTATTTACCCCATAAAAACGTACAAAACTGAAGGTGTGTTCAAAGTGATAATGCGATATGAAACTTTAAATGCGTTCTTCTCAAAACTTCATTTTCACACACTAGGTCCCTTTTCTCGGAGAAGGTCACATTGATAATTTTTTCAACAACCTGTCGGCTGTAGGAATCGAGCCCATGCACTCCTACACTAATATGAATTTTTATTTATTTTAACATTGTTTTTGAAAGAAAATTTTAGAAGTCCATCGCAATGACAGAGTGTGCAGTACTCCAGAGAGAAATGTATTGAAATAGAGATGACATTATACAAAAAATATATAAGTGCGAAGGGGAAGGTAACAAAATTTAGTCTGCAGCACATACATATTACTCCATTATTGTCAACGGTCCTTAAATATTGAAAACTTTTTTTGAATTTGAATTATTAAACAGCAGAGATGTGACATCGATAACTTTTTAAACAAACTGTAGATGTCGCTAACATGTGGGACATTTTGTCAAAGGAGGATTATATTTTGGGAAATTTTGTTAGGGGGATTTTATTTTCTCAAATGAGGTTTTAACAGAGTTGTCAGGTAAGGGGATTTGGGTCCAAATTAGTGATTTCGACTTTGGTTTGAAGACAGATTAAAAATTGTAAATTTTAAAAGATTGAGTTTTAGGCCGAAAATCAGAAGAATTTTCGAATAAATTATATGAGTATTATTTTAAATTAAATTGGGTCTGTTAAAGTATTTAAAAATTTCTTCAAAATATTTGCATTATTGAATAAATGTTCTCTAAATATTTATAAATATTTAGTCAAAGAAAAAATTAATTTTGTGTACTTTCAAAAAGTACTAGGGGTTTTCAGTTAATCTCGTGTGTGCCTTCTGAATCGTGTAAACTAGACTTATGCCAACTTAATGTTCAAAATAGTTTACAAGCCCCTAAACTTTACACTTAATCAAAAAATTGAAAACTACTCGTATTTACTTGTCGAATTCCATACAGATTAAAAAAAAATATCGTGTGAAAAGAAAGAATTTGTTCTCTCGAAAATTTAATGTACAAGACTGTTATTTTGAAAAAGTAACATTTCAGCTTTATTGTCATTGTGTCTTTCGTATAATAAAAAATGTGAAAGTAAACACAATTTAAACAAAGATTTAAACCCTTTAAATTTTGAGTGAAAAGGTAAGTATTCTTTGTAAAATATTCAATTTTATTTACTTTGCTGAGTCATTTCTTAATAATTTTCTGGCCTTAAGAGCGTTTTGGTTTAAATTAAAACGAATTGGGTATAAAATTGGTGATTTAAATTTTCGAAATGGGAGTGAGCTAAAACTTTTCGGGCAACACTGCTCCCCACTAAACAGAGAAGTGTTGCCAGAAAAAACATCTGTTGCATTAAAAACCGGTATTGCCGCTATTTAGGAGCACGTGAAATCCCTGATTCTTCTTACTTGCAAAAAAAATTGTTTCCTTTTTATAAATAACAATATGTTATATGTAAATAAAAACATTTAATTTTTCAAACTGACTTGATATTTTTTAATTTGGAACATTAAAGAAATATTCATAATTGATATGAACTTGTTCACAATATTATGAACTGAAATCAAAGAAAGCGATTAATACTATTTATGAACAAATTTGGTTCTGTGTAGTCAATTAAAGTTAATCTATTATTATCACAACGAGTTAAGTTCTATAATTTTAATAACTGGAACGCAAAATATTAATAAGAATAAACATGATCAATCAACATGAACAACTAAGAGTTGATAATTTAATTTTAAAAACAAATAAAATCTGGTTTTATCTTGCAGTGAATTTTTGTTGCCATTATTTTAATTTTTAACACTTTCACTGCCGACTTTTCACTAGTGGATATATTAATATTTTCTTATTAAGGGTTCTTGAGTAAGAAAAAGATATATATAACATGTTGGCCCCCTCTTCCTCATAACGGCATTCGAAAATCGAAATATGGAGCCTTTCAACCCTTTTAGAATAGTTTGATACAAATTTCATATTTCTAGCTTTGTTAGTTTTGCAGAACCCACCTTTCTCCGAGATTATGGCATATTAAAAAAGTTAAACTTCATTAGCAAATATCGCAAGTATTTTGCCCTGATGAACAATTTATTTCTATGATGAATTTTTTTTGTTGATGGTCAAATATTAAGGAAATATTGAGCTTTTTGCCTTATTATATTTTATATATTTTTTTCAACATGTGTACATTGAAGTGTAGTGAAAGGGTTAAAAAATTTTAAACAAATAACATAAAACTGATAAATATGACTGCTTATAGCCATGTTAAGTAATGGAAATTGTGTAGAATAAATATGACGCTGACGACGGCAGGAGCAGAATCGGCTACATTTGCCGCACAATGTCCTATACCCAGTGTTGGGGTTATGAACACATTAGTTACCACTTTGGTACAAGCCATACTTGTCGCTCAGTGTAATATAACACGTTTGGATTATTGGCCAACAGATTATGCAGAAACAGCTTTAAAAAGTGGCTTAGATTCTTATGATTTTGTAATTGTGGGTGCCGGATCGGCTGGATCTGTAGTGGCCACTCGTTTGAGCGAAAATCCTAATTGGAATATATTAGTTTTAGAAGCTGGTGGAGATCCTCCGCAGGAATCAGAAGTAAGTAATCTTTTTTCTTGATATATTCTATTTAAACAAGCGTTAAATTGAAAACAAACCGAGTATTATCAGACTGGTGTAGAGAATAAAAACTAAAGCCGATCGAAACCGATCAAATGATACCCTACACTAGTCTAGTTAAAATTCCATAAAAAATTCAGTCAGAAATTTTAATGTGTCGCAATTGACTTGTGTTCAAAAATGTCACAATAAGTCAAATTAATGGTTAAAATCGCTCGGAATCACTCAGAAAGTGATTCTGAGTCGATAAGTATACCAAAAGGTGCAAATTCATAATACCCTTACCAAGAAGGATATAAGACTACACAGAGAGTATTTTGCATAAATGAAGTTTTCTTCACAATCTAAATGAAAAATTTATTAATTCTGATGAAAAAGCTTCACATATTTTATGAATATAGTTTTAATGAAACTTTTTCATTGAGTGTATGAAACTTTTATTAATAAAATGAAATTTTTCACATTTTATGAAAAATTTTGTTAATTCAATAAAAAGTTTCAATGGAGGAGTTCCAGTGAAACTTCATTGGTTTTATGCAGAAATTCATTAATATCATGCAAATTATTCTCTCCGTGTAGGAGATACAATCGCTATCGGATCGCACATCGGACAAAACAATTGCGTCACTAACGATATGATGCTATAGTGGCATGAATAACGATGTTAAAAACGACACAATAGAGGTGAGCGTAAAGAAAGCTATTGGAAAACGATATCGATTATCGAAAATTAAGGAATTATGCCCTAAGAAGATTAGGTAGGCTTAAAATATAGAGGCAAACCTCAATGGAATTCTGGAAAAAGTAGAGCTAGGGCAAATATTGGGTAAATGGTTTATGCCCGTGATCAAAAGTTGTCCGTTCGCGAATCAAAGATTAAACAGATACATATTTCCTGATGTGTTAAAGTCAATTCCTTCCTTTCTTCCAAGATTTTAAATAACTCAGCAGCCAAATTTCAGGTTCGAAAGCCAGAAAATTTTGCACAGAAATAACTTTGAAAAATTGGGTTAATGGAAACCCGGAAATCGGGAAATCGAAATTCTCACTTGGAAGAGTCTTCTTGTAAGTGCCTCATAAATTACTTACAATAGAGCTATTTGAAGTTGTTTTTACTCTATCTCTCTGTTTTTTCTAAAGTACTAATCGGCCTTTACACTAATAGAAAAAAAGTCTGTAAAAATTTTTGTTAAAACTACTAAAAATTAGTTCAAAATAAGCTTGCAGAAAAAACTGCTGAAATTAGCAGATTATTTTTGCAATATTAGTAAGATACGAACAGAAAAAATAAAACTGTAAAATAAGTAAACAGAATTTTAGTTACCCACGAAATTTTTTTACAATCGGTAGCCAACCACACCTATTCTACAAATGGTTCCATTGCAACCGATTCCATGGAACTGGTTCCGGAAGGTGTGATTAACGTAGAATCAGTTCCAGAACTGATTCTAGGGCAACCGGTTCCACTGTGGAGCTATAGAAGTGGTTGCTTTTGGAACAATTTCAAACAAAAATAATCGGTGTTAGAATTGACAGTAGAAGGGGTTGTAAATGAAAAGTAGCTATTCTACAACTGATTCTTTGGAAGAGAAAATTTTCCTGGGTATACTTGGGTTAAATTTTAGTTCATAAAAAATTACGACTTAAACTGCTAAAATCAGCAAAGAATTTTGTTAAAAATCAAATCACAAAAAAAAATCTAAATTTTCAAAGTTTTGTTTTTCAGCTTTTTTTAATGAAAATAAAAATATAGCCTTCCGAGATCATGGAATTTAGCAGGATAGACTGTTATTGGCTTTCAAATAAATTTAACTTAAAAATAACAAAACTTTTGTAGACGTAACAGTTTATTTGAAGTCTATTAATATTTTGCAAAATTATCTGTAGACTTTACAGTATAATTTGTTATTTTTAGAAGCTAGCGTAAATATAACTAAAATAAAATAAAGATTTTTCTGCTATTTCTACAGGTTTATAATCACTGAAATATAAAAACAATTCAAGTGAAAATTTTTATATGCTCTGTCGCCACTGATTAGAGATTTTCTGACAAATTTAAATATAGGCGATTTTAAATCAATTAATAATTATAAATTTTTTAATGCCAGTATGAATGGGTCATAACTAAATACTTGTGCTGAAATTGTCTACTAACCTTTCTACTTTTTCAAGGTTCCTAATCTGCTTTTAGCTCTGCAGCATACGGACTACACATACAATTATTTTACGGAACCCCATGAACGAAGTTGCAAAGCTTTTAAAGATGATAGATGTTATTGGCCTCGTGGAAAAATGATTGGTGGTTCCGGTGCTCACAATGGAATGCTCTATGTAAGAGGTAATCGTGGTGATTTTGATCGCTGGTTCGCTCAAGGCAACACAGGCTGGGGTTTTGATGATGTTTGGCCATATTTTGAAAAATCCATACGGCCTACTGGTAATGAGACACATCTTCAAGGTTATGTTAAACTGAATGAATTTGCAAAACCTGACGAGGACATTTCTTCTCTGATCTATGAGAGTGCTAATGAATTGGGTGTTTCTAAAGTAGAAGAATTTGTGGAAGGTAGTTATATTGGTTATGCTTTACTAAAAGGCACTTTAGAAAATGGTCAAAGAGAAAGTACGGGGAAAAGTTATTTAGGAAAGGTCTCTCCACAAAGACCAAATATGAAAGTTATAAAAAATGCTCAGGTAACAAAACTAAATTTTGATTCAAATGGCCGGAACGTGCAATCTGTAGAATTTATAGTACAACAAAAGAAACAGCTACAAGTAAATGTTAAAAAGGAAGTAATTTTATCAGCTGGTTCTATAGATACACCCAAACTTCTAATGCTATCCGGTGTGGGTCCAGAACATGTACTTAAATCTTTAAATATTCCAGTTATTAAAAATCTACCAATTGGCGAGAATTTACAAGATCATGTTAACATTTTTATATTTCTTCGTATTCCTGCGAACCTTTCCAAGGAAACAGAAACTCTGGATTCGATTTATCAATATTTAGTACACAGACAAGGTCCCTTAAGTACTGATGGTACAGCCCCGCTGACGGCTTTTATCAAAACAGATGCATCTTCACAATCACCATATCCCGACATAGAATTGCATCATTTTATTTCCAGAAGAGGTGATGTATCGGGCATGGATTTACTATCTACCGCTTCAAATTTTAAGGAAGAATTTAAAATCTACTTAAGAACTATAGTAGTTTCATATGATATATTATCGATTTTAGTAACTTTGCCTCATCCAAAATCTAAAGGTGACATAAAACTGAAATCTGCTTCCTATCAAGATCCTCCCATAATAAATGCTAACTATTTGGAACATTCTGAAGATGTAGAAGTCCTATTGCGTGGCGTGCAATATGTGCAAAATTTGGAAAAAACTTTAGCATTCCAAGAAAAACACGTTGCAATAGTTCAAATACCTATTGATGAATGTGATCAATTTCAATTTAAAACTGAACAATATTGGAGGTGTTATTTCAAATATTTTTCTTCGTCGGCTTATCATCCTGTGGGTACCGTTAAAATGGGTTCTTTGGAAGATCAAACATCTTGTGTAGATCCTCGTTTAAAATTGAAAGGTGTCGATAATTTACGTGTTATAGATGCTTCTATAATGCCTTATATAACTAGTGCTAATACAAATGCACCCACCATAATGATTGCTGAAAAGGCTTCTGATATTATAAAAGAAGATTGGTCTGCTCTGTAATGATTATTAATTGTTGCTTCTTAAAGGGCCATTATAAATTAACAAAATAACCGAAAGGTAACACAAAATGAAAATTAAAAATATTAATTTATCTACTTTATTAATCTATAACTGCAAGTTAGCTCAAACTTTAAGTTATTTTGTTTACTGTTAATGGCCATAAAAATTATACAATAAAAATGTCAATAAAAAGTGACTTTTGGAACAGTATTAATTGTTTCCACTTTGGATATTATGAAAACAAAATGTGAGTATTTTACGAAAATTGATAAATTATTCATTGTTATTTATATAACGATACAACATGCCCCGTTATTTATTTAAAAGAATAAACAATATTTATAGACTCTGCTTATCAGGCAGACATTTAAAAAAGTTTGTCTGTAGAATCTACTGAAAATGACAGTTAAAGCAAAGGTGTGTGTAGTTAAAAAGGCAACAAAGGTACACTCAGATAAAAAAGTTAGTAAAAAAATTTGTAAACAATTTCCAATCGCACTTTACTATTTTTATACTGATTTTTAGTACAATTTTTTTTTAGTAATCACTTTTGCTATTTTCTTATCACAAATTACGAATTTTTTTACTAATTTCCGCTGCTGATCAGCAAAAAAATTTTACTAATTTTTCAAAACCGAGGGCTAAATTTAGCAGAAAAATATACTAATTTAAAAAAATTTATTTACGAGAATTCGTTGATATTTTACAATTCTTGTTTAGTTTATATTTGTTAATATTGATATATTCTTAGTTTGGAAATAATACTCAGAACATTTTATTATATCTCCAATGCATAAAAAGCTAATAACTGGAGAACCGTTTGCAATTTTGACTCGCTTGTTACAATCGAAAGAAAAAAAAAATATTTTTTTATTAATTTTGTTTTTTAGATTTAACAGTTTGTTTAATTTTTAGTACACTTTTTTGCTAATTTCAGCAGATTGATTTTAAATTACAGTTTACAACAATTTACTGAAATTTAGTAGCTGCAACTAATTATTTATACTAATTTCATTGTACTAAAATTATTGATATTTAGTAAATTTTTTAATTGCTTATAGCAAATCGATTTTGAATTGCCCCTACGGGAAATTTTAACAAACTGTCCCCGAACTGGCCCCTTTAAATGAAATGGAGTGGTCACTTTTACATGACGTTGTCATAGGAGGGGGAAATTGACCCCTTGTGACATGTCACAACGTCATGTAAAAGTGACCACTCTA
Source organism: Leucophora obtusa (assembly GCA_949987735.1). Classification (NCBI taxonomy): domain Eukaryota; kingdom Metazoa; phylum Arthropoda; class Insecta; order Diptera; family Anthomyiidae; genus Leucophora; species Leucophora obtusa. The sequence goes on from OX465297.1 coordinate 27,691,633, forward strand.
TTTCATATAAAGGGGCCAGTTCGGTAACAGTTTGTTAAAATTTCCCGTAGGGGCAGTTTACAACAATTTTGCTAAAATTTAGTAGCGCGTACTAATTTTTTCTACTAATTGTACTACAGATCAGCAGACATGTGTTGATAAAATTAGCAAAAAATACCGCTGGGCTCAAAACAGTTAAATTTCCCGTAATAATAGCAAAATTTTCAGTAGCCATTACAGAGTGTGTATTTATTTTCCAAATAGCTAAAAATGTAGTTATATTTAACTGTTGGAAAATAACCAGCATATGCAATATAACATAACTAACAATGTCGCATTCTTTAGAAAAAATTTTAAAATCTGAAAAACTTTAAATATAAAATTGCGTTGAATGCAATTTTTAATCAATACTACAATAAATATAATATTGAATTTTATTATAATTCTACCTCTTCCTCTGAAGAAAAAAAAAATAAGTTCGAGCATTTTTACATTGAGCCATCAAATTTTGGACTAAGGATAAAGAATTTTAAATTCTCATTCAAGAATTCCAGCAAAAACTTCATTGAATCAATGTAAAAATTCATAAATAGCATGTAGACGATTCAACATATTTGTCGACAGCACCAAAATATTTTTGCGGCATCGTCTTAAGGGTAATTTTTATCTGATTTTGTTTGTGTGAGTTTTCAATATTGCCAAACGTCATTATAACAAAACTTAGCATTGCAAGCAATTAGTAGTATGAATACAGAGTCGTTCAGAAATAATAACCAGATTAAAAGTTGGATTAACTGTTAATCGAAAAGATCTTGTTTAGTAAACTCACAATATATTTTCCATAACTGATTGAGGTTTATTTGAATAGTAATAGGTAAAGTTTATTTTCAATTGAAGAATCAATTAAAATACATTGAAACATATTGTTTAACTTTTTTATATCAGTCAATAAAAAACAAACTACTAAAAAATATGTATCGTCTGTAGGAGTTGATGTCTTCAGTCAAATATTCTATTTTTAGATTTCTATTTTTAGAAAAAATAATTTAAATAATTTCGTTGTTTTCTGTTAAAAAAAAAATCAAATATTTTCGGTTTTCGTTTTTGTTAAAATGGTTTGTTTAAATACAAAATTATTTTAATCCAAATTACAAAAAATTCTTTACTCATACACACAAACATAGCCAATAAAAATATGAACTTGTGTGTTGTGTGTGAGTGTTTTGGAAATCCAAACAAAAAAAAAAACAACTTTCAAATATGAAAAAACAAACCAAAAAATCGTTTTTTTTACGTTTTGTGAGTTAAAAATTAATGATTGTTTTAACAGACTTTTCAATTATTTTTATTTCTGTTATGGGTTGTTTAAACAATGTTTGAAAATAAATACCCAGCCAGCAATTCCGGAGCGCTCATAAATAAGATTTTTAAATGGCTCATAGAAATGATTATTGTTTTTTTGAAAACACTCTTTTTTTTAGTAGAAAATGAGCCCTCAGAAAACAATCCAAAAAGTTGTCTCTACAATCTAAAAAGCTGTCTCAAAACGAGGGTTAATTTTTCGGACTCAAAGAAGATTCCAAAATTATTTAAATTTATGAAGAAAATTTCGATTTTATACGTTCTTTTTTTGGAGTCATTTCTGAGTACACAGGGGGCTCTTTTGGACGGACCACTTTCATAGGAAAAAGTGGACAAATGTTTATGTTTTTGTAGCTCAATTCTGAGTCATTAATGATCATTTTTGTTTGCTGGGTAGCGAAATGCTTTGAATATAATGAAAAATCAGTAGTCCTTTTTTTTAATTGTGTTTTCAATAATTTTAATATGTATTTTAGTTTGTTTTTAACGATAAAAAATTGTGAGTGCAATATATTATATAATTTTCTTTTCAATTTAGTTTTCAAACGAAAGAAAGAAGATAAAATTTAAAAGTAAATTATAGAGAATAAAAATTGAAAAAATTCGATAAGGCCAGTAGAATAGAATATATATTTTAGGATCTCGCTACAAACCCTTCATCAGTATCTGTGCCTTTATAGGTTAATAACACTATGCGACAGTCAAAATCGGGATGGGATGAAACCAACGGGAAATGTTATATCGGTCAAAAACAAGTTATACGTGTCCCGGCGTTTCGCTGGGTCACCCCTAGGAATCGAGATATATTTTTTTTTGACATAACTCGAGAACCACTAGTCCGATTTTGCTCAAACAATTTTAAAAAAATTAAAAATTACAATTCCTTTAATCTGTTCATATAACGTTTTTTTATATACTCAACAGTTTTGCCGGTAAAAATAAATGTTTGTTACCGCTACCATAAAAATCAATAACCTTTTGTTTATTACTTTTTTTTAATATTTTAGGCAAAAAATATTTTTTTCTTCATACATTTATTTTTACCGGCAAAACTGTTGAGTATATAGAAAAACGTTATATGAACAGATTAAAGTAATTGTAATTTTTAATTTTTTTAAAATTGTTTGAGCAAAATCGAACTAGTGGTTCTCGAGTTATGTCAAAAAAAAGACCACCAAAGGTCAAATCGATATATCTCGATTCCTAGGGGTGACCCAGCGAAACGCCGGGACACGTATAACTTCTTTTTTACCGATATAACTTTCCCCGGTAGTTTGAACCCTTTCCGATCACTGACCCCTACCATTTGTCTCACAGTGTAAGTGATGATGGTCTTTTTATATTGAATAGGAAACAAATAAACAAACCTGAATCAACTCAATTAGACTAACATCAACGAAATTCTACCAAAACTATTTTTGTCCTCTGTTATTACTTCTTGTTCTTTGAATAGCTGGTTTTATGAAATTCAACTCTGATCGACAACTTATATTATTTATGAAGCTCAGATTTTATGAACGACAACGAACCGTTGATTTAAAAATCAAGTTTTGTTTATTTTTCTAAATTCGAATTTTTTCTGAAATCAAAATTGATGAACTCAACAGGCGTATGCGCCATTTTGTATTGTAAGCATTTGATTTTATACCCCATTTAGACAATAGTTTATCTCATAAAAGCCGGATTTAATCATCTACATATACATAAACTTCATTCAATGAAAGATTTTATTTGAATCAAAATATGAAAATGTATCCATTTAATTTTAAATTTTTGTTAGAAATTTTTAAAAAATACTACTTACACCCGTTAACGCATTGTCCTGTTAGCTACTAACTGGGACTTTAACTGATACATTTGTTGTTGTTTACCATATAATTTTTACATTAACTGTAAATTAAATTTTTACGGGACATTGTGTTATCCGGTCTTTGAAACGAAAAATATGCACAAATAATAAGTAGAGTATTCAAAAAAGCGACCAATGCAGAAACCGGTTTTCGGTTTGTTTGAAAATTACCATTTCAAAAATGCCGGTGGTTTCGGTTTGCTAATTAAAAAAAAACTATAATTTTTATTTATACTTTTTTTTAATGATATTAAGATGTTAAACTTTGAAAACCTGTACAAATAGCAAAAAAGGTAATAAAAATTATTTAAAAAGTGCCCTGCAGAAACTACTGAAATCAGCTGAATCTCTTTGCTAAAGTGGGGTTTACATTATCTGATGTTAAGTCCCTACGGGGAAAGGGACCGGTCCTAGATGACACGCAGGATAGGTCCCAAGGGGGCAGAGACAGGTTGTTGATCGGTCTTTTTCTTTGAAAGAGACATATCACTTTAACATGGCGTTGTCATTGGAAATGACGTATTGCCACAGATTAGACACTTTTCGACATGTCGCAGGTCTAGCCAAAAAGGACATGTCGCCTAACTGACTTAAAGAGACATGTCACCGAACTAACCCAAAAGGATCCGTAACAGAATGAGTCACACTTTGTATATTTTGTGACATGTCATCCAACTAACCTAAAAGGAACTGATACAGAACCAGTCCCATTACAAAACTGATAAAAACAGTGACAAAACTGGAAATTGTTATGGTTTTGGTATTATAAGTAAAATTGTCACAGCAAAACCTTGACAAAATTGTTATGTAATAAAAAGCACAAATGTTTTCATTTGTCAACAAATTAAAATATAAAAATTTCTTTTTTTTTTTGAAGAATTTTGGTATGTTTTTTTTTCACAGAAATACAATATGAAATACATATTCCTTTTTTAAGATGTTCTTTTAAGATATAAGATATATATATGCGTCGAACCTTTTACCGATTCTAAAATTATTGCAAAATCCTCCAAAAGATTACGTATTAACACGGAATTTTTGGGGCTTGATGCTAAAATTTAAAGAAAACTCCAAGTGCTTAGAACTAGTTCTCTCGCGTTCTGCGCTTCCTGGACATTTTTTAAGCTTTCATTTCATTTAAGATTTCATAAAATTCTTCATTGAACTTACGAAAAAAATTATACGAAATTGTTCATCATGAAGGATAATTCTATCAGTGTACTGGGAAACCGACCAATTGTGGGCGCTGTGGTGTAATGATTAGTGCGTTGGACTGTTACACGTGAGGTTGCGGGTTCGAGCCCCAACCAAGGCAACATTCATTTATGAAAAATAGTAATATATATGAGTTTTTTCTTTCCCTCATACATATCGCAGCGTCCTCCTTCGGTGTTCTCATAGCACTTAACCCCACTGAAGTAAAATAATATAACAGGGCTATGAACTAAAAAGCTTCAACAAAGCTCGCCAACTCACCATCAGATGGCGCGCAACAACTGTTCTAAAATTCAACATCTCGCGCAATTACCGTGTTGCCATATTTGAAGCCCTTCATCTTTCACTTCTTCTCTATCCCCTTTCCAAAGGAAGCAACACGTTAATTGATAGGAAGAATTTCCTGAGTGTTGCTTCTCTTTAAAAAATAAAAAAAATAAAGTCTTACTTGGGGGGTTTTTTATAACACACTTACCCAGTTAAGTGATATGTCCTCTTTGCACCAGTCTTGGGGTCAGTCCTTTGAGTATAATTGACAGCGCTTAACCCATAGAAATAATAAATTATACCAGTCCTGCGACAAGACCATCTTTAACCACTCACGGGATAGGTACTTTGAGGACAATTCAGTGGTATGTCATCATTTCACCAGTCACGAGACCAGTCCTTTAAGTATAATTGACACTGCTTAACCCACAGCAATAGTAAATTATACCAGTCCTGCTGCAAGTCCTTCTTTAACCAGTCACGGGATACGTACTTTGAGGGCAATTTAGTGGTATGTCCACTTTTTACCAGTCACGGGATAGGTACTTTGAGGACGATTAAGTGGTATGCCACCGTTTCACCAGTCATGGGACTAGTCCTTTAAGTATAATTGTCACTGCTTAACCCACAGCAATGGTAAATTATACCAATCCTGTGACAAGTCTTGCTTTAACCACTCACAGGATAGGTACTTTCAGGGCAATCGACCCCTCATTTCCCGTAGGGGTCCGATAAATTAAAAAAAAAATCCCATGGAATTATTTGTTTTCGAAAATATATGTATTTGCTTTTACACAATCAGATGATGCAATTATCTGAAAATTAAAATTTTAGTTAATTAAAAAGGACATTTTGCACTGTTAAAATCAGAAAAAATTGTTGCTCATTACACTATGCGACAGTCAAAATCGGAATGGGATGAAACCAACGGGAAATGTTATATCGGTCAAAAACAAGTTATACGTGTCCCGGCATTTCGCTGGGTCACCCCTAGGAATCGAGATATATCTTTTTTTGACATAACTCGAGAACCACTAGTCCGATTTTGCTCAAACAATTTTAAAAAAATTAAAAATTACAATTCCTTTAATCTGTTCATATAACGTTTTTCTATATACTCAACAGTTTTGCCGGTAAAAATAAATGTTTGTTACCGCTACCATAAAAATCAATAACCTTTTGTTTATTACTTTTTTTTTAATATTTTAGGCAAAAAATATTTTTTTTCTTCATACATTTATTTTTACCGGCAAAACTGTTGAGTATATAGAAAAACGTTATATGAACAGATTAAAGGAATTGTAATTTTTTTTTTTATTGTTTGAGCAAAATCGGACTAGTGGTTCTCGAGTTATGTCAAAAAAAAGACCACCAAAGGTCAAATCGATATATCGCGATTCCTAGGGGTGACGCCGGGACACGTATAACTTCTTTTTTACCGATATAACTTTCCCCGGTAGTTTGAACCCTTCCCGATCACTGACCCCTACCATTTGTCTCACAGTGTAATAGATAACTCCAAAATTCTGGTATATACATTTTTATCAAAAATTATGACGAAAAATCGTTACAGAGTTGAAGTCGTGATAGCTAAGATATACGAAAAAGTTTGTAAAATGTATTAATTTTTATTAAAAACGGCACTTTTCCTCTTCATAAAAATTCTTACAGTTAGTGTTTAGCTTTATTGGTTATTAAAATATAAGCTATTAAAGTTAAAAAACCTTATGAGTTACTTGTTACGGAGTTTACGAGTACATTTGGCCTATAAAATTGGTCACAAATTTTATGTATTAACCAAAAATTGGTTAGATTGTTATAAATTTTGTAAAACAGGTGACAATGCGCTGATATATATCGAAATATGTAACTCAAATGTAATCCATGCATTAGAAATTAGGTGGTTACACGGTTTTTATCACATTTTTTGATATCACCCATATATATATATATTATTGGAATAATACAATTATTTGCTGAACAAGCAATTGTTTGCAATGACATCTGCCTTAAATTCAGAAAGTTTAAGAAATTAAATAAAACAGACAGTAACTATATTGAACTAAATAAACGTAATAACATCTGTTTAATATTCAGAGTTCAAAGTATATAAATTATAAATTAATAGTGTCCGACCGAACAGTTCGGCCAAAAAGTGACACTTGTTCGGTTTTTCGGTATTTATGAGCATTCTTGAGAAATTCTGATACTGGGAAAATGTTTGTTGAGCCGATTTAATTCGATTTTGAATGTCAAATTTAAGGAAAATACCGTAGTTTAGCTGTAAAGTTAACTGTTCGGCCGCCGAACTTTTTCCAATTTGGCCGAACTTTCGGCGGCCGAACAGTGAATTCATTGCTTAACTTCGGACTTTTCCCTAAATTTTACTCGCATAATGGATCCCAATCGGCCCAACAAACATTTCTCCATAAGCAAAATTTGTCAGTAATGCTTCAACTTAATTTTAATTTGAAGAAATTTTATATTTTAACGAATACCTGAAGATGTTTAAAAAAGTTATTTGTAGTATTTTTGCTTTGATATATTTTCCACTTCCTGGTATCCCAGTATTCTAAGTCAATTGAAGTTATACTTTAAAAACTTAATTAATTTAGATTTTCTTGAGTTAATAAAAAGTTAAGTTTCTTCTTTTTAAATGAATTCTTATTTTAAAATTCTGGCAACTGCAATACAAAATATTAATAAATGAAATATACAAAACAAAAACTTAACACATTTTACAATAGACTTAATTATAAACTTTTGAATACGATTGAAATTTTGATTATTTCATGTCACACTTAAAATTTAAAGGGCTTTAAGAAATTTTAAAACAGATGTTATTGCACTTATTTCTTTAAAATAAAAAAAACTGATAAATAAGACTGTTTATAGCCATTTTAAGTTTATATAGTGGTGTTGAATAAAAATGGCACTACTGACAACAGGAGCAGAGTCGGTAGCGACATACACCGCACAATGTCCTATACCCAGTGTGGGGGTTATGAATACATTAGTTTCCACTTTGGTACAAGCCATATTTGTCGCTCAGTGTAATATATCACATTTGGAAGAGTGGCCAGCAGATTATGCAGAAACAGCTTTAACAAGTGGCTTAGATGCTTATGATTTCGTAATAGTTGGTGCCGGATCGGCTGGTTCTGTAGTAGCCAGTCGTTTAAGTGAAAATCCTAATTGGAATATATTAGTTTTAGAAGCTGGCGGAGATCCTCCTCAGGAATCAGAAGTAAGTAATTTGTATATAATACCCCATTTAAACTTGTGTTGAAATTATAAAGAATTTAGCATTAAGCCCTTTCTTACACTCATAGAAATAAATCCGTAAAAATAGCAGAAAAAGTTACTAAAAATTAGTTAAAAATGATGCTGCAGAAAAAACTGCTAAAATTAGCAGATTTTTTTACTAAATACTATGAAAATGAGAACAGCAAAATTAAAACTGCTAAATTTACAGAATTTTAGTTATATTTAGGCTAACTTTTAGTTAATTGAAAATAGCAAATTGTACTGTAAAATCTGCAGAAAATTTTGCTAAATATTTGTAGACTAAAAATAGCAAAAATAAACTGTTAAATCTACAAAATTTTTGCTATTTTTAACCTAAATTTAGTTGAATGCAAATAGCAGTCTATTCTGCTAAAATCAGCAGAAATATTTGCTAAAAAATTGTAAACTGCTGTTTTCAAAAGGCTCGATTTTTATTTGCATTTAAAAAAAAAATCGAAAAAAAAACTTCGAAAATTTTAAATTTTTTGGTGATTTTTTAGGCTACTAATTATTTAGCAAAATTTGTTGCTGATTTTAGCAGGTTAATTTGCTAATCTCCATTTACAAAAATTTAGCTCATATATAACTAAAATTCTGTATATTTAACAGTTTTAGTTTTGCTGTTCCTATATTACTAATATATAGCAAAAATAATCTGCTAATTTAGCAGTTTTTTTCTGCAGCATCATTTTTAACTAATTTTTAGTAGTTTTTACTAAATTTTCTACGGACTTTTTTCTATTAGTGTAGTGATACATTAAAAAAAGATCTAAGAAGGAACTCGTCCAAGTAAGTGCTTCGATTGCTCTGAGATTTAAAAATATTGTAGAGAAAAAGGTTAACTGTCGTAGTTTTTGGGTAAAAACTAGTAGTTTCTGGCCATTTTTAGTTTTTGAGTCGAAAACTATAAAATTAGTTTAGTTTTTCCATACAAATTTCATACAAACTGAAAACCAGATTCTATCTGGTTTTTGCCAAAAACTTAGTAAAAATATCTGAAATTTGCATTTTTTATACACCCTAGTTTCTTTTACAAGCAATTTTCGATACATCCTGTTACAACGAATATAGAATTAAAGCAAGTATCAAAAATATATTTTTCATTTTTTTTTTAATATTTCAGTTTCAGTTTAAAATTGTGTGTTATTATATATTTATAAACGTGTTAATAATTTTTTTAAATTAATTTAACCATAAAAACATTAAGAAAAGTATTTGATAAAAAAGTGATGTGACAAAGAAAACTAAATAACCAGTGCAAATGACTTGGCTTTTGTAATTTAGTTTTGTACAAAAACCCCTGGTTTTTGCTCAATCTAAATTCAGTATAAGAAAATTTTCCAAAATAGGTTTTACCAATCGATATCTCGTAGTCTAGCGATTAGGAACCAATTAAAATTTATAGAACATTAGATGATATCAATTCAAAATATCAATTTTTCCAAGTTTGATCCCATTGAATTCGCCCGTTGTTATGGAATATGAGAAAAAAATTATACGCTTTTTAATGCTTTTGGGGCAATACTTCAACATTTTTAATTAAAATTTATGACTTGTGCCACTAACACTATTTTTAATTTGAAAGGTTTTATTCGATTTATATAACGCCCGAGGCTGTCCTTAGGAACAGTTAACCCTTTAAGAATTTAAACTATATCGATTCCCTACGGGAAATTTTAACAAACTGTCACCGAACTGGCCCCTTTATATGAAATAGACTGGTCACTTTTACATGGCGTTGTCATAGGAGGGGGAAATTGACCCCATATGACATGTCACAAGACAAATCACAGGACAGGTTCCTGAACTTTGTTTTTTATGAGAGTTCAGTAACCTGTCCTAGGATTTGTATTGTGACATGTCACAAGGGGTCAATTTCCCCCTCCTATGACAACGCCATGTAAAAGTGACCAGTCTATTTCATATAAAGGGGCCAGTTCGGTGACAGTTTGTTAAAATTTCCCGTTGGGTTCCTCCAATAGCGACCACATTTATGTGGTGTTGTCAGTTACAGAATTGAAAAGGTTAACTGTCAAACGAACTGTCATACTGCACTCCCTTTTTGAAATTTATGATCAGTATACTCTGGCAAACCATCATGAAGAGATTGACGCTTGAACAACGCCACCAAATTATTTAGATTTACTTTGAAAATCAGCCATCAATTCGCGCAACTTATAGATGCAAAATTGTGTTCAGCGATGAGGCTAATTTTTGACTTAGCGGGTTTGTTAATAAACAAAATTGCCGCATATGGCGTGAAACCTATATAACAGACCCTACAGACTTCATTACATCCAAAAAAATGCACCGTTTGGTGCGATTTACTCGCTGGTGCCATCATTGGACCTTATTTCTTCAAAAGTGATGCCGGAGCTCGCGTTACGGTCATTGAAGATCGTTGCCATACCATGATCAATAATTTTTTGTTTGAAAATATGGATGACATTGATCCAGGCGAGATGTGGATTCCACAGGATGGCGCTACGTGCCATACGGCGACCGCAAACATCGACTTATTGAAATCAAAATTTGGCGATAAGTTGATTTTAAGAAATGGACCTGTCAATTGGCCTACAAAGTCGTGTAATTTGACACCTCTCGATTATTTCCTGTGAGGCCACAAGAAGGCACTGGTTTATACTGATAAACCAGCAACAATTGACGTCTTGGAGGCCAGCATTGTTCTTGTTATTTGTTTCATACAGCCAAAAATCTTCGTAAAAGTGGACGTCCAGAAGGCGCTTCATCAAGAATAGCCGCGGTGGCCATATGCGTAAAACCACTTTCAAGTGTTAATGCCAGGTATTGATATTTGCAATAAAATTTTTTTTTGGATTGAAATTTCATTTTTTTGGTAAATGAATGTTGTTAGTTTGACTCTAGATCATAAATTAATATCACTTTCTGTTTAAATTACTTTCAAATTAAAGAAAGATGATACAATTTTCGCAAGTAAATTACAAAGAATAAAAAATTTTAAAGAATTCGATAAGACCAACAAGACAGAATACGTATTTTCGGCTTTCGCTACAAAGCCATCGTCAGTGTCGTTTGCCTTGAATGGGTTAATAATTGATGATCGTCTACTTATGTGAAAGATGAAAGCAAATCGAATTTGTTAACAACAACTCAACTTAGACTAACATCAACGAAATCTAACAATGCTATTTTTATCCTTTGTTATTATTACTCTTTTTTGCTTTGAACCTTAATTCTTAAGCAGGCGCGGATCCAGGATTCACTCAAGGGGGGGGGGGGCGGGGCTAAACGTATTTTGTATCTTATACGGTAGTCCTATCTAGATATTTTATAAACAAGCTGCAAGAAGGATATAAGACTAGGAGTCGCAATCGCTATCGGATCGGACATCGAACAGAACATTATGACGTTCGCATACCAAGTTGTTCCAAAAAGTACCAAAAAAAGAATTTCGGGAAAATCTACTGAACCCCATTTCTACATTTTCTGACTGTTTTGAAAATGTACGAGTTAACTAAACAATTCTTAGAATAAACTTAGAAGAATTTTCTATAGTAATAACCAGGGCAGCGACTTTTATGCACTTAAAAATTTAAAATATGCGCTTAAAATATGCAGTAAAAAATGCAAAATATACACTTAAATAGAAATATGCACTAAAAACCCAAAAATATACACTAATAATCCAAAAATAAACGCTTCAAACCAAAAATTGCACTTTATATTTATCGATTTTTAAAAATCATATTTATAACTCGGGAGCGTTTGGTAAAACATTAAATCCAATATAAATGTCTAAGTAGATGACAACTTCATGTTTTCCTTCTAGTTAAGTGCTGCGTTAAGGTTTACAAATTCTTTTTTTTTTCTTTATTTTTCATTAAATCTTACTTTTAATTAAAAAAAAAAAAATATGAAGAAAGTATGCAATTTAATGAAAAACATGCAAAAATATGCACTAAAAATCATGAAATATGCAAAATATGCAAACATACCCAGCAAAAATAGTTCTGCCAAAGGAGCAATAAAAGCATCACTACTATGGCAAAGGCATCACTTCTTTTCTAATGGTTTCATCGATGAATTTAACGTTGGCGTGTCATAGGACGGAAGCATTCAAATATAGCTACTTACCATTACTCATGCTCTTTATTCTAAAGAAGCAATCCAGATGCTATGTTTAGATATTCTCTAGTATGTGTGAAAAATATGCATAAATTTTGTAGTATTTAAGCTGTTATGAAAATTTAATTCATAAGAATGCATTAAAATAATTTTTTAAAAAGTGAATTTTATGCAATGATGTATAAGTACTTTTTTATTAGTACAAATAAATGCTTCTACATTAGTGTAAAGAAACACTTTCACATTGATGATAAAAAACGTTACTCCATTGTAGTAAGATACCGATTTTTGCACCTCACAGATTTAATAAAAAATTATTTTCGTTATTTTTAGTTTTTTATTAAAAAATTAAATAGTTAAAAAAGATATTACACTTCAAAAGATAATAAAATAAATTATAAGGTTTTCAAGAAGTAAATTGTTAAATTATAAACAAACAAATGTACTTCAATACATAAGCTCGGTTGATGAATTTCACACATACATTGCTTTTACGAATATGAAATGAAGATATACTTAAAAAAATATTCATTTTGAGATTTATTAATAAGAAGAAAAATGTTTTCGTTTTGAAATTTAAAAAAGTAAAAAAAAATTATCATTTCAAATTCAGAAATTATGAATTGTAGTAGATTTTATATTTTTTGAATTTTATTTTTTATATTCTCTGAATTTTAACTGATGATTTCTGAATTACAATTGATGTATTCTGAAAATCAATTGATATTTCCCGAATTACAAGTGCTGTTTTTCTGAACTTCGAAATTTCTAATGCAAATTCTGAATATCATTCTAATTTTTTTAATTAAAAAAAAAAATTAATTTCAATTGATATTTTCTGAATTACAGTTGCAAGAGATATGTAAACTAAATATAAATTGTCAAAAGGTTTTGAGAATTATTTGAAACAAAATGAAATTTCAAAGAAACTTGTCAAACTGAAAATAATTTTAAACTGTATAAGTGGATCTCGCATAAAAGTTTTCACAAAAGTATTAAAAAAAGATTTTATAAAAAATAAAAGTTCATTAAAACAGTTTTCTATAAAAATTTTTGATTTGAATGATTAGAAAATATTTTGTACTATGGTTTGAAAAAATATAAAAATAAAAAAACTTATGCTTCAGAAGCAATTCAAAGGGTGATTTTTTAAGATTATCATAGGTTTATATCCAAATCACTACATTTGGAACATGAACGCATGAATACTTTCGGAAGTTCCTTTGAATAACTTCCAAAAAGCACTTAAAGCATACTAACTGAAACTAAGGAAGCAATGAAAGCAGTTATAACCAGGGTTTAAAAAACTACGATTCAAAAAATATTTTTGCTTTTTACTACTGCTACTACTACAAACAATTCATGTAGCTTTAGTAAAAGCATCTGCCTGCTACTTAGTTTATACAAAGTAGGCAGTCATTGTTTTTGATCAACTCTATTTTTGTTCTTGTGCTACTGCTACCACTACAAACAAAACACGGAGCATTTGTAAACAGTAAGAGCAGAAAAACGAAATGAACAACTACTACTGCTACTGCTACAAATACTGCTGCTACAAAAAAAAAAACAGCAAGAGCAGAAAACGAAAAACCAAAGTAGTAAAACATAGAAAAACGAAATATGACTCCTTTCATGCTGAGTAGTTTTTTTTAGCGAAAGAATAAATGATTTTGGTTTATCTGATGTGTATTGGGCCCATACAAAATTACATAATAAACTTGAAATGTTTTAATTAAAAAAGCGGCTTATAAATTAATAAAGGTTTATGAGTTCATATTTGAATATGTTTGACCCTTTGTATGCAATATGATTATAATCAGCACCAGTACACTCACAAAAAAAAGCCCGTACAAATAGTTTAAAATTCTACTAAAATATACTCGTATTTTCGATGAAGTTGAGCATCACGGCCTGATAAATTTATAAAAATACAATAATTTAAAAGAAACGTTGTTTAATAAAAATGAAATTATTCAGTTGAAATCAGCATATCGTTGCTGCGCCTAAGAAAATAGCTATTTGTTTTCAAAAATTATTTGTGGAACACCTAAATTAGGTCTGTGTTGTGTGTCTTGGCCATTTTTTTTTGGAAGTAATTCTTTTATAAATGAAAAGCTTGAAGTTTGGTTTATATCTGTGTAAAAAAATAATTTTCAAAAAGTTCTGAAAAACGCTGAAATAAAGCAGATTTGTATGTCTCCTCACAAAAAAGTTTATCGACAAATAGCTATTTTCTTAGGAGCAGCGACGAATATGTTTGTTGATTAAAAACAAGTAAAAATTCAGTTTTATGTTTGATGTTCCTATCTTACGGATATATAACAAAAATAATCTGCTACTGTCAGTAGTATTTTCTACAAGGTCATTTTAAAGTACAGATGGGCATCGATTATCCGTGATTCAATTAACCGGGAACATCAATTATCCGGGATCGATAAGGAAAGGAAGATTTTTTTATTTCAATCGATTAACCGTGATTTCATCAATTATCCGGGATTGAAAAACATCTACTATTTATTTTGACGAAATTTGGTTTCAACATGCTAGCAACACTAAAATTAATATGTGTCTAAAACGAAATAAGGTTATTCCCTTGTTTGCATGTTTTTCCTCTGGTGTTTAGTTGCAATTGAAATTTACGTAGTAAGGAGTGTTGATGTGTAATTTTAGAATCGAGTAAAAAGCAAAGAAAAGTATTAACTATTCAAGAAAAATTTGATATAGTCAACGACTATTTAAAAAAACATGTTTCTGTTCAAACACTATCACACAATTATGGAGTGGACAAACAAACAGTTTATGACTGAATAAAAAATAAAGATAAAATTTTTAACTCTACTATTTTCTTGAGCTTAAGGTTTGGTTTTTATTTTTAAAAAGTGTTTTATTTTCGGATATTTCGCTACTCCAATGTGTAGCATCTTCAGGAAATAACAATTAAATGAACAAATTATAAACAATTTTAAAGTTTGAAAAAATTTGAAAAGCATTTGTCAAATATAAATTGTATGTATACATTTATACCAGCAAACAAAGTTTTTGGTATAAAAGTATAACAAACAAAAATAACAATAATTAACAATAAAAAATGTATAATATAATGTGTTATAAATTAATGTAATGTGTGCTATTTCTTTTGTATTAAATATCTATAATTCTGAGCTACATTTTCAATATCTGCCTTAAAGTTAATTCTATTTGTTGTTGGTGTATTAATTATCTGTAACATTTCTAATATATAACGACGTTTATAATTGTGTTCTGTATTTAAAACTGATACATTTTCAAAGTCAGGATAGTGATTTAAACTTGAACAATGAGAAGATAATGCTGTCTTTTGTGAATTAATATGTCTATATTTCTGATCTGATCTATGTCCAGCTATTCTAGTTCTCAATTTATTCTTTGTTGTACCTATATATACTTTATCACAATTCTCTCCGTCATTTCCACTACATGGTATAATTAAATAAATTATACAGTAAGACAAAGGATAGGATACAAAAATTGGACATGTCAAATATAGTATATAAAATACCATGTAGTGGAAATGACGGAGAGAATTGTGATAAAGTATATATAGGTACAACAAAGAATAAATTGAGAACTAGAATAGCTGGACATAGATCAGATCAGAAATATAGACATATTAATTCACAAAAGACAGCATTATCTTCTCATTGTTCAAGTTTAAATCACTATCCTGACTTTGAAAATGTATCAGTTTTAAATACAGAACACAATTATAAACGTCGTTATATATTAGAAATGTTACAGATAATTAATACACCAACAACAAATAGAATTAACTTTAAGGCAGATATTGAAAATGTAGCTCAGAATTATAGATATTTAATACAAAAGAAATAGCACACATTACATTAATTTATAACACATTATATTATACATTTTTTATTGTTAATTATTGTTATTTTTGTTTGTTATACTTTTATACCAAAAACTTTGTTTGCTGGTATAAATGTATACATACAATTTATATTTGACAAATGCTTTTCAAATTTTTTCAAACTTTAAAATTGTTTATAATTTGTTCATTTAATTGTTATTTCCTGAAGATGCTACACATTGGAGTAGCGAAATATCCGAAAATAAAACACTTTTTAAAAATAAAAACCAAACCTTAAGCTCAAGAAAATAGTAGAGTTAAAAATTTAAAAAGAAGGTTAAATAAACGAAAAGAATAAAGATAAAATATTAAAATATTGTGCAGAAAGTGATTTAGTTACTCGCTTCCAAAATCGAAAAACTTTAAAAAGTGCATTAGAGCGAAATACGAATGGTTCCGACAAAAACGTTTTAAAGGGATCCCAATTTCCAGTTTAATGATAATGGAAAAGGCTAAGTTCTTCCATTAAAAATTAAATATAAGCTTAGCATGTGAATATTCTCGAGGCTAGTTACAGAACTTTAAAAAACAACATGGAATTCACAAAGCATCTGCCGAATATGTATCTGCCACAATTTTTGTAAATCAGTTGGAAGAATACACATCAAAGGAAAATCTTATAAATAAGAAAATCTACAATGGAGAGGAAACAAGCCTTTTTTGGAAGTGTTTCCCTGAAAGCAGTTTTAGTTGCCATTATGAACATTTCTTAGATAGCCATAAAAATTCAAAGGACATATTATAGAAAGATTAATATTATAGAATATTAGAGAACAAGATAAAATACAAGTCTACCGTATCTAAGCGAAGCTTTTAGCGGAAAATATGAAAGTTAAGGAAAAGAAACAAACCACAATAAATTAATTTTTTTAAGTAATTACATATGTAGCAATTAAAAACTTATTAACATTATATTTTGTAAGTGTGTATATTGATTAAATAAAACAAACATTTATATTAAAAAGCGTAAAAAATTTTACATCAGTTAACCGGAAAAATCGATTATCCAGAATGCGTCCGATCCCGACCATTCCGGATAATCGATGCCCAACTGTAGTTTTTAGTACACTCATATAAAAAAGTTAGTGCAAAATTTAAACCCGTTCTGATTCAATTAAACTAATTTTTCCGTTATTTTGCCTTTAAATTTAACTCAGTTTTAGCGTTCTTAAGCCGCACTGTCAACAGTATTTTATTTTAGGACTTCGGTTAACGATTTTTGTCGAAACTTTATAAAAAGTATATTTAATAATCTGGCTAATTATGGGATAATCTTCAATGTGAAAAATAAAAAACGCTAAATCTGAAGTGACTAAATTGTTTTCATTAGCACCAAATAATTATAAAAATATTATCTTTTCAATCAAAGATAGGGATTATAAAAAAGGTTAAAATCATAATCTGTGAGATTAGATACTGGGTGTAAAAAAATCCATAAAAATATGCAACCACTTCCTAAATCAGCGTAAAAACCGTCCGTCGCCATTTCAAGAATAAGATCTCCAAATGTGTTTGTAAATCGCCACGTTTGGCAAGAAAGCGCTATATCTGACAACCCTAACAACAAATACTGATCTACGTATGTATTTTGTGTTTATCCTTATTTTGCGACAACCCTAACAACAAATACTGATCTACGTATGAATTTTGTGTGTATCCTTATTTTGTTCTCGCCCACCACTTGTTAACAATTTACCGTTGAAACAGTTCTGTCAAATTGTGACGTAAATTTATGTAACCTAATTCTATCATTATGTGTCTTACAACTGTTAACGGGTGGGTGCGGCTGGCTAAACTAATTCCATACTAAATTCAGGTTTAAGAGTTTCTTTGAATGTAGAAAATTTTTTAAAACAATTTTTAAAGAAATTTTAAACCCTTTTCTATATTTGCATTTAGTTTAGAAAAAATTTAGCCACCTCGCACAGGGCCTACGTAATGAAAAGAAATTGCAAATTATTCATAATTAGGGGTGAGTTAAAAAATATATAATATTGTATAAAATAAAAAATTTAAAATACAAAATATAAATCATAAAATCAATCGAATATTCCAAAACGGCAAATTAGCATCTTCATGCTCTGTTCTGTTTAACAAAAACAATATAAAATACATACACACACACACAGTACTGGAAAAACCAAACCAATAATTCATTTTTAAACAACCAAAAATATTTCTATGACTACTCTGCTGAGTAGTAATTTGGGAGTCATGTATGTTTGGCTGCTACTGCTCTTGCTTAATTTGTAAGTAGACGATTGGTGCTGCGGTAGTTTTCAATTTCAAAACAAAGATGTGTGCTACTGCTTAGCTAATAAAATGTTTGTGTAGAGGTAGTAGTAGCTGAGTAGTAATTTGGGAGTCTTGTCTATTTGGCTGCTACTGCTACTTGTTGAATTTAGTAGCAGACACATCGATTGATGATGTGGTGGTTTTCAATTTCAAAACAAAGCTATGTGCTACTGCTGAGCTACAGAAAAGTTTGCATAGTGGTAGTAGTAGCGATGTGATGACTTTTAGTTTTGTTGTTTTTTTTACTACAATAATCGTCATTTTTAGTTACTACTGCTACTTTAGTCGTAGCTTTTTCAACCCTGGTTATAACCAAAGAATGAATACCACTTTTTTTTGCTGGGTATGCATTTATAATAAAATATGCAAAAATATGCAACAACAAATCGATGCCATTTTGTTGCATTTGGTCAGAATCATTTTTGGATTAATAGCTGTGTTTGTGCGGCAATCTATCAACGTCGGCTTATGCCATTCCCATAAAAATTTGACATTAGTAACGTTAAGAGTTAACACTAAACGTTGGCTAATGTCAAATTTGTATGAGAATGACGTAGGGCAACGTTGATAGTTTGCCGCAAAAAAAAAGCTAATGACTACAAACATGCATTTGCATGAAAGTCGCTGCCCTGGTAATTAATATCTATAAATTATGTTCTGACTCGCCTATTTTTTGAAATAACCATAAGCCTGAATGTGTATTTTCCATCCCCGATTTCAGATCTCCAATTTAATGTTGTTCAAAAAACTTATCTGTCAATTGTAATTATTTTGGTTTTAATTGATGAATTACACTATGCGACAGTCAAAATCGGGATGGGATGAAACCAACGGGAAATGTTATATCGGTCAAAAAAAAGTTATACGTGTCCCGGCGTTTCGCTGGGTCACCCCAGGAATCCAGATATTTCTTTTTTTTGACATAACTCGAGAACCACTAGTCCGATTTTGCTCAAACAATTTTAGAAAAATTAAAAATTACAATTCCTTTAATCTGTTCATATAACGTTTTTCTATATACTCAACAGTTTTGCCGTTAAAAATAAATGTTTTTTAAATTGTTTGAGCAAAATCGGACTAGTGGTTCTCGAGTTATGTCAAAAAAAAGACCACCAAAGGTCAAATCGATATATCTCGATTCCTAGGGTTGACCCAGCGAAACGCCGGGACACGTAAAACTTCTTTTTTACCGATATAACTTTCCCCGGTAGTTTGAACCCTTCCCGATCACTGACCCCTACCATTTGTCTCACAGTGTTATTAATTGTAGTGGAATTTAAAACCATTACTATTGATTAGGGTTGGCAGGCAATACCGCTAAAATACCGTTTACGATTCAAAACCCTTTCAACTGACTACCATTACCCCTAAAATACCGTTACCGAAATACCCGGAATCTCTTTTTATTCCATAGCTCTTGACAGAGCATAGTGATATAAATATGAACATTAAAAAGAATAAAAAATATAAATATATATCAAAATTGCTTATCAAATAATAGATTTAGAAAATAGAGAAAAAAGAACAAATCTGCATTTATATTAATTATTAGATAATCTGCTGTTTTCCCTCCAATCTTCTCTGTTATTAGCCAAGTGAATAGCTTCGCTAAGTGTTGTACCAATTAAAGGTTTAAGCTGGTCTGGCCAACGTCTTGGAGATCTCCCTCGTCTTCTACTTCCTTCTACCTTTCCATCCACCATTAATCTTTCCATGGCACCTTCTCTTCTGGCAATATGTCCAAAGTATTTTAGATACGACCTGCTAATTTTTTCATCAACCTATCTTCTATATTAAGTTCCTCTAAGATAGATGCATTGGTTCGAAATTCAGTCCACGAAACTCTTAAAATTCTTCGATATACCCTCAAGCTCAAAGCTTTCTATTTTTCTTCGCTCAGCTTGTTTTATCGTCCATGTTTCCGAAGCATATGTGGCGATTGGAAAAACTAGAGCATTTACCAATCGTAGTTTTGTGTTATTGGTTACTCTCCTGTCTTTCCAAATTTTGTGAAGCTTTGTTTCGCTATTCTAGCTAAGGAAAGTCACCGTCTGATTTCGTTTGAACAATCACCATTATTACATATTATTGACCCTAGGTAGTTGAACTTGTTGACAATGTCATACCCGGCTAAAGTTGTAGTTTCCGGTTGGTTTTTGTTTGGTCTATTAACTATCATTACTTTTGTTTTTGATCTATTTCCCTACGGGGAAAGGGACCGGTCCCAGATGACACGCAGGATAGGTCCCAAGGGGGCGGAGACCGGTCGTTGATCGGTCTTTTTGTTTGAAAGAGACATATCACTTTAACATGGCGTTGTCATTGGAAATGACATATTGCCACAGTTTAGACACATTGTGGCAGTAAGGTGGTGTGTCTAAAAATAGCTTTTCAAATAATCTAATAAAAAATTAAGAATTAAAAATAATCTACTTGACGTTGAAGTAGGGCTCGATAACACAACCTCCTGCTTGTAAGGCAAACGCTCTACCGTCTGAGCTAACGTTGCTTATGCGTGATGGGTGGCTGATGGTTAAGTTATATGTTTTTCGCTTCTGTTCAAATTAAAAAGAAAAAGAAAAAACAAACACACACACAGCAGATAAAAAAACATGGAAAAGAAAAAAATAGAAAAGAAAACAACATTAACACACACAAATATGGTGGAAGTGCCTTGAATATGCCCCCGATTGACCGGTCATGGGATAGGTCCCTTAATGGCAGTTGACTTGTTTTTTGCGTTGGCCATAATTAAAATAAAAAATCAATTAAAAATTAGAAAATTACCTCAAAACCTCTGATAATATGAATAAAAATTTAAAAAATTCCCCTTAAGATACAAAGAAAAGTTAAATGAAATACCAATTGTTAAAACTAAAACAGCTTTAACATTAAAAAAACGTTGAAAACACAAAACTTAAAATTTCTTAGCAAAACATTATAGAAATTTAAAATAAGAACTAAAATAAGAAAATCGTGAAAAAATAAGGTTAAAAATAAATAAAAGAGTAAAATAAATAAAAAATATTTTTAAAAATATGCCGCGAATTTTGTTATTATTTCGGTATCAGTCAATTTTTTTAAAAGCAACAGTGAAAATAACGGATCAGAAAATACTTAGAAAATTAATTCATTTTCTTTTGTTCATATTTGTACTAATTTAGTAATATGCCTTCGGTTGACCGGTCACGGGATAGGTCCTTGAAGGGCAATTGACTCCTCATTCCCCGTAGGGTTATCTCAAGGCCATATTTTCTACTACATATGTCGAGTTTTTGCATAATTATTGATGGTTCTTCAGCGCTGGACGCTATAATGAGCATATCATCTGCATATGCGGAATACCGTTATCCTTAAAATACCGTTACCGAAATAACTGAAATACCGTTATCCTTAAAATAACGATACCGAAATAAATGAAATATCAATAACCTTAAAAAACCGTTACCGTAACAAATAAAATACCGTTATACCTAAAATACCGTTACCATTATTTTTAATTTTCTGCTTTTGGTAATTTCACGTGGTTATTGAGTATTTTTTGTACATTAAGTTGATAAATTGGTTCTGTTTTTCATCTCGTTTTTTTTTTTTTTTTGTAAAAACAATTACCCTTAAAATACCGTTACCGATATAACGATATAACTGAAATACCATTAACCTTAAAATACCGTTACCGAAATAATATAATACCGTTATCTTTAAAATACCGTTACCGAAATAACTCAAATACCGTTATCTTTAAAATACCGATACCGAAATAAATGAAATAGCGTTACCCTTAAAATGCCGTTACCGAAATAACCTAAAATATCGTTACCCTAACGGTAACCGAATTCGTTTCGGTTACCATTCATGCTATTGAATAATGAAATCAGATCAATTTAAGGCTAATCAAATCATCAATTAATTAGTCCCATGTATGGTCTAATTAATCATTTATCAGAATTTAATCTGCAAAAACCTTCTTGAGGTGTGATGTTAATATATTTACTTATATAAATCGAAAACTAAACCGCCGACAAAGTTGACGGTTCAGATTGATACCTCCTGTAAAATAGTCAAATAGTCTCCGATAGAAATCTGACCAACAGAAAATAAAAAATTAAAAACACTCGCCCTTAAAAAAATTTCAGTTTTTTGGCTTTTCTGCGAGAAATTAATGCATTAAATTTCAATTACACATTTCAATGCCAGTGTGAATGGGGTAGAACATAATATTTTTGATTAAATGATATATTAATGTCATTCCTTTTCAAAGGTTCCTAGTCTATATTTGGGCATGCATAAAACAAACTATACATACCAGTATTATTTGGAATCCAACGAACGTTCTTGTAAAGCTTTTAAAGATGAAAGATGTTACTGGTTCCGTGGTAAAATGATTGGCGGTACGGGTGCCATTAACGGTATGATATATGTAAGAGGTAATCGTGGTGAGTTTGATCGTTGGTTGGAGCAAGGCAATACAGGCTGGGGCTATGATGATGTTTGGCCATATTTTGAAAAATCCACACGTCCCGCAGGCAATGAAACATATCCTCAAGGATATGTTATATTAAATGAATTTCTAAATTATGATGAGTATATTTCCTCTTTGATTTATGAGAGCGCTAATGAATTGGGTCTTCCCAAAGTAGAAGATTTTGTGGAAGGTAGTTATATTGGCTATACGAGAGTAAAAGGTACTTTAGAAAACAGACGAAGAGCAAGTACGGGAAAAAGTTATTTGGGAAAAGTCTCCTCACAAAGACCAAATTTGAAAATTATAAAAAATGCTCAAGTAACAAAAATAAATTTTGATGAAAATGCAAAGATAGTAAAATCTGTGGAATTTTTGGTACAACAAAAGAAGAAGCTAACAGTAAATGTGAAACGTGAAGTTATTGTATCAGCCGGTTCTATAGAAACACCCAAATTATTAATGCTATCTGGTGTGGGTCCAACACATGTACTGAAACCTTTAAATATCCCCGTTATAAAAAATCTGCCAATTGGTGAAAATTTGCAAGATCATGTGGTTATTTTTACTTTCGTGCGTATTCCAACTTATCCTTTGAATGAAACACAAATACTGGATTCAATTTATCAATATTTATTGCACAAAAAAGGTCCCTTAAGTAGCCATGGCACAGCCGCTCTTACGGGTTTTATCAAAACAGATCCCTTTTCAAATAATCCATATCCTGATATAGAACTGCACCATTTAACTTCCAAAAGAGGTGATATTTCGGGTTTAAATAGAGTTTTAAGTTATTTTAATTTTAAAAAAGAATTCAAAATCTACTTGGGACACATATTAGAAGAGAACGACCTTATGATGTTATGTGTATTGCTGGCTCATCCCAAATCCAAAGGTGGCATAAAACTGAAATCAAATTTCTATCAAGATCCCCCTATAATAGATGCTAACTATATGGAACATTCTGAAGATGTAAAAGTTCTCTTACGTGGCTTGCAATATGTAGTGAAGTTGGAAACAACTGTAGCATTTCAAGAAAAACAAGCCGAAATAGTTCATGTACCCATTGAAGAATGTGATCAATTTCAATTTAAATCTGAGCAATATTGGAGATGTTATTTGAAATATTTTTCTTCGTCTGCTTGCCACCAAGTAGGTACCGTTAAAATGGGTTCTATTGATGATCAAACATCTTGTGTGAATCCCAGACTGAAATTAAAGGGTATTGACAATTTACGTGTAATAGATGCTTCGATAATGCCTTATATAACCAGTGGTAATACAAATGCTCCTACCATAATGATTGCTGAAAAGGCTTCCGATTTTATTAAAGAAGATTGGTCTGCTGTGTGATTATTGTTGATTGTATTTCATGTAAGAACAATAAAGATTAATACAAAGTTGTTTCTATATAAATCTGATATTATATGATACTGTTTAGAGGAAAACCATAATTAGGGTAAAGGGGGGGATCCTTCGCCACTTTTGTTTCAAAACACTGTCATTTCTTAACCACTAATTATTTTTCAAATTGAAAATCTACATATCTTAGATTTTTATTCTAATTATTTCCATATCTTCTGTTATTTTTTTTTAATGATTTTCAAACTAACCCAAATCGGCGAAACTGGCCCAAACTTTGTGGCAAAGTAAATATTTTAATGACAGAAATAAATAATTTAGAATAAGTTCTTTAAGATATGTGATTAGTTTTTATTATTAAATTTTCGCTACATTAAAACAAAAATAATTTAAAATTATAATAAAATGACTCTTCAAAAGAAAATCTAAAATATTAATATAAATTTAAAAATGAATACGATTGTCGTAATTTACTATTGAACATATTTTATGAATACTGTAATGTACTTTCCAGAGTAGGCTCAGTCCGCCAGGATTAAATAAGGAGACGTCAACTGGATTAAATTTTTAATTATAAAAATTCAGCTTTATTTGGTTCTTCCTTCAACTTTTAATTACAAAAAAAAATATATTCAATATATAAGAGAACCAGCCAGAAACAAGAGTGTAAAAATTAGATAAACCGACGCGGAGTATCCGTATTACTACAAGGTTAGATCCAGAGTCCCCTCTGAAGCCACAAACGGGTCTTTTTAAATGGAAATTTATGTTGATGTTAGTGTGTTTAGTGACCACTACGCCTGGGATCAATGGCTGTTAAAACCAGTTGATTCCCTGTGCACTACCACTCCTACGCTTGGGTACTATGGCTGTTAATACCAGTAGTAGCCCTGTGCACTACCACTACTATGCCTGGGTACTATGGCTGTTAATACCAGTAGTAGCCCTGTGCACTACCACTACTATGCCTGGGTACTATGGCTGTTAATACCAGTAGTAGCCCTGTGCACCACAACATTGAGTTAAGCTTCCATGCCCCTGTGTTCGGCTGCTGGCAAAGCTGTTACATACTTGTACCAGCTGTCCGAACACTAAGAAAGTGCAAGCCCAACTGAAGTGGTAGTAATCACTTTAACATAGTATCGCTATTATTTAAATATGGTAGTGGTAAAATAAAGACAACTTAGAAGCCACTCTCACACCAACATTGTAAAAGCGAGAACAAGAGGGACTTCGATATTATGCTCACAAATACATTTCATTAGTAAATGTATTTGTAATTGCTTAGCTGGTATTATTCTCCCAAATACCTTTCATTAGTAAATGTATTTGTTATTTTTTTTTTGACCTAGTATTATTCTCACAAATACATTTCATTAGTAAATGTATTTGTTATTAGCTTAGCTGGTTCTCTTCCAATTGCTAAGTTGCTCTTATACTACAGAAACTTAAATAAATGAATTCGTCACAAAATATATAATATAATAGTTAAACTAAATAAGTAATATATGTACAAAAAAATCATATAATGTAAATAATATTAATGTAAATAATATTATGTAACGAGAAGCTTCGTTACAATACTTACAGAAAAGTCTTGTAGAGAATTTTAAGCCGTGATACACCAACTCTTTGTAGCTCCAGCGGCCATCTGGTGATTGTGCCCCAGAGACAACCACTAACATAAAATGAATATTTTTTCACACTTTGTAAGCATTTATTAAAATCAAGTTATTATCATTGTAAAGCTAATACTACGTTCACAGTACGATTGTTAAACACGTTTATGTAAAAGTTAAACATATCAGTTCGCACTTAAAAATGAAGTGTTTAAGTTAAACATCTCCAACAGCTGTTCCTCAGCAATTAAAAAAATTTGACAAAATTTCCCAAAAAGTTATTTTTTCTTCGGCCGGAGGCAATAATTAATAATTTTCGGCATTATCCAACGTTATAATTGCTATAAACAGTGAAATAACATTATCCGCCCCAGTCGGAAACAAGATTTTTCAATTTTTAGTTAAGGGACAACTTCATGGCTGTTTTTGGATTTTTCGCTCACCAGAAGCAAAGTTTAATTAATTGTTTTGTTCATCTATCAATTTAATAAGAAAAAAACACATTTTAACTGGCTTTTATTTAAATCTAGTTTATTTTATTCAATTTTAATTTTTTTTGTTCTGTCTTTTTCTGCTTCAAACTTGTCATGCAACACCAATTGATATCAATTTTATCGTGTTTAACAACGTGTTTAAAAATTAAACATGATAATTTAGCGTGTTTAAGGGTAGGAAGAATGTACTGTAAAACATCTCACTTAAACATGTTTAACGCTTAAACACGTCAAATCAAGTTAAACACGTATATGTGAACGCCGTATTAGAGTCATAGGTCTAACATAATGAAAACAAGCCATAATGAAACACATCTTCAGGGTTATTTTGGGGGGACCCTTATATGGGCACTAGGTCTAAACATGGACCGATTTTAACCAAAATCAATAGGCTTCGTCCTTGGGCCGAAATATATCTGTGTACTAAATTTCATCAAAACATCTTTGATATTTGCGACCTGTAGAGTACGCACAAGAATGCATGGACAGACAGACACCGATAAATCGAAAAGTCAAAAGTGATTCTGAGTCGATCCGTATACTGAAAAGTAGGTTTGAATAATTCTGAATAAGTACGAAATTAAACATTAAACACATTTTGAGTTTTGACTTTTTTCTGGCACTAAAGTTAGATTTTCGACTTTGATGTCTTCAGAGACTTATAGTAGAATTTCATGACAAATATATTTGCTGCAGACTTTAACGCTCTAACTCTTTAACTTACGAGTCTTTTTTTGGACCTTTTTAAAAAGGGGCCAAAAAACTCAGTTTAATTGAAGAGTTAGATGGTTAAAATGTTCCACAAAAATGTTCCTCGTAGTGCTTTAGATAACTTCGCTGTACACATCTTATGTCTAAAATGGAAGATTCACACGGTTTCCTATGCCGATTCACAATAAACACTTGCAAAATGGGGGAAACTTTAACCCCCCAGAAAACACTGTGCCAGACGGAAATTTTTAAGACGACGATACACGTATTTTTTTTGTCCCCTCTGTTAGAATCAGTTGCCAAAACCTTGTTATTTTGAAAAAAAAATAAATGATTTTGTTGTATAGTGTTATTCATTTTGATGCCAGTGTGAATGGGGTACAACTTAATACTTTAAACCATATATTAATGTAATTTATTTTTAAAGGTTCCTAGTCTATCTTATGGTATGCAGCATACAAATTATACATATAATTATTATACGGAACCCAATGAATATTCCTGTAAACAATATACAAATGACAGATGTCATTTTCCTCGTGGTAAAATGATTGGTGGTACAGGTGCCATTAATGGTATGATATATGTAAGAGGCAATCGTGGTGAGTTTGATCACTGGTTGGCCCAGGGCAATACAGGCTGGGGTTATGAGGATGTTTGGCCATATTATGAAAAATCCCTACGTCCCGTAGGTAATGAAACACATCTTCAGGGTTATGTTATACTCAATGAATTTCCACATTATAATGACGATATTTCCTCTATGATCTATGACAGTGCTAATGAATTGGGTGTTCCCAAAGTGCAAGATTTTGTTGAGGGTAGTTATATTGGCTATACGAGAGTGAAAGCTACCATAGAAAACGGCCGCAGAGCGAGTACTGGAAAAAGATATTTGGGTAAGGTCTCCGCACAAAGACCTAACTTAAAAGTTATAAAAAATGCTCAAGCTACAAAATTAAATTTTGATGCTAATAACCATGCAGTCAAATCTGTAGAATTTGTGGTACAACAAAAGAAGAAACTTAAGGTTTATATTAAACGGGAAGTTATATTATCAGCTGGTACTATAGATACACCCAAATTGTTAATGCTATCTGGTGTAGGTCCAGAACATGTACTTGAACCCTTAAATATTCCTGTAATTAAAAATCTACCGGTTGGAGAAAATTTCCAAGATCATGTTATGATTTCAATATTCGTGCGTTTTTCGGCTAATCTTTCGAATGAAACGCAAATCCTGGATTCAATTTATCAATATTTACTACATAAACAAGGTCCTTTAGTTAGTCATGGCACAGCCGCTTTAACGGGCTTTATAAACACAAATACATCTTCAAATACTTCATATCCTGATATAGAATTGATTCATACAATTTCTAGAAGAGGTGATGTTTCGGGTATGGACGGTTCAAATGTTAAGGAAGAATTCAAAAGCCACTTGAAAAATGTTCTGATCTCACACGATATGTTAACGATTTTAGTATTTTTGGCACATCCCAAATCCCGAGGTGACATAAAATTAAAATCTGCTTCATATCAAGATCCTCCTATAATAAATGCTAACTATATAGAACATTCTGAAGATATAGAAGTTTTATTCGGTGGCTTGCAATATATAATGAAATTGGAAACAACTTTAGCATTTCAGCAAAAGCAAGCCGAAATAGTTCATATACCCATTGATGAATGTGATCAATTTCAATTTAAATCCGAACAATATTGGAAATGTTATTTTAAATATTTTTCTTCGTCGGGTTGTCATCATGCAGGTACCGTTAAAATGGGTTCTGCTACTGATAAAACATCTTGTGTGAATCCCAGACTGAAATTAAAGGATGTTGACAATTTACGTGTTATAGATGCTTCTATAATGCCTTATGTTACCAGTGGTAACACAAATGCTCCCACCATAATGATTGCTGAAAAGGCTTCAGATCTCATCAAAGAAGATTGGTCTGGTATGTGATTATTGTTAGTTTTAGTCCGTTTGAGAACAATAAAGGTTAACTTAAAGTTGTTTCTACATAAGTTGGATTTTTTGTTAATTATGTAATACTGTTTACTTAGAAAAAGATCTGAAAACTATAAGTATGCTTCTTAGGTCCTTTAAAGGAAACCAATTCTTCACAAACTTTTTCAATTGGAATTTTATCAAGAAACTTGGGCTTTGAATAATTTAAAAGTTGTACGATATCTGCTGCGAGTATCAGTCGTTAGCATTTCTCGCAATATCAGACTTAGACCCGATTATTCAATGTCCAATTAGCTAATAAGTAGGAAAATCCCCGAAACGATCGTATTTCCATTCCAGAAGGTGTTGAATATTTTGAAAGCAAAAACTCTGTGAAGTATTTATTAGGAGAATATCCTGATGAAGAAAAATTAAAGTTTTTGTATAATATTAAAGACTTAAATCTAATTTCAATTATACATTTCAATGCCAGTGTCAATGGGGTATAACTTAATCATTTAAATCGTATATTAATGACACATATTTTTAAAAGGTTCCTCGCCTATATCCTGGCGTGCAACATACAAATTATACATACAATTATTATACGGAACCCAATGAATATTCTTGTAAAGCATTTAAAAATGACAGATGTTATTGGCCACGTGGTAAAATGATTGGTGGTACGGGTGCCATTAACGGCATGGTATATGTAAGAGGTAATCGTGGTGAGTTTGATCGCTGGTTGGCTCAAGGCAACACAGGCTGGGGTTATGATGACGTTTGGCCATATTATGAAAAATCCATACATCCTGTAGGCAATGAAACACGTCTTCAGGGTTATGTTATACTCAATGAATTTCCATATTATGAAGACAATCTGCACAAAATAAGGCACTGAAAATTGTATTCAAACAACCGTTGAGGCTTAGCTCAGTTGAGTTGTACAAAGATATTGCAAAAACCGTTCTTCCTGTAAGAGGGCTTTATAAACAACAGCTGTTGTTATACGTATTTAAATGTATAAATAATATTGGGTCTCATACAATTAATTTTAATCAAAACATATCATACGCTGAAAGAATCACAAGACAGGCTTTGAATCTTAATGTTGTAAGGTGTCGTCTTGAGTTAACCAAACAACGTGTAAGTTTTGCTGGACCTAACGAATATAACAAATTACCAGTTTGGTTAAAAAATATGGAAACCTTATCTAACTTTAAAGGAAAATTAAAACAATATTTACTTCGAAATGTTGAAATGCTTCTAACAAATTAACTTACGAATTGAAGATGATATGCATAATTTATATTATGAAATTTTTTATATATTGTTAATGTTGAACAAATTTAATTTTTTTTTTTTTATTTATTTATTTAGAATGTTGCCAACTTGGTAGCCTCTAAAATGCCATACTTGGCGCTGAGGCGAAAACTTGTAAATTTTGTAAATAAAATATTGAAATATTGAAAAAAAAAAAAAAAAAAAAAAAGACGATATTTCCTCTATGATCTATGAGAGTGCCAATGAATTGGGTCTTCCCAAAGTGGAAGATTTTGTAGAAGGTAGTTATATTGGCTATACAAGACTCAAGGGAACCATAAAAAATGGCCGTAGAGTGAGTACTGGAAAGAGTTACTTGGGTAAGGTCTCCTCACAGAGACCTAACTTGAAAGTTATAAAAAATGCTCAAGTTACAAAATTAAATTTTGATGCCAATGGGCGTGCAGTAAAATCTGTTGAATTTGTGGTACAACAAAAGAAGAAACTTAAGGTTTATATTAAACGCGAAGTTATATTATCGGCTGGTACTACAGATACACCCAAATTGTTAATGCTATCTGGTGTAGGTCCCGAACATATACTTGAACCCTTAAACATTCCGGTTATTAGAAATCTACCAATTGGAGAAAATTTACAAGATCATGTCATAATATTAATATTCGTGCGTTTGTCGCCTAATCTTTTGAATAAAACGCAAATGCTGGATTCAATTTATCAATATTTATTACATAAAGAAGGTCCCTTAAGTAGCCATGGCATTGCCTCTTTAACGGGTTTCATAAAAACAAATGTATCTTCAAACACTTTATATCCTGATATAGAATTGCATCATAAAACGTCCAGAAGAGGTGATGTTTCGGGCATGGATATACTTTTAGGCGGTTTAAATGTTAAGGAAGAATTTAAAAGCTACTTGAGAAATACTGTAATGTCACACGATATGTTAATGATTTTAGTACTTTTGTGTCATCCCAAATCCCGAGGTGACATAAAATTAAAATCTGCTTCCTATGAAGAAGCTCCCATAATAAATGCTAACCCTATGTCAAATTCTGAAGATATAGAAGTTTTACTACGTGGCTTACAATATGTAATGAAATTGGAAACAACTTTAGCATTTCAGGAAAAGCAAGCCGAAATAGTTCATATACCCATTGAAGAATGTGATCAATTTCAATTTAAATCCGAAAAATATTGGAAATGTTATTTTAAATATTTTTCTTCGACCGGTCATCATCATGTGGGTACCGTTAAGATGGGTTCTATAGCTGATCAAACATCTTGTGTGAATCCAAGACTGAAAGTAAAGGGTGTTGGCAATTTACGTGTTATAGATGCTTCTATAATGCCCTATGTTACCAGTGGCAATACAAATGCGCCCACCATAATGATTGCTGAAAAGGCTTCAGATATTATTAAAGAAGATTGGTCTAGTTTGTGATTATTGTAAATTTAGTTTATTTAATAATAAAAAATGAAGCAGTTGTGTCTACCCAAGTAAAAAAAAAATGATATGGAGCCATATAAAGTTATATTTAATTATATATAATCCTCTATGTAATTAGATATATTTATATCCGAAAAATGAGAACGTCTTATTGTATCATATTGTATCGAATTGTATACAATTGTATTTTGTCCTCATCCAATTACATAAAATTATATCTTTTTGTATAAAATTATATAAAATGTTATAAAAGTGGACATAGTTTGATACAATTATACCTAAATATTAACCCTATATTTTTACCATAATATATATGACAATATCTAACAATATACAAAATTATATTTTTAAATAAAAAAAGATATACAATATCTGGAGATCAGACCTGAGTAGGGTTACCGGTAGGAATACCGCCCTTTTTTCGATCCCGCAATCCCGGGAACTTTGTGCGGGATTTCCCGGGATTTTTTATTCTTTTATAGAAGATTTAGCTAGAATATAATGCAATTTTTGAAGCTTTATTTAAATTTAAAGCATTGATTTTTTTGAAATTAATTTAAATAAAAAATATTTATAAGAAAGATAGGATTTAAAATTTAAGAAACTGAATTAGTATAAAAAATATTATTTTGGCCAAATTGTTTTTGGATGTCAGTTGATTTTGTTTAGTTAAACCGAATACAAATTTTATCAGTTAAACCCAATACAAATTTTATTTACCAACAAAAGTACCTACTCGTGCTTCGAAAATTTTTTTTCTTTAAAATGATGATATTTGTTCAAATAAAGCAATATATACAACATTTCAACATCAGTATTTCAGTTCCAAATACCTACAAATACCTGTGCATTAAAACTAAAAAAATTAGTAAAATTTTCGTATTTTCAACTGATTTTTAGTTTTTTACTTCAAATAATTTCATTTAAATTTAAATTTCAATTGCTTTTGCTTTATTTCAATTCAGATGCTTTTTCAAATTATTTTTGATTTTTTATATGTTAATTTAAAATGCAACTATGAAAATTAAATAATTTCTTTTTAAGTAGTTGTGGCATAAAAAATTTCTATTCAAAAAATACCAATTTAAGTTAAAAAACTATCTAATATTAATTTGGTGAATATTTTTATAAAAGTATTTAGGCGAATTTACCTAAATATTGGTGTGAAAAATACTCACTTTTACACTTTTTAATGAAAATAATTCTAGACGAATACTTCTGAAAATCTGCATAGAAACAAAATATCTAGAAATAGAAATTTCTAAATTCCATATTTAAGAAATATTTAATCAATAAAATCGATATTAGTTCTGACTATAAAACTGGTCCGACACCAGTTTGTACCACTTAACAATTCCAATATATCTATATCAATTCGTTTAACCGTTTAAACCGCAAATTAATATTTAGTTAATATATTTCTAAGAATACAATTATTTTAATTTTTGCATTAAAAAATACAAAAAATGTTTTTCCGGACTTTCTATATTTTTATATATTTAGTTAGAATATTCTTCTACCTCAAGTCCAAATTTGAATATGATGTTGTCATTTAGGTTTTATTTGTTGTTTCTCGTCACGTTGAATTTTTGTACCTTATGTAATGTCTCGGTTTGTATGTTCCAGTCATAGTTTTCTTATTGCGGACAACTGATGAGTTGGGGTGATTCCCACGAAACAATTGTATTATCTATCATGAAAATCATCAACCTTTTTGAAACAACAAATAAAATCTAATATGACAATATCATGTTAGAATTCCTATCAGAATATATTAAGTAGATTTTTTCATGGGTACAACCAAAAAATGAATTTTGTCGGACGGTGTTTTAATAGAAATCGAGTTTTTCAAGTAGAACATATGTCGGATTTATTTATTTCCTAACGAGCGGGAATTCCCGGGATCCCGGGAAATTCTGGAAAAAATCCCGCTGTCCCGGGAAATGAAAAAGTCCGGGAAAAGAAAAACCCTAGACCTGAGGGATTTCAATTACAATTACTTGTAATTTGTAATTGAAATTACAAGTAATTGTAATTGAAAATTTTCAAAAGTGATTTCAATTACATTTAGAATTAAAAAGTGTTTTTTGTTAAAATTTTGTAGAAAAATCTGACTGGGATAGGTTGCATAGGCATGGATGCGTATAAAAAGAATACGTCATGTTGGGATTACCCCTAACTTGTGCTTTTTGTCATTATTTATTTTCCCAAAAAATGTAATTGACATTTTTCAAATTACAAATTACTTGTAATTGTTCTTTTTTGAATTACAATTACAAATGATTTGTAATTGTAATTGAGTTTTTTTCAATTACAATTACATGTAATTGTGTAAATGAATGTGTAATTAATTACAAAATGTAATGATTAACCCCCAGGTCTACTGGATATCCTATAATTTCGATAAATCTTCCATTACTTTTATCAAGATTTACCATGACAGTGCATTAAACATGAACAAATTTTTCTTTGCTTTTAGTTATTTTAAAATAAGATTAACAACACTGAAATTTTTAACTTAATAGGATTGTGATATACAACCAAGATATAACGAGATCAGTCAAGTGTGCGTTATGGTATAGAGAATTCCATATTAAAGCTTCAGTATTGTTAATTTTATCGGCGCGTTAGCCATTTTGAATCACGCTCCTAAACAAAAACAAATTACTCACGCACGAGCATTTCGTGTCTTACTCACGCAGACATGAGTATATTAAAAACTTATTCACAATCAGAAAATTCTCACGCAAAACAGTAAAAATTACTAAAAACATATGATGCAAAAAATAAACTCACACACGAATCATGCACGGGTTATATATTCTTACTCACGCTCACGTACGAATTATATATTCTCACGCTCACGGGCGAATTACTGTGGTATAGTAATTATTACTCACGATCACTTGTGAATAACTTCACTCACGATCGTGTCATGCGCCAATCCCTAGTAATTACAAAATCTAAAACTAGTTCAAAATCATTTTTAATATGGAACCACATTTAATACAATACGGTTTTAAAATGACCTTATACATATATTTTTATATAAAATCACTTTGAAAAAATTGCTAATGTGGGATGATATATAATTATAGATGATTTTATAAAGAACGTTATATCGTTATATATAAAAGAAATCATGAAATATTGTAGATATGAAACCATACTAAGTTATATATGGGTTCATATGCGTCAATATATAATAATATATAAAACCTATTATATAATATTTCTTAAATGGCTCCATATATAGTTTTATATTATTATGTATAGTGGCATACTAAATTATATATAAACGTATATGTAATTATATCTTTTATATTTTACTTTGTGTACTTATATATAGCACATACACTTATATGTAGGCCAGTATGTAATAATATAAAATCACATATGTCTCAATATTAAAACCTTTGAGGAAAAAATATTTAATATATGACTATATAAAAGTCTATATGCTTCAATTTAAAAGCATATGTGGCCATATCTAACTATAAGTTACTATATTTAATTACATAAAATAATATATGATTATATCAAAACGTTTTTACTCGGGTATATAAATATTGTATTTTTTATATTATGTGAGTGCTAATTTGATTTGGTAGCTGTAAATTTACTTACATGATTAAGGGAATCCGATCTTGATAAACTTTTTACTTTTGGAATTTTATCGAGTTACATGTGGTTTGAATTCCCTACTAATATATAATAATATCCAAAAAATGAGAACATCTAATTGTATCAAATTAGATCGTATTATGATCATACCCAGGAAAAAAAGTGAGGAAAAAGAAGTAGTAAATACATAACATAATTTGTGGTTTTCACTGATGAATTTAACATTCGCTTGTCATAGGAGGGAATTTGATCTTTTTTGAAACAAATTATGTATATTTGAACCGATGAAAAGGAAGTTCATTTTCACTTGTTTGTATTTTAATTTAATTAAAAAAAACAAAAACATCATGCATCGTGTGGGGTTTGAAACCACACTCGTTGGCATTTCAAGCAGACGCTCTACCCTTCATGCTATGGCTTGTTATGACTTTTAGCAGTCTTGTTTAGTAAATTGTTATATTTATTTCTTTCTATTTTTATTAACAAAAATATATAACATATTGGAAAATATATAAAGTTGTGTTTTTAAAGTGTTTTTTTTATAAAAATAATACACTCATAGAAAGAAATAAAGCTGTAAAAATAGGAGAAAAAGCTACTAAAAATTACATAATTAAAAATGACCTTGCAAAAAAACTGCCTGCTGATATTTGCAGATTGTTTTTTGCTAAATACTAGTAAGATAAGAAGGAAAAATAAAACTGTTAAATTTACAAAATTTTGGTTAAATTAAAGTTAACTTTTAATACGAATTACGAAAATTAAAAAAAAAAATTTAAATCGTTTCAAAAATTAATTTTTGAGTGTACAAAAATAGAAAAAAATAAAAATTTTACAGTAAAAACTACAAAAAATTATTAATTGTGTAAAAAAAGTTCCGAAAAAATTTTTTCCACCTGGTGGGATTCGAACCCGCAACCCTCTGATTTCTGTGCCAGCACGTTCCTATGCAACCCCCATACAAAATATTAACTTCTTATCACCCATGAAAAAGAACTTCTGACTAGCATATATTTATTGCAGCATTAGATGTTGTTTAAAACCCATTCCTAAGGGAGTAATTCTTTGTGATGTAATGAAGGAAGTGATTCATTTAAAAGTCATTCCATTTATTTTTGCTGGGTATTAGATCTAATTTGATGGAATAAGATATGGCTTGATATAACTTTATCCGGATTTTATCCTCATCCAAATATATCAAATATAATATAATCATATTCAACTAGATATAATGGTATATAATTCGATACAATTATACATAAATACATGAGGAATATGTAACTATGTATAGGTCTATATATAATGAGATATTCTAATATGTTGCACTATATATTATACAATATATGACAAGATAGAGTTATATATTTAGGATATAATTTCGTAAAATTTTATATAATTATATCTTGGTATATATGTTCCAAACATAATTATACAAAATTTTATATGATAATATATGACTATATCAAAACTTTTTTACTTGGGTTACTATTTAAGGTATCGTAAGTATCTCGATAAAAATCTAAACGTCAAACGTTTTACATTGTCTTAGTCTGTGGGAAATATCAATAATTTCTAGTAATATCGGACTGGCAAAAAAATCTCCTACTTAATATATATCATATGAACGAGGTTTTAATTACTTACAAGATTAATTTATTATCCTTTTCTAGTATTAGAAAATCAGGGTTCAAAACGGCTTTTATATGTTGACTGTTTTCAAAAATAATTTGTTGAGTTTTTGGTTAGATCACAGACAGAAAACAAAATTTCTAGTTAATATGCCATTGAAAATATCTGAGTTCAGCCAAACGAACCATTTTGTTGACAATGGCCAAACTTCTCGAGAATAAAAATAAAGAAGCATATGTAAATGGGAGTACAAGCTATGTCACATCGGACCGGACATCGGACATTAAATAATGACCTTGTCAGACAACGCCAAAATGTTCTGACAATTCTGACAAGGTCATAATTTTCTGTCCGAAACTTTATTACATATTTTGACGCCAGTGTGAATGGGGTGTAACTTAATAATGTAAATCGTATATTAATGTCACTTATTTCCAAAGGTTCCCGGTCTATATTTTGGTGTGCAACATACAAACTATACATACAATTATTATGTGGAATCCAATGAACGTTCTTGCAAAGCATTTAAAGATGACAGATGTTATTGGCCACGTGGTAAAATGATTGGGGGTACAGGTGCCATTAACGGTATTATATATGTACGAGGTAATCGTGGTGAATTTGATCGCTGGTTGGCCCAAGGCAACACAGGCTGGGGTTATGATGACGTTTGGCCATATTTTGAAAAATCCATACATCCAGTGGGCAATGATACCCATCTTCAAGGTTATGTTATATTAAATGAAATTCTAGATTATGATGAGGATATTTCCTCTCTGATTTATGAGAGTGCCTATGAATTGGATCTTTCCAAAGTGGAAGATTTTGTGGATGGTAGTTATATTGGCTATGCGAGAGTAAAAGGTACTATAGAAAATGGTCGTAGGGCGAGTACTGGAAAAACTTACTTGGGGAAGGTCTCCCCACAAAGGCCAAATTTGAAAGTTATAAAAAATGCTAAAGTTACAAAATTAAATTTTGATGCAGATGGTCGTACAATAAAATCTGTAGAATTTATGCTACAACAAAAGAAGAAACTTGAGGTTTATATTAAACGCGAACTTATTGTGTCAGCCGGTTCTATAGAAACACCCAAATTGTTGATGCTATCTGGTATAGGTCCAGAACATTTACTTACACCTTTAGACATACCTGTTTTAAAAAATCTCCCAATTGGTAAAAATTTACAAGATCATGTAATGATTACAATATTCGTGCGTATATCGGCTAATCCTTCGAATGAAACGCAAATTCTGGATTCAGTTTATCAATATTTATTACTTAAACAAGGTCCCTTAACCAGTCAAGGTATATCTTCTTTAACGGGTTTTATTAAAACAAATACGTCTTCAAGTACTCCATATCCTGATATAGAATTGATTCATATAACTTCCAGAAGAGGTGATGTTTCGGGTATGGATGTACTTTCAGACGGTTTAAATGTTAAGAAAGAATTCAAAACGTACTTGAGAAATATCATAATATCACACGCCCTTATGATGATTTGTGTATTGTTAGCTCATCCTGAGTCCAAAGGTGACATACAATTAAAGTCTGCTTCCCATCAAGACCCTCCTATAATAAATGCGAATTATATGGTACATGATGAAGACATAGAAGTTTTATTGCGGGGCTTGCAGTATGTAATGAAATTGGAAACAACTTTAGCATTTAAAGAAAGACAAGCTGAAATAGTGCACATACCCATAAAAGAATGTGATCAATTTCAATTTAAATCCGAACAATATTGGAAATGCTATTTTAAATATTTTTCTACGACCTGTTATCATCATGTCGGTACCGTTAAAATGGGTTCTTCTGCTGATCAAACATCCTGTGTAGATCCCAGACTGAAATTAAAGGGTGTAGACAATTTACGTGTTGTGGATGCTTCGATAATGCCTTATGTTACCAGTGGTAATACAAATGCTCCCACCATAATGATTGCTGAAAAGGCTTCAGATCTTATTAAAGAAGATTGGTCTGGTATGTGATCATTATTGTTATGTAAGTTTGGACATACCTGCATACTTACTTAAACAATGTTAATGAGTTTTTACTACAATAAAAATAAATAATATTACTGTCCTTATCAATTTTTTTTCAATTTTTATTCTCTGTAGTTTACTTGTATGATCTCAAA
Organism: Leucophora obtusa; assembly: GCA_949987735.1. Classification (NCBI taxonomy): domain Eukaryota; kingdom Metazoa; phylum Arthropoda; class Insecta; order Diptera; family Anthomyiidae; genus Leucophora; species Leucophora obtusa. The sequence continues at coordinate 27,730,631 of OX465297.1, forward strand.
TCTGGTAAAGAACATTCATTTAAATAAAATTACTTTCAAATAAATAAAATTGCTTTTAAGTAAAATTTTTGTGAACATTTGCGAAAAAGGAGACACAGAGGAGATTGGAAGATAAACAAAAATCTAAAAGTAGAATGTTTGTAAGTGTCAGTTTGATCACTTATGAAGTAAAAAAAAAACAATAACAGAAAGCTGAAAGGTCAGATTTGACTAGATCTCAGTAGATCTGGTTGGAGCAAATCTAATTGGATCTCAAAATTGGGGACAAATTCGAGATTTAGTTAGATATGTTCAGATCTAAATAGATCTGGCGAACCATATACAATCAAATCCATTTTGATTTTGACTTTACACTAAAATTAAAGAATTTATACCTATAAACTGATATTCTTACCGAATAATTCTTCAAACTAAATTTGTTTGTATATTTTTATTTTGATGTCAGTTCAAATGGATAAGATCTGATAACAGATCTGGTACCACAAATAGCCAGATCAGTTCTTATCTGGTCAGGAACATCAAGATCACTTTAGATATGAATAGATCCGACCAGATTTGGCCATAAAGTGTATCACATATCCCATATCTGATAATATATGATCAGATCTGCTACCAGATCTAATTAGATTCAATCATATCTATTTAGATCTAAACAGCTTTGACCAGATCTAATCTTTTTTACACGGGTAGGAAAGAAAACTATGAATTAGCTACATTGCATTCAAGGCCTTACTTGGGTGAGATGGCTAAGCTGTCGCCCTTTAGTGTAGTTACGTTTGTAATGTAGGAATAGGCACAGGTTCGATTCCTACAACCGACTGGTTTTTGAAAAAATTAATGTGTTTATAATTTTTAGAGAAAAATATTTATTCTTCTTCTTAACCTCAAACCTACAAAATTTTATTTTATTTAAGTTTAGCTTTTGCAACATTCTTATAAACTAAAAAATAATAAGGCGTTTTTCTTAATTTTATTTTCTTGAATTAGGTTAACATTTCTTGAAACTGCTAAAAATGTATTTCTTCTGGGTGTAGTACAGACAAAGAAAATGATAATTTAAAATAAAAACAACTCTACACAATTTTTAGATTTAAATTTTTTGCACATAAATTATCTAAAGTATAATTTCTCAACAAATTTTTTGAAATAAATAGTTTACTAATATTTAGCAAAACGTTTTATGGTTTTTAGCAATAACTTTTTTCATTTCCAATCACCTAAGATTTAGCTTTTGCTGATTTTTTTTTTTAATTAAAAATCTTAATTGTTAAAAATTTAGGAAACTAAAAATCAAGAAATTTAAAATTATATGGAAAATCAAAATTTAAGTAGTGAACTTTATTAAATTTAGTTAAAACACTTTAATTTTAAAGAGCAACACTGATACGCTATATATACCCTACGGGAAATTTTAACAAACTGTCACCGAACTGGCCCCTTTATATGAAATAGACTGGTCACTTTTACATGGCGTTGTCATAGGAGGGGAAAATTGACCTCCTGTGACATGTCACAAGGCAAATCCCAGGACAGGTCCCTGAACTTTGTTTTTTATGAGAGTTCAGTAACCTGTCCTAGGATTTGTCTTGTGACATGTCACAAGGGGTCAATTTCCCCCTCCTATGACAACGCCATGTAAAAGTGACCAGTCTATTTCATATAAAGGGGCCAGTTCGGTGACAGTTTGTTAAAATTTCCCGTAGGGTATTTTATTTACTCTATGATTTGACGCTATTAAAATATTCCATGATCTTAAAAGTGGATGAAGCCTTATCATATTTTTTTACATTTGGAATCATTTATAAGTTGCATGATCCCTGCTGTAAATTTCAGTGGATAATGCTGGTATTTATAAATATCGGATTCACAAGATATATCTCTTCTTTTTATACCACTCATATGAACGAGATTTTAATTACCTCAAATATTTATGCATTATCTCTTGTATTATCACAAGAATATATCTTAAAAATCAGGGTTCGAAAAAAAATAAATCACTTCTAATTCAAATTTTTAATAAAAATAAAGAAAACCACAATTAAATTGAGTATTTAATTGACTGTTGTTGTGTACAGTTTATCAGGCCAACTCTTAAGGCTCAATTAGACGTGCCATATCGCCATAGTCGTAACCATAACGCCATAGCAGAAAACCAAAATTCAATTGGTATCTACGGTTACGGTTATGGCGTTATGGCATGTCACCAATAACCGAATACATTGTAGCCCATAAGATTGGTTTGAACAGCTGTTTTATATGGTTATGGTTATGGCACGTCTAATTGAACCTTTAATATTGTTACGTTTTTAACTTTTCAAAATTTTGGTTTATTTCCTTTAAACAAACCGGGTACTTTTCTACTGAAATCAAAATAACCAATCCCACCGCTGACACCAATTGTTATGATTTACCTTATAAAAAACGTTCTTTTATCTCCTTTGGATAAACCGGGTTGATGTTCCTTTATTTAAATGACAAACACTCTTTTTTTTTGATTTATTAAGCTTTTACACTTATTTATTTAACACTTTATTTACTTTATACACAACACCGTACAACACACACACAAAATATAACAATTGTAATACAACGATACAATTAAAGCTCGACTGAATTACACAATCGCTAATAATCAACTGACTATACAATGCTAATACGCAATTAATAAACTCTAGTATGCAAGAGCACAGTACACAGCACAATTCCAGAGTTTTCTATGCTAGACTAGTATAATTTCGTAATAAAATTTTGGCACATATTTTTATTGCGTATAGAAGACGATGCTTTAGATAATGGAATTGTAAAAATTATTTATTTAAATCAAATTTCAACTATATATACATTTCGATGCCAGTGTGAATGGTGTATAACTGAATAATTTAAATCTTATATTAATGCCACTTCTTTTCAAAGGTTCCTAGTCTATTTGTGGGTGTCCAACATACAAACTATACATACAATTATTACACAGAACCCAACGAACGTTCTTGTAAAGCTTTAAAAGATGACAGATGTTACTGGCCCCGTGGTAAAATGATTGGTGGTTCCGGTGCTATAAACGCCATGCTCTATGTAAGAGGTAATCGTGGTGAGTTTGATCGTTGGTTGGCGCAAGGCAATACAGGCTGGGGTTTTGATGATGTTTGGCCATATTTTGAAAAATCAATACATCCTGTGGGCAATAAAACCCATCCTGAAGGCTATGTCAAACTTAATGAATTTTTATTTCATGATAAGGATATTTCCGCTCTAATTTTTGAGGGTGCTAAAGAACTGGGAGTTTCTAAAGTGAAGGATTTTTTGGAAGGTAGTTATATTGGCTTTGCGAGAGTGAAAGGAACTATAGAAGGTGGTCGTAGAGCCAGTACGGGAAAAAGTTATTTGGCTAAAGTCTCTTCACAAAGACCTAACTTGAAAGTTATAAAAAATGCTCAAGTTACGAAATTAAATTTTGATGCCAATGGCCGTACAGTAAAATCTGTGGAATTTATGCTACAACAAGAAAAACAACTACAAGTAAATGTTAAACAGGAAGTCATATTATCAGCTGGTACTATAGATACACCCAAATTGTTAATGCTATCTGGTGTTGGTCCAGAACATGTACTTGAACCCTTAAACATTCCCGTTATTAAAAATCTACCAGTTGGTGAAAATTTACAAGACCATGTTATGATTTATACATTCGTGCGAATTTCGGCCAATCGTTCAAATCAAACAAAAATTCTCGATTCAATTTATCAATATTTATTGTACAAGCAAGGTCCCTTAAGCTCAAATGGTTTAGCCTCGCTTATGGGTTTTATTAAAACAGATGGATCTTCAAACACTCCATATCCTGATACACAAATAAATCATTTTATTGCCCGAAGAGGTGACATTTCGAGTATGGATTCAGTTTTAAGTGGTTTCAATGTTAAGGAAGAATTTAAAGCATATTTGAAAAATACAGTATTAACACACGATATATTAATGATTTTAGTAGTTTTGGCTCATCCCAAATCCAAAGGTGATATAAAATTAAAATCTGCATTCTATCAAGATCCTCCTATAATAGATGCTAACTATATGGCACACTCCGAAGATATAGAAGTTTTATTACGTGGCTTGCAATATGTAATGTCATTGGAAACAACTTTAGCATTTCAGGAAAAGCAAGCTGAAATAGTGCACATACCCATTAAAGAATGTGATCAATTTCAATTTAAATCTGAACAATATTGGAGATGTTATTTTAAATATTTTTCTTCGACTTGTTTTCATCATGTGGGTACCGTTAAAATGGGCTCTATTATTGACAAAACATCTTGTGTAGATCCCGAACTAAAATTAAAGGGCGTGGACAATTTACGTGTTGTGGATGCTTCGATAATGCCTTATATTACCAGTGGCAATACAAATGCTCCCACCATAATGATTGCTGAAAAGGCTTCAGATCTTATTAAGGAAGATTGGTTTGCTTTGTGATTATTGTTAATTGTAGTTGACGCAGAAAATAGATTTGGTGCAAACAACCGAATTTGTTGCCAAACGAATTGTTCTTGATAGAACTGAAATGTAGTCTAATTACTCTTGTATCAAGTGCTGCTCTGTTGTCAAAACCGAAAAATTTGGCCACCACAGCCGAGTCATTTGTTTGGCTACAAAGTCGGTTGTCAGCACGAATCTGTCGTTTCTGTGTTTATATAAAACAAATAAAGGTTAATGTGTTGTTGTTTCTTCATAAATATATTATTTTTATATTTTGTGAGTATATACAATAATTATTAGATTAATTTTAATTTGACTAATCGCAAAAGTATGATCAAGTAATACATCATCTGATACCAGTTTGCACGCGCTAACATAATAATTCCGTTTTTTTTTTTTTTTTTTTTTTTTTATAAAGAGAAGCAACACTCAAGAAATTCTTCCTATTAATTAACGTGTTGCTTCCTTTGGAAGAGGATAGAGAAGAAGTGAAAGGTGGTGAAAGATGAAGGGCTTCAAATATGGCAACACTGTAATTGCGCGAGATGTTAAATTTTTTTAGAACAGTTGTTGCGCGCCATCTGTCGGTGAGTTGGCGAACTTTGTTGAATGTTTTTGTTCATAGCCTCTTATATTATTTTACTTCGGTGGGGTTAAGTGCTATGGGAACACCGAAGGAGGACGCTGCGATATGTATGAGGGATAGAAAAAACTCATACATATTACTATTTTTCATAAATTGATGTTGCCTTGGTTGGGGCTCGAACCTCACGTGTAACAGTCCAACGCGCTAACCATTACACCACAGCGCCCACAAAAATCTAGATAGCTTTTCTAGTTAAACCGCGGGATCCCAATGTTGAGTACTTAATAACAAAAATAAAAAATACTTCATATTTACAGCGTCAAAAGAAATTGTACATGTGAGAATAACAAAAGAATTTAGAAGAATTTTAAAGAATTTAGTATTTTGTTTGCTTTCCAATTGATTTGATTACAGCTTGCAGTCTTGTGGGCAACGATTCCACTAGGTTTTTGGTATCTTCGGGGCAGATTTTTTGCCATTCCTCCATTATTACTGATTTCAGAGAGTTATTGCTGTTAATTGTTCTTATTCTTATATACCGGTAGCTACCACAAATGTTCAGTGGAGCTGTGGATAACTACGGGGGGTGGACCAACTGTATGGGAGTACGGTAAAGCAGCCACTACTTGACTACTCCTATTTTTGTGGTGTGTTAGGGATCATTGTCTTGTTGACAGACCCAAGTTTCATCCAAGCTCAATTTTTATTTTATGGCCAATTGTCTTTTTAAAATGGTGAGGTAATCTGTTTTATTCATATTACTCTCTATGAAAACCAAGCCGTGTAAAAAAGTTTAGATCTCAAGAGATATGATCGATTAGATACGGCGCTGGATCTGATCAATAAACAGATATGGCATATGTGATAAACTTTATAGTCAAATCTGATCAGATTTAGTGCCATATCTGTTCATATCTAAAGTGATCTGGAAAATTGGGTAATTTTCATGGCCAGATCTAGCCAGATTTGGTACCAGTTCTGCTATCAGATCTTATCCGTTTAAGGTGGCACCAAAATAGAAATTTACAAACAAATTTAGTTTGAAGAATTACTCGGTAGGAAGTTTAAAGTCAAAGTCACGTTGTCTCTAATTATATATGGTGCGACAGATCAGTATAGATCTGGTACAATCAAATCTACTGAGATCTGGTCAGATGCGCTCTTTTTTACACAGGAAGTTACCTACGACACTAGCCGCCATACACCCCCCATACCATGACAGAAACACCATCATGCTTCACTGTGGATATTAAATTTTGCTGGGCAAATTCTGAATTTTTGCATCTTCAAATTTGAACTCGTTTTTTCTTACCACATTGTTCCAGAATGTATTGGGTTTCTTTCACTTCAGGGCATATAAGGGCTCTGGGGAGGGTCCCGAGACCCTAAATTTTAATAAATTCTACGACTCAGTATAATAACAGATAAAACTGCATTTTTACAAATTTTTTACTTAAATTTAGATTTGTTAAATTTAACAAAAAAAGTGAATAAATTTTCGTTAAAGTAACAAATTTTTCTGTCCAGCCAACAGAAGTATTATTTTGAGTGTAGTCACTAATTCATGTGACAACGAAATCCCATGTTAACTTCCAGAAATCCCATGTTTATCTTAACGGCATTTATTGATTTTGGAAATGTTGGGATAAAAAAGTGTTAAAACAGATCCGAGAAAATCTATAAATTATGCCGGGGGCTTACTTTTGATATTGGCAGCAATATCTGTCACAAGAAGGACTCCTATTTATTTTATTTCCACAAAAATGAATAGTGAAAAATATGTAGAGCTTCTCGATGATGTAATTCAGAGTTTTGATTATGATATCGATACTATGGATTGGATTTTTCAGCAGGAGAATGTGGCTATAAACAGCTCTAATGTGACTTAAACCTTTCTCTAGCCGATTTTATGATACCCTGCACCAGTCTGGTTGAAAGCCAACTAATGTTTGGATACGAAATTCAAGTGGTTTAAAATAAAGTTGTGTCAAAATGGTAAAAAAATTAGTAAAGCGGTAAGAAATTTTGATTTTACCTAATGTTAGGTGTATTTAGGACAAAATCGGAAATGTAGTACATAAGGGCCTTGTACATGGGCACATGTGAATCAGTGTACCTAATTTCATTAAAATAGCTTCGTAATTGCGACCTGGAGCATGCAAACAAGCTTATATGGGCACTAGATCTAAAAAAATACTTTAAGTTTTGTATTTAGCTCTCATAAGAAAAAAGGGTCATTGTTCTATAAGCTTTCATAGAACCTTCAAAGAACACAACTCTGGATTTTCAATCGCGATTTTGTCAAAATTGCGAGATAAAGTGAATATTCGAAATTAGAATATTGAAGTCTATATTAATCATTTATCAGAATTTAAACTGCATAAACTTTTGAGGTGTCATATTAGTATATTTAATAAATCGGACACCAAACCGCCGACAAAGTTAGGCTTCAGATTGGTATCTCTTGTCAACGATAAAAATCTCACCAACATAAAATAAAAAAAAAAAATTAAAAACACTCGTCCATAAAAAAATAATTTAATTTTCGAGAATTTCTGCCAGAAATTCTCCTTATCATTTGCAAGTTTTCTAGAAATAATTCATTAAATTTCAATTATACATTTCATTGAATGGGCTAAAACATCCCTACGGGAAATTTTAACAAACTGTCACCGAACTGGCCCCTTGATATGAAATAGACTGGTCACTTTTACATGGCGTTGTCATAGGAGGGGGAAATTGACCCCTTGTGACATGTCACAAGACAAATCCCAGGACAGGTCCCTGAACTTTGTTTTTTATGAGAGTTCAATAACACAAGGGGTCAATTTCCCCCTCCTATGACAACGCCATATAAAAGTGACCAGTCTATTTCATATAAAGGGGCCAATTAGGTGACAGTTTGTTAAAATTGATAATGCGTTAGATTAAATGTTATATTAATGGCACTTCTTTTCAAAGGTTTCCAGACTAAATCTGGGTATGCATAACACAAACTATACATACAAGTATTATTTGGAGTCCAATGAACGTTCTTGTAAAGCTTTTAAAGATGACAGATGTTACTGGTACCGTGGTAAAATGATTGGTGGTACGGGTGCCATTAACGGTATGCTCTATGTAAGAGGTAATCGTGGTGATTTTGATCGTTGGCTGGAGCAAGGGAATACAGGCTGGGGCTATGACGATGTTTGGCCATATTTTGAAAAATCCACACGTCCCGTAGGCAATGAAACACATCCTCAAGGCTATGTTATTTTAAATGAATTTCTAAACTATGATGAGGATATTTCCTCTCTTATCTATGAGAGCGCTAGTGAAATGGGTCTTCCAAAAGTAGAAGATTTTGTGGAAGGTAGTTATATTGGCTACACGAGAGTAAAAGGTACTATAGAAAACGGACAAAGAGCGAGTACGGGAAAAACTTATTTGGGAAAGGTCTCCCCACAAAGACCAAATTTGAAAGTTATAAAAAATGCTCAAGTAACAAAAATAAATTTCGATGAAAATGCAATGATAGTAAAATCTGTGGAATTTTTAATACAACAAAAGAAGCAGCTAACAGTAAATGTGAAACGTGAAGTTATTGTATCAGCCGGTTCTATAGAAACACCCAAATTATTAATGCTATCTGGTGTGGGTCCAACACATGTACTCAAACCTTTAAATATCCCCGTTGTAAGAAATCTACCAATTGGTAAAAATTTGCAAGATCATGTTTCGATTTTTACTTTCGTGCGTATTCCAACTTTTGCTCCGCATCAAACACAAATACTGGATACAATTTATCAATATTTATTGCACAAAAAAGGTCCCTTAAGTAGCACAGCCAGTCTTACGGGTTTTATCAAAACAGATTCATCTTTAAATAATCCATATCCTGATATAGAATTGCATCATTCAACTTTCAGAAGCGGTGATATTTCGAGTTTAAATAGAGTTCTAAATGCTTACAATTTTAAGGAAGAACTTAAAACCTACTTGGGTCACATATTAGAAGAGCACGACCTTATGATTTTATGTGTAATGTTAGCTCATCCCAAATCAAAAGGTGACATAAAATTGAAATCAACTTTCTATCAAGATTCTCCTATAATAAATGCTAACTATATGGAACATTCTGAAGATGTAGAAATTCTATTACGAGGCTTTCAATATATAGTAAAGTTGGAAACAACTTTAGCATTTCAAGAAAAACACGCTGAAATACTTCATATACCCATTGGAGAATGTGATCAATTTCAATTTAAATCTGATTTATACTGGAGATGTTATTTTAAATATCTTTCTTCGTGTGCTTGTCATCATGTGGGTACCGTTAAAATGGGTTCAGTTGATGATGAAACATCTTGTGTGGATCCCAGACTGAAATTAAAGGGTGTTGACAATTTACGTGTTATAGATGCTTCTATAATGCCTAGTATTACCAGTGGTAATACAAATGCTCCCACCATTATGATTGCAGAGAAGGCTTCAGATCTTATCAAAGAAGATTGGTCTGCTGTGTGATTACTGTTGATTGTTGTTAGTTTTAGAATAATAAAGGCTAACATAAAGTTGTTTATACATAATTTTGTTATTTAGTTAAAAAAAAAAAAATATCTGAAAACTGTAAGTATGCTTACTGCGTCAAGGCGCCCGATATTAATACTTTTAAAACCAACAACAAGATAATCGTAAATAGAGAAAATAAAAAAAAAAGATATTTTTGGAGCAGGGGCAATTTAATGTATTTCTATTTTGCCACAATTTTCAGAACTGAAGTATTTTATCTTATTTTGTTATATTCGGGCCAAAATCTTGTGGAATTAAAAGAAGAACAAAAAAAAAAGAACTTGACTAAAATCCAAATAAGTGTCAAAAATCGCTGTTTTCTCGAAATCCGCGGAAATAAAATCTCTGCCCTAGCCAAATTAAAAAAGGAATTCCTACAATTTTTGTAGTTTTTAATGTCTAATATGTTCTTAATAAAACCAATCCTTGATTATTTAAAATATCTATAAAAAAATTTAAAATTGTAGATTTGAAAACAGTGTTTAAAAATTCTGACATTTTTGGCACTAATTTAAAACGAGTTAGCATTACGCAATATACAAAAATACTTCTTTTCTGAGTTTCTTGGAATTTATAAAATAATAAAATATTTCTGTAGTAGATTAGTTCAATAAATTTAAAAATTTGGACCCTAAATTCTTGATTGAGGGGTCTGCGAAACACCATTTGCCTGGGGAAATTGTAATAACTCGGCTGTTTCGTAACCGATTTAAGCTTTTATTACATTTTACAGAGAGAATTCACTCCGAATCACGATTGTTTAATCTTTTTATTTCTAATTAGTTTTAAAATATCACTGTTTTTGAGAAAATGTACAAAAAGTCATATTTTTCTTTTGTAATCCATGTTCCAAAGTTCAGGGCCGATGGGGCACGTCTTCCCGATAGCCGATTATCATAATTTTTTGGGGGAATTGATTTTACACCCTAATAAATATTTCCAGCGAGTAGCCCGTTCAATAACTAAAAAAAAATTATTTTGTAAATTAGACCGTACCTCAAAAAAAAAAGTTCGCCGTACACCCTCCAATATGAAGTATTTTTGGAAGGTGATGTAAAAAAATTTTTTTCTTTTGCCTTTTTTAATTTTTCATTATAGTTTTGGCATTTAAAGTCGGATTTTAAAGTGTGATATATTTTTTTTTTTGCCTCGAGGAGACCAGTGATTTGCTATATAGTAAAAATCCAATTAAAAAAAATTAAAAAAGGCGACCCCATACGGTCGGCAACCAATATATAAAAAAAATTTATAATGGGTTTATCGAAAAACTTCCTTAGCAAAAGTTTAATGATTTTTTGCGAGCTTTAATTTTCTGACATTAGGGTGGTACATTAGGGCGGTAGCAACTGAGATCTGGTGGGTAACTACTAGAACGGGATACTTGAGGTCAAAATGCTCTTAGAGCAAAACACTGGTCTCCTCGAGAGAAAAACATCGATGTATCATACTTTAAGATCCGACTGCAAATACCAAAGATATAACGAAAAATGTAAATTTTTTTTGAAACCTCCTTGCAAAAATACTTCATATTGGAGGGTGTACGAGGCACTTTTTTTTGCCTGTAAGGTGGTACGCTCTAATTTACATACTTGTGGGAATTAAAATAAGTCGTTACACATTAGTACGTAAATAATTCATTGGTTACATATAGGAAATATGTTAAAATAAAACGTTAATGATATTAAACTTACACCATAATAATATAACACAATATTAGTAATGCATTATTTTTCAGCCTCCAAATAAGTAGTAATATATCTGTATTGATCCCAGCAAAATCTTTCATTACCAAATAAGTGGTTATATAATAGAAATTCATAGCTCCGCACAACTTATTTTTTGGCGTCTAAACTCATTATTTTTGTTTGGCGTGGTCGTTTTTATAAGTAGTCACGCTTACCCGCTCGCTTACGAAAAAATGAGAAATAAGTAGTTATGAGATTTTGAATAATAAGTGGTTACACACATGCTTACAAAAAGTTCAATTATAAGTGGTTATCCGATGGCTTACTTGATTCTTAAAAATAAGGAGTTAAGCAAATACTATTAGCTTAAGGAAGTACATTCAGAAAAATTTAAGTTTTCTCTAGTGTGTAATTTTAGGACTCGACATAAAAATTTAAACATAAAACATATTTACATATAATAAATAAAAATGTATAAAATTTAACTGTGTAAAAAGTACTTATTTAAAATATTACGAGTAAGTCATTATTTTATATTTAGAAACAATGAATATAATAGGCCGTTATTAGGAATTCATTATTTTATATTATAAAATAATGCAAAAGGTAATGATGTATCATTTTTGGTAATGCAGATAGTAATGAGATGTCATTACCAATATTTTGCTGGGATGTAACATATTATTAGTAAAGTATTGCTTTACGTTTCAAAGTAAAATAAAAGGTAATAAAAGTACCCATTGACAGGCAATGCGTAGAAAAGGTCCAACCCATTACCAAGGTTTTGCTGGGATGTTCTAAAAACCAAAAACTACCCAGTGTAGAAAATCATTACCAGATATGTGGTTGTGTAACTACATACTTGGTAATGGTAACTAGTTACTTTTGTTTCTACATTTCTTATTACCTTTATATGGCGATGTCGCGAAAAATAATGAGTTATGGTTACACTCCAGCATACGAAAAATCAAAAAATATATCGTTACCTATGTGCTAACCAGTACTGACAAAAAAAATGAGTCTAAAAATAGATTGTCAAAAAAATAAATTATATAAAAAAAAATATTTTTTATTGTATTTTTTTTTTTAAATAAAATTTCCTGGTGCGGGAATCGAACCTGGGTCTACAGATTGCCAGTCAATAGCTCTACCATCTGAGCTATATCGACATGTAATATTTAATAGATAAAATCATAATTGACCTGCTGCACACAAGTAAGCTTACTAGCCAACATACAAAAAATCAAAAAATATGTGGTTACATATATCCTTACCAGTGTTTAAAAAATATTGAGTCTAAAAATAGATTTCAAAAAAATCAAGAAAATTATTTTCTATTTGAAATAATGATAAAAATAAGTCATTATCAGTAACTCATTACTATATGTTTTAAAATAATGCAGAAGGTAAGTGGGTGTCATTACTGGTAGTCCAAAAAATAATGATATGTCATTACCGTTTATACACTCAAAAACTAAATATTTAAACCCCAAAAATGCAGTTTAAATTTGGCGATTTAAAAAATAAACATATTTATTACTCGAGAGCGTTTGCTTAAAAATTAAATCCAATATAACAGTGCGTTTAGACACAAAAGTTAATCCCGTAAAAGTGCGATTAACTGCTTAAACAAGCACTAAACAACTTTTCAACTCTATTTTAATCTTTTTGATTAACAGATAATCCCACTTTTACTATCCTAAACGACTCTGTATTCATACTACTAATTGTACGCAACTTTGTTTTTTGTTATTATTCGGTTGGCAGCACTGTAAAACTCACACACTAAAGTCAGATAAAAATGAACGTTAAGACGCTGCCGCAAAAATATTTTAGCACTGTCGACAAATATGTTGCTAACGCCGACATTTTCCATGTTCATCACATGCCGGATCGCTATCGGCGCCACCTTGGTATTTTAAATTGACAGAGTTAAACCTTTAACTTTCAAGTTAATCAAAAAATGCATGTCTAAACTTTAATCAAGTAAGATAACTTTTGTGTCTAAACGCACTATAAGTGTCTAAGAAGCCCAACGTAGAAACGGTAATGACACCTCATTATTTTTTGGACCACCAGTAGTGATACAGATGTACTTTATTCATTATTTGAAACATATAATTTTATTGCGTGTAAAATTCGCAGCTCTAGATATTGTATATCCAATGCAAATTTCAATTATACAATTCAATAACAGTGTGAATGGGTTATAACTTAATTTTATATTAATGTTACTCTTTTTGAAAGGTTCCTAGTCTATGGGCAAGTGTGCAACATTCTAACTATACATACAATTATTATACCGAACCAAATGAAAGATCTTGTAAAGCTTTTAAAGAAGACAAATGTTACTGGCCGCGTGGTAAAATGATTGGTGGATCGGGTGCCATAAATGCCATGCTCTATGTAAGAGGTAATCGTGGTGATTTTGATCGCTGGCTGGCCCTAGGCAACACAGGCTTGGGTTTTGATGATGTCTGGCCATATTTTGAAAAATCCATACGTCCCGTGGGAAACGAAACACATCTTCAAGGCTATGTTAAACTTAATGAATTTCCTAAACAGGATGAGGATATTTCCTCTCTCATCTATGAAAGTGCTAATGAATTGGGTCTTCCCGAAGTAGAAGATTTTGTGGAAGGCAGTTATATTGGCTATGCTTTAGTAAAAGGAACTATAGAAGGTGGTCGTAGAGCCAGTACAGGAAAAAGTTATTTGGGCAAGGTCTCCCTGCAAAGACCAAATTTGAAAGTTATAAAAAATGCTCAAGTTACAAAATTAAAATTTGATTCAAACGGCCGTTTTGTAAAATCTGTAAAATTTATGCTGCCACAAAAGAAGCAGCTTCAGGTAAATGTAAAACAGGAAGTCATATTATCAGCTGGTACTATAGATACACCCAAATTATTAATGCTATCTGGAGTGGGCCGAGAACATGTACTTAAACCACTAAATATTCCGGTTATTAAAAATCTACCAATTGGTGAAAATTTACAAGATCATGTTATTATTTTCGTATTTGTGCGTATTTTAGCCAAAGATTTAAATCAAAGCCAAATTCTGGATTCAATTTATCAATATTTATTGCACAGACAAGGTGCCTTTAGTAGTCATGGCACAACTCCTCTTACGGGGTTTATCCAAACAGATGCATCTACAAACACTCCATATCCTGATATAGAATTAAATCATATAACTTTCAGAAGAGGTGATATTTCGGCTATGAATGCAATGTTAAGTGGTTCAAATGTTAAGGAAGCATTAAAAGAAAACTTAAGACACACAATATTAACCCAAGATATTTTAATGATTTTAGTAGTTTTGGCTCATCCCAAATCTAAAGGTGATATAAAATTAAAATCTGCTTCATATGAGGATCCTCCTATAATAAATGCTAACTATATGGCAAATTCTGAAGATATAAAAGTTTTATTACGTGGCTTGCAATATATAATGAAACTGGAAACAACTTTAGCATTTCAAGCAAACCAAGCTGAAATAATTCATATACCCATTGAAGAATGTGATCAATTTGACTTTAAATCCCAGGAATATTGGAAATGTTATTTTAAATATTTTTCTTCGACCTGTTATCATCCTGTGGGTACTGTTAAAATGGGCTCCTTGGAAGAGCAAACAACTTGTGTAGATGCACGTTTAAAAGTAAAAGGTGTCGATAATTTACGTGTTGTGGATGCTTCGATAATGCCTTATATTACCAGTGGTAATACAAATGCGCCCACCATTATGATTGCCGAAAAGGCTTCAGATCTAATTAAAGAAGATTGGTTTGCTGTGTGATGATTGCTTAAACTTGATATCCTGAATTAAGATCCTATACCTCAATGAGATATTGTTGTCCGTGGTATTCACCTACCATTTTATTATGTCTTCAAAAATAAGCAAGCTTTGAAAAGAGTGATATTATAATTAGCACTTAGTAAGAATTTGTACTAAACTTTTATTTAAGTAATAAATTTTATTTAAAAATTTCTTATTTAAAATGTGGCGGTTGTGGTGTAAAAATAATATTTATGTCTGAATTGTCTATCCTAAAACATATTGCAGCGTTCTCCTTCAATGTTTCCATAGCATTTAATCCCACCGAAGGAAAGTAACATAACTGGGCTATAAACTAAAACGCTTCAACAAAGTTCCTTCACTTCTAAGATCCAACATCGCACAATAAGATTGTTGCCATATTTGAAGCCACCTTCATCTTTCACCACCCTTCAGCTCTTCTTAAACGCTTTCCAAAGAAAGCAAAACGTTAATTAATAGGAATAATTTACTGAGTGTTGCTTCTCTTCTCTTAATAAAATCTACGTAATATAAGTAATGAAAACAATGTGAAGAATGTATAGTATGTAATGTGAAAAGTACAAACAATGTAAAGTATGTAATGTATATAATGTAAACAATAAAAATTATGTAAATTTAAAGAATATAAAGTGTTACATAAGGCCAATAAAGAAAAATTTGCCAAAACAAAAGCAAAATAAATACGACTTAGATAAACAATTAAATATCGAATGATTTTTCGAAAGTTTTACTCAGGCACTCTCCTACAAGAACTGGTCCTAGGTGCAGGCCAAAGTGGCACTTTGTCTTTAATATGTCACCGAACTAACATAAAAGAACATGCAATCGAACTCATGTCAGCTAACGAAAAGGGACTGACGCAGAACTGTAGTGCATACCTGTTATTATTAAGATATTAATTTAACATAGTTGACAACACTGTTATTTAATATCATAGAGCACAACCATGTTATTATATTATACTTAGATCAGGGATGATAAAGTTGGTACTATAGTACTTTTTATGGTACAATTAGAGCCTCAAAAGTACTATGATACTCCTTAGACTCATTTAGTACTATTTTTAAATTGTCAAAATACAAAATAAAAAAATTTAAAAAACGTATTTCTCAGAAAAGATTTTTAAAATATTACAAAAAATATTTAAAATTAGGAATTCAAAAGAAATTCTAAAACTTGTTGTAATTTTTGTATACCACGCTTATATAGAACTTAAACCAAAAAATGACCTGCTTATTATACTCACTGAGTTTTATTTTATTTAAATTCTTTTTTTTCGGTTGGCGTTAATTAATTTAATTTGTAGGGTAACTTCATTTTAAGTAAACTTTAACAAATTTTCAGTAAAGGTCAAATAATTTGGATTTGTTGTTTGCTTTTTCTTATTTGAGTCAACTTTGACTCACAAAGGAGCTTTACCGATGGGTTCCCTATGATCAGAATGAAATTAGGATATGTTGGCAGATCACATATTTATTTAGTGGCCCAATCTCATGTTTAGGGTTGGGAAACAAACTCATTTTTGTATTAAACTTGTCTAAAATTTAGGAGATTTAGAATGATTTTTGCGAATTGTTAAAAGTAGAAAATGCTTTTCGAGAGAAGTTTCCTCAAAGCCTAACGATGACAAATAACAGGAAAGTTTAAGACTGCAGCCCAACTAACAAAAATTTCTTATACAAATGTGGTTTTTGAAAAAAAAACAGAATAATTTAATATAAAAAAATCAACAGCGCTCACAAGACTAAATCATTTTACTCTTATGGGACTACCTGCTCGCTTCTTTTGACATGAAAATATTCTTCTTCAATTAATAATAATAACAAAGTATAGATTCGAAATGATTTATCAAGCCACTAACTGTAAGACAAATTACTTATTGTCTATTTTTGACAAGTGTAATGAAAACTGGAAAAATAACAGCAATAGTTGGACATGTTCGCTCATGTTTATCGTTTAAGTGCCTAATCAGTCTATATATTTTTTAATATTAGAAATAAATACAAAAAAGTTTAAAATTATATAAGTTCTGATCCCACTTTTTAAGTATTCAACATGAGATTGGCCCTTAAAAATACTCTACGCTGCGGAAAAAGGAACAAAATGCACTATGCAGGGTGAAGTACTCCAGCATATTGAATCCAGTTTTTACATCTATAATATATTTTGAATTTTGTTTTAATATACAAAAGAACTTTCATATGTGTATTTACATTTTTTGTTAATTCATTAAAAGAAAATTACAAAATAAAAAAAAATTTTTTTTTTGGTACTGTGGAGGCCGAAAAAGTATTATTTTTTAAGCTCGTTGGTACTACTTCCAAAAACCCATTTATCATCCCTGACTTAGATGATCTCTTAGATTTTAATCATGAATAACGGCAGTCTGCATCAAACACTTAAGAGATTAATCACAACTGGGTTGATTGTCGACCGACAACAGCAAAAGTCGTTACGTTTAATTTAAATTCAGCGACAATCGACCGTCGACATTTGTTGACGTTTATACTGGGGTTACACGATCAATTTTTGGCTTTCAAGTTTCAATACTCTCACACTTTTTTACTAACACACTCACACTTTTCGAAATATGTATTTGGAAAAGTGTGAGTGTGTTAGTAAAAAAATTTGAAACTTGAAAGCCAAAACTTGATCGTGTAACCCCCATGTTAGAAAAAAAGGAAAGCAAAACAAGAATATGGTTGTATTTGTTTCGCCACAATTCTTCATCAATTCTTCATGGTTTTATATTAATTCTTGTTGTTTTACATTATATTATATTAAATTTTGCTTTATTGCGGTGAATTATGTATTTATATTTTCAATTATATTTCTTCTGTCAAAAAAATAAATTTTTTGTAAACAAAGTACGAATTTTTGCAACTTTAATGCGAATTTCTACAACTCTGTTCTAATGGCAACCATTAATTAGTTAAAAATATGGCAACAATTTGACAAATATTTTGAGTGTGTGTTAGTGTGGCGTCATTAAAATAAAATAGATTCTATTACGACGACAAATCGCCAGACGACATGGCGACATTTTGCTTCCCATACAAAATATATGAAAAAGCACATGTCGTTGTCGTACCAGTTCTGATTAATATCTAAGCCCTGATAGCACATTTTTATGGCGACTATGACAAAATCCATTCTAAGCATGTTCAGTAAGGTACATTATTGGGGGCAGTCCAAACTTCTGTACTTAATTCCGTCCACTAATTATCTCCAGAGTTACAACCGGCGGTTTAATTACAAGAATACAAAAAGTGTTTCTGAGTCGATCGGTATGCTACAAAACGGGTCTACTTCCATTATTTTTGTTGGTTACAAACATCAGCACAAAAACAATATATTCTGTTCTTCAGAATAATGTAGAGTATAAAGGTATTAAGTAAATTTATCAAACCAGTCTCCAAATTAATAATAAATTTTATTACTAACAACAGCTTTTAAAATCGTATACTTATTTCTGAGTTTAAAAAGTTCAATTACATCTATTTAATATTCAGCCACAAAAGAAAGTCGTACTATGATTCACTTTAAGTCACATAAAATGATGGCGTTAACAATTTAAAGTCCCAAATATGAGTATCTTGATATAATAAAGACTTTTTAAAAGGGTATTTTATATACTTGACAAAACAAATACCGGACTGATGTGTTTGTTCATGTGAATTTAAATTAATTATTTAATTCATATCGCAATAAACATTTATTTTACAAAAAATAAAATGAAAAAATTAGGTACGAAAAAACATAACACAATTCCGTTTAAACAATCTGAAAAAACACACATTAAACTAAATATTTATTTAAACAATTAACTAAATAACAAATATGTTCAAAAAAATATTTATTCATTTATTTATAATAGTATTATCTATAAAGTGTAATTGTCAAATATAATAATTTTTGATATATTTAGTTAGATTATTGTTCTACACTTAAAATAATACGTCAGTAGAAAAATCTGTCAAATGGGTTTCAAATCGATTTGACTAATTTTTAACAAACTTTTAGTTGAAACACTGATTTAAATAAAGATTTAAGTTATCTTCATTTAACGCAATACTCAAAATCCTCAGTACCAATTTTGAGTGTTAATTTGCAAAATTATTTATAACTAATTTTTAAGAACCCATTCGTTAAATTTTACAAAATTTATTGTTAAAATATAATATTTTCATGTTTCTGTTATTACCCGGTATATGGCGCCATCAGTGTATCCGAAGTTTTAAAGATGGCGCTATTCCTTTCCCTCGCGATTTTTTTGTAATGGCCCATATCTCTAAAACTAAGAGAGAGAGCAAAATTAACGAAAATTTCAACTACACCTAACCTTACCAAAAATGGACCATGGTGGGGCCTAGGACCCTCAGAAATTTCTAATAAAACTTTACCACTTCATAAAATATAAAACTGCGTTTAAGACGAAAACTAACACATTACTTTTCGTATGCACGTTAACTTTCAACACGGATAATTATCAACGTTGAAAACTCAACACTTATACATTTTCACATCTAATGTAACTTATTCGCGTTACTTCCTAAAAAACTTTTGCTGACGTACATTCGATTATAACGGAACAATTATAAACATAACCTGTTTAAAATTTGTTTATACTACAATCGGTTTAACGTAGATTTGCTTTAAATACTTAACGTTGATAGGCTTGCGACAAAATACAGCTATTGTCATATTAGATTCAAGCAGAGCTTTGAAGAATTAATTTCTTAATTCAATTTTTCAATTCTGAATTAAAAATTCGATGAATTAATTCACAAAGCACCACATATTAATTAATTCATATTTGTTTTTGTCGATTTATTTTGTTACGAATTAATTCAATTACTATAGTTCTTTTTATTAAATCAAATGAATTAATTCACTTGTAAACGCGTTCAATTTTATAAATCGAACGGAAAAAAGTGAATTAATTCCTTACCGAATTAATTCACCACTGCATTCGTTCAATTTAATTTTCGTTCAGTGAATTAAAAAAAAAATAAAATTACGTTCAGTGAATTAAAAAAAAAAAAATAAAATTGGGTTCAGTGAATTAAAAAAAATAAAACTACGTTCAGTGAATTAAAAAAAAAAAATACGTTCACTGAATTAAAAAAAAAAAAAATACGTTCATTGAACTCAAAGCCTATTTTCTGCCATTCAATAGAAGAAAACATTTATTTACAAATAAAATTTGCAACTAAGCAATTTTACAGCGTTTTTACAGTAAAAATAAACAAATTACATATATATTTAAGTGTTAGAGAAAGCCTATGCACTTTATCAACCTACATGATTAAAAAATAAAGCCTTTTACTATTAAAAATAAAAACTTTACAGATATAGATGAATTTGGAAAAAATATAACTATTAATTTTGACAACTTATGCTTCCCATTAAAATGTAGATGCTTGAGTATGACGTATTACATTTATACTTTTTTACAATACAATGTTTTCTTCTACTGAACGGCAGAAAACAGGCTTTGAATTCAGCGAACGTAATTTTTGTTTTTCGATAAATGAACGTTATTTTTTTTTTCAATTCAGTGAACGTATTTTTTTTCTTTTTTAATTCACTGAACGTAATTTAATTTTTTTTAATTCACTGAACGTAATTTTATTTTTTTTTAATTCACTGAACGTAATTTTATTTTTTTTAATTCACTGAACGTAAATGAAATTGAACGAATTCTGTGGTGAATTAATTCAGTAAGGAATTAATTCACTTTTTTTCCGTTCGATTCATAAAATTGAACGCGTTCACCAGTGAATTAATTCATTTGATTTAATAAAGAGAACTATTCCAATGGAATTAATTCTTTGAATTTATTGTTTGATGAACTCGTTCAGTTGAACGAATTCAGTGATTTACTTAAGAAAAGGAATTCATTCAATTATAGAGAAAATTGAATTCGATTGGTAGTGAATTCATTAAAAAAAGAAATAATTCTTCAAAGCTCTGGATACAAGTGCCTTCTTTAGGGGGATTTTATCCCTTAAATAAAATAATTTATTTCATATTTTGTACAAAATATTTATTATAAATTTACCCCTAAATTCATAAACGCTTTGTAAAATTATAGGAGGTTTATTGAATAAATTTTTTATGAAAATGACGTTTTGTAAACCTGCTATAACTTTACAAAGCATTTATGAATTGAGGGGTTAGATTCCAAAACTGTTATCAAAATTATTTAATAGACAAATTAGTTTAAATGGAATCACTGATGAAGCCTGCCCATAGGAAAGAGGGAGAAACTAGATCTAGTCTGATTTGCAAATTAATGGGTTTATAACTTTTGAAAATAAATTTTATTCTTCTTCTTAACCTTAAACCCACTAAATTAGAACTAATAAAAATGCATATTAATTACAATATTAATTGCAGTTGGAAATCAACATTTGACCGAAACATTTTAGAAAAAACAAATATAAAAACAGTAATCACAGAAATGTAGTGTTTTAGGATACTACACCTTCAGCGTAGCCCGCCAGTGATTACAGATACCGATAGTCCTACATTTCCATCTTTTGTTGATTTTTTTAAGGCCAAATCTTAGTCAGAACTCAAATAAGTTTATCGGTAGAATATACTGAAAATTACAGTTAACACAAAAGTAGATACACTTAAAAAGGCAGCAAACGTATTTGCATTTAAAACAATTGAAAATGTTATTATTTGTAACTGTTGAAAAATAACTAACAAACATTTTAAAACAACTGACAAAATAGGTTAAAAACTACTGATTTTTGCAGTTATTTGATATTATAAGTTTTAGTTGATATTATAAAAGTATGTTTTAATAAAAGAAAAACAATTTTTTAGCTTTCAATTATGAAATAATTAGCGTGTTTTTTAATCACCTGGATTTAGAATTTTTCACACAAAAAATGGATTTATTAAATCCAAAAAAAAGCTGGATTTAATAAATCCACAATAAAAGTACAAATATATGAAACAGCCTATTAATTTAATGTCAGAAAAAAATACGAATGAAAATTAAAAGAGAAACAAAAAAATTGAAAAACTAACAAATAAAAGGTTTTTCTTAAATTTTTTTTTATAAAATATGTTTAGAAAAAAAATCTACACCTCACCAAATACATATTTTTCATCTTGAACATGGAGAAATAGCTAAAATAGAAATGGCAATTTTTCACTCTACAGTAAGTAATTTAATTAAATCCAATTAATGAATATTAAATATTGAAATGGAATTTTTCAATTGTGTAAAAATATAAATTGAAGTGATAAAACTGAAAAGGCAGACTGTTTATCGCTGTTTTATGTAAAATATAATCATAAATTAAAAGTTAAAGTAGAATCCTTCATAATCGAATTCGGTATTAAAAATTAGGGTGAAAGAAGTGTCGGACAGAAAATTTTTTTAAAATAGGAAAAATCTAACCCCATCTGTGTAGCACTTTTAGAAATACTTTTTGGATTTATTAAATCCAAGTGATTAGAAAAAACGGCTAATGTCTAAATACTTCATCGTATTTGAAATTTGAAGTAACAAGGTAATAACTGGAGAACCATTTGGATTTCCAGTAATTAACTTTTTATGCACTGGAGATACAATAAAGTTTTGTGATTTTTATTTGCAAACTAAGGATATATCAGGAATAATAAATATAAACTAAACAAGAATTTTAAAAAACGAAATTTTTTATTTTTTAAAAAATAGCAAAAACAAAAATAACTGTTTACTGTAAAATTACTGTTTTTCTTCATTTAGACCTGAGCAAAAACGACATTTTTTTTGGTTCTAGGACAGGTTACTGAACTCTCATAAAAAACAAAGTTCAGGGACCTGTCCTGCGTTTTGTCTTGTGACATGTCACAAGGGGTCAATTTCCCCTTCCTATGACAACGCCATGTAAAAGTGACCAGTCTATTTCATATAAAGGGACCAGTTCGGTGACAGTTTGTTAAAATTTCCCGTAGGGTGTTCAAACTATAGAAATTTCAATGTCAATTTAATAGCCGGTATGAATATTAGACAAAATTATATAAAATCAGATATTTTTATATCGAATTAGATATAATTTGATGTCCTGGATATGGATATTGATTGATTGATTGATATAATTAGACACATTGATTAATTGATATAATTAGACACATGTAGATGACCCATTTTTCAGATAAAGTTGTATATCGTTGTATATGGGGACTTATCAAATAAGATAAAATTATATATGACACCATATTAAGATTTTTCCCCGGAGTTTAAAGTAACCAACTTGATAAAACATGGTGTAAATTAGTGCTGTTCATTTCATCGGACAGAATTCGTTTTAGAGGTATGGTTCCTCGGGCAAAGTTTCTTATTTTGATCCCTAGAATACGATTTTCCTTGTCACTTGGGCGATTTTTAAATCGACACGCCCTAATGTAAATACATTTGCATTTTTCTGACTGGGTTATTACAACAAACTAGAGTTGTGTCGTTCATGAACGAACTAGTTCATTTGAACGGTTCAGTTCATTGAACGATATGACATCGTTCACCATTATTCGTTCTTTTCGTTCATCGTTCATTTCGTTCTTTTTTGTAGTCATAAAAAGTTTGTATACCTTTCTTATTAATTTTATTACAGAATTAAATGTTTTTCTTAATAATTTCATATTTTTAATAAAATTGTAATTTTCTGACACTATTAGTCTATGCACAATAAAATTAATATAAACATGTAACATGTAGTGCGCCAATAAATTGTCGAATGAACGACGCCGTTCACGAATCACTGTTCAGACACAGCTCATGACAAAAAAGAACGATAACAAAAAAGAACGATTGAACGATTTGAACGAACTAGTTCAATGAATTTTATTGAAAGATATGACTGAGTCACCAAAAAGAACGATTAAGCCCAACTCAAACAATGCAAGCGGAGTGATAGCAAGATAAACAACTGATTTATTTAAGTGTTTTCCAAACCTTTTTTTCAATTAATCTATTGTGTTAGTAATTTCCAAGCAAACGTTTTTTTTTAGATAAGTATTTACACACTCACAATATTTTATCGTTAAAAACAACCTAAAATACATATTAAATTAATTGAAAACACAATTAAAAAAGGACTACTGATTTTTCGTTATATTCAAACCATTTTGCTATTTATTTTCAATTGTTTTTTAATATTTGAAAGTTTTTTTTGTTTGAATTTTCAAAAAACCTACACCATACACAACACACACGTTCATATTTTTATTGGCTATGTTTGTGTGTAAGAGTAAAGAATTTCTTGTAATTTGAATTGAAATAATTTTGTATATAAACAAACTATTTTAACAAAAAAGAAAACCGAAAATATTTGAATTTTTTGTTTCAAAACAACGAAATTATTTAAATTATTTTTTCTAAAAATAGAAAATTAAAAATAGAACATTTGACTGAAAATATCATCTCCTACAGACGATACGTATTTTTTTTTGTAGTTTGTTTTTTATTGACTTATAAAAAAGTTAAACATTAAAATACATGGATTTTAATTGATTCTTCAATTGAAAACCACCTTTACCTATTACTTTTCAAATAAACCTCAATCAGTTATGAAAAATATATTGTGATATTCTCGTCTTTTATTTGATACCCATATCAACTTCATAGAATGTGTAAAATTACAAAAAAAAGCGTTGTCAAAAGACCTTCATTCGAAAAATTAAAGCACTTTCAAAAGGACTTCTAAACCTTTTTCCTTGGGTGAGAATGACCATTGCACGGTGCTATAGTATGCTTACTTCACTGATTTGTGGTAAATTTCGTTAACTCGGCCACAGTACCGATTCCGACTGTTTCGTAAAGCTGTGAAACATATTTTTTACTCATTTAAAAATAACGATAACAATTGACAGATTTTCTTATCACTTCACCGCTTGCAAACTATTCAGAATCAGAATTAATGGCATTAATAATAAACAAATAACCCTGAACTGAAAATTAAAAAATTTAAATTTAACATCTGCTTATTAAGTTTAGGTTATTTTTTTTATTGTTTATGGCCCTTTGAGGCTCAGGTTCGTTTATAAATAAGTATCACCTTATTTTTAATGTCTAATAATAATCTTTAGGAAATTCTGATTTATTTGTTAAACAGATTAATAAAAAATATCATTTGTTCTTGCTTTCATAGTAAAACTATTATTAAATGTAGATATGATTAATTGTTTTACATTAAAGAGTACACTGAGAGAATTGTATGCATTATATCAATGCACTTTCGTATGAAATCAATGAAGTTTTACTGGAACTCGTGCGTAAAAATTTTTATTACATTTATGCAATATTAAACAAAAAAATATATATAAAAAATTTCGTTTTTTTTATAAAGAACCCAGCAACATTTTTTTGAACTGGTTAACTTTGAATATGTTCTAGAAGAGGTGTTTTTGCCACCGTTTCCGTAGAACAGGTGCCAAAACTGATTCTTGTTCTATAACTAGTTTTATAACTACACTCTAAAAAATGCTTGTAAATTTACTACTATAAAATGGGTAAAATTTTGTTTAATTTTACGAAAATTCGGTAAATATAAACAAAACATGCGTAAACTTTTTTCATACACACTTCCATACACAATAATACACACACAAAGTATTTTTAGTCATTATGTGTTTATAAATAAACACATTGTGCCTAAAATTACTGTTGTTTTGTTAAATAAAATTTTTACGTACAAAGTTGGTAAATATACCATCCTATAATAGTAATAAATACTCTGACATTTCAAATTGGAAAAAATTTAAAAAAAATTATAAATAATAAAAAGAAAAAGCGAAAACGGATTATTTTTTGTGAATTACAACATTTTCACAAACACATTAGAGTCTAGAACTAGCAACATAAGCATGAAATTGTTTTTGGTAATTATTGTTAACGCATGTGGTAATCTAAACCTCATTTCAAAATTGAAAACGCCGTAAGAGAGATACGGCCTACGCAGGAACAACTGGGTGCAATGACTCCTGCTCAACAAAGTCAGTATTCATTGAGTACTGCCTAACTTGTAAATAAAGTATTTTGTTAAACAGGAGTCATTGCACTCAGTTGTTCCTGCGTAGGCCATATCTCTCTTAAGACGTTTTCTCCCGTTATTGTTGACGGTTACTGCCTCCCTTTCAAAGAAGGCATTTTGTTGAGCAGGAGTCATTGCACCCATTCAATAGTTATAACAAAATTTTATATGAATTTTATACAAATGCCTTAAGATCCCAAAACGACTAATTGGGACATAAACGATTATGAGAGAGGGACTCGGATATTATTATTAATAAAATACGTACCAAAAATTAATTTGTTATTTTATTTTAAAAAAATGTTTGGGTGGTGCTTGAAGTTAGCACAACTGTTGTAAATGTACACATTTTATTGGATTTTTAAGCACTTTCTGTGGATTTTTGCGCATTTTTTGTGGATTGTTACGCATTTTATGCGTACATTTACACGTGAAACGTGCTTTTTTAACACACTAATTTCAAAATTTCATTTAATTTTTACGCACTTTCAATGTAAAATTACAAATTATTTGTGCACCAACTTAAACACAATGTGCGTATTTTTTTTCAATTACGCACATAGAGTAAATATTTATAGTAGGAGTTCAGTTTCCTACTATAAGTTGGGTAAATTTCAACAGAATTTAATTAGAGTGTAGTTCAAAAGCAATCTGTTCTAGTTTGGAGGAAAAGAACCTGTTGCTTTTGGGGCAAACTCAAACTAAAATCACCGGTGATAGAACATAAAGTAAAACAGGTTGTTTGGACCAGTTCTTCTACAACCGGTCCTTTGCATTCGACAATTTCGCTGAGAAAATTCACTAAAAAATTTGTTTCATAAAAATTATGAAGCTTTTCTTGAATTTTAAGATATTTTTCGTTTTATTTGTGAACAACTTCAGTCATTTTCGTCCCAATAAACTCTCTCTGTGTATTGAGCAATTTAATGTCATTTTACTCGTACTAAAATTGATAACAATAATAAACAATGGTAAACAATGACTTGCATACATGTAGTAACGGTTGCTGAAAATAACAGTGGTTGAAGAGTATGTATTCATTTGCCACTTAATAGTGCTTGCATTAAAATATTAAACTTAGTATGTATATTAGAGTGGGACGATTTGTATGGACAAACATTTTTTGATATTGTGCCATCGATTTTTCGATAGCTTTTGGCATGAGGGAAAAAAAGTTCCACTCGACATACCAAAGAAATCATTTTCGAGGCACCCAAATTTCCATTTTTTGCAATTTTCTAATAAATGCTAGATTAGCGCCATCTTGCGGTGGCTTTTTGAAACAACTAATGAAGTTGTAAACAATATAAAATTACAACCTTGCCAGAAAGGTATTACTTATGAAAATCGAATAAAAAATGTGGAAACTAGAGGTAAAATTATATAAGTAAAATTATTTTCTGCTTGTTTTCATCAACATCATCATCATCATTTCATCATCATTATCATCATTTCATCATCAAGCAGAAAATAATTTTACTTATATACTTTTACCTCTAGTTGCCACATTTTTTATCCGATTTTCATAAGTAATACCTTTCTGGAAAGGTTGTAATGTTATATTGTTTACAACTTCATTAGTTGTTTCAAAAAGCCAACGCAAGATGGCGCTAATCTAGCATTTATTTAAAAATTGCAAAAAATTAAAATTTGGGAGCCTCGAAAATGATTTTTTTGATATGTCGTAGTGGAACTTTTTTTTCTCATGCCAAAAGCTATCGAAAAATCGATGGCACAATATCGATTGCTAAATCGACCCACCCTAATGTATATACATACCAGAGACGGGCACGTGAATGAAATCTTAATTTACTTACGCGAACGTGAGCAAGTGTGAGTAGAAAAAATCTGTTTGTGAGTAAGTATGGGCGAGGCAAATTTTTCCGTGAGTGAGTGTGAATCGGATTTTAACAAAAAATTTTTTTCGCTTTTATATTTTTGGGTTTTTGAAAAAAAATTAGTGACAAAATTACATACCCAGTGTAGAAACGGTAATGACATATCATTATTTTTTGGACTACCAATAATGACACCCACTTACCTTCTGTATTATTTTAAAACATATAATAATGAGTTACTGATAATGACTTATTTTTATCATTATTTCAAATAAAAATTATTTTTTAGATTTTTTTGAAAATTTTTTGAAATCTATTTTTAGACTCAATATTTTTTAAACACTGGTAAGGATATATGTAACCACATATTTTTTGATTTTTTGTATGTTGGCGAGTAAGCTTACTTGTGTGCAGCAGGTCAATTGTGTTTTTATCTATTAAATATTACATGTCGATATAGCTCAGATGGTAGAGCTGTTGACTGGCAATCTGTAGACCCAGGTTCGATTCCCGCACCAGCAAATTTTATTTAAAAAAAAAATACAATAAAAAATATTTTTTTTTAAATAATTTATTTTTTAGAAAATCTATTTTTAGACTCATTATTTTTGTCAGTACTGGTAAGCACATAGGTAACGATATATTTTTTGATTTTTCGTATGCTGGTGTGTAACGACAACTCATTATTTTTCGCGACATCGCCATATAAAGGTAAAAAGAAATGTAATAACAAAAGTAACTACCCTATTAAAAAAAACTAATATGGAGCTTTATATGGTAATATATAACTTAATGTGATCCATATACCATTTCATCCGAAAAATGGCCCGATATAATTGTGTCAGTTGGTTATCACTTTTTATCTAATTGTATCAGTTTAGATCTTAACTGATTAGATTATATAGTAATCAGATGAAATTTTATCTGATTTTTGACCTGATACAATTTTATCGGTTTATGTCGCATGGTATTAGTTTAGATCCAAATAGATACATTTTTATACAAACTTATATAGTTATATCTGCATTTTGACCTGATGCAATTATATCTGCTTTAAAACTTTGATACAATTATATAAGGCAAATGTCGGATACAAATATATTTTATTTATATAAAATTGTACCAACTACGATCTAAACAGATACCATTAGATATAAAACGGTAAAATAGTATCAGGTCAAAAATCGGATATAATTTCTTCTGATTAATGTATAATTTTATTAGTTGAGATCCTAACTGATACAATTTAATGAAAACTGATACACAACTGATACAATAACATCGGGCCATT
Source organism: Leucophora obtusa (assembly GCA_949987735.1). NCBI lineage: Eukaryota > Metazoa > Arthropoda > Insecta > Diptera > Anthomyiidae > Leucophora > Leucophora obtusa. The sequence continues at coordinate 27,759,913 of OX465297.1, forward strand.
TTTCGGATGAAACTGTATATTTATACCGATATAAGTTAATCACATTTTATACGACTATATGTAACTGTTTTTACTCGGGTAGTTACCATTACCAAGTATGTAGTTACATAACCACATATCTGGTAATGATTTTCTACACTGGGTATTCATACCAATTTTTAGTTTAACATTCACAATTTCTCCCAAGTTTTCTATTTTATTTTTGACGGTAAGATTTTATTTCGTGAATTTCCGTAATTCACTTGAATCACGCATGATTATGTGTGAGTGTGCGTAAAATCTAAAATTACACTATAACCAACCAAATTTCATTAAAGCATTTTTGTAACTAAAGCCATGAAAAACTCATTTGTAATTTTGAAAAGAATTTTGTTTTTCGAGTTATGATATTTTACTATATGAAAATTGACTTTTATAACTTTTAGGAAATCTCGATAACAAGGCGAACCAGGGTTAACGGGTTGTATAAATGCGACCTAAAAAGACATGTAAACTATCTTGTTTTCAGTTACTACCCTACGGGAAATTTTAACAAACTGTCACCGAACTGGCCCCTTTATATGAAATAAACTGGTCACTTTTACATGGCGTTGTCATAGGAGGGGGAAATTGACCCTTTGTGACATGTCACAAGAAAAATCCTAGGACAGGTTACTGAACTCTCATAAAAAACAAAGTTCAGGGACCTGTCCTGGGATTTGTCTAGTGACATGTCACAAGGGGTCAATTTCCCCCTCCTATGACAACGCCATGTAAAAGTGACCAGTTTATTTCATATAAAGGGGCCAGTTCGGTGACAGTTTGTTAAAATTTCCCGTAGGGTAACAATAAGAGCGGAATATTCGACTTAAAAGTCCAACACACAAAATAGATTTCTCAAAAGCTTTTTAGGCATTTGAGGTTACCAGTTTTTATTTAGTCAAATTAAAATTCCCTTGATGTTTTTCCAAATTTTTTACCAAAGAATATTAATATTAAGGCGAGTAACTTATTTCCGACATAACCAAGTTTAAACATTAACCACAGATATTTCTATATAAATTTGACATTTGGTTAAGCACTAAACTCAATTTAGTTTAAGATAAGATATTTATTGTAATAACTTTAAAACATTTCAAACATAAAAAACACACAAAAAATTGCTTATTCTGGCAGCCTAAGTAAATTGTTTACCCTGGGGCAAACAAGTAATAAAATTTTCTATATGTGACCCATAAACAGTGCACTGAGAGGATTATCTTCTTGATATTCATGTATTTTTGCATAAAGTTACCAGTGCAGAAGTTTCTTGGGCTTGCAGTAATGACACCGACTTATTTCCTGCTTTATTTTAAAACATATAATATTGAGTTATACTACATTTATACTTGAGCAAAAACCACATAGTTTTTATACAAAACTAGTTTTTGTTTGCTTTTTTGTATGCGTTTTGACAAGCTAAAAACTACAAGAGCCAAAAACCAGGTAGTTTTTGATCAGGTATAAATGTAGTATTACTAATAACTAGTTACTTGTTCCATTATTTCAAAATAAAAAATAATGCTTTACCAATAACGACTTATTTTTATCATTATTTCAAATATAAAGTATTGTTATATTGTAGATTTTTTTGTAAATTTTTTTAAATCTATTTTTAGACTCAATATTTTTCAGCACTGGTAAGGATACACTAATAGAAATAAATCTGTAAAAATAACAGAAAAAGTTACTAAAAATTAGTTAAAAATGATGCTGCAGAAAAACCCGCTGAAATTAGCAGAGTTTTTTTGCTAAATACTGGTAAAAAAAGAACAGAAAAATTAAAACTGTTAAATACACAGAATTTTAGTTATATTTGAGTTAAATTTTTGTTAATGTAAAATAGCAAATTAACCCGCTAAAATCAACAAAAAATTTTGATGAATAATTTCGATTTTTTTTTAAATGTAAATAATAATCGAGTCTTTCGAAAACAGCAGTTTACAATTTTTAGCAAATATTTCTACTGATTTTAGCAGGACAGACTGCTATTTGCATTCAATTGAATTTAGCTTAAAAATAGCAAAAATTTTGTAGATGTAATAGTTTATTTTTGCTGTTTTTAGTCTACTAATATTTAGAAAAATTTTCTGCAGATTCTACAGTACAATTTGTTATATTCAATTAACTAAAAGTTAACATAAATATAACTAAAGAATTGTATAATCTTTCTTTAATTTGAAAAATAATTTAAACAGAAAGTAATATTAATTTATGATCTAGAGTCAAACTAAAAAAAACATTAATTTACCAAATAAAAGATCAACTATACATACCCCTTATTCATATTTGTAAAATTTTAAATTAAAATCAGATTTTTTTCATCAAATTTCCACAAATTTGACTCAAAAAAGTCACATTAGAAAATATTATTATTTTTTATTGATCAACAACACAAAACAAACAACAATTTCAGAAAAAAAATATTAAAAAAAAAAAATAGAATTGTTAGGCTTTTTTATTTATTTCATTTTATTAACTTCAAAAGTAATCATCATTAAATTCATTAAAATAATCTTCATATTCATCATCATCATCAACATTATCATTTTCATTGTGGGGAAGAATAAGTAATTCCAATACAGACTGTGGCATTTGTTCCATTTTCTTTTTACAACTATTCCTCATGCTTGAAATGAATGGATCAGAACTTAAAAGAAATCTATTAAACACGTCTGCTATTGTATTTTCCCGATGCATTTACGCAAAAAGTGCTCCCTATAACTTTTGAAGTCCTTATTTTTAGCTGCCTGCGATTCTTCAGTTAGTTGACCAATAGGCAATGGTGAAAGCGATATAATTTCTGGCCCGTGAATAAAGTATTTATTTAGAGTAGGCCGGGCAGTGTCATTAGCGAAATTTGAAAATCTTTCAATATTGACCTCAATACCACTAGAAACAACCATTAATATTGTGGCATATTTTTTATCAACTGTAATATTAATTTTTGTAATTTCTGCAGATACTTCGGCATTCCTAAACAAACGCCTTGCAGTACTGCCAACGCCATTGCAGTTAAAACTCAATACATATATCAAAAATACCCAGCCAGCAATTTCGGAGCGCTCATAAATAAGATTTTTAAATGGCTCATAGAAATGATTATTGTTTTTTTGAAAACACTCTTTTTTTGGTAGAAAATATGAACCGTCAGAAAACAATCCTAAAAGTTGTCTCTACAATCTAAAAAGCTGTCTCAAAACGAGGGTTCATTTTTCGGACTCAAAGAAGATTCTAAAATTATTTAAATTTATGAAGAAAATTTCGATTTTATACGTTCTTTTTTCTGAGTCATTTCTGAGTACGCAGGGGGCTCTTTTGGAAGGACCACTTTCATAGAAAAAAGTGGAAAATGTTTATGTTTTTGGAGCTCATTTCGGAGTCATTAATGATCATCTTTGTTTGCTGGGTACCTTATTTTTAGAGCAATTTGATTTTTTTTTCAATATTTCCAAAACATTTAACTAAACAAAAAATAATTTATTATATGCTCAAATACCTGAAGTAGATGGTTCCATTATAAAACTTTTACTTTTCGAAATATTAACAAAAAAAAAAAATAATCACTTGAAATATCAAACTTTTCACTTTTAACCAATGTGCGCAAAAATTATGATAATTATTGAACTTTAAATACACACTGCAAATAAAGTAAACAACTTAGAACTTTTATTTTTGCAATTAATGATGTAAAATTTTTTCTATTTTCAACCGCTACCAAATACGGTTGTGAAAGTTAAAGTTCATCTTTTGAATTAATCGCCACTTTTGATTGATTTCGTCCCTCTGTGCGCCGTTTGAGACCCGATTTGCGCCCTACTAAAAAAACCCAAAAAGCCAATTTACGCCCACTATTTAAAAAAAATGTTTTCTTGTGCGAAAAATATATTTCCTGCTAAAAATTAAAAGCAAACAGTAATTTGTGGTTTCTAAATTCGTTTTGCGCATCGAAAATAAACTTTTAAAGGCCTAAATTTCTTTTGAACTCCTAACGATTCAAGTAAAATGTGGAGATTAAAAAATTCAATATGTCATCCTTATTGTGACACTTTAAATATTACTGATTTGAGACTTGAAGAGTAATGTGCTAATTCATAAAAAAAATGTATTTGGTATTTGAAGCTTGCTATAGTTAAAGTAGATATTTCGCTTAATAAAGAGTTATTAGAAATCTTGATTCATAATCGTATTTTAACTATAAATTAATTTTTCGATTTGATACTGGCAACACTATTGTTTATTTTCTCTCTTCTCCCAAAAAAGTCGTAAGTGATTTACAAATTTAGTAAACGATTGAGTCGGTAATCGGAAGTGAAAATATATTTCCTTAAATTAGAGAACTAATGATGTGCTAAGATAAATTTAAAAGCCATTCAAAATATTTTTTTTTATTTATAAAGCAAATCAATGGAAATCTGTGTAAAAAAGTAATTTTTTAAAACATATTATTCAAAGCATACAAAAGTAATCGAATTTCGAATAATGTTTTGACAGTCTGTACATCACTATTGTTTTGTTTTTCTTTTTAATTTAATTTTTACATTTTTTTTTTGAAATTTTTTCGAAAATGGTCATTGGCTACGCAATTGTTGTAGTTTTTTTCAGTTTGATGGATGCAAGTTGTTGGAAGCCACACATTCTAGGGATGGGATGGCTTTAATAAATCATTTCATGCCTGAAAATGAAATAATTAACAAATAAATGGTGGCTTCCTCACTCCAAACTTTATAAAAAGTTTAAAGTTAGTGAGTACCAACTATAAACCTTTATTATTTTCTTCATTATTAAGCAAATATGAATACTGTTTTTCACAAATTAGCTTAAAATCCTGCAATAAGACTGTTGTAAAAGTTTATGAATTAGACCATAAATTTATTAAAAATAATGAATTTATTAAATAAATGAACTTTAGATCATTTAGTTTTAAATATAAAATATATTTTATTTTGTAACTATCACAGATATTTAAATGTACTGTGGTGGACATGCGTGGTGTGCAGCGGTAATATTTTTAATTGTTTGTTGTTGTTTACATAAACCCTGAGGATGTCTTTCAATGAACGACGAAATATCGCTGATGTATATTAAATAATAAAATATATTTTATATACAAAACCAAATAACCTCGAGCTCAATTACACTGTGAGACAAATGGTAGGGGTCAGTGATCGGGAAGGGTTCAAACTACCGGGGAAAGTTATATCGGTAAAAAAGAAGTTATACGTGTCCCGGCGTTTCGCTGGGTCACCCCTAGGAATCGAGATATATCGATTTGACCTTTGGTGGTCTTTTTTTTTGACATAACTCGAGAACAACTAGTCCGATTTTGCTCAAACAATTTCAAAAAAATTACAATTCCTTTAATCTGTTCATATAACGTTTTTCTATATACTCAACAGTTTCGCCGGTAAAAATAAATGTATGAAGAAAAAAACATTTTTTGCCTAAAATATTAAAAAAAAGTAATAAACAAAAGGTTATTGATTTTTATGGTAGCGGTAACAAACATTTATTTTTACCGGTAAAACTGTTGAGTATATAGAAAAACGTTATATGAACAGATTAAAGGAATTGTAATTTTTAATTTTTTTAAAATTGTTTGAGCAAAATCGGACCAGTGGTTCTCGAGTAATGTCAAAAAAAAATATATCTCGATTCCTAGGGGTGACCCAGCGAAACGCCGGGACACGTATAACTTGTTTTTGACCGATATAACATTTCCCGTTGGTTTCAACCCATCCCGATTTTGACTGTCGCATAGTGTTATTTAATAAATTTATTACTTTTAATACATTTACTCCGAAAGTCTCAAATCAAGCGTATTTGAAGAGGCCATATTTCATTTTATAATTTGCCACATTTTACTTGAATCATTATCAGTTACCGAGTAAGTTAAGCATATTTTCGATGCGCAAAATTATGGACAGAGCTTTGGACAAATCACGATATTTTTTCTGAGTGTAGTTTTAGATTTACAATCAATTTTGATAATACAATATCAGTTTTTTTCACTTATCTATGTGATTACTTAAAAACACAAACAATTCAAAATAAAACACTGTAAATAGAGGACAAGAATTAACAAAGACAACCAGTTAGTGATCATTAATAATTTATACAGCATACAGTAAAAATGACGGCAGGAGCAACAGCAACATTTGGCGCACAATGTCCTATACCCAGTGTGGGAATAATGAACACATTAGTTACGACATTGGTGCAGGCTATATTTGTCGCTCAGTGTAATATATCGCGTACAGATTATTGGCCGCCAGATTATGCTGAGACGGCATTGAAAAGTGGTTTAGATTCGTTTGATTTTGTAGTGGTGGGTGCCGGATCTGCCGGGTCTGTAGTAGCCAGTCGTTTAAGTGAGAATCCCAATTGGAATGTATTAGTTTTAGAAGCAGGTGGTGATCCTCCAATGGAATCAGAGGTAAGTGATATATTAATAGTTGGGAAAAAATCGGGCTAAACTGCACTTTAGCGGGTATAAGAAAAACAAAAAAACAAAATTAATGGCGGTGGCCCCACAGGCCTTCTGGAGGGCGAAAAATGGTCAACTTCTTTTATATGCAAAAATGGTACTTAAATAAAAGAAAATTTCGCCACAATTCCAAAAATGATGATATTTTTACAAGATTTGTGAACGAATTGAAAAGTGGACAAAAAAAATAATTAAAATAATTTAAAAAAAATATTGCCTGTGGCATTCAAATATTTCCAAAAAATACCAAATAGTTAACATACACTAAAAACGATTTATTTTTTATTTTTGTGATTTTCTTCTGTTAAAAAAAATAGTTTTGCCTGCAGCAACCATTTTTCGACCTTTTTAAAAATGGGCCAACAAATTCTCTTACATTGAAGGGTTAGAGGGTCAAAATTTTCCACAAAAATATTCCGCGTAGTGTTTTACATAAGTTCGCTGAACAAATCCTATACCTAAAATGGAAGATTCCCACGGGTTCTCCCTAAAATCCAGATTTGTGTTACATTTGAGCACCAATTTGTAAAGTGCCAAAAATCGTGATTTTTTGAAATGTTTGTATGGGGAGCCCCCCAGGGGGGTTCCAGGGGTATGCCACTGGCATGGGTGGGTCGGCTCTCCAAAGTTGTGGGGGTCGGTCATACATTCGGACTCGATTAGGGCACTCTAAATGGGTCAAAGTGCGATTTTTTAAAATTTCACCCTACGGGTCAAAAGTTGGGACATCAGAATTTGTTTTAGAGGTATGGTTCCTCCGGCAAAGTTTCTTATTTTAATCCCTGGAATACGATTTTCCTTGTCAGTTGAGCGATTTTTTTGCTTCCCTACAAATCAACCCGCCGTAATGTAGATACACCTCCCCCCGTCACTAATTTTTATTTATTTTTTTTGACAGTGCATTTTTGCCCAAAATTGTTTTAAAAATAAATTAAGGTATTTTTTGAGGAATTTATTAAATTTCAAACAGAATTTTAAACTCAATTTTATGAATTCAATCTCTACAATTTTGAATTCTAATTGAGATTTTAAAGCTAAAATTTGTATTTCTAAATTTCAAATTGAAATTTAATTTAATTTCAATAGACATGTTTTAATTTATAATCAACATTAGGTGTGTTTGGGTACTTTTCCAGTAAAGTCCAGTAAAAATTACTCAGTAACTAATTTACAGAGAGTAAGGCAAAATTTACTCTCAAAAAGAAAAATATCTAAAAATGTACGCAAACAGAAAAATTGTAAGAATTAGTAAAATACTGCTGCAAACTTCTTTCCTAAAAATATCGCTAAATCAAACTAAAAAATCACTAGAAAATATCTAAATTATAAAAAAAAAAAATAAAAAAGCGATAAATCCCTAAATTTCACGAACTTTTTAGGTTCTGTTAAAAAATTTCACAAACTTCTTAAAACTTTCTTAAAAAATTATTGATACATCGCCAAAGTTTTCGAACTTTTTTGTTTTCCATAAAAATTTAGCGATAAATCGTTGAATAATAATGATTCAAAAATTCTGTCAAGAAAATAAATGTAAAAAATGCTAAGAAAATGTCTAGACTGTCTTAAAAAGAAAAATCGCTAGTTTTCCCGCTAATAGCTAAATTATATATTATCCCGCTAAACGAGTTGAAATATCGCTAGATTTGCCGAGAAAATAGCTAAATTGGCAACAGTTATTAAAATAGCTGATTGCGAAATAAACCTATTCAAATTATTGGATTAATAAATAAAACCTAATAAAATGATCACTTACTTACTCCTTCCATCGTAAATAAGCTTATATTTAAATATTTTTTATTTTTCCAAAAAATTATTTCAAAATTATTTAGACAAATGTTTTGTTTCTTCAATCATATGTTTTCAATCATGTTTTTTTTTCTTACAAATTCTTACTAGCAAAAATTCATCCAGTAAAAACTTGTAAGTTCTCTGGTATTGAACTGTCACTTTACTTTCTATTTTTCCTCTCTCCTTACTGAGTAATCGTGTAAACAAATACCTTCCAGTAAAAACTTGTACAAATTTGTACGAATTTGTACAAATTTGTGGGTACCCAAACACACTTATTTTCAAATAATATTAAATTTTTTTTTCAACCCCTTTAAAATTTTGCCTTAACATTTTTTCTTAATGCTCATCAGTGCTTTGTTTTAGTGCTCAATTGAAATTTTTATTTTAAATATTTAAAATTGAAAATGTTGCTTTTCACAGGTTCCCAGTTTATATTTTGGTGTACAACATTCTAACTTTACCTACAATTATTTTGTCGAACCTAATGACCGCTCTTGCAAGGCATACAAAAACGAGAGATGTTACTGGCCACGCGGTAAAGCTATTGGAGGTTCGGGTGCCGTGAACGCTATGCTCTATGTAAGGGGTAATCGTTTTGATTATGACCGTTGGTTAGCTGAAGGTAATCCCGGCTGGGGTTTTGATGATGTTTGGCCATATTTTGAAAAATCTATACGCCCTGCAGGCAATAAAACGCATCCCCAAGGTTATGTTACTCTTAATGAATATCCGATACATGATGAGGATGTACTCTCTATGATATATCAAGGCTCTAAGGAATTGGGTGTACCTAAAGTGGAAGATTTTGTCGAAGGTAGTTATATAGGCTACGCAAATATTAAGGGAACATTACAAAATGGTCATAGAGCTAGTACGGGAAAAGGTCATTTGGGTAAAGTATCACAAAGAGCAAATTTAAAAGTTATTAAAAATGCTCAAGTAACAAAATTAAATTTTGACTCCAATGGCCAAACAGTGAAATCTGTCGAATTCATATTACAACAACAGAAGCAACTTAAAGTAAATGTTAAACGGGAAGTCATATTATCAGCTGGTGCTATAGATTCTCCAAAATTGTTAATGCTATCTGGTGTGGGTCCAGAACATGTACTTACACCTTTAAAAATTCCTGTTATAAGAAATCTACCAGTTGGTGAAAATTTACAGGATCATGTTTTGTCTCAAATTTTTGTACGTATTCCAGCTGAAACACTAAATCAGAAACAGATATTGGATTCCATTTATCAATATTTAATTCACAATAACGGACCCCTTAGCACTACTAGCTCGATGACTCTAACTGGCTTCATCAAAACAAATTCTACTTCAAACTCATTATATCCTGATGTGGAATTACATCACTTTATTTTTAGGAGAGGTGATATGATGGGTTTGGAAATACTATTAAATGGTATAAATTACAAAGAAGAATTTACACCATACTTAAGAAATACCATAGAAAACTATGATATTTTGACAATATTTGTAGTCTTGGCACATCCAAAATCTAAAGGTGATATAAAATTGAAATCTTCTTCGTATCAAGATCCACCAATAATAGATGCTAAGTATTTCGCCGATCCTGAAGATACAGTAGTTTTATTACGTGGCATAGAATATGTAGTGAAAATGGAAACAACTTTAGCATTTCAAGAAAAACAAGCTGAAATAGTTCATATACCCATTAAAGAATGTGATCAATATGAATATAAATCCGAAAAATATTGGAAATGTTATGTTAAGTATTTCTCAACTACCTGCTATCATCAGGTGGGTACTGTTAAGATGGGTTCTTTGAAAGATCAAACATCTTGTGTAGATCCCAGACTAAAATTAAAGGGTGTAGACAATTTACGTGTTATAGATGCTTCAATAATGCCTTATGTTACCAGTGGTAATACAAATGCTCCCACAATAATGATTGCTGAAAGGGCTTCTGATCTTATAAAAGAAGACTGGTCTACCACTGACAGTGGAGCTGTTAAACATAATCCTTATGATGAGTTGTAGTTATATTGAACACTAGCTTAAAAATCCAATACTTTGTAATTTCCTCATTTAATAAAATTAGTTAAACTTTTTCTAACAAATCTTTTCAAGTTTTCTATCTTATACTGCATTTATACCTGTGCAAAAACTACCTGGTTTTTGTCTCTTATAGTTTTTAAATTGTCAAAACGCATACAAAAACGAGTAAAAAGGTTAAAGTCGGGCATGCCGACTATACAATACCCTACACCATTCTGGTTAATAGCCAACTAATGTTTGGATCCGAAATTCGAATGGGTTAAAATGGGACTTGTGTCAAAATTTTCTATAATGTGAGTCAGCGAACCAAATTTCATTAAAATATCTTAATATTTGCGACCTGCAGTTTGTAACCAAGCCAATTTTGGGGGGACCCTTATATGGGCACTAGGTCTAAACATGGAGCGATGTTCACCAAAATCAATAGTCTGCGTTATTGGGCCAACATAGGTCTGTGTACCAAATTTCATCAAAATATCTTAATATTTGCGACCTGTAGCGTATAAACAGTATAATTTTGGTAGGACCCTAATATGGGCACTAGGTCTAAACATGGACCCATGTTCACCAAAATCAATAGGCTGCGTTATTGGGCCAATATAGGTCTGTGTACCAAATTTCATCAAAATATCTTAATATTTGCGACCTGCAGCGTATAAACAGTATAATTTTGGAAGGACCCTATAATGGGCACTAGGTCTAAACATGGACCGATTTTAACCAAAATCAATAGGCTTCGTCCTTGGGCCGACATAAGTCGGTGTACCAAGTTTCATTTCATATCTTAATATTTGCGACCTGTAGAGTGCGCACAAGAATGCATGGACAGACAGACAGATGGACGGACGGACATCGTTAAAACGAAATAAAAAAAAAATTACAAACATCAGCACAAACTTATAATACCCTGACCACATAGTGGTGTAGGGTATAAAAAACGAGCAAAAACTAGTTTTGCAAAAAAAAAAACAGGTAGTTTTTGTTCAGGTATAAATGTAGTATAAATATAGTGTTATAGTATATTTACAGTTAACCAAAAACTAGTAGTTTTTAAAAACTACTGGGCGTTAGTAGACCACTTTTCAAGTGTTTTTCATTTATTTTAAATTACATTTTCAGTTAATTTATACTACAAACTATTTTGAGTGCACATTTGTCACTAAGATTCCTAAAAGTTTCTTATCACTGAGTTAGCCCAAACTCTAGGACTCAAATATTTCAGTAGTACAGCCAAAGGGGTTTGAGCAGGCCGTTACAAAATGGCCGAGACCCCACGTAACTCTTCATTCAATTAGCCCCTATCCCAGGGAACACATATTCTAAATTTCAGATTTCTAGCCAAAGCGATTGCGAAAGAGTTACTCGAAGCCCATAACGCCAGGTAATATATCCCAGCAAACAAGAGATGCCGAAGCAGTAGAAAAAGCACTACAATTGATGATCTAGATGTACTTCTTTTTTAACATAAACACTAATGATTTAAACATTGAGTTGTTATAAGAGAGGAGTACTCCCACTTTAACATTTTTTCAGTACTTTTTGAACGAGTGCAAATTCTTTACAAAAAAAAATTATATTTTTTTTTACTTTACAAAAGTTTTTTTATTGCCGCCACCGGGGATCGAACCTGCGACCTCACGATTGCTAGTCTAGAGCTCTACCGCTGAGCTATTCTTTGATATGAAAGTTGACTGGCATAAAAACACCACTTTGTTAATGCGAGATATTGTTCCTTATTCTCTTCAATAAAAGTACTTATTAAACAAGTGTAAAAGGTGCACTCCAATTCAATATTGCTTTCAGTACTATTTTTACAGGTACATAAAAAGCAATTTCTCACCATTTTTTTTATATATCGTTAGCTGAAATGCAAAACCACGTAACTAACAAAAAATTCAAAATCGGTTTTTTGATCGATTATGATGCATATCAACGAGGTCCACGTCTTCTCCAATTTTTACTGTCATATAATAAAAATTAGACATATTATTAGCGAAAATCGAAAGCACGTAACTACATACTTGTTGCTTGAAAATTGTAACTAACACATATTTATTTCTATTGAATTTTATTTGTTCATAGTAGGATTTGAATTTTTATATTTCACTAGCGGATAGTGCTACTACGCTCCCCTCCCCTAGTAGTCCTATTTTCTCATAATTATAGTGATTATAGTTTGAAATTTTTACTTTGTTAATTATAATAAATTTTTTTTTTGAAACTTTGAAGTTGCATTTACAAAGAATAAAAATTTCAAGCAAAAAATGGCAACATCTTCAGGACCTTAAACCATTTCTTCCACCCGATTGTCATTATTATTACAATGAAATTCCATTTGAGAAGTAAAGGTTTAATTTTTTCCTTTATTTGTATTGTAGTTATTGTTGTTAATTATCTTTTGCTTTTGTAAATCATTTTTTACTTTCATATTTAAAAAAAAATAATAAATATATAAAGCGATATATTAAATAACAAGAGAACAACTTCTTTTATTCTACATTTTATGAATGCAAAACAAAATTTTCCTTGAAACTTAAAAAAAATTCATTGTAGTTACGTGTTTTTGTTTAAGAAAATACGAGTTCAAAAGCGCATAACTAACTTAACTTTTTGAAACATTAATAAATTATTGCTTTTATTCCAGAAATGAATTAATCAGTCTATATTTAGAAAATCTGCGATATTTGATTACCAAAACTCGATTTATTTTTCAATATATAACATTTTTTGTTTCTCCTGTAAAATAGTAAAAATGTTAGTTACGTGGTTTTGCATTTCAGCTAACGATATATGGATGAAATCAAAAAATGTGATAAATTTTTGGGCTAAATTTGTGAGAAGCAAAAAGTGTTAATATTTCGGTTTTTACTTAATGGAATCAGTAAGTTTAGTCATTATAAACCTAATTGCAAAAAATCTCTTCTACAAGTTGTCGCAATAATTTTTTTTGCACAATTTTAATTTTTTTTTGTTGTAACGAAGTTTACATTTCTGCAAGCAAAAGATATAACAAAAAAAATTGGGTACGAATTTTCTTCAATTTATTAGTTTTTCGTATTTGGGTTTTCAACTTGCTTTCCAATGCTATATAATTTGTGTTTATCAAATTGGCGGTTTCGCGAATAAAAACACAATTCATTCCGCGAAAAAAAATTTTTTTTTTTTTAAATTTTGTATTTTTGGTCCTTTTAAATGCTTCAAAAATAAAAAATCCAAACAGCGGTTGGCGCAGTTACAAAATAATATATTAAAAACATAACATTTCGCGATCAAAAAATTTTTAAATTGTGTGAAACAAATTTAATTTGTCAAACTAATGTCAGTAATGACTCGAAATATCGATTCAAAACCAATGAAATTAAAATCAATCGTTTT